>JAGSMR010000039.1:4292500-4975360 GCA_029286605.1 Sericinus montela
TCGGAGGGCAGGAAGCCGGCGCTTCGCAATACCGGCACTCCTTTTCCTCTTCCTTTGGAAGCATGGTGAACCTCAATATAATGGTATTCAGGTTCGTTCACTCCTCTTCCGCCGCGACTTCACCTCGCCTGTGGACTTATGGAGAGTGGTGCGAAGGTAACGACGCAAACACTCACACAGCCTACCAACACGCATCCGAAGTTAGCTAACCAAGCCTACTTGGAGCTGCCACCTCGGGCCGGCCAATATTACGCAAAGTTGGGATGGCTTCCTCTTGGTTTACCATGGGTGTCCAAGGCACGGCTACTAAGCCATAGCCAGGAGGTGAACTTACATAGACCCTTTTCTGCTTCACTACGTGACCGGTAAAACAATATTTTGATGGTGAATTTGAAATATATATATATATATATATATATATATATATATATATATATATATATATATATATATATATATATATATATATATATATATATATATATATATATATATATATATATATATATATATATATATATATATATATATATATATATATATATATATATATATATATATATATCGATAGATAGCTGAGTTTATTTATTTATTTGAATTTAAAATATTAAAGAATAATTAAACAGTTATGTATACCTTTTGAAGTTGTTGCACTGCAGAAGGTAGAAGTCCGAGACCGGGCTGCGCGACATCACCTGACACCATGCACAACTTGTCTAACTGCTCTGGTTTACTCTGACGAATGACGTCAAACACCTGAACAATAAGAAAATACAGCAACATATAAAAACAGTAACGTGCAATAAAAAAATAATTTATTTTCTAATATTTTGGAAATAGAAGCTAAAAGCAAACCGGATCACTGCAGAAATTGAACATCTGCATCTTTCTACTTAAAATAAATTCAAGTAGAAAGGTACAGGTGCGTTATCACCCAAGGGGACTAAGGTGAAATATTAAGTTAGCCGTAATTACAAAGACTGTGCACATCTTTTGAAAGCGGAACACAACAGTTGCTACCTGGCGGCAGAATACCGCCTAATAATATGAGTTTTGTACTAACTCCAAATTGTCAGACTTAAAGTAGTTGGCTACTTAATTTTTTTTATTTCTGTTACTACGACAAAGTTTTTATTCTTTTTCAACTTCAGACTAAAGTAGTCTCTCTATATATGATGTATACATGGGCATAAGAGCCTTTAAAAGTCCACTACAGGAACCCCACAGGTTTCGCCAGAAAGATAGGGATAGCCATAATCACGACGCTTAGCCGGCGAATTGTCGATCGCAATACCAGTCACCGTTCTGCCGATTTTGCGTCTAAAAGCTAATTTGAATCTAACAGATATCGACGATAGCCCATGGTATTTTCAAGGCAAAGAAATCATGATGCTAAATAATTTTACAAGCTGTTCATAAATCATTTACCCATAATACGAGGTAATCATCATTCGCAACTAGTAGTAGCAGGATATTAGCTACCATTCGGGAAGGTGGAACTGGCAATGAATAGATACGATTTTGTAAAATAGACTTTCATAAAAGAAAGTTTCTTTATATAGAAAAGGGAGGCAAACAAGCAAGTAGCACACGTGATGGTAAGTGATTACCGCCGCCCATGAACATCTGCAATACCGGAGGAATAGCAGATGCGTTGCCGGCCTTTAATAGTATTTTCAATTAGTCAATTTCAGTCCAGGTATAACTAAGTAAACCGATATTTCCGGAAATTATCAAATCCTGGGTTCGATTATTGGATTTTGATTCACATTACCTGTTGATATATGTGAATATGTTCTGATCACATGTTTAACCTTCATTACGTCATGGTCAATTTTTCATGGTTGTGACAAATACGTTTTGTTAATGGTTTTGGAAATCTGAAACAAAAACCACTGACCTGAGATTGTTTTAGTTGTTGCAATCGTTTCTCCGGTGCCATACCCTTCTTGGGACGCAGCAGGAGATGCAGGCGGCCGATGTCTGAACATGTCGCCAGCAATCTTTCCACCAGCACCTAAATTTAAAAAATTAGTATAATTATTTTTTTTATCTTTGGGTGAGAGGTTTAGGTTTAGGTTAGAGTTTCCTGATTACGTACATCTTCATACCAGGTATCCATACAGAAATCTATGAATATAAAATTACTATGTACTATTCATTAGTGCCACGGCGTTTGTCCGCGAAGTACTGCCATACTAATTAACCGATCTTTATGAAATTTAGTACTTATGTGTCACTTGGTAGAACTTTAGAGAATAATTTGGTCGCGTAGCATGTTGTTCTATGCAATGTTCGGTAAGGTACACTTGGTCAATAGAATCCACAGCGATGACTTTCAAAAATATTACGGCCAAATAAAGCATCAACAAGCCGAAGAGGCGTTGGATAAAGCTCGCAGAATTTACATCCAGGTTCTCGAGGATCAAGGTTCTTAAATTACAATCTCGTCGTACAGGCAAATGCTGTGTATGATAAGTTCCCAGAAGATGGATTGACGACGTACACTATCTCGTAGTGAGTCGATAGACGCAGATGAGTCACTACCGTTGTATTTGACAGGCCAGGTGTTTTGTAGAGGCCTAAGTTCATCAGTGACCAACCGGAATCTGTTGGCCATTATTTAAGCGTCAATAGCTTAATGGTTTAGGGCACTGACTGCAAAACATCAGGTGGCAGGTTCGCTTTAGTCACTACTTAGAACATTTACAGGAAGAGAGTAGATGGTATATTCCTATCGCCCATAGTTATGAAAGTACGCAATAAGGTAAGTTTCTTTTTTTACCTTTCCCATGAAGCCTGTACCACCAGTGATAAAGATTTCTCGCCCAGCGTAGAAGTGTGGGATCAGAGCTCCCGAAGGAGTGCGAGGTCTTGCCACCATATCTACAGAGATTATTTGGCAATCTAGAAAAATAAATTAAAATATTATATTATATACATATTTTAAATCACTTTTGTGACCGTGCACGTGAATAAATGATAGTCGAGACTCTGGACTTCATAGTCCACATGGGTCCAAAGCTAGTTTATATATAACTATATTGAAATAACAGCTTTAGTTATTGCTACGTTATAACTATACAACACACTGAATGTTGATATTAAGATTAAGTAAGGCTCGGTGCTATTTTTGCTCACATATTATTATTTCCAATATTTATTTGTTTAAAATCACAGTTATTGAACAAATAAAAAATAAATATTATGCGCTGGCACATAACACAATTACGAATCGTAATTCTTAACGCTAATTACATTCATAGATTACCTGCTTCCTCTATATATAGATTCCTCTATATTATAAAAAAAATTATAGAACCTTTGAAAATATTTCGAATTCATTAATGTTTGCTTTTTTCACTATATTATTTAAGAAGAACTTAAAATTATATTAATTTGGCCTTAACAAATAACATAAACTGTACGTGACGTATATCATCCTGAGATTATAACGTCAATCAACGTAATTCTCAGTAAATCTATAGATAGATAGATATTTAAATAGATACAGAGACACGATCAAACATTTTCGCTGCCTACAAGTCGCCTGGGTCAGTACCACAAAATCATTCATTTTTGCCGTCAACAATTATTATTTTTCGGTTAAAGGGTATTGAGTGCCAGTATAGTCATGGGCTATGAGGTATTTCATTTTATTCTACGGGATGACAAATGCATCTTTTGAAATTGTTTTTTCATGATCGTGAGTCATGCTAATTTTTCGTCTATTCCCATAAAAAAATATCGAAAATACTTAAATTTGACACATTATCGCATGTTCCTTTCATATTATAAATATAATATTCTATAAACGTTCAAGAGAATTGCCTCAAATTCAGGTAGTAAATACGGTTGGTCAGGTAGGTAATGCCGTGTGGCGTCTGCGTAAGAATTTGCCGTACCCATTTTTTTCCGTGGACGCCTAGGTCCTGCAGTGAAATTTCAAGGGCTATTTTTCACCAAAATAAATTTTTAAACTTTATAAATATTAAAATATCTTCACGCCTTTCCCAATACAGCTACCTCTGTATCCAGAGGCTTAGACAATTAAGTCCTTTCGACTCGCCTTCCACAGACGATGGTAGTGAGTCCGTTGCCGACTTAATGTCCAAGTCAACGATATAAGCTACCTTCCTCCGAAGACATTTTTGGGACGATGTGAAAGGTGGTGAGCACATCGCCGTCTTTATGTCCAATCCAACGATATAATACGTGCCTGCCACCTGGGGATCGAGCTCGGTTCTCTTGATTCGAAACCCGATGACACAACCACTCGGCTATCGTGACTTATTTATACCATATAAGCACCTATATATTGTAGAATACCTTAAAATCATTTAACCTCAACTTTTAACAAAGCTAATTTAGAGATTCTAGGTCAACGTCATAATAAAACCATATTAAGGTTGTGAACTAAGTAAAATGAACGAATCACTGAGTACAGAAATAGGACTTGAGGCCTAGAAGCGACAAAAGCCGGTCAACTGCAAGCCGAATGCGAGAGGGGCAGCACGATTTAGGTTTTCCGCTAAATTATTACAGATATAGATTGACAAAGAAACGATGTTCTAAATTGTTTTTGTTACGTTTAAGGTAAGATAATAATATTTTTTGAAAAGTCGCGTTTTGTGTTGCGCAAGAGTGCTCGCCAAGAGTTTCTTTGTCCGTTTTCTATAGAATTCAAATAAGGACAATGCCAATTCATATCAAAGAAACGTATAATAAGAAACCATTTCAACAGACTAATTTCTTTAAAAGTGTAACAGGACCGCACCGGAATCAAATTAATGTGCATTAGATGGCGGAAAGCTATCCGCTCACTCATCGTGTATCCGATTTATTAAAACATTATAAAGATATTTTTAGTATTTGCGTGAAGGTTTCTGGCTTAGTATTTAGCCGATTTTATGAATCGGTGGGTGAAACGGTAGAGCACAGCTAGATAAAAATGTATAACAATTTTTAATTTTCATTTGGGTCCAATTGAAAAGAATATAAAGTATACAAAAAATAAAAAAATAATAATACTTGTCTTTATTTTGTACATAATTAACGGAAAAAAAGATTTTATATTTAATTTTTAGTATAAAAATTATAAACACTCGATGCGAAAAAATATATCTTCACGCCATTTCCAATACAAGGATGGACAGAGGTCCAGGCAATTAAGTCCTTACGATCCGTCTTCCACCGACAACATTTTTTAGGACAACGTGACAGGTAATGAGTCCGTCACCGTCTTTATGTCCAAGCCAACGATTTATAGTTAAGAAAAAACAAACTCTCTGAAACGAGCCTTAGGGATCGAACTCGGGTCTCTTGACTCGAATTCCGATCACACAACCTATATATCAATCGCTATCGTGACTATAATACTCGATGGGACAGTAACAAAATGTAATGAATACATATAAATAAATTAAAACTTAATTAAAATTTTAAATTACTCTATGTTATATCGTTGTTTCTTCCTACAAAAATTTTATAACGCAATATTATACTTACGGCTCGAGTTTGATTACATTCACTTAAGCTCAGCATTTCTTTTGGCACTACACAGATTAACAGATGCTCTTACAAATAAGCAGCAATATCAAAAATAGATTCTCCGTTGAATCTAGAGCATGATCAATATAACTAACACTTTCAGGCTTTTCATCAAAAAGCTTTAAAGTTACACCGATTACAAATAGACGCAAAGATTAAAAAAAATCGCCTTTACGATTGTTTGAATAGATACGAATGGAAGTGAATATATTGAAAGATAGTCATAAATGTGCCAAAATCTATTTGTGAACTTAGCTGCTATTACTGGCGAAATATATATTTATATATGTATACACACATAACGGCTTGTTAAAATGCACTGCAGGGTCTCTCTTGTGAGGGAAGTCTTGACATAATCGCAACGATTGACAAGCGGATTGGTGATCACAATACCAAACACTGCAACTTTGTAGTGTAATTTTGTCATTCTACCGTGTATCTCTCTCAGAGGAAGCTAAAAAATGAAACGCAACTGGCAATTGATAATTAAAGTATTTGTTTTTAATGTCGTCCAAAAGTCCTTGCTTCTAGTTTTGTTTGCCTTGATGTATATGTTGAAACCAATCTAGAATCATTAACTATTCATGCTATTTAAACAAGACTTCAATTATGGTTGCTAATGGATGTCCTTTGCACGAGCTAGACATCACTTTTCAATGTTACTTGTAATTTATTATAGTAAAGTTTTTGGCGTACATGCAAAAAGAAATAGTACCTTGTTATCTTTAACTAAGGACGGTCATCATGCATGAACAAAGAATAGGGAAGTACAGAGCGAATATTATTATTTTCAGTCTTTATCTCAATCTTAGATCGGGAGCTCGTTTTTAAATACTATGTCGTAGATCAGAAACTGACCTCTCACTTGTCGGAGAACTAAAAATAGTTATATGTTTTACTTGTTTTTCCTAAAAGTCAGTGAATTGTTATGGGACGTTATGTAGTATCCCGCAAGCAGATCGATTTTCCCTTTGTTGTGTCTCACCCAGAGGACGAATGGGGGGACACTGTCCCATGGCTCATGGTGTGATAACCATCTCAAAAAATACCTGACCTAAATTCAAAAGATCTGCTAATAGTTTGGTACTATGGCCACGGATACATAGGAGAGGCCTTTTACAGACAGAGCCCTTAGTTGATCTTTTAGTACGCTTTAGCGTTAAAGCAACAAATATGCGCTAACACTTAAATTTCAATGTAAATCACAAATCAGGTTTAAACGAAAAGAAATATGCCATAATAATCTATAAAAATTATAATTTCAATTGACATTATGTATTAATAAATGACTGTCCTTGTCCGAATTGCTAGAAACCATTTATATTATTAATATGTCACACTTAAAAGGCAGAAGTGGTACCTACAAACGGCCATCGAACAAGCTCACGGCATTTAAGAACCGAATTTCGAATAATATTAAAGTTAAGGCCTTAAGTTTTGATAAGTGAACAAGGCTTTACTATTTTTGATTAATTGTTGCGGAAGAATCCGCATGGTGTCGCGAGGATTACAAAGAAAGAAAATTACTCTTCTAGAATAATTACTTAATATTATGTAAAATACGATAGCACAGTTACAAAGTTGCGAAAGTTATGAAGTAGCAAATTACGATATCCGAGTGGTTGGTTGGTCGGAATTTCGAGTGAAGACACCCGAGCTCAATCCCCAGGAGGCAGGCTCGTACCAATGGGTTTTTCAAAAACTTACGTACGAATCATATCGTCGGCTTGGTCATAAATACACCGACGGCTCACCACATGTCACGTTGTCCCGAAAATATCTTCGGTGGAAGGTGGGACCTCTGTCTACCCCTGTATTGGGAATTGCGAGGAGATATTTATGGATTTTTATTTTATTTATAGCACAGTTGATAGTGATCCTGTCTTTGAAGCTAAGGGTTATGGACTCAAATTCCGCTAGGGGCAAATATTTGAGTGATGAATATGAATACTCGTGTCATGGATGTTTATATGTAAATATATTATACCGTTGGCTTGGACAATAAGATGGCAATAGGCGCACTATCTGACACGCGAACCTAAATTTCAGTGAAAGGTGAGTCGAAAGGACTTAGTAATCGAGTCATTTGTCAATACGGTAGGTGTTGAGAATATACATGAATGTCTTATTTATTTAGATTTAAAATAATTAGTTAAAAATAAAAAATAAAAAAACTCTTTTTTTTGTACATGATGATTAGGCTTAAGAATATATGCACCCAAAGAATATATACAAATATGGGAAAACCTTGATAATGCGGAAAAACTATCTCAAGAAATTCTAGACCAAAATTCAGCTGAACGGTGATGCGCAGCAGGTTCGTAGGTGGCAGGTGTCTAGTACTACGATCGCCAATTCGCTTGTAAAGCGTGAGAATAGTGGCAAATCCTCCCGTATGAGAGAGACTCCTTGCAGACACCTTTATGATGATGACAATGATTTCTCAATTCTAGTTTAGTTAGTGGTTTAGACTATTCTAGTTTAGTTAGTAGTTCTTTCAACCCACTTTTCAGGCTATACGGTATTGGTGGACTTTCTAAAAACTGATTGGTACAAGTATTCCTCCTGATTCTTCTAAGTAAAATACAATTCATACTGAAATAAGAGTCCCATCATAACTCTAAGCTTTAAAAGTGATTTAACCTCATTCGAACTCATCATAAAAACAAGCCCGTACGTACTAACTCGCTATGAAGGGTAAAGTTTTCTTAGATTTTCTATTCGTTTTATTATTTTATATTTAAAATAGTGACAGTTACTTAAATTAGTAAAAATAGTGACACTTACTAATAGTTTTTACTACAATTCCTTGAGTCAGTACCACTCTTTCATTCATTTCTGGCGGTAAATACAAGTGTAATAACCTTCAAACCTGGACACAGTACCAGGTTTGAAGGGCATAAAGAGTCAGCGTAATTACGAGCTGTGAGCAATCTTACTCTCAGTGGTGAGGGGGTACCTCTTCTTAGTTATACGAAGGTAGGAAACCTTCGATATTCCTCGAAAGTCCACTACAATGTTACCATTCCCGTTACATTCCGTTAACGCAAATTATTTTATTTAATGTACCAATAAGTTTGAATTATTAATGTCAGTTTTCCTCGTCGATTTGCAATCGTAACATCTGAATGCATGATGATTCATATGCGCCTCGGACGTGACCGCTAAGATTCTCGCGATAGTCCAGTCTGACATCCCACCTTGAATAATGTTTACTTTTCAATCATGATATTTGTGTTGGTCTTTACTACAGTATAGACTTTATGACAACAATTAAATTATTGTGAAATTCATCATCGTGTTATTAAAGTTTTGTAAATAACAAAACTTCGTTACTTAGTTTGTGGGTAAACATGATCTGCGTAACACCTTAACCTCTTTGGCGTTTATACTATACTATTTTGCTCTTATTTGTATAGCGACATATAAAAAAAGTAAAATCCGCTAGCGAAGCATATTTATGAAAAACCCTCTTTCTGGATAGGCATGTGTCCTGCAGTGACTTCAAATGCCGTTTAAAGACCGCCATCTTTTTTTAAAGAACAAAAAGTAAAATAAAAAAAATGTTAAAGGAATTACGGCACTTTTAAGTTTGCTGGTAAAATGTGATTATCGACGCTGGTCTTAAGCGAAGTAATGCTCTTGCACCGGAGAAACCGCAGGAACAGATTCTTTATGTTTTTGGAAAAAATCTATATTTTTAAGAAAAATGTTGGCAAGTCAATAATCTATTCCCTTATTTTTTTTTTGGACACTTCTACAGGACGCTGATTTTATATGGTCGTACAATGTCTAGCCGGCCGCATATTAAGCTACATGACATTTGCGAAAGTATGTCTACACACCCGAACTCTGATGTAAGCTCAAATGACTCCCGATTCGTCTTCGCAGAAATAGTTACATTATTTGAAAATTTCTATATAAATATTTAAACGTCTTACACTCTTTTCTTCTCCGCTCACAAAATAATCTTCTTCTAAATACTCCTGTATTTAGAAGAAGATTAATTTGTGACGTCCCACTTCCTTTTATTCTCTTTCTTTTACAGTTACTGCTACAGAACTTTGGAATTCTCTCTCGTTATATAAGAAAGAATCTTAACATCTTCCTGTCTTAAAAAATAAATTAAAACTTTATTAACTTCCTTATACTACTATTTTATACTACTACCTATCCTGCATTGTACTTGTATGTAATATTAAGTCATAAAGGAGCACTTCAAGAATTATGGCACAGTAACATATTCTCCTTAATAAATATGGTAGTACACGAATGCAACGGCAATTTATGCGCACTTAATGAAAGCAAATACTGACCAAGTATGTAATGGATGACTGCTAAGCGAATGACAAATATTGTTAAATAAACACCATCGTCACACAACACCGACTGAGGTAAGGGAATAAATAAAGTAACCGAAGTATTTGTTTATGTTTTATAACAATTACAACAGTGGATTGCATGATAACCTTAATTTTTTTAAATCAAAAATATAACTATTTTATTTTATGTAATTTTTTTATTTATTTTAAAGCATATAAGTTATGCTGAAGTTTTTGTTATTAAATTAAAGTTTTTTTTCTTTAATTTATTATTATATTTTAGTTTAGCTGCTTGGAATGTTGGATGTTTTGTGTTTAAAAAAAAACTTAACTATACTCTTTCAAAGTTAAAACTTTTTTAACCAATTTATCTTCTTTTATGACTTGCGAACTAGGTATAACATTGCGCAAGAAGTCTTAATAATATAATAAAATAGGGAGACATTGTAAAAAATTGAACCAAGTGTTACTAGCCCTTTCTTCTCATAGATCATGCTTCTGCAGGGTGTTTTTTTTTTATAAAAAACAAGACTTCAGGCAACAACGGACAAATAAAACTGGGCTAATATTTTTTAATGTCCTTCTATTTTAAAATGGTATTAAAATTGATTACATACATAGACATAGATATCGTCTTACAAATGTTTACCTTTAGCGAGATTCTTGCGCCTGGAGAACCCCTTGCGGCGCTCTAAGAGCGCCTGGATAAACAATTCCCAATACAGGGATAGACAGAGGTCTAGTCTAGACATTTAAGTCCCTTCGACCCACCTTCCACCGAATATATTTTTTGTACAAAACAACGATATAATTTGTACATAGGTTTTTAGAAAAACCCATTGGTACGGCCACTTGAGGATCGAACTCGGGTCTCTTGACTCGAAATTCCGACCACCCAACCACTCGGCTATCGTGACTCGTGATATAAATTACAATCGATAAATTTACTTATCCAATAACTTATGTCAATGAATATATGATTTGGTTTGATGAATATGAATGTATATAATAAAAAAAAGTTAAAATTTATCACAGAGGTGAATTCTCAGTAGGTGTTTACAAATAATTTTAGATATTTTAAAAACCCCAATAGTAAGGGGTTAAATGGGGGTAAAAGTTTGTGTTGACTGTGCTATTACTCATCTACGAAGTATTAAAGTTGGAGTGTAGGCAATTTGTTATAATTAAAAATGGTATATTCTTCAACATTCCAGAATTACATCCTACGGGTCAGTTGTCAGTTGCGATTACGTAAATTAAGTTATGAAACTCTCGGGAAGAAAAAAGTTACATTTTTTAACGTTTTTACCATTCATAACCATTTCTATACGCGTGTGCGTATAGAAATGGTAAACGAAGTACCTACTGCAGCCCACAGTCACATACAGATAACTTCGAAGGAGAAAGTTTTCACATTACCACCTCTGAGAACTATGATGAAATTCCTCCCAATTCTTTTTTTTTTTTTATAGAAAAGGGACGCAAACGAGCAGGCGGCTCACGTGATGGTAAGTGATTACCGCCGCCCATGAACATCCGCAATACCAGAGGCATAGCAGATGCGTTACCGGCCTTAGAGTGCCCCCCTCCCCCAGAATTGGGGGAGGGGGAGTGTGGGCCTCTGGTTACCTGCACTCACCAGACGAAACGCAGAAGTTTGTTAGACTTCTACTTCATGCCGGTATTCTGTGAGGGCGTGGTACTTCCCCGGTCGAGCCGGCCCATTCATGCAACAACAAAAGCTTATGCGTGGCTCTACCACTGTTAAAATTACATTGGTTCTGACCTAGTTCAAAATTAGTTGTCAGTCTATTTAGCGGAAAATGGGCAAGACAACTCCTAAGCAGAGAAAAATATCTTTAAAACAACTTTGGTCAGCCTAAGTCATGATATTAAAATAGTCGATATCACAGCAGGTGAGTGAAGTGTGAAATAAAAATTAAAACATGTGTTATAAATAGTATTTGTTTAGCATTTAAATTAGAATAAGAACCTTATTTTAAATTATAATATCCAATGTCAATCGCTCAATAAAAACAAATCCAACCACAAACAGATTGTATAATACGTAATAATTACGGATGTAAGTTGCACAATATTATTTACACCCCATGCCAACATAGCTCTTTTTGTGTATATTATGAAAAGAAAATATTATTATATCAGCTATTGTATTGGAAAATGGCCATTTTGAAGTTGTACATACATATGGGAGTTGGTTAATAGGCTTCTTCTTACCTCATTCACAAATGTAAATTATCGTATTCTACAACTGAATAGCTGCAAACGGACAGCTAGTATACATATACAAACGTCCAGGACTCGATAAGAAACGTTCATCACACAAATATTTTCCCTTAATGGCCAATACATCTATGATCCTTAGACAAAGAGTACATAAACATTAGCTTCGAAAGCTCTACCTCCCTAAAAACTAGGCTATTGGGCCGTCAAAAAATACAATATCACATATATGTCCTTACTTCGCGGTCGTGTTGTGCAATTATCTCGTCTTTTCTCGGCTTATTTAACTAACTCTATGTTTTTATAATCGCTCATAATCGCTTGGTCTTAATTATGGTCTACACGACAATACGTGTGCAATCAAATTTTTATTGAATAATAAACTGATAAGATGCCCATCGGTATAGTCGTATAAATCGTTGATTAGTCACCGAAGTCTTAAAAAGGCTTTAAAATTCATAATGAATAGCGTTATGGTGGAATAACTATAAAAATCCAGATAAGACTGACCTATGGCTCGCAGTATTATATAATTCTTGCAATGTAATATAATATAGTACCGTAATATACCGTGTGGTTACGGCGTAAGAATATTACCACTCCCGTTCTTCTCCAGGATGTCGTTAGAAGCGACTAAGGGAAACAACCTGGAATATTGATATGGAAACCGCGGAATGACCATATCTTAAAAAATATCAGACCAAAATAATCAGACCGAAGATGGGCAACAGCGTCTGAGGTGCGAGTGGGCTGGAACTGCGATCGCCAATCCGCTTGCCTATGCCTATGTTCCTATGGGAGGCCTATGTTCTGCAGTGGACTTTAACAGGTCGATATATATGTATGTACATGTAATATACTATATATCTGATATAATTCTATACTACTTGTTAGATACTACTATTGTACAACAGATGTATAAAATCATTAGAAATTTTAACGGTCAAATTATTGTCAGTAGCAACGACATATACGTAAAAAAGTAAAAATTAATCCTAAGAAAATATATCTTCATGCAGGGGTAGACAGAGGTCTATACAATTAAGTCGACCCACCTTTCACCAAAAATATTTTTTGACTACGTGACGGGTGGTGAGTCTGTCGCCCTCAATGTCTATTAGTTTTTGAAAAAAAAACCCATTGCTACGAGCCGGCCACTTGGGGATCGTACTCGGGTCTCTTAACTAAAATTCCCAACCAGCCAACCACTCAGCTGTCATGACTAAAAATTAATACCATAAAGGAAACCAGGTTCTAATATGCCTCTTTGTCATCAAGCATGTGAAATGTAGAAAAGAGCCCATAGTAGCCTGACCACAAAAACATGGAGTTTAATTTGTGGACGTGTATTAATCACACCTACACGTGCCATAAAGTACATTATGATGTGGGAAGAATTAGACGTAACGGCCTTGTTCTTCGAATTGACAAGCTCAATAACGTCAAATTATTCGTTTTTTTTTAATAAGGCCCGAAGTGCTCTTTAAAGGGACGCATTAATCTATATCAGGACTAAGATTTGATCCCTGAGCCGATACCACTGAAACAGTTAAAATTTTTAAACTTTAACCAATTCGTCTGAGAAATAATAAAAAATATTATGTGATTAAATTTAAGAGAAAAAAATGTTTTTAAAATTTCAACTGACACTCGACTCACACTCGACTCGGGCGGGACTCGAACCCGCGCCCTCTGCCGATCCGTGGCAACGCTCGTACCTCAGAGCCACCGTGTCTTACACGCATCAGTTAAAATTTTAAATCTGTATTCTAATTTCTTTACTTATGCCTAGTTTTGGCATCGGCGCCATCTGTTATCCCTTAAGCAAGTGACAATTTGACATTCCTAACTTTATAGTAAGGAATTATCACTAAGATAACGCCAACTAATATTTTATTACGCAGTTATATTCATTTTTAAAGCATATTTATGTTGAAATTTTATGTGATTAAATTAAAGAGGATAAAAAATAATCACATAAAAGTTCAGCATAAATATGCTTTAAAAATCAATAAAACTGCGTAATAAAAAATATTATTTCGAAAACGTGTAAAATCTTTCTCGAATATTTGAAAGAAGGCTTTTCCCAAGTATGAATTTTCTAGCTGCTACCATTTTAAAAGCTTGTTAGGAGAGTAACATAAAATAATAATGAAAAATCTATGTGAATATCAGCGCATATGTTCTTTGAGTCTAATATATAATTAACTGCAAGGGACAACGTCAACATCTGCCGTGTTGTTAGAGTATTATATATTAAATGTCTTCAGTATGAATAAACCATAGAATAAAATTGATATACGATTGTGATACGTATTAACGTGATGACCACTGAATCTGCGAGGTCATAAAACTAATCTTTTAACATCAACATACCAGAACAGGTCGTTATTATTTAATCAGTAAACATTCTTATAACCACCCATGACGGCCATGTTTGACAACAATATTTGCATGTCAATAGCGAATAAACTGACCGTGACATCGGTAAGTTCAATTAGAGTTACAATATTAGATTTCTTGACGAATTTTTCTTTTCGAAAAAAAAGTCACAATAGCCGAGTGGTTGGGTGGTCGGAATTTCGAGTCAAAAGACCCGAGTTCGATCCCCAGGTGGTCGACTCGTACCAATGGGTTTTTCAAAAAACTTATGTACGAATTTCATCGTTGGCTTGGAGATAAAGACGGCGTCGGGCTCACCACCTGTCACGTTGTCCCGAAAATATCTTCGGTGGAAGGTGGGTCGAAGGGACTTAATTGTCTAGACTAGACCTCTGTCTACCCTTATATTGGGAATTGCGTGAAGATATCTTTTGACAAATTTTGCCTAAACTGGGGTGGGTGGTCAGTGGTCTAGGCTATTTGTTTCTTTGTTATTATTTATTTATTTTATTTATCTTCACGCACAATCCCTGACGGGGTAGCCAGAGAAAACACATCGCCAAGTGTCACGATCGCTACATACCTGTTTCGCTTCTTTCAGATTCATCATCTTCTTCATACATGAACGTCTAGGTATCCGAGTACTCTTGACCCTCCCCTCTTCGAGCAATTTGCTCACATGGTCTTCGAAAGTTAGTCTCGATCTACCTCGACACCTTTTAATATTAACTTTCGCGCTATATATTTTCTTCACCATTCAGTCTTCACTCATTCGCTCAACGTGCCCAAACCATCGAAGCACGCCCTTATCCATTTTTGAGACAAGGTCATCTTTCAAACCTGCCATATTGCGAATCTCTTCTTTTCAAATTTCAATTTCAATTCAAACGGAGACCATTAATTTCACATTCTTCTTTCATACACGTGACTAATGCCTGCAGTTCTGCCTCTGATGGTGCAATGAGCACTGCATCATCAGCATATAGCAGACAATTTACTTTTATGTCACCCAATTTCACACCCAAACAGCTATCTTTCAGCTTCTGTAAACAGCTGCCGAGATACAGTATGAACAGCCAGGAAGACATGACACAACCCTGTTTTACGCCCGTTTGGACGCTAAACATGGGTGAAACATGGGTGGTCATGCCCTACCCGCACACAGGCTTTACAGTCACAGTAAAGTGACTTCACAGCCCTTAGCAATCGACCATATACACCATACCCCGGCAACAGTTCCCACATTTTCTTCCTTACAACCTTATCAAATGCTTTCTCAAGATCCACAAAAGCACAGAAAATCTTCTGGTTAGCAGCCAGAAGTTTCTCCGTGATCATGCGGAGAGAAAACAATTGATTCGTGCATCCTCTTCCAGGTCTAAATCCGCATTGTGCCTCCCATAGAAATCTTTCCGATTTCTCTTGCATCCTACGTGTCAAAACCTTCGAGTAAACTTTACTTGCTAAACTGGTCAAGCTGATCGCCCGATAGCACCCGCAGTCATAATGTGAACCTTTACCTTTATATAAAGGCACAATGACCGCGGATCGCCAATCATCCGGAACAGCCCCCGTTCGCCAGCACAAATTGCACAGCAGATGAAAGCTGTCCCAGACGCGTGGCCCACCATAATTGACCATTTCAGCAGTAACTCTGTCTAGTCCCGCAGCCTTACCACATTTCAAACTTCTAATCGCACATTCAATCTCTTTCATACTGATGACCTCAGTGTCATCGAGGTCCGAGTCTGGCGTACCAGTCACGGCGGCACCCCCGGATCCCCCACTAAGATCATCACACGCATACATCTCTCTTGTTTCTTTGGACTAACATTTACCGAAGCTTATTTAGTACATCGTGACAGGTGGTGAATCTTTCGCCGTCTTAGTGTCTTCTACCTTAATTATATTACTATTAAGGTTATTTTAATTAATTTTAATTAATTAAGAGAGTTAAGAGTCTCAAATAAATTAAGTTAATTAAATTGAGAGATATATTATAATATATAAATTAAAGAGATAAATTATAATTAATTAATTAAGAGAGTCATGATAGCAGAGTGGTTGGCTGATCGGATTCCGAGTCAGGAGACCCGAGTTCGATTCCCAAGTGGCCGGCACGTACAATAGGTTTTTTTCAAAAACTTATATACGATAATATCGTTGGTTTGGATATAAAGTCGGCGACGGGCTCTCCGACTGTCACGTAGTCCCGGAAAATGTCTTCGGTGGAAGGTGGGTCGAAGGGACTTAATTGTCTAGACTAGACCTCTGTCAACCCCTGTGAATGGCAACGGCGTGAAGATTTTTATTATTTTTTTACAATTAATAATAAGTTGATTTCTTTCGTTCTAGTCCGAAACCAACTTGTTATGTGTCAACTCTATAATATTAGATACTTCCTTAAAGAATGGTCACTATAGAAATCATCATTGGAAGATCTTGGTAACAATTAAAATACTTCCGGAATTTCAAAGCGTGGTGACCATATTGCCGTCGCAGAATCGAAGCCGAACGATAGCGATTGCGTATGAGTGAAAACCCAATGGTACGAAGCTTCAATTTTAGGGTTGAAATCGGATTTACTAATTCGTATTTCGAGGAAAAACATCTTAAATTCAACTGATTATTGTTAAACGACTAAAAAAATTTTCGGCTCGTGGCCGAGAGGCGTTAGTATGAGAGTCTTCGCGGTAAGGTGTAGTACCGCGAAGACTCTCATACTCGTTAGTTGTAAAGAAATGTTAATTTCATCGTTATCATCATAAGGGCCTAAGTTGTTAACTTTATGCAGTACGCAGGCCTCACCCGTAAGAGAAGGTTTGCCATAATCGCCACGCTTGGCAAGCGGATTGGTGACCGCAGTAAGAAATAAGATTAGAAAGAAATTCAAGATTACTTAGCTAAAAAATAGAACACTCACAATATATATGGAACACTCACAATATATTATGAGCAAGTGAAGCTTGGTCATGCAGATACTAATTTTGTCATATGCAACATAAGATTTTATAATATTAAAGCAAAAATTATGAATAGATTATAGCTTTTGGTGGCAGTGATAAAAAAATTGCTAACATTACAGAAGAAGAAACAAATAGAATACAAGCATTAGAACAACTATTATTACTTTAAAAAAATATTTAAAAAAAACAATTACTTATTATATTTTTTTATTATGTTACTGGCCATATTACAGCCATAGGCAATATTTAAAAATAAAGAACGATTAAAAAGAATTTCAAATTAGAAATACAAATGAAATATCTAGTGAAAATATCTTGTCTATAATGTATTTTTATAAAAAAATATATTGGAATATTATAATTTAAAAAAAATGATTTTCAGTGATCGTGTAACAGTCTTGCATTCAAATAGCTTAGTGAAGGGCATATATAACACAGGTACGTCATTAAATTCAATATTTATTAACTCACAATAATAAAGTGTTAAATGCAATTGTGTCCGACTTCCCTTTGATAAATATGGTGATCGATAACAAAGGACGGATCATTATCCTCAAACCCTGAGAGAATTCGGCCACACACGAAGTCCTTAAAACAATAATACTACATTTGAATTAGAAGACATGTTTATTTTAAATGAGATATAACTAGGACAAATCATTTTTCAGTTTGATGTAATATTTATAGTCGTTAAAAAAGTATTTTATAATTAATTTAAAAAGTTACAATTTCCTTTAACATTACTTTACATAACTTTGCATTTTCCATTTGAAAATTAATAATATTTGAAAAAAAAAAAAAAAATATATATATATATATATATATATATATATATATATATATATATATATATATATATATATATATATATATATATATATATATATATATATATATATATATATATATATATATATATATATATATATATATATATATATATATATATATATATATATATATTTACGCTATTCCCAATTAAGTAATTAATAGGGTAGAGAGAGCTTTAAACGATAAGGTCCTAAGGTCAAAAATGTCTTCGGTACAACGTGACAGGTTTCCAAGCCAACGATACAAACGTACACAAGTTCTGAAAAACCCTTTGCTACGGGTCAGTTAACCAATAGGCTGTCGTGACTTTAAAAATTTTAAATACCTTTAGATTAATTTCACCATGTTCATCAAGATAGAGAAAAACTAACCGTGCCAGGTCTAGCCAATAGATGACTGATACCAAAAATGTACCTCTCTACGTTATTGTTTTATATACCTATTCTTTGAATTTTGCATGAGTTTCCTTAGAATGAATTGAATATATTCGAAGTAAAAAAATTGAATATACTCGACGGAAAATTCTATTAGAAGAAAACTACAGTAGCCCTGAACGCAGTCACGATAAGGGAAACTGCCATAAATAACTTTTAAAATAAAACGATTTTCGGATTTTTTCGCGTTTTTAATTAGTTTATACAAACTAGTTTTATTTCCCGACGTGTCGGATGCTTTACAGCAACTAATAAAAACTAATTGAAAACGCGATAAAATCTGAAAATTGGCTTAAATATCGTTATGGCAACCAATAAATGGCGGGATAACAATCTCTAAAAATACCAGACCAAAATAATCACACCGAAAATGGGCAGCAGAGTCTGGTGGTCTGGTACTACGATCGCCAATACGTTTGCCATGCGTGGAGATGATGGCAAAATTGCCCTATGGGAGATGCCTATATCCTGCAGTGGACTTTAACAGGCTGCTACGTATGTATGTATGTATGTTTGTGACATTGCCAAGCTGATTAAGAATTAGGTTTATTTTAGATTTAGTTTCAGTTTCGGCAATAGACATTCCATCTGCCACTTTATCCCAAATAGGTTTGCTAATGTGGGTCGAAAACACAGAATTGTCTAGACCTATGCAGACACTAGGAATAAATATCAAGTAATAGTAGCCGAAAAGCTAGATATCACCGATGGCAGGAAAGAATGTGTGAAATTGGATGACATAAAATTAAATTGTCTGCTGTGTGCTGATAATGCAGTGCTTATTGCGCCACCAGAGGCAGAGCTGTAGACATGAGTCACGTATATGAAAGAGGAATGTGAAAATAAAGGTCTGCAATTGAGTTAAAAAACCTTGTGATACTGAAAGGAACCACGAGAAAACGAAGTGATAAATATGGGTATATCAGGTATGTCTAAAACAGGCGAATGAAATTGTATACTTACTATTTAGATGTGGACAGGTGGCTGACCAGGAACAAAATCATCGGTGCCTGGCTGAATCAAAAGGCAAAGTAGTAAAAAATGCACGTGTCTTGTGATACATAACGCAATGCTGGTACCGACTTTGTTATATGGCAGCGAAGCCTAGGTCTGTCAGAAGAAGCATAAAAGCAAGTTGAATGCAGTGCACATGCGATCCTTTCGTAAAATATACGGCGTTACCTTGGCCGACCAAAAACGAAAAGAAAAAATTCGCAATATGGAAAATGTATAGCGCCAAAGTTAATATTAAAAGGTTTCGAGGTAGGCCAAGAGTAACTTTCGAAGAACAACAAATAGCTCGAAGACGGGATTGAATACGAGACGGGGCGGCGAAGAAGAATTTGAAGAAAGCGAAAGAGGTATGTAATGATCGTGACACTTGGTAAGTAAATTAATAAGTAGCTTTAATAATTAGGTAATAAAAAGTCACGATAGCCGAGTTGTTGGGTGGTTGGAATTTCGAGTCGAGTGACGCGAGTTCGATCCCCAGGTGGCAGTACCAATGAGTTTTTCAAAAACTTATGTACGAATTTCATCGTTGGCTTGGACATAAAGACGGCGACGGGCTCACCACCTGTCACGTTGTCCCGAAAATATCTTCGGTGGAAGGTGGGTCAAAGGGAACTGAACAGAACGATAAAATTCTGTGAATTTATAACTCACTAATGGATATAGAATACTTATAGTTTGTGCTTTTTTATATACAAAAAAATTATATTTTTAAACTAATGCAGTCCCGGGTAATATCTTAATTTTATAATAAATGAATTGATTGACTGACCTAATTATTATATATAAATATAATATAATAAATATAAAAAAATATCTTCACGCAATTCCCAATACAGGGGTAGACAGAGGCCAAGTCTAGACAATTAAGTCCCTTTGACCCACCTTCCACCGAAGATATTTTCGGGACAATAGGTCTTAGGTCTGACCATTTTTTCGCATTTCGCCTTCTTGTGACGGTGTTTAATCGGGCAGTTTCACGTTATCTCAACTAAGATGCCTACGATTATCACAAAAAATATCTCTTACCTATAAAATTGAGAATTTATTAAATCTATACACCTATACAACTTTATAAAGATTTGATACATCCTTCTAACAAAAAATTAATTCTATTTTTATTTTATTTCAGGATAAAATTATTTTTGTTTGTATATTATTATTGGTTTTACTATTTTTTTGTTTCATTCTTGTTTTTGGAGATTTATTGTGCGCTTTTTTATTTTGAAATGTGACTTTTTATATACACATTTCTTAGTTTAATAGATAACAGTGTAAAAATATGTACCATATCATGTTAGCTTCGTTTAAATTAAAAAACAAATCGACAGTCGGGTCGTCTACAAATGCTTATAAAATTAAATTAACTTTTTTTATTTTCTTTGCATCTATTAAATTATAAGTTTATAATAATATGCCATAAGTTTAAAATTGCTCATTTACATTTGAAGGTGACTGAATAACACTGATTAGGTTTTATAGATACATTTTCCATGCTTTACATATTAACCTTGATATGTTAACTACGCTCTCGTCTTTAACAGATGTCCATAAGATCAACATTTCCGCCAAAGTTCATAATTTATGTAATTTTTCAAAGTTAATGACATCTTCTTTTCAAAGTCAATGAATTCTTTATCTACAAGTAACCGACGGAGCCTGCGCCTGTTATTCGTTGATGGACTGTGCAGGGTTGCTTCAAAATATAAAAATACATAGGGACAACATCAACAATATTTTTTTATACATTGTTTTGATCTGAGAGTAAGTGGCTAAATCACTGTATATGGAATCAAAAACAATGAATGCACCAAAAACCCCAGAGACATTGCAGAAAAAGTAGTTTTTTAACATTCTACCGACCGGGACCTTAGAATCGTACCCGGGACCTTAGAACAGGCCATATTAAAGAAAGCCGATGTGTATGCCACTCTGCCACGGAGGTCATCAGTGTTCAGTTCTTAAGTAAATAAAATGTTTATTAGTTTCAGAAGACATTGAATGCTGCAATATTGCGTATAAATTGTAAACTTACTTGAAAAGGTCGACAGTAATACTAGTAATTTATTAACTTTATTTAATATGTTTTTATAAACAAAAATATTCTTGAAAGCGATATTATCTTATATTTTCTTTTAAATTTCCCCGAATTTTATTCAAGAGACCCAAGTCCCCAGGTGGTAAATGGGGTTTTTCCAAAACTTACATAAGATTTATGTCAATGGTTTGAACATAAAAACGGCGATGGTGGGTCGAAGGGCTTGATTGTTTAAACCTCTGTCTACCCCTGTATAGGGAATTGAGTGAAGATATAACATATACCCCTGTATAAGGAGAGTCGAGTATATAATAATCTTTTATGTATACAATATTATATTCCCAATATTCGTTACCAACAAAATTACAACCGTAAAAATTCAATTATTTTTAATGTCAACCCAATAACTTACTTTTATTGTTAAGGGTTCTGAATTCCGGGTTTCGAATCCCGCTAAGAGAAAAATGGTGTTATATAGTAGTATACAGTAACATACACATTATGTTATTACGATGGAAAACTAGTAAAATACTTGTTTATGATTGGGATATTTTATGTGTATGGGGCTATACCGGTCAAACATCGAGTGCTGACGGTTTCAAATAAAATGGTAGCTTTAAAATTAGTTGGTAAGCAATGGGCATAGATAATAAGATATTCTTTTATTTTACAATTCACACAATTTTGAATAAATACCATTTCTTAATAATACAACCTATAGGTAGGATTTGTATACTCGTATAATACTTTGTAGGATATTTAAGTGAAACCGATTATAATCTAATTAAGTTTACAATAGACAAAGAGAAGAATATCATGATTATTTATCATGATTATAATGAATACAGAATTTATCATGATTATTTTTAAATTTTATTATGTATGAAAAATATAAAAAATATTTTTAATTAGTTTCTAAAGATATATTCTATTCTCATAATTTATTATTTTAACTGAAAAAAAGTATTATTTTATTTTATTTATTATTATAAAAGTTTCTTTATATATTTACTTATTGTATATTGTTATATTTAAACACAGATTACCCTATTTTTACAAAAAGAAATTTGAAAAAAGTTAATTCATATTTTTTTTTACTTACCGAAAATAAAATAAAATTATAAAAAAATATTCACTATCTTCGTATAAATCAATGATCAAACGTGTCGACGATGCTATTATCGGTATTTAAACAAATGACAAATGGCACGTCCGTGGATTGCAAAATTCGCGTCTCTACTGTCCAATTCGACAGCTTCCGTGAGTATATGAGTGGAGACCGTTGGAAAACAACACATCTATCACGCTCGTGTCCCAAACGACAAAATTTTCAAACGGTACATAACCAACGCGTAATTCGACGACCTCCGTGGACAAGCTGCGTACACGCCAGTTTTCAAGGCTTCGCCATCTCTGTGGCACCACTCGATACGAAGGGTACGATTCCCGGGCGGGTTAATCTAGAAAAACACTTTTTATACAATGTCTCGGGTCTGGGTGTTTGTTGGTCCGTCGTTGCTCTCGATACCACAACACAAATGCTTCAGTGAAATACTTTTGGATTAGAGCAGTGTATGTGATGTTGTCCCTATCTATCTATTTTGTATGGAATTCAAATGACGCATAAAAATACTATTTTACGGACATACATTAAGGGAGATAAGGAACCTACAAAATATTTCATACATTGCATATAAAATCTGTAAATATTATTTTAATTTCAGGGAGCTGATTGCAACCATGTGACGACGGAACATGAAATATCATTTTTAAGGGCAGTAAACGTATTTTGTTATGTTGGTTTGGCCACTAAGACGGCGATAGACAGTTACCCCAAACCAAACCAAAATCTATACAAACCAAATATCTATGGATTGGATCTAAATATCTCGACTAATAAATACCTCGACTACTAAATACTCGAAGAAATTCGTGAAGATTTAAGTAAATATCATATTTTCTAATGATATTTATCAGTTGATCACCAATTTCGACAATTTTCCTATATTAGAATAGAAATATTCCTGTTTCCATCATACGGGGACAAATTACCATTTTTAATTACTATTTCATTAACTTGTATTCTAACCAGTGTCAAATAAATTAATTAATCATTAATTTTTTCTTCAATTGACATTCGCCCACGTCATTATAATAGAAGAGGGCGTTACATGATTATTCAAGTTAATTCTTGTATTGTTTATTTTATTACAAAATCCAATTTATGCTGAACCATTACAATTAATGTACACTAGGAACGCGAACTAGGAACTACTAAGTAGCGAGAAGCATAACGCTGATACATTTTTTATTGCGTTGAGCATATCTATATTTATTTATTTATTTTATTGAGCATATCTTCACGCAATTCTCTACACAGGGGTAGACAGAGGTCTAATCTAGACAATTAAGTCCCTTCCACCGAAGATATTTACGGGACAACGTGACAGGTGGCGAGCCCGTTGCCGTTTTAATGTCCAAGCCAACGATATAATTCGTACATAAGTTTTTTTGACAAACCCGGGGATCGAACTCGGGTCTCTTGACTCGAAATTCCGACCACCCAACCACTCGGTTATCGTGACTATCTAGCATATGGTTTTAATTCGAAATAAACTTGTTTCATCCTAGTTTTTATACAGAATTTTGAGTCATAACTCCTCAACCTTCCAAAGAAATTTTTCCGTTTCTTCGCGTCCAAAAATACAGACATTGCCGATATCTTTGTCGATTATTTCCCATGTTCTTTTATATTTTTTACAACAAATAAAAACGCTGACATTGGCGAGATGTAAAAACGATCGATGTTTTAGAACCGCAGCGGCTTCAGATACTGTTGATTTTTATAATCGCTTATTTATGTAATAATTAAAGACCACACACACCCACGCACAGTCAAAAGGCAGTTAGTCAAAAGGCAAAGTTAAAGATGCACGCACGGCTTGCGATACATAACGCTGTTCTGGTACGAACAGCGTTATGTATCGCAAGCCGGTGATCAAAAACGAAACATAGAGATTCACTTTATGACAGGTTTGAAAGATAATCTTATCACTAAAACCGCTAAGGGCGTACTTCGATGGCACGTACGTACCCACGTGGAACGCATGAGTGAATACCGAAAGATATATATATATATATATATATATATATATATATATATATATATATATATATATATATATATATATATATATATATATATATATATATATATAACACGAAAGTTAACATCAAAAGGCTGGCTACCTCGTGAGAAATTTTGCGTAAAGATAACTAAGTAAGAGATATATCCGTCCGAAGGTACATACTCGTATAATAAGAACATGTATAATACATGTTTTATTGATACTCAATACTGATCGGTAATATGATATCCTGCTAATTTGTGATATTGAATAGAAAGAATAGGGAGGTCCCTCATTTAGATAAGTGACATGACATTGCGTCGAAGGTCAAATGATCGTGATCAATTCATAAAATGTTAATAACTATCAAATATACTCGCAAAAACGTGTAATAAGCATTATAGTTGACTGTACTCGTGTTTTTACAATTATAAAATTTTTAGGAATACAAACAGTTAAGCTTGAGCTTAGCTGTTCATATTCCAAATCAAATTTGAAATTCAAATTTCATCTATAGAAATTAAGGTGATAAGTTTTTGCCAACTATTTTATTGCAATAGAAAGCTTTAAAGTAACAGTTCGTTAATAGCATTTTATAAAAACTGAAAGCAGGTAGGTATGAAGGTATATGAGGACTTCCTTAACATGGCAGAGCCCAGCTGGAACTTTTGTTAGGGAATGAATTCGTTATTCTTTTTTCTTTTGACTATGTATCTAATAATAACTTTCTCCCTACCTTTCTTCTTTATGGCGCATTTGCAGCACATATGGTGTTGTGTATTGTTTTATTTTTCTATAAAAATGGGAGGAAAACGAGCAGGTGGCTCAAATGATGGTAAGTGATTTCCGCCGCCCATGAACACCCGTTATTCCAGAGTCATTGCAGATGCGTTGCCGGCCTTTGTGAAAGGTATAGGCTCTTTTCTTGAAGGTCCCTAAGTCGTATCGGACCGGAAAAACCGTTGGCGACAGCACATTACATAAAGTGCAAGTGCGTGGCAGAAAATTCCGCGAAGAACGCACTCTTGTGGAATGCCAAGCATCAAGGTGGTGTTGATGAAACATTTGAATATGCTGTAAGGTACGATGGTGAAATTCAGCGCAAACTTGTCTTTTTAGGGTTGAACTGGGACTATATTTAGTCGGTCCCAGTCCAGGATTTTGTCTAACAAAATCTCAACATGATACAAGTTTGTTCCGGTACTCGTCGACGTGTTCCCGAGAAATATTAGCACGGCCCGTGTATAGGGCATCACCAGTGCTGTCGTCTGCATAGCAATGAGTGTTACCAATTTGTAATGAATCATTGATATGCAGCAGAAACAGTGTTGTTGGCGACAGACGACCTTGATGCTCCGGTTTGTGAGAAAACTAGTGACCCAATTGCAAAATTTCTCGGGAAGCCCATATGACGGAAGCTTCGAGAGAAGCGCTTTGTGCCATATCCGATCAAAGGCTTTTGCTATGTCCAAACTAACTGCCACTCCTCCTTGCTCTCTACTGCCTCCCCACTTCGATGAGTGAGCTCACATGAAGATCACTTCACTTCGAAGATCTGATCTGATCACTTTCGAAGACCATGTGAGCAAATTGCTTGAAGAGGGGAGGGTCAAGAGTACTCGGATACCTAGACGTGCATGTATAATGAGGTGATAATGAATCTGAAAGAAGCGAAAGAGTTCAGTTCTCTTTGGCTACCCCGTCAGGGATTGTGCGTGAAGATAAATAAGTAAGTAAGTAAGTCATGTTCCTGTGATTTATGTAAATGTCTGTGTAAGTACACGTTGGCTTGGACTCTAAGATGACGATAGATTCAACATCTTTGTTGTAATCCCAAATACGCTTCTATTCGGAAATGCATGAAGATAAAAAAAAAGTGAAAAGAAAAAATAGAACATAATGTTTGCATTTCTTTGCATACATATTATTTTGTTTGGACAAGTTAACCGTATTATTTTACCGTATGTGTCAAGATTGCTGTCATAGTTTTCATGAGGAATTGCAAATCAATGGGTCGGAAGGTGATAGCTGTAATAAATCCTGCTTAGGTACAACACCACACTCTGACGATCGAAGAGAAGATCTTGGAGCATGAAGAAGAGGTGAGCAAGATGCACTGGAGTATTTTAGGATTGTCTCAATTCCGAAGACAGGCAGAGAAGTAGATAATCCTCAAATCCGATCATTTGTTCTACCACCGTGAGGGCGCCCATCTGTCCAAAGGAGAAGTAAGGTTTTTCGTCCACAAGTCTCTCATCAATAATGTGGTTAAGGTCGAAAGTGCGTTGAGTAGGGTCGCATATCGCTTATTCTATTTTTTATACAGAAAAGGGAGGCAAACGAGCAGGTAGCACACGAGATGGTAAGTGATTACCGCCGCCCAAGAACATCTGCAATACCGGAGGAATAGCAGATGCGTTGCCGGAAAGTTCTGTATCGCTATTCTCAGAATAACCAAACGGTATTCATTAAAGGTCATACAGGTATACGCATCAACCTCGACGCACCACGATGATAAAGTATAAGCGATGAGCAAATAGTACGCAATTTTGGAGTGGGACAAAGAAATCTAAGGGGTCAGCTACTCGACTTCATGGAGAAGTGTGCAAGTTCCCACAGAAAGTGGACCTGGATGAGCCCTAAGCGTTGCATTAAAAGTGACTATTATGACGACCAGGCGACAGCTGTGCAGTGATGTTCCTTAGATCACTACGGTACGGTAAGGAAAGGTCACCGAATGGTAAGGGGTACACTGAACCTTAACATAAAGGACGAGCGATCTCGTCGGATGAAGTCTACACTCCGAGCACCACGTGCCCTTACTCAAAACCCCGAAAACTTTCAGCACAAAATGTACTTAACCAAAATTTTCGCCTACCGCATGGGCAGTTTCCACTAGCCTGCTATTTATATCGTACACTGTGTTGCAATTGTCTAGATAACTGATGCGTCAGCTTACAGGAAACAGAATAACAGATCTCTAAATGTATGCGACGAGATATATGTAAGTTCAGTACTGCCCGCCCGTATTGAACAAGCGATAAGGCCAACCCAAGGCTCCCAAAGTCTTCGCCAAAGATTTGTCTATCGGTAAGAGGCAACTAACTAAATTAAAGACCGAGCATGGTGCAGTTATTTCCACTGGAGCTGAGATTTCGAGTGAGGTTGAGAGGTGTGTGCGTGAGCTGTACACATTGTTGCTGAAAACTCACTCGAGTCTGAGTAGCAACCCCAGAGCCAAGTTTACCCGACACTACTTCTGATATCCCGGACGTCAGTCCGAGCAAGATTATGATGGCTCTCAAACAAGGCAACGCAGAGTGAGGATTTAATTACGGCTGAGATTCTGTAATTTAAATAAATTGTAATCCTTTAGAAGCTGTTTAATTCGCTCATCCACAGTAGAACCAGGATAACCGACATAGCCGTAAGGATCAGTAAGTTGAAGTGGCAATGGGCAGATCATATAGCTTGTAGAACTGACAACCGTTTGGCAAAAAAGGTTCTCGATTGGCAACCTCGTACAGGCAAACGCAGTGTAGGACGATCCCCACCAGATGCAGCGGCGACCTGCACAATGTTGCGGGAAGTCGATGGATGCAGGTGGCACAGTACCGCTCTACGTGGCTATCTTTTGGGGAGGCCTATGTTCAACAGTGGACTTCTGACAGGCGGTTACATGCTGTTATGCTATATAATATAAATTAACATATATTAGTATGTATGTTAATTATATAATAGTAAAATTATAATAAATATTTATATGTTATACTTTCTTCCTTAGCCCTTTATGATCTTTTCCCAAGGTTTTTAATTATACTCGTGTATATAGTTTATAAATGCTATAGCCATAAATTGTATTTTACTTAAGATACCAGCGTCCATTCCATGCTCCAAGGTCACGCTGCTTGGCTGTTCTCCCACTATTATTTATTTTTAATATTTCGGAAGTCACGATAGCCGAGTTGTTGGGTGGTCGGAATTTCGAGTCGAGAGACCCGAGTTCGATCCCCAGGTGGCAGTACCAATGAGTTTTTCAAAAACTTATGTACGAATTTCATCGTTGGCTTGGACATAAAGACGGCGACGGGCTCACCACCTGTCACGTTGTCCCGAAAATATCTTCGGTGGAAGGTGGGTCAAAGGGACTTAATTGTCTAGACTTGACCTCTGTCTACCCCTGTATTGGGAATTGCGTGAAGATATTTATTTATTTATGTTTCGGAACAGGAGTGGTCAGCTAGCAGACAAAAGCAATATACAAAAATATATAATTTATTATTCCATGTGTTAAATATTGATAATGAATCTTTATTTTTGCGATTCATTTCAAAAGCTAATTGCAAAGTTGACAATAGTAAATGGTACTAAGATTAACCACAATTTACAAGTACTATTAGTATGACAACAATTTATTTAATCATACGTTTGACTTTATTTATTTGCTAATTTTGTCTCTGTGTCTTAAAAAATAAAATAAAAATATAATGTTATTTTAGTTGATAATTTAATAAATTACTACCTGAATTATTGGTTTTGTAAATGCTGTCCAAATGCATTTTGGAAATATGTAGAAAGATTATAGATAAAGTCACGATAGCCGAGTGGTTGGGTGGTCGGAATTTCGAGTCAAGAGACCCGAGTTCGATCCCCTGGTGGCAGTACCAATGAGTTTTTCAAAAAAACTTATGTACGAATTACATTGTTGGCTTGGACATAAAGACGGCGACGGGCTCACCACCTGTCACGTTGTCCCGAAAATATCTTTGGTGGAAGGTGGGTCAAAGGGACTTAATTGTCTAGACTAGACCTCTGTCTACACCTGTATTGGGAATTGCGTGAAAAGATTTCAGAAAGATTATTATTTTTTTAGGCATACAGATGATTAAAAACTGATTAAAATTTTTACTTAGGTCAATGTGATTTAAATGTCAATCACATTAAACCAAGATTAAACTTGTTATTTGCATGCTATTTGCTATTTGTAAACGCGGCGGTTTAATTGTTTGATTCGTACCTCATTGTCGTCATTGTTTGACCAAAGAAAAGTGTCACAATATACCAAAAACCAGTCCACGTAATAGTGAACATAATAAACATGTTACATAATAATTAAAATAGGTGAGGTAATCACGATAGTATTGTATACGAGGGCGACACTGAAAGTTTTTAGAAAGGCCACTTTTAAGGAATAAAAAAAATAAGTTTAAATTTTGAAAATAGAACGCTTTGTTTATATTATTGAGTACTCATTTCATTCATGTGTCAATTGTTTTACGATTTTTGTTCTAACAGTGGTAGAGCCACGCATCAGCTTTTGTTGTTGCATGAATGGGCCGGCTCGACCGGGGAAGTACCACGACCTCACAGAATACCGGCGTGAAGTAGAAGTCTAACAAAGTTCTACGTTTCGTCTGGTGAGTGCAGGTAACCGGTGGCCCACACACCCCTCTCCCCCAAATTCTCGGGGAGGGGGGCACTCTAAGGGAGGCAATGCATCTGCTAAGCCTGTGGCATTGCGGGTGTTCATGGGCGGCGGTAATCACTTACCATCACGTGAGCCACCTGCTCGTTTGCCTCCCTTTTCTATATAAAAAAAAAAGATATGGCAGCAAATTAAAATTTGTTCACGACGAAGCCCCTTCTTGGGCCACTGTTTAAAACTGATTTGTAATGAGTTTAAACGTGGTCGCGCCAATCTCAACGGTGCTCTACGTGAAGGACGGCCTTCCTACGGTGACGACTGACGGTAACATCAATGTTGTGCGGTGTATGATAGAGACTGATCCAAGAGTAACCTATCAGCAGCGAATCTGCTGATAGGTTACTCTTGGATCAAGCGTAGGCATCGGTATGACTCAATTAAAAAAATCCTACACAATCATTTAGCTATTAGGAAGCTTTGTTCTCGGTGGATACCTCATTATTTGACCGAGGCCCTAAAACTCCATCATGTTGATCAGTGCCGTGAAATGATACACAGATTTAACGGAGGTGACTCAAAAGTTGTGTTCCACATATTTACGGGTGACGAAAGCTGGATTTATTGCTATGATCCGGAAATCAAAAGACAATCTGCTCAGTGGATCGAAGTGTAGGAAAAAAGTTGGTGGCCTCATTCTTCAAAAGAACCGGTCATTATGCAACAATTGCTTTAAAAGATCAAAAGTCAGTTAATGCAGAGTGGTATACTAACAAATCTTTGCCACTTAAGAAACAGTGGCTGCTTTCCAGAAAGCCATCGAAGAGACCCGTAAGGACGAATGGGAAAAGTGCTTTTCTCGGTGGTTCTATCGACTGCAGCGATGAAATGATGTGAATCGGAACTATTTTGAAAAGATATTATAAAAATAATAACTTGTTCAGTTTTTGATTTTCTAAGAACTTTCAGTGTCACTCTCGTACTCGTATATAGTAGCCACTATAGCCAAGTTCTTAGGTGATCGAGAATCAAGATATTTGAGTATGATCTCCTGGTGGCAGTCTCGTACCAATGATTTTATGGACACAAAGTCGGCGACGGGCTCACCACCTGTCACGTTGTTTGAAAAAATGTCTTCGGAGGAAGGTGGGTCGAAAGGACTTAATAGTCTAGACCTCTGTCTACCCCTGCATTGAGAATTGCGTGAAAATATTTATTCATTTATTTGAGCGTCAATAGCCTAATGGTTTAAGGTGAGGACCCTTTGTGAATTCATCAGGAAGAAAATTTTATATGCATTTTGAGTACTTCCACTCTTTTGTGATGGTTACTCCATCATAAAAGAGGTGAGCAGAGTACTTTTCAGTTACAGTTCTTTGTGCCAATGAGCTACCACGTAAGATTTTTTATGTAAAAAAAATATGGGCGAGTATATCTTTATATATCCATTTAATTTTACTTTGCCCGTTTTTTTGTTATTATACTCCTCCTAAAACGACTGGACAGTGAATGGTTGAGATTCACATCTGGTCCCGGTAGATGGCGATGCAAACAGATCCTAGATCTGTTTGCATCGCCATCTAAGTCAGCTGGGCCTATTAGTAATGTAATGAATGTGAATAGGAAATGTCTAATAAAAACTTCTTCGTAGACTATTATTTATTTATTATTATGGTCTTCGAGTAGTAAAATATATTGTTTATGGAGAAATCCTACACGAGATAAGTATATAACTGCTTGTGAAAAAAGTCCACCACTACTACGCCAGGATCCCATCCAAAAAGTCTAAAATTTTCATTATTTCCCCTCTCTCATAATGGAATTAACTTATTTTGTGTCTATAAGTCATCATATATGGTTGCCGAGATAATTATAAAAGCTACTGCACTCCTTAACGGTTAGGAGCTAGACAATAATATACGATTTGTTGAAGGATACTGCCTGGTACATAGGTATTCGACGATAGGAAATAAATTAGGTATTTAATAGTATCCAGCGACCGCTTAGAAAGTGTAGGCATGTCGTACTCATTGTTATCATAGTTAAGACCACGGCCTTCAACTTCTGCAAGTATGGGCCCCCCTAAGTTTGTGCCCTCAAATTATTATCCTATTCACTACGTAGTCCTTGTCCTACACAGAATAATGATAAAAAAAACTACTATATTTTAAATTGTAGCCTCTTCAAAAAGAACATAAAAACGCTAAGAGTAACAAACAGCTCTACTTCACTGAATATAATTATAAATAAATAAATATATAAATATCTTCACGCAAATCCCAATACAGGGGTAGACAGAGGTCTAGTTTAGACAATTAAGTCCCTTCGACCCACTTTCCACCGAAGATATTTTCGGGACAACATGACAGGCGGTGAGTCTGTCGCCGTCTTTATGCCCAAGCCAACGATGTAATTCGTACATGAGTTTTTGAAAAACCCATTGGTACGAGCCGGCCACCTGGGGATCCAACTCAGGTCTCTTGACTCGAAATTCCAACCACCCAACCACTCGGCTATCGTGACTATTTATTGAATATAATTATAATATCAAATAATACAAATTTATCAACTTCTTAAAACATTTTTTATTAATTTTTTTTATTTTGAAGAGCATATATTTAATTGTCATTTTCGAAATAATTTTGCAATCATTAATTTCGCACAACTTCAAGGAGAACCCCAAACTCTTCTGAAAAGGGGTTGGAAGGACCCGGATTGGTGCGACAGCCTTAAGAATGAACAAAGTGCTTTCGAGAACCAATGACGCCCTCTCAGAAAAATCGGACGTCATGCAGGGATGGAGCGAATATTATAGAGAAATGTATGCGTGTGATGATCTTCGTGGGGGATCCGGGGGTGACGCCGTGACTGGTACGCCAGACTCGGACCTCGATGACACTGAGGTCATCAGTATGAAAGAGATTGAATGTGCGTAAAACATGGTTGTGTCATGTCCTCCTGGCTGTTCACATTGTATCTCGGCAGCTGTTAACAGCTGAAAGGTAGTTTGAGTGAGAAATTGGGTGACGTAAAAGTAAATTGTCTGCTGTATGCCGAGGACGCAGTGCTTATTGCACCGTCAGAGGCAGAACTGCAGGCATCAGTCACGTGTATGAAAGAGGAATGTGAAAATAAAGGCCTCCGTTTGAATGCTAATAAAACTAAGGTTCTGGTATTTGAAAGGGACGAAGAAAGAACGAAGTGTGAAATATGGGTAAATAACGAATGTCTAGAACAGGTGAATGAGATTGTGTACTTGGGCAGTGCTTTTAGCCGGGATGGAAGATGTGATATAGATGTGGACAGGCGTGTCGCTGCCGGAAACAAGGTCAACGATACCCTGACTGCGTTAGTCCAAAAGCAAGGCGTAGTGCAAAATGCACGCCTAGCGATACATAACGCAGTGCTGGTACCGACTTTGTTATATGGCAGCGAAACCTGGGTATGCCAGAAGAAGCATAAAAGCAGGTTGAATGCAGTGGAAATGCGATCTCTACGTAAAATGTGCGGCGTTACGTTGGCCGACCGGAAGCGAAACAAAGAGATTCGCATAATGGTAGGTTTGAACGAGGACCTTATCACTAAAATGGATAAGGGCGTGCTTCGATGGTTTGGGCACGTTGAGCGAATGAGCGAAGACCGAATGGTGAAGAAAATATATAGCGCGAAAGTTAATATTAAAAGGGGTCGAGGTAGGCCGAGACTAAGTTTTGAAGACCATGTGAGCAAATTGCTCGAAGAGGGGAGGGTCAAGAGTACCCGGATACCTCGACGTGCATGTATGAAGAAAATGATGAATCTGAAAGAAGCGAAAGAGGTATGTAAGGATCGTGACACTTGGCGATCTGTTCTCTCTGGCTACCCCGTCAGGGATTGTGCGTGAAGATAAGTAAGTAAGTAAGTAAGTAATATACCTTAGTCATATCTTGATAGTCATACCTTTAGTTAGCTAAACAATATGTATATATAATTATATTTATATATAATTGTTTTCTTATATTACAATTACTACTTTGACGATTTAGACAATATTACGTTTTATTTGAATGTACCTAGTGTTTTATGATAAAAGATTTTAAGATATGACACGTATCTTTGAGAAAATACTTTTCTAAGAACTTCTTTCACACGATATTAAATCCAAGCAAACGCTATAATCATTAGAAAAATTTTAGTTATTTGTTAATAATGTTAATTTTTTCAACTGATCCAATCATTTATTTATCGATATATTTAATATACAATTACATTAGAGAATTGCATTTTCTTTAATCTACCACCGTTTCATAATGAAGTTCCTCTAAAGAAAAACACACACAGATGAATTAAACTCCGCATGTATTGTCTCCTCAGGGAGCAAGCCTAAAATTGAAACTGGCATTACAAGTTTGTGCCTCTTCCCGGTATTAATATTATTTACATAAGCATTCTTCTGCACATTACATTTTCATATGTATATTGAAGGGCTAAAGTTAAAAATACATTTTTTCTTTCTTATTTCAAATATTTACGTAAGAGTCGAATTTAGATTGTAAATAGCTCAAACAAAATGGGTCTTTTGCTGAATAAAGAGTTTCTAAAGTTGTTATTTAAAAAATTACTTCGCAACCCTCCGCATGAAAATATAAAAAGGTATATGCTACCTGGTCCGAAGAGAAGAAGAAGAGCACCACCCTCCCTCCCACAGATGCGTGCACCAATTCCACAGACGTGTGCACCAACTCCACTGTATGCACCACCACCACTACACTCAAACCAGGTAACACACACCACCACCGAAAACGCGACACGTGTTTCGCCTCAAAACAAGGCATCCTCAAGCGAGTAGACTCTACGATGAGCGACCGCAGAGTGACAAATGAAGTCGTGGTTTTCTTCACCGACAAAGTCGGGGTAACTGTCCGAGGCATAGCCTCCCTCAGTGGTTTCCGTTCGCCACCCATCAATATGGGTGGGTCCTTGGGTTTGGTCCTTGCAGACCGATGGCTTCCATGACCGCCCTCGAGCGGTCGAGCACCGTCAAGATCCTCCCGCTGGGTTTCCGTACGGGGCCCTCCGATGGCTGGCCCCCGGACTTCTTCCCATTGGGTGGTCATGCTGCTGGTATGAACGCTGGGCGTGACATGTACCGTCCGGGTTTTCTGTGTATTCGCAGAACTCGTCTCGTCCTTCGTCTACGCCGCTAGCTCCCTGGGGAGCGCCTTGCCCTCAGGGGGTCGAGCGTGCAGCGGGGCGATGTTCCTCAGGTGGGCCAGTTTGGAGGCGTCTGCACGCTCGAACATAGTCGAGGCGAGGCGCCTTACAAACTCCTCCAATGTTTCGAGCTTCAGGTCCCGTCTGATGGTGGCATTTCGAACGCACCAAGGCGCGCCGACAATGGCTCGCAGGGTGGAGTCTTCTTGCTGTGTTAGCTGCTTTCTCGACGAGTCGCTGATCAGTGCGAACCATGCCGGCGCGGCGTAAGTCAGTCTGGTGCGCACGTACAGCTTGTATACTCCAAGTTTGGTCTTTGTTGGTAAGCGGGACCTGAATACCGGCCCCAGGAGAGCTCTGGCGGATTTGGCCTTAGCCACTGTTTCTTTGACGTGGTGGACGAGGCTGAGTTTGCGGTCGATTGTCACGCCCAGGTATTTGACCGTGCTCGACCAAGGTATGTCCTGTCCCATGAACTTCAGTCCTGGTGGCAGTCTGAATTTGTGTCCCAGCAGGATGGCCTGTGTTTTACCGACATTCACCGACAGTCTCCAGTCGGCGAGCCATTTGGGAAGTAGACCCAAGGTTTTCTGTAGCTTTGCCACTGCGTGCGCTGCACTCATAGATCTTGTTAGGTACGCCGCGTCGTCAGCGTACAGCGCAAGCAGGGAGTGGTCCGGATTCGTTATGTCGTCGGTGAAGACGGCATAACACGCCGGCGACAGGCAACTGCCCTGCGGGACTCCTGCTGCTATTTGTCGGGGTTGGGACAGTGCTCCTTGTATGGCCACCTGGAACGTTCTGTCCTGTAGGAAAGAGGCCACCACCTTTATGTAGCGGCGAGGGATTTCCTTTCTTGCTAGCTTCAGCAGAAGACCTCTATGCCATACTCGGTCGAATGCCTTCTCCATATCGAGAAATACGGCGGCAGTAGACTCGTGTTTGTTTCGACCAACCGTGGCATAGTGCAAGACTCGGGCGAGCTGGAGGGTGGTCGAATGTTCGGCCCTAAAGCCAAACTGTTCAGTCCTCAGCTTCAGGTACGGCTGGATTCTTTGTAGCATTATCTTTTCGAACACCTTCGAGATGCTGGGCAGAAGTGAGATGGGCCGGTAGCTCGACGCCTCCAGGCAGTTCTTTCTCGGTTTGGGGAGCATGATTATGCGCCCCAGCTTCCACGCTTTTGGGAAGTGCCCTGTGCGCAGGATGCCGTTGAACAGTCGCGCGTAGGCTGCGATGGTCTTCGGTGGAAAGTGTCTCAGCGCGGCGTTCGTCACGCCGTCCGCGCCTGGGGCCTTCTTGATGCTGGTCTGGCGTATCATGCGCCCCACCTGCCCTGGAGAGATGGCTTCCCAGTTTGAGTCTTCTGCTTCGTCCACCGGCCCGTCCAGGTAGGCTCGAAGGTGCTCCTCCACAGACATCGTGTGGCTCTGATCTGAGGACGGAAAGGGCCGAAACTGTTCTTCGAGGTAGTCCGCGAAGATTTCCGCCCGGTCTTCTGCTTTGAAGCGTAGGGTGCCATCCTTGTGCTTCATGGGTCTGATAGGTTCTTTCGCGCCGGAGAGCTGTCGGCAGAGTTTATGGATCGCCGGCCAGTCCCCTTCCATTCTGTCGACGTGGTTAGACCAGCTCTCGGCGGAGTGTTGTTGGATGGCCTCCTAACCCTCGCCGTTAGCTCATTCAGGGAGGTCTTCAGGGTAGGGCATCGCGTGCGCTGCCATTTTCTCCTCATGCGCTTCTTCTTCTCTAGTAGTGAAGATACTTTGGCAGGCAGCGTGTCCTGAGCTGTCCTTGCTGCTGAATTGGTGGTGGCCTTTTCGAGGGCGTTTTTAGCGACTTCCTGCAAAAGATTACAAAGGATCTCCACTTCTTCCTCCGTGCCAATGGGCATGGTCTTCGTGTTTTCCTCGAGCAGCTGCTGGAATTTTCCCCACTGGATCCTCCTCCTGGTCGGTGCTGGTGCCAAAGTGCCCTTGGGTGTTACCGCCAGGACAGCCAAGACCGAAAGGTGATCTGACCCAAGGTCGTCCAATAGGACTTCCTGTGTTGGGGGGACGGCAATACGGTGGGTGACCATCCTAAGACCTCCGCCGTGTGGTTCTCGCAGGTCGGGTACCTGGTCGGGGTCTCCGGGCCGTAGACGCGATAGCCTCCGCTTTCGGCGTCATCGAAGAGTTTTCGCCCGTTCGGGCAGATCTTGGTGGAGTTCCACCCTGTGTGGCTGCAATTTAGATCTCCTGCGATGACTGTTGGGTAGGGGTTGTCCATGAGTTTCCTAATTTCCCCCACCTCGAGCCTCTCATTCGGGGGCTTGTATGCTGCGAAAATTCTATAGACGCTTGTGCCCATATGTGCGTCGATTCCTAAGGCGTACATGCCTTGCAGCCTCACTGGTGGAACCGGCTGGTGTACGACGTTGCGCTTCACCAGTATTGCCAGTCCCCGATACGCGCGCGTTGGTGTGGCTTCGTCTTGGCGGTAAGTCCAGTAATGAGGAATCTTCAAGCTATCTTGGGGCCGAAGGTGTGTTTCCGACACCAGCACAAAGTCGGGTTTCTGGTCCTTCAGCAGCTGCTTTAGGAGTGTGACTCTGGGTGTCACCCCATTGGCATTCCAGTGGATGATCCTTGTCTCCGCAAGTTCAGCCATCGGTCTGCAGAAGTTTGGCTATGCCTCTTGTGATCACCGGTACTGGGTCGGCGCCGGAGCTCAGGGTTTGCAGCACGTCCTGAAGCACAGAGAGGGCTGCAATCGCGGTGACGGTTCTCTCGCTTTTCTGTGCTTGCTTGGCTTCTTTGTCTGCCGGTTTAGAAGACTGGCCAGGGGTCACTGTGACCACTTTCTTCTTTGGCTTCTTCTTGCTATTTTTATTCTTCTTTTTGGGGACGGTTGTCCCCGTAGTGACACCGGATGACGCCTTCTTTGGCTTGAAGTCGTTTGCCGGTGCCATTAGGTTCGGCTGGCTCGGCGCTGCCTCCACTGCTCTTCGCTGTGCCGCCGGTGGTCTGGTTTGACTCGCCGTGCCCGTCTTCCTGTTTCGGAGTTCCCTCCTATACACTGGGCAAGACGAGTTATTGGCTGTGTGCACTTGCCCGCAGTTTGCGCACGTTGGTGGCTCTTCTTTTGGCCTTGGGCAGTCTCTTGCTGGGTGCTCTTCGCCGCAGCGCACACAGGCTTGCGGTCGGTGGCAGCAGTGCGAGGAGTGCCGGAACTTCTGGCACCGGTGGCATTGAGCCGGGCCCTTCTTCCCCCTCCATGCTTAAATTTTGATGCCCGGCATATACAGGAGTTCATCCACCCTGTATATTTTCTCCAGGGCTCCCTCTGTTCTTCGGAATTGTGCAAAGAATATGCACCCGGGTCTTCCTTGCCTAGCTTTAATTGCTCTTATATATTCCGGTTCGAACCCTTTTTCCCTGAAGGCTTCAGTGAGGTCAGAGGTCTTCAACAGAGGTGTCCGTCTAGGTAAAATATTTAAAAGAATATTTTAAATTTATATTTTATCCTTTTAAATATTTTTTCGGGTAGGTCGTGACGCAATCGGCCGTTATTGGTGGGGGTGGCGGCCGGTTGCGTCACGTTAGGTTATAAAAGACTGCTCAAGTGACTCATTTGTCACTCTGCGGTCGCTCATCGTAGAGTCTACTCGCTTGAGGATGCCTTGTTTTGAGGCGAAACACGTGTCGCGTTTTCGGTGGTGGTGTGTGTTACCTGGTTTGAGTGTAGTGGTGGTGGTGCATACAGTGGAGTTGGTGCACACGTCTGTGGAATTGGTGCACGCATCTGTGGGAGGGAGGGTGGTGCTCTTCTTCTTCTCTTCGGACCAGGTAACATATACCTTTTTATATTTTCATGCGGAGGTTTGCGAAGTAATTTTTTAAATAACAACTTTACAATGAATTTCCGCAAAGTAACGCCTGAGTCAATTAACTATCTTAAAGAGTTTCTACATCAGCTGCATGTCCCCATAGCGTAGTGTCCTGCCTACTCTGAGGTCCGATTACCGGTCGGGTAAATGTAGAAAACACCTTTTCTACAATTTCTTGAGTCAGAGTGTTTGAGGTGCCTTTGTTGTTTCTGATTCCATAATAGAAGTGCTGCGCTGCTTACTTTGGGATCAGAGCAATGTAAGAGTATGTGATGTGGTCCCTATCTATATATGTATTATTGATAATTTTATACGAGGTGAGTGGGCTAATCTCCGTCGACGATTTCAATTTCATTTATTTCTACCATTCCTCTGTATATTTTCGTTACGTGTGTGTCCTATGTGTTAAGTTGAATAGAAATCTATATGTGTGCCAAATTTCAGTTCAATTCTTTAAACCATTAAAACGTGATTCAGGGACAAACATTCAAACCCTCAAATATTTTACATCAATAAAATTCACCAAATCACCATCATCAAATCATTATCAATAAACAATCCAGGAGGAGGATTAATGTTATAAATGATAAAAATGCAGAATTATATAAAAATAAACTGCTCAGAGTAATTGAAAAACACCTAAGTAATTATTTACCACCGAAAATTAACTGATTATATTTATTTAATTACTTTAAGAGTGATAAATAAATTAAAATATTATTTATTATCACTCTCAATAGTCACGATAGCCGAATGGTTGGGTGGTCGGAATTTCGAGTCAATAGACCCGAGTTCGATCCCCAGTTGGTAGGCTCGTACCAATGGGTTTTTCAAAAACTTATGTACGAATATCGTTGGCTTGGACATAAAGGCGGCGACGGGCTCACCACCTGTCACGTTGTCCCGAAAATATCTTCGGTGAAAGGTGGGTCGAAGGGACTTAATTGTCTAGACTCGACCTCTGTCTACCCCTGTCTTGGGAATTGCGTGAAAATATTTATTTATTTATTATAAAATATTATTTGGAGTATAAAAATATGAAGCCAAACATGTTTGTATTTCTTATATTTAAATTTAAGATTTCTAATTCATAAAATTTTTTATTTGAATATCTACAAGTAGATTATATACTCTATCATCTACTTGTTTTAATATACCTAGTCAGGTCATAAATTCTGTCACATGTTTAAAATAAAATAATTGAAACAAGTTTCTTCATTATGTAACAATTTATATACCAAAATGAACTTAACAAAATATAGATTCTTATAACACTAAAGTTTATTCAAAATGATCTCCGTGATTTTGAATACAGGCCTTCAATCTGCGCGGCCAGTCGTCTATCGCAGCACGAACGAGTTCCATGTCAATATCGGCAGCTGCCTTAATCAAGGATGTCTTGAGTGACTCTAAATTGGGATGAGGCTCTGAGCACGCCTTTTCCTCCAAGTGTTGCCATATCTTGTAATCTAAAGGATTCAAATCTTGACTGGAGGAGGGCCAGTCTTCGTGCCCGATGAAGTCAATTTCACGCGCCGCTAGCCAGTCTTGTGTGCTCTTCGCTCTATGAACTGGCGCCAAATCTTGTTGGAATACCCAGTGCCTGTTATTGAACATGGTATGAGAAACAGGTTCCACAAGGTTCGTCAGGACTGTATTTTGATACACAACTGCATTCGTTTTTACACCTTTCTCACAAAAATGTACCTCTGTTAAGCCCAAATAAGAAACTCCCAACCATACCATGAGTGAGGATGGAAAATGACCTCGTTGGACACGCGGAATACGGTTGCTCGCTTCTTCACTACTGTGTGCGTACACCTTATCATTTTGTTTGTTGTAGCTCTCTTCTATGGTAAAAATTTTTTCATCCGAAAAAAGAATTTCCCGATATTTTTTCCCGCATACCGCTTCAACAAAGCGCGGGATCTCTTCAGTCTCAGGTCCATTAGACGAGCATTCAAACGATGTCTTGTTTTTCTTCGATATGCCCGAAGCCCTAAGTCTTTATTTAACACCCTTTTGACTGTGGTTCTGCTTAACCCCATCTGAATCATCCCATTCACCCCATCATTTTTGTGGCCAGCATTCTAAAAGAAAAGTTTTTACTGAGTGACAATACTTATGACCTGACTGTGTAATTATTAATCAAAATTATAAAGAGGTAAAAAAAATCCTCTCGCCAATACCAATACATATACAACGAACCAATACAAGAATTAAGTCTTTTTAACACACCTTTCACAGAAGTTTATTTGGGACAACTTTACACGGACGGGTGAGAGCCCGTCACCGTGGTGAACAATAAAAAGAAGCAAGTTAAGATACAAAAAAAAGGCTTAGGATAATCTAAATAGGATAGGCTAAATCTACTAAATCTTATAAAATCATCAAAGAAAGAAGAAGTTCGTTGTTAATTTAGACCATATACGCCACGTTCGACCTTACTAACGACTAAAATGGTCTTCGACTACGTCTTCGATTACGCTCATATAAAAGCACTATTACGTAGGAAGCTGAGACCTTAAGCACACGTATTAAAAACTATTATATTAATTTTTCTTGTATTTACAATAGTCTTGGACTTTGATTAGAGATAATTATAATTGTTAGTTTGAACAGTAAGACAGCTTCAGACTCACTTAAAGCCACGTTGCCCCGAAAAAGCTTAGGACAACTGTTAAATATAATAATTGTTTATAACTATGACTAGTAGTGAGTATGTGGTGGTGAACATGTTTATTTTTATATTTTGATGATTATTTATACTTTTAATTTAAATCTATTCAAAAACATATACAATGTCGGTATAGAAAAACTAATTAAGTTAACATATTTATAATATACGATACCAATGAAAGTGATTGCCCAGCACGACCCAACTATGAAAGCCAACATAACGGGATACGTAACGCACGTTAATTTAACCCCTTTTGATGATCACCACGGATATGTAACTGTGAATACAAAAAAAGGTAAGCAAAAAAATCTTATTAACCACTCAATAAAATATCTAACACAGACAACAATCAATATAGTGAGTACAGTTTCTAACCGTTACTTAAGATAAATTATTATATTCAAGAAGGTCTTGTCAAAGAGACGTCTGAACAGCAACCGCATTATTAGGTCTTAATTATGACCGTGAGCCATCGAGTCTGCTGAACATAGGGCTCATAGATTTGGTCTTATTTAGCGAAAAAGTCTGCTCAGAACGAGATTTTATGCAATCGTATTGGTTATAATATTTCTTAGTTTATCTACTCCCCACGCAGCTCCGCTCCAATGACAGGTAGCCAAAGATCCAATTATCAACCCCATATTGATCAACCAAAACAAAAACTCCTAAAAAAGCCGCACATACACTAAAAACGTGTACGTAAACCACGTGCTCATAAATAAATTAAAAAAAATTCATAAAATGAACTACTGGGCCAAACTACCTTAAATTTTTATGGGACAATATAAACTATTACGCATCAAACTAAATAAGAATCACGTAAATCTGATCATAAATCTCGGCGTGATTGGTATACATACATACAAAAAATATATACCAATCGCATTGAGAACCTCCTCCGTTTTGTATTCGGTTAAAAATTTAAACCATCGAGGAATCTGTGGTCCGTTTAGCGCGCTCTATGATAGAGCAGATAAGGGGCCACACAACCTTGTCCTATTGCACGCCCGACCACCTTAAAGGCGACCGCTACCACGGAAGGTAATAGCACCGTAGCCCGACCACGAGGGGGGCAATAAGAATACAGAATACGAAGAGGGATCAAAAAGTAGTGAGAACGACATACTCCTCTGTAAGAAAAAAATTAAATACTGCATATCAGGCATTGCTCAGATACATATTTGCAATATTAATAAAGAGATGGACCGATGACAATACACTAATTTGATAAAAAAACTAAAAAGTATATTAGTCTGAATAAAAATTTTTAAAAAAAAAAAAACGTGGTGTGCTTTTTAAGATATTATCAAAATGATAATCATTCTACTCATATCTGTCAATAAAATATTTATAACTATTAACACCATGCACCCCCACGCTTTTTTTAAAATAACATATTTTTATTATTATATATTAATATATATTAATAATTTATATTTATTGAAATTTTAACACTATTCTTAATTTAAATTTATTAAAATTTATTTTTTATTTTTAGTTTTTTTATCACATTAGTGTATTGTCATCGGTCCTCGATAATTCTACAAAGTTTGAACGAAATCTGGTCGTTTAAAGTGAAATCTTTATATGAGTAGAGTAATTATTATTAGTATCTGAAAACGTAGGTAATAAATACGGTGATAAGAAAATCAAACGACGAATAGAGATGAAGCGTTATTTGTTAATTGTGAATATATCTTTGACATAGAAAGAAAATCATAAAAATTATGACAAAAGGCTCGGATCGTTAGAGCAACCGCGACTCGGAAGCGGCGTCAGTGAGGGTTGGCCGCGCTAGCAACTCCACTCCACTGTTCTGCTGGTTACCATCCTCGCTGTTTCTTTCATGGGGCCTAAGCTGACTTACGACCAGTACGACGCCCCGAATCCACCAACATAACTGTGAAGATACGACCTGTTTAAGTGGACGGTGAAACTCGAAAATATTTAATACTAGAATAAAATCATTGTAATGGAAAAAAGTGGGTCAAAATCGCGCCGAAAGAAGTTGGTTACAAACATACATACGAGTACATACAAGTGCTTTTGTTTTTTTTGTTTGCTTCGTCATGTAGTCATTTGTTTGCTTCGTCGGAAGATAAACATCGTTGCGGCCGTCCATCAACGACAGTCACCCAAGAAAATGTAGCGAAAGTCGAGAAAATTTTATTGAGCGATCGAAGAGTTACAATCCGATATTTAATTCAATAAACGGGCATTTCATATGAAAGTACATACAACGGACATGCCATATTGAATAAATTTTTGAATATGAGAAAATCTCCACAAGATGAGTGCTGAGAATGTTAGCCAACAGTCAGAAACAAAATGGACTTTCGATGAAGATATTGTTGGGACAAGTTTCAATAAGATTCTGAAAATTATTTGTCTCGTTTCGTCACAATGGACGAAAAATGTGTCCATTATTTTGATCCCGAGACAAAACAGCAACAATATTTTGGTACCCAGAAGGGATATTGTTGATTTATTACCTGGAGCGTGGAACCACTGTTACAGGTCAATATTTATATAGCTTTAATTCTGAAGTTGAGGAATGCCATCAAAGAGAAAAGGAGAGGAAACTTCGATAGTGCGTGCTCTTTCATCACGACAACGCACCCGCACACAGGTCGGTACTTGCGATGGCTGCCATTCAGCAAGCTGGCTTCGAATTGGTTGAGCACCCCCCTTATTCACCAGATCTGGCACCTAGCGATTTTTATCTATTCCTCAAATTTAAAGAATATTTAAGGAGTAACAGGTACGAAGACGATAAAGAGATGATGGATGGCCAAGACAAAACTTTTTTGAAAGGGATTGAAGCCTTGGAAAAGTATTGGTCTAGATGTGTAGAAACACTCGGAGACTATGTAGAAAAATAAATTATTAAGTTATCAATAGTCATTATATTCTATCTCGTTCTCATTATTTTTTTATCCCTCCTCGTAAACACCAATTTCACCAGTTCGCTGAATAAGCGACAACCAGAACCGGAGGAGCCATAGCCCGCAAAATGCCGGTGAATACTGAGCACACACGATGTGATACGAAGTAGTGACAAGAATCCCGTAATCTTTCACGATAACATATATTTAATTTTGAACCTTTATAACTTTTGAACATTTATATTGCTCCTATTAAAAAACTGTATCTTCCGAGAAAAGTTTTATCTTTACTTATTCTGAACTATATTATTATATATTTATAAAAGAAAATAAATTATAATTCAGAACTATCTAGCCGAGTGAGATGGGTGATCGGAAAATCGTACAAGTGATTTTTAAAGAAATGTTTCTATCGTTGGCTTAAATACTGAGACGGCTACTGACGCATGACCTTGCTTGTTGTCCCAAATAATCACCGATGACATGTTAGTCCATAGGGCTAAATTATCTAAACCGCTGCCTACCTCAGTATTGAAAATGCGTGAAGATGTTATGAGGAGTAGAGCTACAATAAACCTAGTTTTAGATTTTATGAATTGTAAATACAAATGTATACGCATATTCTATCTTCATAAATTACAATAAATAGTTGGACAAATATTTATGTTGTCAATTAAGATTTACGACGCTAACCAGTCTATGACATGTCAGCAAGAATGTTAATCCGCGTATGTAGGTTAATGCCCTCTGTGATTCTAGGTCAGCATTTCGTTAAAATCACAAAGATAATGCAATTGATTATATTTATAAACATTTAACAGCATTTAACTATGAAAGTAAAATGGCGGAAGATGACACAGGCCAAAAAACTTGTATTCAGGTATCAGAAACTACGAAGGAACCACAAACACCCAGACCCGAAACGTAATAACGCTTTTTCTACATTCGAAAATTCGTTTAAAATATTAAACAATGTAAATAATAATAAGGAAAACATATTTTTAGCCAACTGTGTTATAAGTTAAACACGTCTATTTATAGACGTCATTTTTAAAAGATACGTTTTCGTATATCGATACAAAAGTAACGTGCGTATTTAGCGATGATAAAAAAAATTAAAGGATGACATTAACACGTGTCTTATAGATCACGTGTATTTTTAAAATATGGAGATATTTTAATATTGTAGATTATGGACACGACCAGTATCTTAATATCAAATAATAGGCGCCTAATGTATTTTCCGCATATTAATATTATTTACAATTATAGTGTGAAATCAAATAAGTAATAAGTTTAATAATTCTGCAAGATTCCATGATAGTCAATCTATCCCCAATTCTGTGATATTCAAGTATTTTTATGTGAAACATTGGAAAGATTAAACGTGAGTCCGATCTTTTGAAGTTCAGAATTTCAGTTTCGAAGACTGCTTGGAGCATTGAGTAAAATTTTATGGCGCTTAAAACATGTATTTCTTCGTAATCAAATTTACGTTTTTTTAATATATTAAGTCACGATAGCCGAGTTGTTGGGTGGTCGGAATTTCGAGTCGAGAGACCCGAGTTCGATCCCCAGGTGGCAGTACCAATGAGTTCTTTCAAAAACTTATGTACGAATTTCATCGTTGGCTTGGACATAAAGGCGGCGACGGGCTCACCACCTGTCACGTTGTCCCGAAAATATCTTCGGTGGAAGGTGGGTCAAAGGGACTTAATTGTCTAGACTTGACCTCTGTCTACCCCTGTATTGGGAATTGCGTGAAGATATTTATATATTTTTTTTAATATATTAAGTGTCCCGATAACCGAGCGGTTGGGGGATCAGGATTTGAGTCAAGAGACCCGAGTTCGATCCCATCGATAGACTCGTACCAATGGGGTTTCAAAACTTATGTACGATTTCTATCATTGGCTTGGACATAACGACAGGCTCATCACCTTTTTGGGGACAATGTGACATTGTGACTAAAAATATATTCGGTGAATACATGGATATAAGAGTGTTTATAAATTCTTTGTATTTCGAAGTTACTAGACACCATGATTTCTTTTTAAGTAGTGCTTTATTATGTGTTATTTGTTTTTTACAAATCAAAACAAGTAAACGTTGTTATTGCCTATATAAAATAAAATCATTTAGTTTTCGATTTAATTTACAATTACATCCGTCGATCGTAATTTTTTAATCTACTACCGTTTAGTAATGAGGTTCCTCTGACGGAGAAGAAACAGGCGAAGTAAATATCCGCAACACTACCACCTAGTGTTCGCCAGTGTCCGCCTACTGAAGGCCACGAGGCTCAGGGAACTCATTCAAGCAGGCACTCACGCAAGCACATACACATCAACCGCCCCGCGTGCAACAAAAGATCACACATAACTCGCGGAGGCCAGGGAGCACAAGATTCCTCTCTTGTGACAGTTCCACCTCAGCCGCATTAGCGGTGTGACCTCCACCAGAGTCGCGGACCGCCGCAACTCAACCTGAGCTGTAAAGGAAAAAGAGAGCGGTGGAAAGACAGCGTCGCATACACCCTCCACAACCCAGCACCACGCATCTGAAGGGGGCTTATAAAGCCCACTTGACGCGGCCACGAGCCGGCCATACTCTGCAAAGTTAGGCCGACCGTTTGCTATTGGTTTACCGTGGATATACCAGCAGCAGTTACTAAGCCCCAACAAGGCGTTCGGGGAGAGCAGTTCATAAAATGACCTTTTTTTAACGTTGAAATCTATTATGGATACCCAGCTTCCGGAAAAAGTGCTGGGTTATGTCGGACTCCCATCGACTAAAACCCATCGATGGTCACCATCAGCGTTGAGAAGGGGTCTCAGGATCTTCGTTTGGAACGCAACCGTAGCCCCTCTTTCGCTTTGCTACCGCGGTGCAACCACGGCGACTCGAGACCACGTCGAGCCACTCCTTTACCCCAGAGTCGCTTTAATGAGCACTCGGAGCTTGCGCCCCGAGCACCCGAATCTAGAAGCCCCGTTTCTGGTAGGGAACACCATTGTCAAGAGGGCTGTGAAACGGCATAACTGCGCTCGATGGCCCCGTCTCCGAGTGGGATCTGTCCTCTCTCGATCCCGCCCAGCAGCCTCCTTCTGGACCATCACGGTCTTACAGAAGGCGGCTACGGCCTTCCACGCCGAATCCACACTCTGCATCGCCGACACGACTGTTGGCAGAGAGAGGTTCCGTCCAATGCGGTTCACCAGGATACTGCGCTCCGGCTCCCATGCTGGGCAAACCCCAAGGGTAGGCGATGCAGAGTCCTGGTTCGTATGTTTAGGTTAGGTCATAAACTGATCTAACCTAACCATAAAATATCCCTAACCTAACCTAACCTGAAATAGTCTACTCATACGATTACTATTTTTATTTTTTTATAATTGAAACAGATCGTTTAGATAATAAAATATTTATTAATATGGGATAGGGAACCTAAGGGATTAGTAAAAAAAGTAATTATGTACAAGATAATAGTAAGAATTGCTTTTATTATTCATAGTCGTTACTATTGACGTATGAACCTTGATACACTTTCAAAATTTAAAAAAAAACAATTGACGTCAATGACGATTATCGTACGAGCCTAATTTAATTTTCGTGTAGAAGTGACTTATTATTACCTAACTGACCAAAATTTAAATAAGCTTTTGCAGAGTGAAAAACAAGCCAACAGTTCACTAGATGGTAAGTGGTCACTACCAAGGACACCCACAAACAAGAAAAAGGTCACGTCATAGCACTTAAGATGGTAAGCCTTAAAGCTATTAATATTTTGTTTGTTATATAGCTATCTAGCTAGAGTAATTTTACTAATTTTGCATTAAGAGACTGATAGAGAGGACAGAGGTAGAAAAGGACTCTACATCAAAAAATATGTTAAAGAATGTATGCGACATAGGGGATCATAATTTTTCTGTAGTAAACACTCTTGTTTTCCTGTATTAGTTTATGATATTTCCCTCATGATTTCTGACGTATGTATACATTGTCTCCGTTAATTTTTTATCCCAATACTTGAGGGGGTACAAGGGGGACGTCAAGGGGATCTTTAAAAAAAGAATTCAAAAAAATAAGAGAAAACATAAGTTAAATATCACAACAAAGTTACTGCTACATAAAACAGTAGTTTTTTGCAAAGAAAAAAATGTTTTGTTTTCTTTTTGAAGAAGAATGCTAAATGACATAACAGCGAGCGAGAGTGGGATCTATCAATCTCGCTCTTTAATGCGGTGTCATAAACTCGAATTTAACATGGAACTATGTGGAGTCGACGTGTATTCATAAATTTTTAATTTTTGATACTTCCGTTTTAATTTAATAAAACTTAAAACATTGAAGGGAAGTATTAAAACTTAGTTCCATTTAGCTTTATAAAGTTTGTAAGATTTATAGATAATACTTGTATTTCTTGAAACATTGAATGGCGAACATAATTGAGTTTATACAGAAGCCAATCTGCAAACTGCTGTTATATTTATGAATGAATGAATGGTATTTTGAATAGGTGATTTGATCGACTTCAAAAACTAAAAAGAATATAATATTACGCAATTTTTTATTGATTTAAAATAATTTTTGTTATGCTGAACTTTTTTTATTAAATTAAAGAGAAAAAAATGTTTAAAATTTCAACTGACACAGGGGCGATTTGAACCCGCGACGTTTGCCGAACCGTGGCAATGCTCTTATCTCTGAACCACCGAGTCTTAAACGCATCAGTTGAAATTTTAAATCTCTTTATTTTTACTAGTTATTGGCACGTCGCCATGTACTGTCATTATTGCAAATTACAGCTTAATATAAATTTTATTTTTAGGCTATGAAAAACATGCAAAAACCCTCAAACCAAGAGACACTTGAACAGTATGAGACGTAACTCGCTAATATTAGAGAACATCTTACAAAGGAGGCGTCTGAACAGCAAGTGCATAGGTTAGGCCTTATTTTTGCCCGTCTAGCCTTCGAGTCTGCTGAGCAGAGAGCTCATAGACTCGGTTTTATTTATGATCGATTAGCCAACGAGTCTGCCGAGGACGAGATTTTATGCAATCGTATTGGTTATAATATTTCTCAGTTTCTCTACTTCATACGTTCGCTCCGCTTCAATCACAAGTAACTTAAGATTCACTTATCGGGATAAGAGTTACTAATAATACATATATGATCAACCTAAATGAAAACTCCTAAAAAGCCGTAGACATACTAAAATGATCCACGTAAACCACCTGACCATGAAATAAAAAATGTTCATAAAATGAAAACTACTGGGCCAAACTATCTTAATCTTTTATGGGACCAAATGGTAACTATTCCGCATCAAACTAAAGGAGAATCATGTAAATCGATAGAAGAAAGATAGTAAATCTCAGCGTAATCGGTGTACATACATACAAAAAATATACCAATCGAATTGAGAACCTCCTTCTTTTTAAAGTCTGTGAAAAAAACAACAATCGTAGAGCCCTACTCCTCGTGGCATGGTACCAAGAACTAAATAGCATTAAATGGTTTGACTTAACCGCTGAGCGAGAACAGAACCAGCTCTCTTGTCGCCAGCGGGGCGACCAGTCGCGGATACAATTCCTTTAGAAACTGCAAGATCCTACGGATTGATCGTCTCTACATTTTTAGTTTACGTTTACATTTATTATATTTATTTTAGTGTACATTACGAGGAAGGATCAAAATGGGTTAGAATGAGATAGAGTACAATGACTATTAATAGTTTAATAATTTATTTTCTACATAGCCTCCGAGTCTCTTTACACATCGAGTCCAGCACTTTTCCAATGCTTCAAAACCTATAAAAAAAAGTTTTGTAGTAAAAAAGTAGTAGTAAATTGGTTGCGATATTTTTGATGTATTCCTTTTGATGACTGATTCTTCGCACATACAAAAACATATTTAATATATCAAGCAACGCCGACGAAGCCGCGGTTATAACCTAGTACATGTTGTTCAATGCTGTTTAAGATTGTAAACGAATAATTTTCAGTATTTATACAAATAAAAATAAATTAAAAACAATTAATTTTAAGTAAAAACATATATGGAGGACATTTGTTATTTATTACTCAATGTTATTTGTTTTACCTGATTGATAAATAATTTCTACCAAAATGTAAACAAAGTTACTATGTAACTTTCTTGACTTGAATTTGATTAAATACACAATCAAATACAAATTGTGTGACTCCGACTCAACTCTACTATTTACTAGTTACTAGTTACTTTCGTAGAGTACATGAACGCCCTTGTACTGAAATTAAAGTTATTAGTAAAATAAATGTTTAAAGCTATAAAATAATAAATAATAACCGTTTTACGAGCTATTTCTTACAACTTTTTGCATTTTAGTTTTATCGAATATTCAGATAAACTTTTAAAATCATTCCATGAACATTTCGTACGAATATCTCGATGAAACGAAAAATTAATATTAATTAGTGCCCACATTTTTTTTCTGTCGAAAAAGTTTCGTGTTATTGTGTGTTCGCTTTTACAGGATCCTAGATCATATAGTCAAAAAGAATATATTAAAAAATTGGTTTATAATTCATATACTTTAAGAATTATATAGAATTCAAATATTAAAATGTTAACTTAAACTTCAATTAATCATTTTAAACCATTTCTATACTTTTAAAATACTTAAATATTTATTTAGAGTTCCTTAATGCTTAAGATGAGTTCGCGATTATGATTATATAACAAATACAAGGTTACAAAAATTAAATAACATTCTAAAATATTACAATAAATCAGTGTCAATAAAACAAATCTATGGGAGCTTACCCGTGACATTCAAACCAAGTATGTCGTTGGGGCCTACATCTCAACTGATTAATTCAGTAACTGGTTATATATAATGGATAAATTCAATATCTTCTGTTTTAATTGACCCGTCAAAATAAACGAGTTTGCCTTGAGCTAGGTTGCACTTGAGACACACCGATGTGGTCTGTTTGTTTATTTATTTTTTCAGTTTCACTTTTTACGCATTTCATTTTTTCTAATACGGGTGCAGACTGATGTCTGATGTCTTTCTTTTATCAAATGACCTTGAGAAAAATGTGCTTTGTATAACTTCACTTTAGCAATGAGCCACGTCGGAGATTAGTGGTAAGTCACCAGTAAAACGAACCACATAGTATCCGCGTATGAGTAATAGCATCCCCTCTTACTGTCGTTGTCCTAAGAGATGACTAAGGTCCTTGCTGTCGTAAAACATGACTAAATAGCAATGGCTACCGAAAGAAGAGGTGGCAACCCATAACCATCTCGATAAATACCCGACCAACATTATCAAAACGGGGACGGTTAGTAGTATCTGTGGCATTTCGTGTTTCATACTGTGATTAACAATCCGTTTGCCAAACGGCGATTAGGGCAAATCCTCATTCGTACAGGGCGTACGTTTTACGTCCTGCAGTGGACAGACAGACAAAAATTATAAATGAATGTTATTTTAGTGTATGTACCGTATATATTCATATACATGTAGTAAAAAAACGGTTATTTCAATATTACAAACAGACACTCAATTTTATTTATACGTATAGATATCGCTAGGAATTAATAGTGAAGAAAATAAATCGTTTAAATGAAGAATATAACACGTTCATAACTAAAGAGTTTTAAATTTATTCAATGTTTAAAAAAAAACATTGTTGCATATTCATACATATTTATTACATAGGAAGATACCCGAACGCGACACCGGAAATGAATACGCACAAATGATCAATAATGACTTTGATGACAGAAAGTTTTTGAACTTGTGAATTCGAGAATAATCTGCAAAAATATAAGCCACCATTGCCACCACGTGGTGTGAAGCTTAAGGGAAACCCTTGAAAAAGAATAACAATCGAAAGTTATTGGGATTAACGTCTCTAAAACACCATAACAGATTTGGTGAACCGGTAACGGGTAGTAGCGTCTAGCGTCTAAAGGTGCGTTGTCTATTATTAAAGACTATTAGAACTGAATCTATTACTAACGATGCAGTACTAGACATATCGCAGCATGGAATCTGCTGGCCTTTATAGTATTTTTATTTTGAGGTAATACATTTCATGATTATTGCTTATCATGCCATCGATCGGTAGCTATTGCAATTTACCAAGTGCTTCCTTTAGTAACAATGTACATCATGGGATGAAAAGGATTTTCGATTCTGGTAAATATATAGACATGCCTCCCATATATTCCATATCCTTTATGTCCAAGCCAACGATATAATTCGTACATAAGTTTTTGAAAAACCCACTGGTACGTGCCTACCACCTAGGGATCGAACTCGGGTCTCTTGACTCGAAATTCCGACCACCCAGCTACTCGGCTATCGTGACTATTAAACCTCGGCATTACTTTTGATAAATTTTTTGTCTTGGGTCCTTCAAGTAAGTGAGGTGAGCTATTTGTGAGGGTTGGATGTCTGCGCAGATTAAACAATTTTCTACCCATAACTATAGAAACTACACTTGCACAAACACTCCTATTACCGATTCTCGATTATGCAGACACATGCAATCCGAACCTAAATGAGGAACTGCTTTATAAACTTAAGCGCATTTAGAATATCTTTATATGGCTCATATTTGAACTCCATAAATATGAATATGAACATGTTTTCGAATATCGCGAAAACTTAAGTGGCTACCGATTCGCTTTCGCAGGAATATTCACATTCTGTCTCTTTTACACAGTGTTTTATTCAATCCTGCTACCCCTCGTTATCTTAATAAGCGGTTTGTTCCTTTGTGATACTCATGAGCACTCTCTACGTTCGGGTCACAGACTAACCTTAAAAATTCATTCCCTAAATACTTCCTTTTATTCTAAACCCTCTTTGTTGAAGCGGTTAGGCTTTGCAATACCTGGCCGCTTCAGATTCGGTGGGCGCAACCCTCAGGAAAATTTAAATCACTCCTCTATGTCCACTTCTGTCCTCCCTAAGCATTTATTTCATTTCTATTTATGTCTATTGAGACGACCTCCGTGAACGAGTGGCGTAAACACGGTGTTTAAGGTGTCGCCATCTCGAGGTCCCGGGTTCGATTCCCGGTCGGGTCAATGTATAAAAACCACTTTTTCCACATTTTCTCGGGTCTGGGTGTTTGTGGCGCCTTCGTTGTTTCCGATTCCCATAGCTCAAGTGCTTTAGCATCTTACATTGGGATCGAAGCAATGCATGTGATGTTATCCTATCTATATATGTAGTATATGTAACGTATTTGTATGTGGCTTTTGTCTACTATTTTACTTCTCTTAATTTTCGTACATTTATTTCTGACCTTTAGTTTGTATGTGTATATGTAATTATATGTATATATATGTGTGTGTGTATATATATTATTAATATTGCGTACACCACACCCTCTTCTCACTGGTCATTGTATCATCTGCAACGTGGTTTTCTGGAAGAAATCGCTTTACGATAAAGCCGCCAAGTGTACCGTAATTTAATTTCTGTATGTCGTTATTTGTTTTCGTGTAAAGCACATTTCATTCGTTCATTCATCTGAGTTATCTAAGTGGATAAAAACAATCTTCGATGAAAAGTAGGTCGAAAAAACTAGACCTCAGCCTACCCCATTGTGGGAAATTGCGGTAAAAACATACTGCTGAGCCGACGACGGTGGCTCATCAGAACGGCTAGGACTATGACTCCACGACAGATACTACCTTGCAGATAGGTTTTGGCCAATTAGAAATGAACCGGTCTTCTTCCTCGAATATCGTTATTTTTAGCACATTGGAAATTAATTTTCATTTCGCGACGCTCGACACTAACATGACGAGATGATTCAATTGAATAATTAGTGTATCGCCACCAACCAGCCCTAATGGGATTTGAATACGCAACCTTTAGCTTCGAAGGCAGGGTCACTACCAACTCGGCTATCAGGTGGATGATGAATTAAATAACAGAAGAAAGAAGATAAAACACTTATGAGCCTATAATGTTTAAAAAAATCCTATGATTTTCATAATATGATTCCACTATCAAATTGTTACAAAATATTTTATAGAATTACGTTCGGAAAGGTATGCCCTTTTCAAACAAAAAAGAATTTTCAATCGATGAACTTATTGATTAACATACATAAAAGGTCACGGAAAATTTAGCGAAACGATATTGCTTCCTTGTTTTGTTTATTGGATCTGGGTTTACTTAAAAAAAAAACTGACTTTACTGGGATTAACTGATTTTTCTATTAACTGAAACTCTTTTGTAAATTTCATGCTCTTTTGAATTTAGTTTTAGATTCGAATTTCTTCAATAAAATTAGAATTCAAATATACAGCCGGGTTAATATTAGCGCAATATTCAAATATTGGGCAATACCACCACACACTTCTTGCACATTAATCGCTGCCTTCCGTCACCGGTCTGTTTTTAATCTAGTATTTTTGTGATATGGGCTTAACCCGCTATCTGTCTATGGTATCAAGTTGCATTTTAACGTCCGCAGTGACGTCAAGCCACCTCACAACATCCACGGGAAAAAGAGGATGGTATATTCTTAAGCCTAAACACATAATAGTAAAATATCACAGGTACAAGGAAATGTTATTACTAAAACTACGTAATATATCAGCTGAATTCTCGAACTTTTCACAGTACTAAGAGGAACATAACGTTAAACGGATTATGTATTTATTTATTTATTCTTAAAGGGATACAATGGGCGGAATTAATGCCTTTTATTTAATTAGGCATTATAATTTTAATTAGGCATTCTCTTTAAGTCAACCCTATACCTTCTATCTCATCATTAACATACCATTTTGATTTTATTTGTCGTATTTTTTACGCAAACTTAATGTTTGTTAATGAAGGCACTTAATTTTTATTTCCATAATTAGAAGATAAACGCTTGATTAGTATCCTGGAAGAAAAAAACTCGTGTATCATATGAGATAATAATAAAACATCAACAAGATAAATATTTTATTCACCTCATCAATTTTTATTTTTAATAGAACATACAGACAATAATATACAAATTAATAGAAACTCACATACAAGATCCATTTAACACATTACAATGTATCAATGCACAGTACAATCATTTACATAATATATCAATTATTTTTACAATACACAAAAGTTGACAATATTCCTATTAACTACCAGGTTACGGGCCAATGTTACGACCTCATTTAGGATCCTACTGGCGTGACAGCTCGTGCCCCGCACTTAAAATTATTCAAAAGTAACGAAACTTGATTGTTGTAAGAATATTCCACAATCAAACACCCTGCCATATAACATTATTTACTTGGTTTTATTCAAACCTAAGGATTATTATAGAAGAAAACTTTCAAGATATTTGTAGGACATTCAGCCTATAACCTGCTAGACATGCAAATCATACGTAATAGCTTCTGGGATACAGAGTTTTCTCCGAGTATGAGAAATTTTTTTTATCATTCATGTCCTCAATTCGGCGCCCGGTTGAGTATGACTTCGTGGCATATTCCAAGGTGTTCAAGGTTTCGCCAGGTTCGAGGTGCCGAGTATATATATATATATATATATATATATATATATATATATGTATATATATATATATATGTATATATATATATATACATATATATATATATATATATATATATATATATATATATATATATATATATATATATATATGTATATATATATATATATATATATATATATATATATATATATACATATATATATATATATATATATATATATATATATATATATATATATATATATATATATATATATATATATATGTATTGACCCGACTGGGAATCGAACTCGGCACCTCGAACCTGGCGAAACCTTGAACACCTTGGAATATGCCACGAAGTCATACTCAAACGGGCGCCGAATTGAGGATATATATATAGATAGGGACAACATCATATACATTGCTCCAATCCAAATGTAAGATGCTAAAGCACTTGTGGTATGGGAATCGGAAACAACGAAGGCACCACAAACACCCAGACCCGGGAAAATATAGAAAAAGTGATTTTTGTCCATTGACCCAACCTGGAATCGAACCCGGGGCCTCGAGGTAGCGTCACCTTGAAAACCGGTGTTTACCGGTGTAAATGAAGGGTCTGGGGGTATGTGGTGCCTTCGTTGTTGATTTCATAACACAATTGCATTAGTTGCTTACTTTAATAATTATTTATTATAATTAATATAAAATAAAAACCATATTTTTTTAATATTGTTCCAGAAAATATACTAATTAAAATTAAAACATTCAGAGACCTGCTGAGAGATTGCGGTTGTTGATATAAATCATATTGTATGTGGTATCTGATGCTATCCCTCTGTTTCCGTGGGTGTAGTGAGAAGAGAATGAAGCGGCGATATACAAGATGGCGGAAAGAAACATCTTGAAAAATGAGGACCAAAATTAAGCAAAATTAAGGACACGTTACGGGTAGCAATGTCTGAAAACCTTACATTTCAGGATTCAAGGATCAGGGAATATAGTGATTACAACAATTCTCCTTCATGAAGGCTTATATTGTGCAGTGGCCTTTTAAACTAAAGTTATGGCATGTAAAAGGTGAAGAGAGGTTTAACTATGAAGCAAATATTGTAGATATTAAGCTTAAAGCACATATTGTAGATATTACGATTAAACGCTAATTATGTAAACGGTACAAATTAGCAATTTTTATCGACACCGGTTTTTTTCCACAAAAACTTTTTAGGCTAGTACTGCCACTACTCATCCCATCGGCCTAATGTTTCGATCCTCCATGCCAATTTTTTTTACATATTTATGAATAATCCTAAATATGTTGAGCGAAAGTTAATTACTAAGGTACCCTCCAAGCAAAAACAAGATAAGCTTTAATATTTTACTATATTACTTGACATAAAAAAAAATTAATATTTTTTTTTTCACCGTCTCCCTATTAGTGGGTGGACATAGTATATATATTTCAATTACCTAAAATTGCATACGCTATAGGAATATATCGCAAAATTATGTTTAAAATTACTGGTAGTAATTTTAAGATATGACTAATAATGTACTTAGGTAAATTTGGTGTTCTTGATTATACGTTTAAATACCTTACTTATTTCTAATAAAATATTCTAAAAATTTATTAAAGTATTTACACAGTGGTATAAAGATATTTACATAACAAAAATTTTTAAAATAATTTAGACAAAAATAGTTTAGACATTGTTCCTACCTGCTTATGATAAATATGTGGAACAGATTTTAGAATCATTTTGTTAATAAATAATTTATGATAACGTTTTAAAGTTATACGGATTTTTGCACAATGATTCTGATGATGAATCTTTTATATATATATATATATATATATATATATATATATATATATATATATATATATATATATATATATATATATATATATATATATATATATATATATATATATATATATATATATATATATATATATATATATATATATATATATATATATATATATATATATATATATATATATATATATATATATTTTACATAAGAATACAAATTATGTATTACCTTAAATATGTAAAGAGAACCGTCAAAAAGTAATTTAGGTGTTTGCGATTTTAAAAAAACATTTAGGCATAAGCCTCCGTTTTTTGTGTTGACATGAAGGGTCGTGAGATCAATACAAAAGGACCCAAAAGTGGATACTTTCAAACTTTTTTACAAAAATAGTTCTGTGATTCATTAAACTCAACGTAATTTTTCTTATAAAATTACAGAATAATATAGTATTACAAAAAGGTGTATAAAATCATACGACTATAGTGTATATATGATTATATATGATTGAAACTACGATAAATTTATCAAAAAAAGAGATGCATCAATGTATCAAGAAAAAAAGGAAAATAAGAGCAGGGAAATGTCTATCTCAGCCGCGTTGTTCGCGTTCAGGTTGAGTCGCGTCTGCATTTTTTTTAGTTATTTCTCAAAAATGTAAGTTTTACTATCAAGTGTTCCTTCGTCATCGAAGGTTACCGAGTACGTGAAACCGAAATTTAACACACTAATTTTCTTAGTCAACATGTAGTCTTCTATAATTTTTCGTCTCCACTAGCAGAACATTATAAATTCATCATTGCACTATTTTATGGCCAACTCGAACATTTATATTAGCAGAATTATGGAAAAGATTAACTTAGAGAGAAGATATATTATATTAATTAAACTGACATAATGTATATAATAATACCCGCAAAAAAAAGTTTGGTTCGGTAACAATATCTTCAATGGTACCTGACCTAGATTTATGATAAAAAAGACTTTGTCTTATTATTTAAAAAAGAATTAATGTAGAAAAAAATATGAAACCTTTTTATGGCCAGTACCCCAGCGTTTCCATGAAACTGGATTCAATCTTCGAAGATCAAGAACAGGCCAAATAAGGTGCATGACGGCGCGTAAATATCGCTATAAGGTGTCACCAGTAAAAAATTGTCATTTTCTAGCTGTAGGAAATAATCCGAAGACGAATACAGTAAGGCGGAGAAATTTAAAGATATTACGAGCTGCAAATGGCACAAAACTATAAAGACATCATAGAAACACAAGTTTGTGTTATGGTAGCGAACATGAGATTTGGACTCTGAATCTGACTGGTCAGGAGTTATGTGAAAACATCTCGTCTGAAAAGACGAGTCTAGATTGTAAAGTTGTTATTATATAAGTTGTTATTACATTGCACCTTTCCGCATGTAAAAAATTAAAGGCATACGTTACCATTTCCGAAGAGAATGTAAGTATAATTAATTATTTAATAACAACTTTAATGAATTTCCGCAAAGAGACGCCTTCCGCAGGGTTTCGATTATGTTTATACAACCACGACGGGAGGAAATCAATGTACAGAAGACCTTGGAAAGCGCTAGAACCAAGCCTGTATAACATAAAAATGACTATACGGCGGAGGCCGTGATCATGTGCGGGCTGGGATCTGGCTTTCTTCCGAAAGCTGCACAGAGATAGTAGTAATATAAAATGAAAATTTAACTCCAGAGAGACATGCCGTTGATGAGTTTTAGTGCACTTGGACGGGAATGCCGTTTTTATACATGACAATGCCAGCCCATATAAATGTAAGATATCGTTTGTCTTTTTTCAAAAAGACAGCATTTCAAACATGGCGTGGCCAGCACGCAGCCCTTACTTAAACCCCATACCCCAAAAACCTCGCTACTTGAAGTATCAGAGAATAGAGGAATGGCAGAATACTCCGCAGCATCGCCTCCAAAACCTATTAGAAAGTATACCAAATAGCACAGCAGCGGTATTGCGAGGTCGCGGAGGCAATACACTGAAATGCGTGAAAACGGCGCAATTCTGTAAGCAATCAACATTTATAATAACATTGGATTTTTTTAAGGACATTAAAATATTTTTAATATTTAGTCTTTATTTCATTAACTCTTTTAAAGATTTGTAACCGACCCTTTCTTCCTTGCGGACCAATGTAATATAAGAACATCTCAGGTTAATTTTTTTGTAATTTAGTATAATTTAAAGCAAAAGAAAAAACAAAAATAAATTGTACCATATAAATTTATATTCATCACGAAGATTAAAAAAACATAGTTAAACACACGAACGAACGAATTTACAATAATAATTTAAATTTAATATCGTGTTTCAAATCAAAGGCAAAACGGTGTTAGAAAATCTTCATTTAAATTTTTACTGAAATTACATTTTAAAGAGGAATTGAAGAAGTCATATATCACACATTATTTCCGTATGGCTTTGACTTGAATTGCATGCTATCACTATTTAAATATAAATAAATAATAACTTTATTAGATTATAGATAGATATAGAATATTCTGTTGGAGTACAAACACCAATAAGTTAAGATTTGTGCGTAAAATAAAAATAGCTTAAGCTTAAAAAACTACTTTGCTTTTCAATAAATAATCAATAAGGAGTGCTTTATTTATAATTTTGAAAAACCGTAAAATTAAATCTGCAGTTAAAATGGATCAGCCATTCTTTATACGTTACACCAATTTTGTTTATTGACTTTTGCTACGTAATCCCAGAGAGTTTTAAAACTTGTAAAGGAAACGACCAAAATGTCCCCAAAAAGATACCGAGGTATGTTCAGTGGAACAAAATACTCTCAAGCACACTAAGCAATATTTTCAACAGTAAAAAATTATCCAGGCGAGGGAAAAATTATTCGATCCACGTATACCTCAAAGTATTTATTAAGGCAAAGTTGTATGGGTTTTTGGTTCCCTACTTTGTAATACTATATACGAGTATAACACTATAATCGCTTACAAAGAGAAGCAAAAAAGCCAAAAAGTATTTAAAAAAATAAGAGTATGTTATAGTCAGAATATTCATAATTATTCATTAACAAACAATAACGTTAAAATATACTATATATTTGGCAACACTGACTATAGTGAGTTTGCCAGTAACCAAATCCATAATATCTGACAAAAATATTTCAGTTCGTCACGGCAACACACTAAGCTATTCAGTTAAACAATTCATTTCAAAAATCCCTCTATACTGTGCTTACACATTATGCATAAAGTCCATGGCAGGCCAATTCTCTAGTTAAGGAGCATCTGTCATAGTCGCCACGATTGGCAAACGAGGTCCTCTGCTTGTTTTTTTTTTATATTATTTATTGTCTGTATTTTTAGAGAAGTGTATCCAGCCATCTGTCGACAGGCGATGGCATCTTCTAAATAAAAGAGATGATAAATTCCATACCTACACACACGGTAAACATCACAACAATACAATAACTAAAAGCCGTCCGGGTTATTTTCCGAACTACAGCAATTAAGGGCAAAAGTCATACGCAGAACATACACCTCTGCTAAAGTATATATTTACGTATGTTTTGGAACAAAGTCTACTACGATATGAAACAAAAAACTAAAAAGAAAGAAGAGTAGCCTTGAATATGAATTAAAAAAAAAATATCTTCACGCAATTCCCAATACAGGGGTAGACAGAGGTCGAGTCTAGACAATTAAGTCCCTTCGACCCACCTTTCACCGAAGATATTTTCGGGACAACGTGACAGGTGGTGAGCCCATCGCCGCCTTTATGTCCAAGCCAACGATATTCGTACATAAGTTTTTGAAAAACTCATTGGTACGAGCCTACCAACTGGGGATCGAACTCGGGTCTATTGACTCGAAATTCCGACCACCCAACCAATCGGCTATCGTGACTTATAATATGAATTAAGAATTCAAAATAAAAAAAAATACTTTTCTATTTTGTTTAAAACACAGAATCCTTGTTTTTAACTAAACACCTTCAATATTTCATGAATGCTGTTCTATCACACTACATCCACAGTTATAAAAGCGTATTGAGTAAACAGGTGTATATCAAAAGCAAACTATTTATTCTGAGAGAATATAGAATTCAATTACCAAGAATAATTTTGAATGGAATCCATAATGACAAAATATCAATCTTTTAAAAGTTTATAGTTACCAAAACTGTGGCAAATAAATATAAAGTTATTTACGTACAAAATCAAATTAGGCAAATATACTTGGTTTTCACGTTATAATTTATGATTTTCAAGATTTTTTTTAAAAACCGTTAGCTTTAAATTATTCCGTATTACGGAAAAAAGATGGAGTGCTAAAAATTTTTAACACTTTTTATCAAACGGTCACTTATTTGGGAAGTAAAATACCCTACGTTACGAAAAAAACCTGATACACATGATTTGTGCGAAAATTAGCATACGTTCGTCAAATACGCATCTGTAGTAATTCTGGTAACTGATGTAGAATTCTTACATCATTTTTTAAGAACAAATAAGAAAGATAACACCTAGACACTAATCAAAATTTTAAGTGACTGTCCGTCCGTATAGGTTTAATTACATCATGAATATGAACTTACACCAGCAAATAAAGGAATAATTTAAAGGGTTCTAAACACCGAAGTCTTATCAAGATATTTTTATTGCTTTTGTATTTTACTTCAACGCCGATATTTCACAAAATTCAGCAGTTTTCCCAGTAGTGGTGATTTTAATATATCCATACAATTATTTTCCAAATTATTTGTCTAATATTTGGTTACTTGTTGTGTGATTGTTAAATATTTCATTCACTGGTTTCCCACACACCATAAATATTTAAACTGTGACACTATTGTGTTCTATCACAATATATTTTGTCACATATTGAGAGAAAAATAAAAAAAAAAACTTTGTATATTATTATCCGTGCCTATCCAAATATCCAAAGCCTCAAGCATTAATTGTTTACGAAAATGCCTTTCTTTCAAAATTACTAAAATAATTTTCTCTCTTTTCAGTGACATAAGTTTCATAGAGTTTTAAATCAAAGTGTATACACTTGAAAAGTGCCATTGTATAGTCATTATGGAAATAAAAAAAACAGTCACCAGAGAATTAATACAACATTCAGTATTCTAAAGGGCATTTTCTTCTTACCAATTGGTTATAATTTAAGAAATGGTTAATTGAGCCTAATTGCCGACCTGATAATGAATCTGCAAGTCATGGAAACTTGCAACATACTTCAAATGAATAAGATTACTCATACAAACTTGAGGATTAAGAAACATAGCCTCAGCTTGACATCATATTTCCTCTCAAAGGTATTGAGACCTTTTAAATTTAAACTAAGAGTATGGTACTAACTCAGGTGGTTACTGGGGGGAGAGGGAATCTAACATCAGACAAAATTGCAAACGTGAATTAAGCTTCGTTAAAGTAAAAGTCCTTTCAAGCATAACATATGGTTTACAACAATTTAAATTTCAAAATTATGACACACAAAGACAATAAAACATTATATCGATTGACTAACAATTGCATGCTGCTGCATCTTGTTACAAAGTTTTCTCTGTCCTAAGCATCATCAAAGATATACTTTCCATAATATTTTTCTAAACAGACAAGTAAAACTTTCTAGGTACACTACAAAAAAATCAATAGAAAATATTTACAAAAAAATTACATATTATGGATGAATAAACAGTGAATCTTAAATCTTATTGTTTTCTAAGGATATATCAGCAAATTTAGAATTATCATTTGAATGAATTTATCACAGCATTATATCTACTAAAACCGTCTTTAGTTAGTTTTAAAGCACTCTGATATTAATAAAAGTGGTCATCTCATTTGGATAATGGCGAAATATAAAATTTTACTCACTATACATCTCATGATATTGTATATTAAAAGTTTTCCAAATATCTCAAAAACCTTTAAAATACCGCTTTTATTGAGACAGTTGAAAGACTAGGAACTAAAGGGAAATTCAGTCAAAAGTAAACCACTGTTTGTAAATATATTCTATCAATCTTATAAACACTAACCAAATATCAAAAAATTATATTTGAACTTTATTTAAAATTTATCCTTAGCCTATCTTTCTTTGAAATAGCAAAAATTAATTGTATTTAAAGTACTATAATATAGGAAAATACCCAAAAATTTATCTAACAAATATACATTTTAATTCTTGAATAAATTAATGATAACAATATAAATAAAATAGTAATCAACAGTAGCTATGCTGTTTTGGATTTATATATTAGAGAATCTATCTAGCCTAGCTATAAACTTGGCAGACATGCCTGTTCAAACAGACATAAAACCTTATGAATAAGCTCATACTGTTCGGAATTCTGTACCATACCGCCTCTATTCAACCTCATATTACAGACAATGCCCAGCACATCAACTTTTTGTTCATTTGTCAGTTGCTTTATACCATTTAATATAGCTATGAGGCACCCGGTACGTCCGATCCCAGCAGAACAATGCACTATCGTCGGCGGAGATTTGTTCTCCACAGATAAATCCAGCGGAGAAGACACCTTCACTGTTATGGGACAAGGAACACTACCAGAGTCTAACGGAGGAAACACAAACTTAGAATCAAGCTTTGGACTATCATTACAGTTGCACTGTTCATCTTTCTCTTCGTCACTTTCGTTAAAGTTATAACTTTGTTCTTTTAACACATCTAAACTTAAATTTAACAAGGCGTTGACATCTTTTGGACACTTATGGTCCGCCCAATTATGGAACCAGTAATGATAAACTGTTAATGCACTACCATTGCTCTCATCACTTTCCGGTTTTAAATGTCTAACATTCAATTTCCGAATGGTGTAGCCGGCTTTCTTAACCAGACCAGTATTTTTGATAACAAAACTGTTTCTTAAACTTTCCGTTTCACTGAAAAAACCAGTTTCTGTAAATTCCGGACTGTCAATTTTTAGTTCCTCGTTTAATTCTAATGGAAAATACTTCTCACACTTCTGTCGATTGTTTTCAACAAAGTTGGTTAGCATGACGATCTTCTGTATCGCGACATCCATAGACGCTAGCCGATTTGACTGACTTAGAAAATCCAGTGTATTCTGTTGTACCATCATCCAAAAGTCATACATGGTATTATGCAATGGCCCCTGCGTCGCTATGTAGCTATTTTTAGTATACTCATGCCCCTGAAATTAAACAAAACATAGACATTGAATTATTATAACACAGTGATTTTTTTTAATAATATATTGGTTAGTAAATACATGATGCTTTGTAAATAATGTTACTAATATCAGGATGATTGAATTGAAATATGAAATTTGATGGTCTAAATTATTTCTCAATTAAAATTAGTTGAAGACGAAATTACACTCATATGGTCACTTATTTGCTCAGAAATGCGATACTGGGAATTAACTTAAGTCAAAAAAGTATCCAGCAACAGAGTTTGTTGCGAGATTAATTAAAATTAGCGAGATTAATTTTTCTATATGGTTATCAAGTAATCACTCGATGACCATCCATTTCAAGGCTTAATATTCAATTCCCTATCAAAGCATAACTTTTTTTACCGACTTCTCCATTGCCTGATGAAGCCTTTGAGGAATGCCATGAAGGTGCCAAAGTTCAGATGGTGCCATTAATATGAACAAACCCAAAGTCTTACCTTACGACAAAATATAAAAGTTTTATTCTATATTGTAAGGAGTAAAATGTATTTGTTGATGATACAATTTATTACTTTATTTATTTAACGTAAAACAAATATATAAATATCTTCACGCAATTCCCAATACAGGGGTAGACAGAGGTCTAGTCTAGACAATTAAGTCCCTTCGACCCACCTTCCACCGAATATATTTTTGTGACAGATGGTGAGCCCGTCGCGGTCTTTGTGTCCAAGCCAACGATATAATTCGTACGTAAGTTTTTGAAAAACACATTGGTACGAGCCTACCATCTGGGGATCGAACTCGGCTCTCGAGACTCGATATTCCGACCACCCAACCACTCAGCTATCGTGACTTCTTTATAAAATTTCTTAACGTACCTTTATAAAATTGGCATTGATATATCCCTCGCCATTGGTGCCCGGGTCAGCGCGGAAAATAAATCTAGAATGTTCATTCGGCAAAATAGTTTTGTATCTGTTCTTAGGATGGGAGCCAGAAACTATTGGTTTCTCTTGAAAATTTGTCGGCATGTCCCAGAACTCCTGATGTAGGTTCCTCAACAACTTTTTCTGATACTCAGAGCAGGGTTGCGTTACATCTGGTTCAGGTATGACTAGTTGGGGGTTTTCCTTTGAAATTTCGGAGTCAACTCGCCCTGAACAACAATGCAGTCCCTCAGTTGTGTTATGGCATTTAACTTTAGAATATCCATTCTGAAATACGTCATTCAAATCTTTTAATTGCTGCCGAGTCAATACACTAGAAGCATTTTGCAGGTGCTGCATATTCGCTAAATATAACCTAAAATCTTCTGAGGTACTTTGTGGACTTAAAGGTTTCGTTGTTATGTTTTTGACAAATCCATGTTGAAAATTGGTATCTTCTTGACGCCCGAATGCATAAATAATTTCATTTTCCTGGTCACCACAAACGAAAGTTAAATTCTGTGGGTAATCTTGTTCAGTTGCATAAGAAGTTGACCACAAATTGTCATGTGACCCGAAGCCCAAACCCTTGTCTGAGTTACGTAACTTAGTTCGACTCTTATACGACTTGGGAATCAAATTTTCGGTACTTAAAGATTTTCTATGCCTGTCTCTATGTGGCACATCTTTCAAATTGTTATCAATTAGAGTCTCGTCAATTTCTAGGTCTCTTGGTTCCTGCGGTTGGATGTTTAGAGTAAGAGACGTGTTTGAACTTCGTCTTTCTAAGATTCCTTTACGTGGTTCGGCAGCAGGGTTGTCAATACTGTGATTACTGTTATACCTGCTTAAATTACATGTTGATCCATTGAGGTTATAATTTGAAACGCTTAGGCCTCGATTACTTGATAGTTGAGGGTTAGACGTATTGATATTGAGGGTTAAAGAGGTGTTAGAACTTCTACGTTCTAATAAACCTTTTTTCTGAAGCTTGGCCTCCTTATTTAGTGAACTGTTACTGGAGTGCCTGCTCAGGTTATTCGTTGAAAGAATATTCAGTGTTAAGCTATTGTTTGAGCCACGTCTCTGCAAAAGACAATTCTTAGATACCTCTCCTGCAATGTTTGTGTTCGAAGAGCAAATAACGCGTGTTGTTGGTGTCAAATGTTCAGGGTTAATAAGAGATGGATTTGATTCTCTTTGGTCTATTGAGAGCTTCTTTTGTCTACTGTCAGAGTTTAAACTGAAATTCGAAGTACTTGTTCGAACTGTAGCCAAATTGAGACAGGACGTGCCAGCGCTGCTTAAAGAGCAATTTGAACTTTGCAAGCTATGGGTGCTCAACATTAAGCTGTGATTGGAATTTCTTCTATGAAGTTTCTTGATAACTTTCTCATCTCCAGCACTCGGTTCAAAATCATCTGAAGGCACTCCCTCTGGTAACGTTTTTAAATTTGTACTTGAAACGCTTAAATTTTGTTTATAACTAAGCAGATTAGAACCAAGGGTCTGCCCCGGTTCTATGTTAAGCCCAGATTTGTTCTCAGCGCCAGAAATATTTATCTCTGGAGCTGTTTCAGAAAAATCCGTTATGTTTTCCTCAAAAGAACCCATCGTACGAGAACCCTTTCGCGAGGGTCCTGCTTGATATAACATAAGACTAGCATGATTATCTCTTAAGAAAATGCCACTATCTTGAGCTTTCATATAAAGCCGCCTCTGTTCGGCATTAGACAGTAAAGAATTGTATCCCATTTTCGCACCTGATATATCGTGTTTAATACTTCTTTGCGGAAGAATACGTTTTAATTGTCTTTTTGGAGTGTTTGGTACTGAAATTGAATTTATGGGTACTTCAAGCACCTTCGCCTGAGGCAATGACAAGTTAACTGATTCTGAAGAATCTAATGAAGTCGCTTTAACTTTCAATGTAGGCGTTTTCACTTTTTTTTCTTCTGCATCAGTGTACAATTTTTCAAATTCTAATAACTCCTTTTCTAAATCACTATCTCGTTTCGACAAATCAATAGTCAGGTTTCGTAGATTCTTGCCTTTTCTTTTCGTTTGACATTCGGCAGGCAGTGTTGACCCTTCTTCTGACGTCACAGTAATTTCAAATTCTTTTGGCGAAAATCTCGGCATATCCAAAAATGACTGAGTATCGGAACTTTGCCGTAATCCTTTTCTCTGAATAACATCTGGCGAATTAGGCTCTTCTGCTTCTACAGGTTGAGTTTTTTGTTCGACATCAAACTTAAAAGATCTTTCACTAGAACCTGTTTTAGTATGCCTTTCCACGTTTTCACAGGATGTGCTGGTTTCTTGGTTCTTGTATGCTTCGTTCATTTGATCTTTCATCTGTTTAGCTATAGGTAAGCCTAAATTTTGTTCTATAATTTTTGCATTGTCAGAATCTAAGGATATCGATTTTAATCTTTGTCGTCTTGCCTGTGCTGAACTTGATTCAATCGGTTTCAATTCGAGCATTTTTTCGTTTTCCATTTTATCCTCAATTTTTATTGAGTCCATTTTGGCACAACAGTCAACGACGTCTTTCTCTATAATTTCTACTTTATTAGCATCATATTCTTTGTTGTCTTCACATTTTGATACACTTTCTTCGTTATTCTTCATATTCGTTTCGCAACTGTTATATCGTCTATATTTTTTCACTTCTTTATCGGCCGGAGGCGTAAATCTTTCTCTTTCAATGGAATATCTCCCTCCATACCTTTTTGGTCGTGGCGAAGACCTTGCTGCTCCTTCCTCTAAGGCTACTTGTTCAAAGGTAAAGTAATTCTCTTTATTACAACTATGAACTTTAGGACTGGGGCGTGCACTTAGTACTTTGGGAGAGTTTGGTTTTTCGCATAATCCATTAGCTCTGTTTAAATGATCACTTAACGCTCTAGGCGATTGCGGTACCTCCACATCTCTTGGAGTTTCAGGAAAGAATTTTGGAGATCTGACACTATCGTAGTATACTGATTTTGGAGATGGTTCTGCAAAGAAAGCCGGGGATACCATTTCTGGTGGTGTGAAAAATCGAGGAGAGCTTATGTTGTCGGCCAATAATTTAGGGGAGAAATCGAATTTGGAAGTCGAAGATTCTTTCGCTGAACTGCATTCAAATAACCTAGGCGAATTCTGCATCTCAACCCTCTCAATGCCATCTACTGCGTTTTCATTAACACTACACATGTTAAGTCGAGTGCTAACTGATCGAAACCTTTTCAGATTACCCGGTGACATATCAGAAGGCACGTCATCGGAATCTCCCATTTTATTAACTGTGGAATTGTCAAATCCAAACACCTCAGCATCAGATTCTGCACTTACAAAAGGAGATTTATCGTCTTTTTCCAAAGATGGAGATCTCGTAGCGCTATACTTTTTCGCACGAGATTCTCGAGATAGATCAGCTCCAAGGTCAGTATTGACTAATTGAGTAAGGGGACGTGGGATGCAAGGATACTTATAGTCAAAAGGCCTTTTATGCAACCAGTGTTCGGGAGGAGGGAGACGAGGCACGGTAGGAGGAGGAGGTCGAGTTTCTGAGCTAGTAGCTTCTTGAGCGACAGTGTTTAGCGTAAAATTCTGAATGATGACGATTTGTGGTGGTTCAGGGTGTTGTGTAGTCGGCACTGGGTCTGTAGAAGGCGCAGGGACTACACGGTCGGGAGGAGCGCCAGATAATTCCGTGTGAGTGCAGCGCGGAACTGGTACTGCCGCGTGAGATATTCGTGCCTTAAAGTCGCTCACTATGTGTACCTGTAGAGACAAATATTTTGTTTTAAAACGTGCAGTAATTTAGTAGTAGTGGCTATAGACAGGTTTGGCTATTGACAGGCAAATTGATTTAGTTGTAGTAGTGGCTATAGACAGGTGGTAGAATAACCATCTGAAAAAAAATATTATAAAATTCAGCACACTGGTGATAGGAAGCAAGCGTATAATGTGCAAGCGTCTGCTAATTTGACATATCCGTTAATATTTATTTATTTATTTATTAATACTTCATACACATAAATGAACTATGCATATAGGCGGACTTAATGCCTGAGGCATTCTCTGACTACTAGACTAAAATTAATAAATGCAATAATACATAAATAATAATATAATACATATACATACCAATATATATATATATATATATATATATATATATATATATATATATATATATATATATATATATATATATATATATATACATATACATATATACATATATATATACATATACATATATATATACATATATATATATATATACATATATATATATATATATATATATATATATATATATATATATATATTGGGGAAATGTGGGCCTCCGGTTACCTGCACTCACCAGACGAAACGCAGAAGTTTGTTAAACTTCTACTTTACGTCGGTATTCTGTGAGGTCGTGGTACTTCCCCGGTCGAGCCGGCCCATTCATGCAACAGCAAAAGCTGATGCGTGGCTCTACCACTGTTAAGTGATGTAGTTTTACTTTTACATAATTTTTTACTTTCATCTTGAAGGAGTGACGATTCGTGGCAATCCTAATCTCGAGTGGGAGGGCGTTCCATAAAAGAATTGATTGGATACTGAAGAAAGAATGAACGAAATCTGAACTATGAGAGGGACACTGAAGTACAAGATTATTAGAAGAACGTATATTTTTGTCATGATTGGGAAACCGAGATATTGAAAATAGGGAGATAAATAGGAAGGTGGATTGGATGACATAAGTACAGAATAAAGATTAGTGAGTGCACGCAAGCTTCGGCGATGTCGAATAGTTAGCCATTTTCGAATCGAAATCGAATGCAGTTATTCAGAAGTCGGTCATATTTATATTGTAATACAAGACGTAAATCGCACCAATACGTTTTACTCTCTGAAAAAAAGCTAGTGAATCCGATTCTCTATTGAAAAAGTAAAACTACATCACTTTTTGATAATACCTTCCTTGTTAATGGATATCTTTCAAGCTCTTTGAGCGTTTGCCCACTGAAATTCTTTGAGTTGGAGGGACCACGGCGCGAATATTCATTTTGACTTTCAATGCTATTGAGCAACACGACCCTTCTAGTTAAATATTATTATATTATAGTAAAAAAAATAATGTTCAAACATAACCAACCTGATGGACAAGTAACGGTCGAGGAACCCAGGTGTGGTGGTGCAATTGTTTCTGTCGCGTACGGCGGCAGCGCAGCGCGAGCAGCAGCAGCAGCGCGGCCGCCAGCGCGCCGCACCACCAGCCCGCCGCGACGCCCCACATGCCCCACGTGCCCCGCCTGCCTCCGCCGCTCGTCGCCTCACATCTAATTTCAAAAGCTCAAGTTAACAGAATAATCCGTTTATCCAGTTATTAAAAAAATATTATTACGCCATTCCCAATACAGTGGTAAATAGAGGTCTAGACAATTAAGTCCTTTGGACCCACCTTCCACCAAAGATATAAATCGTAAGTCATAAGTTTTTGAAAAAAAAAACCCATTGGCACGAGCCTTGTTTAAGATCTCGAACTCGAGTCTCTTGAATGGAATTCCGATCACCACTCAGTTATTGTATCTTCTTAAAATACATAAAACAATTTAGTAAATCATAAAAACAACCCGCATCCATCATCCCCACCAGTTGGCTTGGTGTCAGCAGAGTCCTCTGGAATCCAGCAATTGGCACCCGCCTCTGGTGGAGTATATCGCATGCGATGGACGAAGAACATGAATATGAACGCATTGCAGGCGTACTTTAGGGCTAAAGGGGAATTAACCCGAGGATTTGCATATCGGGCTAGGAATCATCGCTTCTTTGCTGAGCTCGAGCCCACTGTTACTGTCACCGAGCAAAACCTTGCAGACCGAGTTCGGTATATCATCCGTTCGAAAATTTTCGATGATACCGAACTCGAACGACTAAGACGTGAGGCTGTTCCGTCTTCGAATGAAAATGGGGTGATAGAGGATGCCGCTCCACAAAGTGCAACTCGTGCAGGTGTGGATGCTGCCGTGGACCTTCTTGTTACCGTAGATTCAGACGAGGGGGGAACAGTCGCCCAAGATGCAGAGCAAATGAGGAGCATATTGGAAGAGGCGGTTAAGGAAATTCGCGAAATGCCCCTCGAAAGCCGACCACGACTCCCCCGTATATTTTTAAGCAAGCGCAATTGCTCTGTCGTGAGGGCCCTGAACCCGATTCTGAGTACCTTTTTGGAAACCAGCCGGGACCTCTGCGATACGGGCTCCATTCTTTTTGGCGCTGCATTGGCAGTCTGCCGTATTATTGGCGTCAAACTTCCCACAGCTGGATGCGCTACTAAGCAGCGTAGCGCTATCCCAGCGTGGAGACGGAGAATCGAGGAACGTATCGCAGAGGCAAGGACTCATTGGCAGGCTGATAAGCTTCAGGTCGGGCAATATTAGGCCGAGGATTGTGCGCTCCGTAAGTATGGCGTTCGCTAATATTAACCTGTCCCAGCCAGGTACAACGCAAAAGCTGACGGAACGCATAGACGACCTGAAGCAAAAAATTGCAGCTTGGGGGAAGCGGATTAGTTTGTATACCGACTAATCCGCTTCCCCCAAAGTTCAAAGTCGTCGTCCCGTCGTCATAACACCTGAAGACGTAGCTGAGGCGGTCCGTAGAGCCCCGAACTGGAAAAGTCCGAGAACCCCTTTAGCCAGTAGTGTGTCACGCTGTGCACGCCAAACAATTTCAAGAAGCGCTCGAACAGAAGTCGCTCCCGAGTCTCTTTACTACTGGGGTCACACATTTGGTTCCAAAAGATCAGGTTACCACAGACCCGAGTAAGTACCGCCCCATCACGTGTCTACCCACCATTTATAAGACACTGACATCTATTCTGAGCACGAGAATCACCCGGCATATTAATGTGAATAGGATCATGTCGCGTGCTCAGAATGGATGTCGAGGCGGTGGTCGTGGGACCAAGGAACCGCTTCTCATCGACGCGGTCATCGGCAAGGTGGTTAAACGCAACCGTCGGAACTTGCCCCATACATGGCTAAAGAGAGTCCTCGAGCTGTACAAAGTCCACTGTACAGTCGAGACTTCCTCGAACACTGTATGGGGCAATGCAGCACGATCCTTTGTCATCTCGGCGTGCGAATGACGGCTGCGGATCACCGGGTAAGGATACGACGGGGTATTTTCCAGGGCGATTGTTTGAGCCCAATATGGTTTTGCCTCTCCCTGAATCCTCTTGAAGGATTTCAGATTCGGAGAGGAGGGACAAAAGCTACTCACCTTTTCTACATGGATGACCTCAAGCTTTTCGCCTCCAATCGCTCCCATTTGGTGGAGTTGCTTGGAATCACATGTGATTTCAGCAATTCTATCAAGATGGAGCTTGGGACGGATAAGTGTGCGGTTCTCCATGTTGAAAGGGGCAGGGCCACTAACACCGAGTGCATAGACTTGGCTATGCCCGTCAACATACAGACCCTTTCCGAGTCAGATACATACCGATACCGGGGTATGTCACAAAACTTGGGTGTCGATGAGGGTGGCGTGAAGCAGTCGGTTTGCGGAGTGTTTTTTGCACGCCTGGCAAAAGTGCTTAATAGCTATTTATCAGGCGTGAACAAGGCGCCCTCACTATGCATAATCGCGAGGTGTACAGCCTCCGTAACTACTTCCAAGCGAAATCGGATGATTCGTTCTACGCAGATGTCATTATGAGTGATAAAGGACTTACTCCTCTATCCTTGACCGACGAGCAATGGCAGGTCCCGGGAGCACAGAGCGTTTCCGACCGGGAGACCGTATAGAAGGAAAAGGAGCTCCATGGGAGGTTCTACAAGGCTCTACATGAGCCGTTCGTAGATACTGTCGCCTCCCTTAACTGGTTACGTTTCGGTGACCTCTTAGGGGAAACCGAGGGTTTTGTCTGTGCGATACAGGATCAGGTTATTAAGACGAACAACTATCGGAGATACATCCTAAGGGATGGCACCGTCGACATCTGTCGAGCTTGTCGCCATCCTGGGGAGTCGCTTCGGCATGTCATCTCCGGTTGTTCCATGCTTTCTAACTCTGAGTATCTGCATAGACACAACTTAGTAGCCAGGATTTTACATCAGGAGCTCGCACTTAAATACGGTCTCGTCGGACGGAAACTGCCTTACTATAAGTACTCTTCGGAGGCCGTGCTCGAAAATGACCGCGCCAGGCTCTATTAGGACCGGCCCATCATCACGGACAGGACGATTCTGGCAAATAAGCCTAATATCGTGTTGATGGACTGGGCACAGTCAAGTATAATTTTGGTGGACATTACCATCCCGTATGACGAGAACCTCGTGAAAGCCGAAACAGACAAAAAGACGAAATATCTGACCTGGCTCACGAGGTGACCGACATGTGGGGTAGGGTGCCAGCTGAAATTATTCCTATAGTTGTTTCTGCGAATGGGTTAATCCCAGTCAGCCTCGCTGAACACCTGAGGCGACTGGGACTCCGTGACGGACCGCTCCGAGCTCAAACGCAGAAGGCGGTGCTCCTCGATACAGCCCGCATCGTCCGCCGGTTTCTCTACCTGTCGCCCTAACCCTCGGCCGTCTGGTCTCCCCTGTTGAGGGCTTCTGTCTGGTTGGGTCTTAATATTTATTTATTATTTTTATGTAATTTTATGGGTTTATTACGTATATATTTTATAATACTTTATTTTATTTATTTTATGTATTTTTATTTTTATGTATATAAAAAACCCAAACAGACGAAAAAATATAACAAATACTCCGGAATAATAATATTCTTTACTGTACACCAAATTAGAAAAGACAAAAAAAAATTCAAAACAATATATATATATAGCAATTTTTTCCAGGCAACCTCAGGAATTTACCAAAAAGAAAACAACAACTAAGGGTTGCGGTTTAAAATTTTGTAAGAGGCAGACATTCAAGATATATGAATATTACATATATTGTAAGTAGGAATATTGTATTATTAGCTAGGCAACTAAGAAAAGCTCTTCACCTCTCTGATTGTCCCAAACAGGCTTCAGTGAATTGAGATCACTTCATTGTTTACATACATACATACATACATATATTCTCGCCTCTTTCCGGTAGGGGTAGGCAGAGACCATTTCTTTCCACTTACTATGATCCTTACATACTTGTTTTGCTTTGTCCACTTTCATTATTCCCTTCATACATTCTCTTCGATTGGTACTCTTGATCTGGCCTTCTTTCAGGATGTAGCTGATTTGGTCTCGAAATGTCCGCCTAGGTCTTCCCCTTCCTACACTTCCATTCACACTCGTTTCATACACTTTTTTCGTCAATCGCTCTTCATTTATTCTCTCCACATGGCCAAACCATCTTAGCATACCTTTCTCAATTTTAGTCACTACATCTTCTTTCAGACCACAACATTTCCTTATCTCACTATTCCTTATCCTCTCACTCAGTTTAACTCCTATCATAATTCTTAACGCTCTCATCTCAACTGGTATATTTAAATTGTATATTTTAATCATTTACATTTACACCTCTGGTAATAGTAATACAATTTTAGCAATTTTTATCTTCACACACATTATTAATTCTTTAATAATTCTTTAATAATGTGTGTGAAGATAAAAAAATGCCCAAATTGTATTACTATTACCAGAGGTGTAAACAATGAAGTGCTCTTAAATACTAAAACTGCTAGAAAGCAGTGGTCTAGAGAAATCCTTTCAACCCAGGTAGGTTTATGACAGGTGGTAAGTCTATCCCTGTTTTAGTATTTAAGCCAACTGTAAATATATATAATATTATTTTAGTATCATATAAATATTTTGTGTTTCACTTTATATTTTGATGCAATCAAAATACCCATATATCAAGATATTTAGTGTACCAATTAAGACCAAATTGGGTCATAACTAGCAACACTATTTAGTTGTTGTACTGTTTTTTTACTTTATTGGTTTGCTTCATATTTCACTATGTTAACCACATAAAAAACTCATAAAACATTATTTATATCATATATCAATCAAAAATTTTAGTACATCTCCTGATTTTATAGAACGACACACAGTATTTTAATTAACCTTTATTTTGGACATATAAGATCTATGGAAGATGCTTAAAATTGACCATTTACAAGGCAAAAAGTGTGTATTAGATGTCAGTGAAAAAAAAAAGAAAAACCTGTATATATCTCGTTGTTATTTTAAAGAAAGCAAATGGCTCATGTTGAATAATTTTAAACAGAACTGAATAATTGCGAGTCAAATGATTTCTTTAAGTAGTATTAAAATTATAGAACTAGAAATATTATTTGTGCTTATGTCAACAACTTTACATGATTATAAACACTAGTATAATTGTATAAAATATATTTTTTGTTACTCACCCTGAGACTTTTGTTAAATAACTAAAATAAAGCTTACTCATCAAATTAAAATACTTTGTTCTTCTTTGTCAGAGACCTTCAAATGCATGATTTAACCATGACAAGCTATGTATTTCAAATACAGAGGTAACAAAGGCTCAAAATAGTACAGCAAGTGTATTATCACTAAAGGAATGTTACATTATTTCTTCAATGGTTTACAAACTATATTATTAGTACACACAAAAGCTTCACAGAAGATATCTATTATAAACAAGTATGTATTTTTAAATTAGCTAATGGTAGTACAAACTCTTGTGAAAATATTCATTTTTAGACTAAAATAGAACCTACTGGGATATATAATTATACGGTACCTAATTGCCTACATTACATCAGAGATATGTTAATGTAAACTTTAGTTTCGTAAAAAATTATTCGCAATGTTTATATATAGATATGTTTCTTTTATAATATATATTATGGCACACTTGAAGTTAATCGCCACAGCAGAGAAGTTATATATCTCAAATTTCATTTTTACTAAATTGATTAGAATCTTTGTGTATGTAGGAAAAAGCAAGAAAATACTTACTGTGCATGGAAATCAACAGTTCAATACAGTCATCCAAAACTGCAATGTACACAAAATTCTTTAATAAAGTTAAAACCGATGAATTCACTTTAACGTTTCACTGCAACACTAATTAAAAGTTTTTCAAGACGTATGAACAGATATAAAATTTACTTCTTTAAGTAAATATTCCCCGCAGTAGTTTTGACGTTACTTGCGTCGGCCATATTTCTTTTTCGAAGCAATAATATGGTGTTGCTAGCATAATGTACCTCGATTTCCCTTTCCCATTATTATATACTGCGCACAGGGCAAATTTTCGTTCCCAAACTATATTTCAATGAAAATGCACTTATTTTATTATTTATAAAATAAAAATTAACTTTTTCACAGTTACATTTGAATACTAAAAAGGTGGTGAGCACACCATCACGTTTAGCTCAGCACTGAGCTCCAGTGAAGTGTGGGGAAGGACAAAACTGTAGCATAAAATATATTTGTATTATAATAATATGGCTACTCAAATACTTATAATTTAAGTTTGTTTTATATATGTATTACTGCTTACATTCTGTCCGCCGATTGCCAGGGTTCTCCCTGGTTTTTTTGGGTCATAGGACCATTCAGTTTTGGAGAAGCTCATGCGCAGTACGCACCACAATGAACTGGGCCACTGGGGCATCGACTGTCCCTGCTCGCTACTCTTAGGTCACTATACAGGTATAACTACATAGATATAATTGTTATGATTTAGGTCGCTGTTTATTGAACTAAACTCAGTTTGATAGCATGTGGTGACTTCTACCGTTAACGAAAATATTGACATGTTAATTTGAGAATGATTATTCAATGTTAATCCTTCTCAAATTAACTTTTGGTCTAAATTAATTTACTGGATACTAATGTTTAATGATAAGTATTATCATTTGATCATTAACTTTTTTGTAATAATCATAAAATAAATAAATAAATATCTTCACGCTATTCCCAATTCTGAGGTAGACAGAGGTCTAGTCTAAACAGTTAAGTCCCTTCGACCTACCTTCCACCGAAAATATTTTTGAGGACAACGTGACAGGTGTCGAGCCAGTCTTTATATCCAAGCCAACTTAGAATTCGTACATAAGTTTTTAAAAAACCCATTGGTACGAGCCTGCCATCTGGGGATCGAACTTGGGTCTCTTGACTTGAAATTCCGACTACCCAACCACTCGGCTATCGTGACTCAATATCTTGAATAATAATAATTTGATCATTCTACTGGATGCTTGTAGGACCTACATAGTTTTGATTCCATGGGACAAGTGATTACTTACTTTTATTGTATTATGTTGTTCTCTTATTATTAAAAATACTTTTTAAAAATACCACATTAATTTTTCCGTGAATCGTGATCGACAGAATTATCTTCGAATAAATAGCAGCAGTAGAAGTAAATGACCCTTAAACAAAATCAATCAATAGGGCAAATATATGTCATATTTTTGTTGAGCTTTCACTTAGAGAAGAAACAGGTTAAAGTTATCAGATTGGATTTTTCCTATGAATAACCTTTTTGGTTTTTTTCCACCGATCCATGACCATATGAGTTTTAATATATTTCAGTAGTATTAATGAGCCATCTTAACATAGTACCGACGGCGGTTGTTTTAAAGAGCGAGTGCCCTTGGTTCGATCCCCCGCAAAAATTGTGAAGAGTATGAATGTGCTGAATTTATTACGAGCGAGCTCGGTGGTTAGGCAAAACATCGTGCTATGATAAAAAATATTATTTCGAAGATTTTGTAACGTCTGCGAACTTAATTGCCATAAAGGCTTAACACTGGAGCAGCGTGGCGAGCGTTACCCGTTGTCTATTTTTGAGAGGCCTTTTCCCATCAGTGAACTATTAGACATTATATATATATATATATATATATATATATATATATATATATATATATATATATATATATATATATATATATATATATATATATATATATATATATATATATATATATATATATATATATATATATATATATATATATATATATATATATATATATATATATATATATATTGCTTCCGGTTGGCAGCCGAGAGGGATCCATTGCTCACGAGTTTGTAGTGATAGAGAGTTGTAGTCATTGAGGATAAGAAAGTAGACGCGTCCATGTTCCAGCACGTCTATTCATTTCAGTGAGAGGATTGGCGTTGGAGTGTGGAAATTCGAAGGCCCCACCAACATGTGACGATAACGGAAGTGAGTGATTTTAGTCGGTGCCATCTCGACATCACCAGTGCGGTTTTTCATTCGCGAGTTCGGTACTTTACTTTGTTACCCTCGTTAAAATGAGCCTTCGAAACTTAGAAAGCTTTAGTATTCTTCAGATGGCAACAGATTATATTGCGTTGTTTCATATAGGCATTGCTTATGTAATATTTTTAGTAATATGCATGTACTATGTAGTGTTTTTGAATAAATTAATAATCATGAGAAAATGTATAAGTGAAATTATCATCTTAATTACAATCTCAGGGAAGTCTGTTAAATTACGTTACGTATTTCTCGGTACTAATCTTCTTTGTGGTCTTAAATAAGTAAATATATTGTTTTGTGTGTAAAATAAAACAAGAGCAGTCATACAAAATTATATTATTGGTATTCTTCAATTATGAAGGTTTTTTGATACAAAATTAATATTATAAATAACCATTATATGGTAACTCAATTTTTATCATTTTAAAATTAATATTATCTTAACTTATTACAATCATTCAAAAGGATTATATTATTTATATTACTTGTAGCACATATTATATATTATATGTAATAAATTTATCGTAATTAATCGAAATATCCAAGATATGGAACATATGTGGTAATTAATAATTCCAACAAGTATCAAATGACGTTTAGTATTAAAACATGACTAATCAGGCATATATTCAGCGAGCCATACATTTCATTTTCCCATTAATAAACATCAACGGCTATAAGCTATATTTGAGTATTGACAATAATTTTTTACCAATTTTAATTACTCTTTGCCGCCCCATATTTTGCATACTTAATCGTTTACGTTTTACATACTACTACGTATAAATACATAACAGCTAGTTAAAGTTCACTAGATATTTGCGATAAAATCCAAAAGAAGGCTTTGCCGTAAAAGGGACGATCTGGAACTAAATAGGCGAACTCAATACCAGACACATCTGCCCTATTGTCCAATGCTATTCTGGTATTCCTTTGTCGCCTCTTACAGGACCCATCGTAAGAATGGGGTAGCTTATCTTATGCTGTACATTCGGACCTGTTAGCAAAACAAAGCAGATTCCCGTTTTTAAATGTCATTCATAGTACTACGACTGGTGACCTAGAAAACTGGATAACCTACTTCCAGGCGTCCAGTGACGTCATTTGCTTCGCCCAGTATTGATAAAATACGTTTCATTCAGTTCAACAACCTAAATTGACAAATTTAAATAAATTTTAAATTCAAAATCATCTATACAATTTAATAAATATAATAAACACGAAGTAGACAATAACAATTTAGTTAAAGAACTGATAAATATTTTATTCAAAAATGTTGGTATTAATTATCTGTAAACTTCAGACGAAATCGACATTTTCTGTTATTTTTTTACATTGTATTCTTTATAAAAAATTAAATTTACATTACACTTGACACAATTTCATTGAGTTTTATTTTATATTCAATTACACATACACAGACAACGTACAAATGTTAAATAAAACAATCAAATCTTTGGAAAGGGAGTAAACTAAACGTAATAAAAAAATAATTTAATTTAACGCCACAATTTATAAATAAAAGTAAACAAATCTTCAGTCACTGTCCTTTCTTAATTCATATAAAAAATATATTAAAATATTGAAAACAATGCTATCATTAAAACTAATTATTTCATCGATTTGTTCTTCAATTATTCTTAAACAAAACATAGTCGATTAAGCAAATGATTGTAACTAAACAAGGTGTTTTTAAAAAACTGGTATAAGTTGTCTCGGTGTGTTCATCAATGGGTCATCGATGCCCAAGAGTGCGTTAAATGTAAGGAACATGGCGGCCGCGGAGGCGAGGTGCCACAAATCGTGGGTGTCCAACAAATTGAGGGCTGTGCACGCCGCGTTGTGCTGGCGGGACTGTGCTGGTGTTTCCTGTTAAATGTTATTATATAAGTTTCAGAAACTTTAAGGCTCTCGGCTATTTTTATTCAGTTCTGGATCCTTAGTGCTCGAATCACTCAAAGTCGGATTTTATTTATTCAAAAAAGACTTACATGCCATTCCCAACAGGGGTAGACAGAAATCAGATGACTATGTCCTTTCGATCCAAGTCAACGATATAAATCGTATATAAGTTTTGAAAAACTTGGGTCTTTTGACTCGAATTCCGATTACCTTACCACTCGGCTATCGTGACTTTTGTTTATTCATTAATTTATTTATCATACATATAAATATTTTTTATGTAAATTGCCTTTTGTACTTATATATTTTATAAGGTTCATAAAGTTAAATAAATAAAAAAATATAATGGCCTGTAATTGTCCACAGCTGGAAGAGGGTCCTTTCTTTGCGAGGGTTTGTAATGCTAAGCTCGGCAAGCGAATAGGCGATCGCAGTACCTGATATCTTGCATCACAAACACTGCTGCTCATGCACTTCCTTCCCTCCCAGCATACCATAGCATCCAAAACAGGCAATTCACTTAAATGTGTTGGGTAACACTGAAGATAAGATAGATAAACGCCAAAGATCAGGTGTTTATAGACTTGCCTGTAGTGATTGCGATGCGGTGTATGTGGGTCAGACGAGGCGCAGTTTTATTACTCGTTACAAAGAGCACTTGGCCACGATCAATAATCATAATCCCGATAGATCGCATTTTGCTAAACATCTTTCGGAAGCTGGACATATTTTATCCGATGAACATTCATTTCAAGTATTAAATATATGTGAAAAGGGGCATCGACTGTATGTGCTCGAAGAGTTGGAGATAATAAAAAATTATGGTAGTGGATAAAAAATCACGATAGCCGAGTTGTTGGGTGGTCGGAATTTCGAGTCGAGAGACCCGAGTTCGATCCCCAGGTGGCAGTACCAATGAGTTTTTCAAAAACTTATGTACGAATTTCATCGTTGGCTTGGACATAAAGGCGGCGACGTGCTCACCACCTGTCACGTTGTCCCGAAAACATCTTCGGTGGACGGTGGGTCAAAGGGACTTAATTGTCTAGACTTGACCTCTGTCTACCCCTGTATTGGGAATTGCGTGAAGATATTTTTTATTTTATATGGTAGTGGATATTTTGAAATTTTTTCGATTAGTTTGGAGACGTAATCGGCGGTTGTCGGTGGGGATGGCAGCCGGTTGCATCACTCGAGGTTATAAAAGAATGCTCGAGCGAATCATTTCTCACTCTGCGGTCGCTCATCGTGGAGTCTACACGCTAGATAATGCCTTGTTTTGAGGCGAAACACGTGTGGCGTTGTCAGTGTTGGTATATGTTATCTGGTTTCGAGGATGGTCGTGATGACGTATCCAGTAGAATTAGTGCATGCATCTGTGGCAGGGAGGATGGTGCACTTCTTGTCGAATCAGATAACATATGCCTTTTTTTGCGGAATTTTTATATGCGGAATGGTGCAATCTAATTATTCGATAACAACTTTGTATTTGCAGATGTGAGACTTTTATATGTAAATATTAACTATTTTTACTTCCCGACGTTTCGGATGCTTTACAGCATCCGTGGTCACAGGGGGGCTGCATTCGCGTAAATACAAAAATATCATTATGTAAATATTAATTAAAATCAGCTACTTTACTTCAGGGCCAGCAAAAGTTCACTTCAGGACATAAGCCTCCTCCACAAGGTGGATTTAAGACAATCGCCACGCTCACCCGACAGCGATCAACTCACGAACGAACTCGCAGACAGTCTACAGGCATTGACATCTCCGTTGGCTTCTCTTCGGTCGTCTCCTACGCCGACAGTACACCTACAACGGTTGAGAAAGAGACCGGCCGAGGGTCGGAGACGGCACTGACCGACCACTTGGTGCGCGAGCGGAGGAAGAGGCGCAGCGCCAGCAGCCAGGCGGCGTGCGCCATCGCCAGCTGCAGCCAGACGCGCGCCGGCACGCGCTCGCGGTGCGCCAGCTTCATCAGCACGTAGCTCAGCATGTACAGGATCGCGTTGCCCATGAGGATCGCCAGCAGGTGCCGCGCCAAGTCCTTGTTGTGCTCGTACATGCTGCAACGGACTCCCTCACAGCCGGTCCGGTATGGCTCAACGGAGATTTGGGGCTGGTGTCCGAGAGATCCGTATTCGATCCCCAGGTGGCAGGCTCAATGGGTTTTTTTTTTTTTCAAAACTTATGCACGATTTATATCGTTGGCTTGGACATGAAACACGGGCTCACTACCTGTCACGTTGTCTCGAAGTTTTGAATGGAGATGAAGGTTTTTAGTAAGCCAATATTAAACGACATCGTAGGAAAGAAGGAGAACCCAATTTATGAGACGAATTGTTGGAATTTTTATTTTAAATTTATGTAATTGTTTTAAATAAATTGTTTTAAATTTATGTAATAAAAGTAGAAATTAAAGTTCAACAATGTCAAATATATAAATTTAGTAAATTATGTCATTTAGTCCTTGTTGTATTTTGATTATAAATTATTTTGTATTAATAAAAAATGACAAGCTACAAACATATTAATCCTATAATCTAGATAATCTTTGACAGAATAAAAACATTTCTCTAACAACCAAGCAAATACTTTTGATTTAAAAATGAGTATACTGTAGTTCTCTTATATCTTTAGGAACTTTATTATATATTTTATCGCCATGCAGTAAGCATTGTTGCTATAAATTTGTAGACTTTGGCGGGATTTTTTTTTTATAGAAAAGGGAGGCAAACGAGCAGGTGGCTCACGTGATGGTGTTAGTGATTACCGCCGCCCATGAACACTCGCAATACCAGAGGCACAGCAGATGCGTTGTCTCCCTTAGAGTGGCACGCGACCCCCCCCCCGAAATTGGGGGAGGGGGGTGTGTGGGCCTCCGGTTACCTGCACTCACCAGACGAAACGCAGAAGTTTGTTAGACTTCTACTTCACGCCGGTATTGTGAGGTCGTGGTACTTCCTCGGTCGAGCCGGCCCATTCATGCAACAACAAAAGCTGACGCGTGGCTCTACCGCTGATAAAAAAAGTTAAGTAAGGGGATAAGAAAAGTTTGTCATAATTTGGTACAAATTGAACCTAAGCGACAACGCAAGTGAGCACAGCCACCGTCTCACCCGTAAGCCGCCAGCGCCCAGTTGGCGAGGTTGGCGACGGCGAGCAGCGCGGCGCGCGCGCCGTAGCGCGGCAGCAGCGCGCGCCGCCCGCGCGAGCGCACCGCGAGCCATGCGCGTCGCGCCACCGCGCACTCTGCGCGGTGCGTCACAATATAAACATATTATATAAAAATTAATATTGTATTACATAAAAATAAATAAATAAATATCTTCACGCAATTCCCAATACAGGGGTAGACAGAGGTCTAGTCTAGTCTAGACAATTGAGTCCCTCAGACCCAGTGGTAGGAGCCACGCATCGGCTTTTGTTGTGCATGAATGGGCCGGCTCGACCGTGGAAGTACCACGACCTCACAATACCGTCGTGAAGTAGAATTCTAACAAACTTCTGCGTTTCGTCTGCGTGAGTGCGGGTAACCGGTGGCCTACACCCCAATTATGGGGCACTCTAAGGGAGACAACGCATCTGCTATGCCTCTGGTATTGCGGGTATTCATGGGCGGCGGTAATCACTTACCATCACGTGAGCCACCTGCTCGTTTGCCTCCCTTTTCTATAAAAAAAAACCTTCCACCAAAGATATACAGGTGGTGAGTCCGCCACCATCTTTGTATCCAAGCCAACGATATGAGTCGTACATAGGTTCTGAAAAACCCATTGGTACGAGCCTGCCACCCGGGGATCGAACTCTCTCTCTCTCTTCGGGTCTCTTGACTCGAAATTCCGACTACCCAACCACTCGGCTATCGTGACTTAAAGCTTGTATTGTATAGAAAATGTATAAAGGTAATAGGTTTAAAATCATACCCATCTTGAAGCGTCCAATATAGTAAATCTTCAAAGTCAGCACGAAACACACGGTGAGATGCACGATGGTGAATACAATCCAAAAATAGAGGCTCGGGTATGTTATACCGAAGTATCCTAGAGAAGAAAGAATTATGTAAACATAAGAGATATTTTATCCGCATGCTGTCTTTTCGTGGTAGATTTAAGAGTCGACTAAGAGGGTATTGCTTGCCATGCCTTACTTGCAATGAGCTCTAATAGAAAACGTGTCAACCGTCTCTAAAAATACTGGTATAGTTTGCATTCATCAGATCCAGACCAAAATTGAACAAATTGGTGACGGGCAGCAGCGGCTAAGGTAAACCCACTTTCCAAGCTTGACAATTAAAACTAATCCTATGTGGAAAATGCACACGAAAGGATGTATTTAACACAATTAAACAGGAGGCTCTACAAAGAAAAAGCGGTAGCAAGTAAGCGCATACCACACGCTTTTATAGAGACCGCCGTTATTTTCCTCCATTGTTCCTCGCATCGCATCTCAAGCCAAACGAAACGATTGATGTAAACAAACTATTCCTAGTTTTACATCGTTATATAAAAGTCAACAACTAACTTGATACAATAACCTAAACAGAAATGTGTCAGGAGGTGGTATTATCCTGATACCATACAGCAAATAATAATTTTTAAATAAAAAAAAAAACATATACCAATAACCCAAAATAGGGGTAGACAGAGGTCTAGTCTTGACAATTAAGTCCCTTCGACCAACCTTCAACCGAAGATATTTTCGAGACAACGTGACAAGTGGTGAGCCCGTCGCTGTCTTTATGTCCAAGACAACGATATAATTCGTACATCGGTTTTTGAAAAACCCATTGGTACGAGTCTACCACCTGGGGATCGCACTCGAGCCTCTTGACTCGAATTTCGACCACCCAACCACTCGGCTATCGTGACTTTATAATATTCGTTATTTTGTACCAATTTTTTGGCCTAAAAATGTAGAAATAACGCAAAAAAGAAGAACCTGTTATTGTTTTATTATTTAATACTTTTCATTTGTTATATACTCGTATATTTACTTCACAAGTTTTTTTGAATTTGTGGATTTATTTTACTTTGTATATTGCTATAAAAGATTAGGGCCTCCTGGCACCAAAATGTGTGTCTTGTTCAAAATTCTAATAGATAGATGATTATAACTAAGATGTTTCATAGAATAAAAACATTTATTCTCCGGTGATTTTGTATCCATAAATATGGTGACCGCCATCGACCTGTCACTCTATCAATCCTTTACTTATAAAGGAGATAAAACATACAACACCTCACGAAGTCACGATAGCCGAGTTGTTGGGTGGTCGGAATTTCGAGTCGAGAGACCCGAGTTCGATCCCCAGGTGGCAGTACCAATGAGTTTTTCAAAAACTTATGTACGAATTTCATCGTTGGCTTGGACATAAAGGCGGCCGAAAATATCTTCGGTGGAAGGTGGGTCAAAGGGACTTAATTGTCTAGATTTGACCTCTGTCTACCCCTGTATTGGGAATTGCGTGAAGATTTATATATTTATATATAACACCTCACCGATGAACATGGCGATGGCGATAAGCATAAATGTGGAGTGCGCGCTGGCGTTGACGTCGGGGTGCCGGTTCTGGTACAGCTTGACTATCACCAACACCGCAATCACGTACATGAACGACGAATCTGCAAACGCGGGGGTTGGCGGTTACAAAGATATGAAAACAGTAGAGAGCTTTTTAATATGATTGGGGTGAAAAAGTTACAAAGAAACGTTAACAATAGAGTTCCTTTTTAATATGATTGGGGTGAAAAGTTACAAAGAAACGTTAACAATAGAGTTCCTTTTTAATATGATAGGGGTGTAAAAGTTACAAAGAAACGTAAACAATAGAGTGCCTTTTTTTAATATGATTGGGGTGAAAAAGTTACAAAGAAACGTAAACAATAAAGTGCTTTTTAATATGATAGGGGTGTAAAAGTTACAAAGAAACGTAAACAATAGAGTGCCTTTTTTTAATATGATAGGGGTGAAAAAGTTACAAAGAAACGTAAACAATAGAGTGCCTTTTTTAATATGGTAGGGGTGCAAAAGTTACAAAGAAACGTAAACAATAGAGTGCCTTTTTTTAATATGATAGGGGTGAAAAAGTTACAAAGAAACGTAAACAATAGAGTGCCTTTTTTAATATGGTAGGGGTGCAAAAGTTACAAAGAAACGTAAACAATAGAGTGCCTTTTTTTCATATGATAGGGGTGAAAAAGTTACAAAGAAACGTTAACAATAGAGTTCCTTTTTTAATATGGTAGGGGTGAAAAAGTTACAAAGAAACGTAAACAATACAGTGCTTTTTTAATATGATATGGGTGAAAAACTATAACGTTCAAAGCGTAACACAATATTTGTAAACGGCAAAAAAGGGTCAATAAGCGGGACTGATCTATAGGACTTCTAAACAGTGAAGGATTCTACCGCGTTAAGACTGTACTTTTATATCTAATACAGAACCTACAGAAGAAAATAAAATAATAATATGCAATAAGTTTTTAAGTATTTTTGTCGCTTAAACAACTGAATATTTCATACACCATGGGAAATTAGAAAATGAAAAGATAGTACATAGCGTGAAAGTTTATTTAGACTTTCATGTACGAAAATTAAACATAAATGAAAATATCTTCAAGCCTTACAATACGCAATACCTCTGTATTCTAGACAATTCTTTGAAAACAATTAAGTCCTTTCGACCCACCTTCCATCTTTTTGGGACAACGTCACAGGTGGTGAGCCCGTCGCCGTCCTCATGTCCAAGCCAACGATATGAATCGTACATAAGTTTTTTTTTTACAAAACGCTTTGATACAAGACTTGGGAATCGAACTTTGGTCTCTTGACTCCAACTACTATCACCAAACCACTCGGCTATCGTGACTAAAATTAAACATAAATAATAATAATAATATATCTTCACGCAATTCCCAATACAGGGGTAGACAGAGGGCAAGTCTAGACAATTAAGTCCCTTTGACCCACCTTCCACCGAAGATATTTTCGGGACAACGTGACAGGTGGTGAGCCTGTCGCCGTCTTTATGTCCAAGCCAACGATGAAATTCGTACATAAGTTTTTTGAAAAACTCATTGGTACTGCCAACTGGGGATCGAACTCGGGTCTCTCGACTCGAAATTCCGACCACCCAACAACTCGGCTATCGTGACTTCTATACAAATTAAACATAACTACCAAATTAAGAAAAATAACATAAAATGCAGGCAAAATGGCATAAAATATTAATAAATACCGACGTACCGAATTGAAAATTCATTTTGTTCGGACACAAATGGTAACAGGCTGAAAGTAGACCTTCCATTGCCAGAGCCAATCCCATGGAGTAGAAAAGCCCATGGTGTTCAGGAATACCCAGTTCCTGTCATGGAGATTAACGATCACATATTTTAAACGATAAACAATGTAAACTATAACGTACTACGCAACTATTAATAACAGTAAAATTACTTTAAATATCTAATATTAAATAATGATTTCAATAGCAGTTACCTTTGGATGATACCTCACGTTTATCTGTCGCCACCATGTCTGCGCCATAAATACCAGTCCCAGCACCACGTATCCCACGTTTGAATATACGTGGTTAAAGTCGGATAAGAATCCAAGAGGGTGAGCGCACAAGAAGTTGTAGTAACACAGATCTTGGTTGCCAGTTTGGAACACCATCTATAGTAAAATATCAGTTTCATAATTAGCTACATATTATTAAATTAAAGAGAAAAAAAGTTAATTTAACAAATAAAATCAATAAAATTGCATAATTATTATTATATTAATTACTAACTGCCCAAACGGGCAGAAGAGCTGGGATATGTCCTGCAGTGGACTTTATAATCCTCCCTATGGGAGAGGCTTATGAGCCTCTACCTATGGGTCTTGTAATAATCGCCACACTTGGCAGGCGGATTGGCGAACGCAGTACCAGACCACTCGCACCACAGAGGCTGCTGCCATCTTCGGTCTTATTATTTTAATAAATAAATAAATAAATAAATAAATATCTTCACGCAATTCCCAATACAGGGGTAGACAGAGGTCAAGTCTAGACAATTAAGTCCCTTTGACCCACCTTCCATCTTTTGGGACAACGTCACAGGTGGTGAGCCCGTCGCCGTCCTCATGTCCAAGCCAACGATATGAATCGTACATAAGTTTTTTTTTTACAAAACGCTTTGATACAAGACTTGGGAATCGAACTTTGGTCTCTTGACTCCAACTACTATCACCAAACCACTCGGCCTTCGTGACTAAAATTAAACATAAATAATAATAATAATATATCTTCACGCAATTCCCAATACAGGGGTAGACAGAGGTCAAGTCTAGACAATTAAGTCCCTTTGACCCACCTTCCACCGAAGATATTTTCGGGACAACGTGACAGGTGGTGAGCCTGTCGCCGTCTTTATGTCCAAGCCAACGATGAAATTCGTACATAAGTTTTTTGAAAAACTCATTGGTACTGCCAACTGGGGATCGAACTCGGGTCTCTCGACTCGAAATTCCGACCACCCAACAACTCGGCTATCGTGACTTCTATACAAATTAAACATAACTACCAAATTAAGAAAAATAACATAAAATGCAGGCAAAATGGCATAAAATATTAATAAATACGGACGTACCGAATTGAAAATTCATTTTGTTCGGACACAAATGGTAACAGGCTGAAAGTAGACCTTCCATTGCCAGAGCCAATCCCATGGAGTAGAAAAGCCCATGGTGTTCAGGAATACCCAGTTCCTGTCATGGAGATTAACGATCACATATTTTAAACGATAAACAATGTAAACTATAACGTACTACGCAACTATTAATAACAGTAAAATTACTTTAAATATCTAATATTAAATAATGATTTCAATAGCAGTTACCTTGGGATGATACCTCACGTTTATCTGTCGCCACCATGTCTGCGCCATAAATACCAGTCCCAGCACCACGTATCCCACGTTTGAATATACGTGGTTAAAGTCGGATAAGAATCCAAGAGGGTGAGCGCACAAGAAGTTGTAGTAACACAGATCTTGGTTGCCAGTTTGGAACACCATCTATAGTAAAATATCAGTTTCATAATTAGCTACATATTATTAAATTAAAGAGAAAAAAAGTTAATTTAACAAATAAAATCAATAAAATTGCATAATTATTATTATATTAATTACTAACTGCCCAAACGGGCAGAAGAGCTGGGATATGTCCTGCAGTGGACTTTAAAATCCTCCCTATGGGAGAGGCTTATGAGCCTCTACCTATGGGTCTTGTAATAATCGCCACACTTGGCAGGCGGATTGGCGAACGCAGTACCAGACCACTCGCACCACAGAGGCTGCTGCCATCTTCGGTCTTATTATTTTAATAAATAAATAAATAAATAAATAAATATCTTCACGCAATTCCCAATACAGGGGTAGACAGAGGTCAAGTCTAGACAATTAAGTCCCTTTAACCCACCTTCCACCGAAGATATTTTCGGGACAACGTGACAGGTGGTGAGCCCGTCGCCGCCTTTATGTCCAAGCCAACGATGAAATTCGTACATAAGTTTTTGAAAAACTCATTGGTACTGCCACCTGGGGATCGAACTCGGGTCTCTCGACTCGAAATTCCGACCACCCAACAACTCGGCTATCGTGACTTTACTTATTATTTTAGTCTGATATTTTTCGAGATGGTTATCCTGCCATCTATCGGTTGCCATAACAATATTCAAGGCTGTTTCCCTCAGTCGCCTGTTACGAAACCCACGGGCGGAAAGGGAGTGGCAATATTCTGACACCTTTTACCACACGGTTAAATCATGTAATAAGAGAATTTAATTCTCTGTAGAACAAAAGATTCGCAACACTAGAATCAGGTATCAACATAATAATAAAATTGTTACTCACTCGTTGATAAGTAGACAAAAGTTGAACAACCGGCAATGCGTAAACTACTGCGACGGTGAGTGCACTCCAAAAGTACCTGATGAAAACAGGACACTTCTACAACTCATTTATCTAGGAACATTCTAAAGTTTGTGAGTGGGTATTTTTGAAAGTCTTTAACGGCTGAAGTGATATGAGTGAAATTTAAAAATTTGTATTGCTTTAAATTGTTTGTATTCAAGATTTAAAGATACTTATCTACTTGATATATCGAAAAAAATAATAAATATCTTTACACCATTCCCAATACAGGAGTAGCAGAGGTCTAGACAAGTAAGTCATTTCGACCCACCTTCCACCGAAGATATTTTTGGGACAACGTGACAGGTGGTGAGCATGTCGCCGTCTTTATGTTAAAGCCCACGATATAAATTTTACATAATTTAAAAAAAAAAAACACTGGTACGAATCTATTACCTGTGGTCGAATTCCGGCCTCATGACTCGAATTCCGATCACCTTACCACTCGGCTATCGTGACTTTACAAATACAGCATTCATAATATATGAATTGATATTATCACAAACAATTAAGGAGAACAGGTGAATGAAATTGTATACTTGGGGAGTGCGTTTAGCCGGGATGGAAGATGTGATTTAGATGTGGACAGGCGTGTCGCTGCCGGGAACAAAGTCAATGGTGCCCTGACTGCGTTAATCAAAAGGCAAGGCATTGTGAAAAGTGCACGCCTTGCAATACATAACGCAGTGTTGGTACCGACTTTGTTATATGGCAGCGAAACCTGGGTATGCCAGAAGAAGCATAAAAGCAGGTTGAATGCAGTGGAGATGCGATCTCTTCGTAAAATGTGCGGCCTTACCATGGCCGACCGAAAGCGAAACGAAGAGGTTCGCAATATGGCAGGTTTGAAAGATAACCTTGTCACAAAAATTGATAAGGGCGTGCTTCGATGATTTGGGCACGTTGAGCGAATGAGTGAAGACCGAATGGTGAAGAAAATATATAGCGCGAAAGTTAACATTAAAAGGTATCGAGGTAGACCGAGACTAACTTTCGAAGACCATGTGAGCAAATTGCTCGAAGAGGGGAGGGTCAAGAGTACTCGGATACCTAGACGTGCATGTATGAAGAAGATGATGAATCTGAATGAAGCGAAAGAGGTATGTAGGGATCGTGACACTTGGCGATCTGTTCTCTCTGGCTACCCCGTCAGGGATTGTGCATGAAGATAAATAAGTAAGTAAGTAACGAAGGAGAAAGAACAGTTCCGCTCACCTGTCAGACCACCGACTGTGCGCGGCCGGCTTGGCCCTACTCAGCCCCGCGAGGGTTAGTGGCGGATGTCGCTCCACTTCTACCTTGGGCTCCTCCTCCAATTCCGGCTCCGGCTCGGAGTCTGGAAAATGAGCGCGAGATTTACAGCCAATTCTACAAAGCTATTGATCTTTTTAATACTTTGAAGTCACGATAGCCGAGTTGTTGAGTAGTCGGAACTTTGAGTCGAGAGGCCCGAGTTCGATCCGCAGGTGGCAGGCACGTAACAATGGGTTTTTCAAAAACTTATGTACGAATTATATCGTTTGCTTGGACATAAAGACAGCGACGGGCTCACCACCTGTCACGTTGTCCCGAAATATCTTCGGTGGAAGGTGGGTCAAAAGGACTTAATTGTCTAGACTAGACCTCTGTCTACCCCTGTATTGGGAATTGCGTGAAGATATTTATTTATTTATTATTATTTATTATACAGTAAATTTTAATACTTTAGGACTAGATGCTGTTGCAGACCATGGAATATATAAAGTTATACACAGGTATCTCGGGAACCGCTCAGACTATCCGATCAATATTTTGTATAGTTAATAAAATGGTGCGCTACTTTGCGGAAATAAATAATTATTATATAAAATAGTCACGATAGCCGAGTGGTTGGGTGGTCGGAATTTCGAGTCGATAGACCCGAGTTCGATCCCCAGATGGCAGGCTCATATCAATGGGTTTTTCGTTGGCTTGGATATAAAGACGGCGACGGGCTCACCACCACGTTGTCACGTTGTCCCGAAAATATTTTCCGTGGAAGGTGGGTCGAAGGGACTTAATTGTCTAGGCTAGACCTCTGACTACCCCTGTATTGGAAATTGCGTGAATATATTAATTTATTTTTTAAAATTATTGTGGAGATGTTACAATAAACTCACTCCAAAAGAAAAGATAATATTTAGACTCTGCGTTCGAACGTCGTAGAGTTTATTCGCTTGATTATTCCTTCTTTCGAGGAAAACACGAATGTCAAGTGTTTTTTTTTTATAAAAAGGGATAAACTCCTCGCCTCCATACCTAAGTGTCGGTGTCATTTTTTTATTTATCATAACTGGCTATGAGAGAAATATAATGTGTGCATATTACATATGAGAGAAAGATAATGTGTGCATGTATATTACTGTAGGGGTAAGAGAGGTGCGACCTCTCTTACCCCTACAGTAATATACAAAACGTAACTCTCTCTCTCTCTCTCTTTCTATCTTCACTAACTTATATCTCCCACTCAACTTCCGTTCACCTCGACCGATCACAATATTCGTAACGCTCTCATCACGCAAACACCAGCTTACTCCCCACGACAAGCGTGCGTAAAGAAGTTTCACTTTAAAAACCTGAAGTTCAACTTGAGCAACCACGTGACACAGAAATTATGTATGCTGATGAGATTCAAGAAGGTTTTATATTCAATGACGGCATAGATTAAACTAACCCGACACAGAGTCGTCATTCACGATCGGCGTGACCTCTTTTGGGGCCGCGGAGACCGAGGAAGAAGTGCACGGACCCTCTTCGATAATAGTTATTTGTTCTGAAAGAAATATATAACATGGCTATACAATACATAGATATATAGATAGAGAGGGACAACATCACACACATTGCTATGATCCCTGAGTAGCTAAAGCACTTGTTAGTTGCGCTTTCACGTCGAAATCGCTTAGACGATTTTGATGAATTTTGGTACAGAGATATACGACTATAAGCTATTACTAGCAATAAACTCAAAAACTACTTAGTGTAGTATTGTAACGTAAGCGAAGTCACAGGTAAAAGCTTATATTCAAATAATGAAAAATATGTTTCATAACGCCATCTAAATGTCCAATACTGGTCAAAGTCCTCTCCAAGTAAGATTTTGTTACAAACGCCACGCCTGGCAAGCTGATTGGCAATTTGTCGACCGCTTAGTATTTTATGAGATTATTATTTCTCCATCTGTCGATATTCAAGGGTGTAACTTTCCAAGTAATTTATTTATTAACCTGGGATTTAGTCGATATAATTTAATAGTATAGTCTATATAATAGTGAATATAATCTATATAGTTACAATAGGCTAGTGGCTGGGTAGTCGGATTTTCGGGTCAAGAGACCCGTGTTCGATCCTTAGGTGGCAGGCCCGTACCAATGGGTTTTTCAAAAACTTATGTACGAATTATATCGTCGGCTTAAACGTAAAGACGGCGACGGGCTCACCACCTGTCACGTTGAACCGAAAAATATCTTCGGTGGAAGGCGGGTCGAAGGGACTTAACTGTCTAGACTAGACCCCTGTCCACCCCTGTATTGGAAATTGCGTGAAGATATTTTTTTTTATTATTATTTATTGATAATCTCTATAGCAATACTTACCAGAAGATGTGCATCGTATCAAAGCCAACAGTGGCGCAAACACTGCGACCGCCAGCACCAGAGCCAACGCCGCCAGCGCACCCGTTATATACTCCGTGTACGTGAGTGCAGGCACGACACGGAACCTGCGACAGGAGCAAAGATTTCATTAACTTACTTTGACTCTTTTATAGATAAGGAAGGCAAACTAGCAGGTGGCTCACGTGATGGTAAGTGATTACCGCAGTCCATGAACACCCGCAATACCAGAGGCTTAGCAGATGCGTTGCCTCCCTTAGAGTGCCCCCCTCCCCCAGAATTGGGGGAAGGGGGTGTGTGGGCCACCGGTTACCTGCACTCACCAGACGAAACGCAGAAGTTTGTTAGACTTCTAATTCACGCCGGTATTCTGTGAGGTACTTCCCCGGTCGAGCCGGACCATTCATGCAACAACAAAAGCTGATGCGTGGCTCTACCACTGTTAAAACTCCTAAATATCTTCACGCCATTCTCAATACCGTGGTGGATAGAGATCAACACAATTAAGTAATTTCGGCCCACTTTCCACCGAACATATTTTTGGGGCAAAGAAAGAAAAAGAAAATGATTAGTGGTGAGCCCGTCGACATGTTTACGTTCAAGCCAATGATGTATAAATCGCAGGTGAGCTTTTTTTTAAAAAAAAAAACAGTACGAGCCTGGAGATCGAAATCGGGTCTCTTGATTGGAATTCTGATCACCCAACAGCTCAGCTATTGTAATTATTATACTTAGACTCGCAATAAATACATAAACATACACATATACACTCGATGAAATAAACGATGTGTAACATCTAACGAAGCCAGGCAGTCCATACTGTTCTCATTTGCGCCGCATCTAATCTTAATTATCCTGTTACTTCTGAATTCTAATAATAATATTATCTACTGGTATAAGACGTTATGAGTTGAAGACATGGAGACACAAGACTTAGTTTAGTTTAAACGTAATGGTTTTTGCAACTACACAACTAAGCGCGATGTGCAGTACAAATTTTACAACACCTATGGTTATGAAACTCCACCTTTTGCTATAAATAAATATAATATAAATATCTTCACACAATTCCCAATACAGGGGTAGACAGAGGTCTAGTCTAGACAATTACACCCCACCTTCCAAAACAACGACAACGTGACAGGTGGTGAGCCCGTCGCCGTATTTATGTCCAAGCCAACGATATAATTCGCACGTAAGTTTTTTTTTTTTTATTTTGAAAGACCCATTGGTACGGGCCTCGGGATCGAACTCAGGCCTCTCGACTCGAAATTCCGACCACCCAACCACTCTGCTATCGTGACCTTTTTGCTGCGGGGGTTAAAAATATTAAACACTACATGAATAGGAGGAATACCTGAAATTCTTAACTCGTCCATCATCTATCCACTCCTCTAAATTCAAGGCACTTTCCAAGTTGTTATCGCCCGTACAATCCGCGTTACTTTCTTTTACAATAAACACTATGTAGAAGCCAACTGGAAACATAGATTGCTGGGAAATAAAACATAACCAGTTTTCATAGAGATCATTTTCTGTAAATATTATGTTGAATAGACCCGTAAATTAGATTATATAGTCAATTTATTACATGGTAAAAGTAGTTTCGATTAGAGCCGTCTCTAAAATGGTTTTTAGTAACATTTTAGGTGGGGATGTAGCGTTAGCGTCAGTTCGGGATGACGATTTTCACAAGTCTTTGAAGTCAAAGTCAAAGTATTTATTTGCTTTGAATAGGTTTTTAAGTTGATCATTAACAATTATCTTTCATTCAGCTATTATAATTATTATTAGCATGCAAAATATAATAGAAAAGGCATTGAAGTTCATTTAGTAAAAAAATATATAACAATCCAATATGGTTAAATCACTTCTTTCAATTATTCAATAACATAATGTCAAATTACAAATTAAATGTCAAAAATAATATTCAAAACCACTTATTACTTCAATTAACCATAATTCACTTCTGTCAAATACTTTTAATGATTATACTTCAGATATGCCGGTTTCCGCCGAGGTGAATATAGCACCAAAATAGCTATATTTGTACTAATAAACGAACCCAGACCATCGCTTGTTATGAAATTATAAAGAGCGACCTGTCGACTAGCTAGCGCGGTACGTTCGTTTTAAGATTTTTTAAATGTTATGGTGAAATTGCGTTATCCCTGACTGGCATAGGCAGAGATTTAGACAATGTCCTTTCAACCCACTTGTCACCAAAGCATATTTAGGCGAACGTGATAGGTGGCGAGCCTATAATAATCTTAATATCCAAGCTAAGGGTACATATATTTATACATATATAATTATATTAATATTTACATTACATTTAAACGCTCATGTCCAACTCGCAACCCATAGCTTTTTAGCAGTGCCGCGAATAGAGAAGTTGAAACTTTAAACTAGCCTATTTTAAATGTTTTTTCTATTATCTATCCTAGATTAATGATCGCAAAACTGCCCCTCATAGCCCGTAGATTTACTGAAACTTGTACACTAGTATATACAGAAACATTGATGTTTTAATCTGCGTTAAAGAGTGACAACATGAAAAAACACTTACGGTTATAATGATTCCGCCCTTGGTCATCATGGTGAGGTGATAGCCTTGATACAACATGTCTTTTTCATTATCGAACACGGGACACTATGAAAAAATACAACTAAATTTACATACATTATACATTGATTGAATTGCCATTTAATGAATGATATTTTATTTGCAGAATTATGGTACAGGTTATCTTATGTTTAGATTTAGTTCCACATATTTCGTCAACAGTACTTAAACATGCAAATTCAATTTTTTGGGACATCGTGAGCGAGCCCGTCACCGTCTATTTGTCCAAGCCAACGATATAAAACGTATGTAAGTTTATTGAAAAATGATATAAATCGTACGTATATTTATTGAAAAAAACCCCCATTGGCACGAGCCTTGGGGATCGAACTCGGGTCTCTTGACTCGAGTTCCAATCACCCAACCACTCGGCTATTGTGACTACACTATATTTATTACACGTATCATAGTGTGAATTATAGTGTGTAAGCTATCTGTAATAATTACATTATATAACATTTATTTAATATACGAAAACGACTAGAGAATACAATAATAAAAGTTTATTTATCAGACCCAAGTTAGTTTCCTACCAGGGTGCAAAATATCAAGATAAAGGTTGTGAATGAAGGTTTTTGTTTGGCAAAAGGGTCACATTCCCTACATGTAAGAATGTTTGGTATAACCGTAACAATTTATTAAATTAAAAAAAAACAGTTTAGAAAAACAATGTTACCGAATTATTCTGTATGGAGACGGCCGCGCACACGTTATCATCGGATTCTACCATCAACATGACACTCTTGGGTATTGTGTAGTTAAACCTAAAAGAAACACAGGAAAACCATAGAAAGACAGGTTTATTGAAAAAACATCTTTTAATTTATACGAGTCTATTCAATTTAGAAACGATAGCCCAGTGGTTGGGTGATCGGATTTCGGTGAATCGGTCTAAAGACATTAGAGTTCGATCGTACCAATGCATTTTATATGTACGGTTTATATTGTTGGCTTGGACATAAAGTCGGCGACGAGCTCACCAACAGTCACGTTGTTCCAAGAAAAATTTTTTCGGTGGAAGGTAGGTCGAAATGACACAATTGTCTAGACCTCTTTCTATCCCAGTATTGGGAATTCATGAAAAAAAAAGCCAAATCCATGCTGATATCATGATTTGAACGGAGCTCCATCAGTCTTCCGCTACGCTTTCACGGCTGACCTGCCGTGAAAGCTGAATGGAATTTAGTACCTATGAAGCTTGAATCTTGGTGTAGGAAATAAGATACGATCCACATTTCATAGGGTGTTTTTGAGACGCGTCACAGAGAGCTGAATTTTCTTAGTATGTGCACAGGGGATCGAACTCGAGCTCTCTGATTCGGATTCACCAAACCACTTGTCTATCATGAGTAATTTTCACTAGAACCTTCCGTAAATTCCACTAAAAATTAATCCACTATGTTGAAGCTTTTCGCCAAATTTCTCCATGGACGGGTAATGTGCCTACCATGCTCAGCAAGGTCACAACTGTACTGCAGTTAGCATTACATATACATAACCAACAACGCAAAATCACATTTACATTGAATCGATATTAAATTATAAATTTTAACTTCTTGCTACTAATACATAAACACCATTATTTTAGCTTTTAGCCACATTTGCTTAAAAAACACATATCTCGTATATTACCTTGGCAAGATGCCTTTGCCAACACTATGTGAGGCATTCAGCGGATCATTGTCAAATGAAAAATAGTAGTACTTTGGTGTGCTTGGCGTTGCATTTAATTGTACTTCCTGTTGATTAAAACAAAGATTAATATAGAATTAAACAGGTATACAAAGAAAAATCTGGATGCCTACCATGAAAAAATCTTTGCAAAAAAACAATTGAATTCACTTATAATTCCATTTTTGATCTTTAATTGAATAAAATTGAAATCGCATTTTAATTGTTTATTACTAAAACTCTGGAACTCTTTCCGATGAAGATATTAGATTGAATATAACATCGAGATATAAGAACGGTGCTATACAAACGACAAGTTTTTATTATGTTAGTTATTATTTATCCTCTTCTAAACTTGCATAAGAATTTCAACAATGAAACCACAAATATTGTATAAATTGTAAAACATTGTAAATTTGACGCTAGCCTTAAACAGTTGATACCATGGTACGGAATGACGAAACAATTTCTTGTTCTGATATCCACAGCATATTAGTGTAAAGCATATTTCATTCGATCATGCAAATCAAGAATTTAATCAAAATTAACTAAGGAATATGTAAAGTTAATAGAACAAATCAGTTGACAATAGTCATGTGCTTTATAAAGTATTAAACACCACTGTGGTCAGTTAAAATAACACTAAACAAACAATTACAAACAATCTTGCATTGTAACGCACTCCCTCTCGATTTCAGGATGACTAAGAGTTCTGAATAACTTCTGTTTCACTGTCAAAATCAGATTTTTTAATATCAAGGTAAAATAATAATAATTTTCTTTATTGGTGCAACTAGGTCCTTGTTAGTATACAAGAAATGAAATAAATTACTTAAATAAAAGCCTTTTAAAATCACCTTTTAAAAACTGTGCCAGAATCATCGTCACAATTGTTCCTTTGCATCAATTACTACATTATTTAACTTAAATTTTACCCCTGTAAGTGTGTGTGTTTGTCTGTTGAAAGTATAGATATATATGTTTATGTATTTTGTCATTAAGTTTTATGTGTATTACAAATTTTCTCTTTCTTTATTTTCATCACCTTCATTCACTACATCTCTTTGTACCGCCTAAAGGTTGACAGATAAAAAATGCGTCAGGTTAGATGTTTAATTAATATAAAAATGGTACTAACAGTAAAATTAATTAAAAGAATTTTGTTTGTACCTTGTCATTTGGCTTTTTAAATGATATTATAATAATATTTTTGTGTAAAATAAATTAAAACCCGCTCCAAGTTCTGTCTCTAGTATGATATTGAAATGATTAAATTATTTCTTTATAGAAGTTAGTACTTTCTACCAGTACACTAGTAGAGGTTTACTATGACATTTAGTACCACAAAATATTATGGAACAATATTACGATCAATCTGTAATCATTTCAATCTTACATGTAAATCATACCTTATTAAGTTCGACATAGAAATCTGTGACACGCCAGAGATTAATATTTACAGATGTGTTACGCGGGTTGGAAGTTGTAATCTGGATCATCGGGCGATTTTCAGTTGTTATGTCTGTTGAGAAGTTAAACAATTTATAAATTACTTGTGACAAAGCGTAAAGTGTACTTAATTGTAGAACATGATGATGGGCGTATTAAAAAAAAAAATTACATTAGGATTATTAATTAGAAGTGTAGGCGATAATATTACATGAATATCAGATAATGCTGCAACAAAAATAACATGTTTGGACTTTGTAAATAGTAGTATGGTACTTACTAGGTCCAGCGTCATGTGGACACAGGGTCCTGGCCATGTCATCAAACTGTAACACGGCATTTTGCGTCGCCACCACTAGTGGCAGTTCCCAAGATGAGATACCTGGTAATACATAAACAACCTGCAGCATTAATTTTTAACCAGGCCATAAATGTAAGAATTTGAAAAAGAAGACAATTTGATTATTATTCTTTTATTATTTATCGCACAATCCCTGACGGGGTAGCCAGAGAGAACAGATCGCCAAGTGTCACGATCCCTACATACCTCTTTCGCTTCTTTCAGATTCATCATCTTCTCCCTACATGCACATCGAGGTATCTGAGTACTCTTGACCCTCCCCTCTTCGAGCAATTTGCTCACAGTCTTCGAAAGTTAGTCTCGGTCTACCTCGACCCCTTTTTATGTTAACTTTCGCGCTATATATTTTCTTCACCATTCGGTCTTCACTCATTCGCTCAACGTGCCCAAACCATCGAAGCACGCCCTTATCAATCTTTCAAACCTGCCATATTGCGAACCTTTTCGTTTCGCTTTCGGTCGGCCATGGTAAGGCCGCACATTTTACGAAGAGATCAGATACAGAATCATACAGATCATCATACAGAAGAAAGTGAAACTTTGTAGCATATGTTATATTCAAGTTTTATTCCTAATTCATTAAAAAGTTTAGGAGACAATGGAAGAAGTCTAACTTAAATGTATAAAGATACCATATAAATAAACTGTTTTTTTTTTGGCAGTAACTTAATTCTAAATTTCTTCAAACTGAATCAGAACAAATATTTGACTTAGTTGACAGAGTTCTTGAGTTTATAGTATTATAGTTTAAAGCACTAAATTAGTTTTGTGTGGGTCTTCAACAACATTTTAAAATGACTTGACATGACCATAATGTCTAACCAAATACCAGAACACGGGTTCTGTTACAGGGTGTACTAGCCTACCAAGTTATCTCTGACAGGCTGTTGTGTGTGTTCTACCATACACCTTGGGTGGAAGCACTTTTCCTAGACGCCTATCAGCTTTTGTTTACTCTTTTGTAAAGGGCCCTAGAAGCAAATAGAACTGATAAATAAAAAGTATTGTCAAAATAATGCATGTGTACCACAATCTACACTATACTAAACAACACAAAATTCTGTAATAAAGAGTGAAATAAAAATAACTCACAAATATTATTTCCTAAGAAAAAATAAATTCACCTTTTTGCTGAGTTGCAGTAATAAACACTGGATATTCAACATCAAGACTGTCATTTAAAGCAGCATGGACTCTAGTCGGGTAGCCATGCCATTGGTCTGATTTCTAAAAGATAAAAAATTTAAAATCTAATTAATGCAAGTGAAAAAAAAATTTTAGTAGTTAACTAGGGACCTGGGGCATAAGACACTTTACTCAAGTCATAGTTTTAAAGGTGATAAATCTAAAGCTGAAGCTGCAGAGCATAGCTGGCTTTCCTACAAGGTGTGCTTAGGCGAGAAGTATTTTTTTTAATAGTGTATTGTATTGTATATCTTCACACAATTCCCAATACAGTGGTAGATAGGGGTCTCGTCTAGACAATTAAGTTCCTTCAACCCACCTTCCACCAAAGACATTTTCGGGACAATGTGACCGGTGGTGAGCCCGTCGCTGTCTTTAAGGCCAAGCCAACGATATAATTCGTACATAAGTTAAGCCTGCCACCTGGGGATTGATCTTGGGTCTCTTGACTCGAAATTCCGACCACCCAACCACTCTGCTGTCATGATCTTTTTTAAATAATGCGTATCAATTTGTGCTCACCTCATAAAAGTCAAGAATCTGAGTAGTTGTATCATTCACTGTTACACTTACTATTGTATCATATTGGTACCTGAAATGATACTTACATATAGAAATATAAAATAAACAATAAATGAAAGATTTAAAAAATTCCCAATACAGGGGTAAACAGAGGTCTAGTCTAGACAATTAAGTCACTTCGATCCACCTTCCACCGAAGCCCGTCGCCGTCTTTATGTCCAAGCCAACAATATAATTCGTTTTTGAAAAACCCATTGGTACAAGCCTGCTACCTGGGGACTGAACTAAGGTCTCTCGACTCGAAAATCCGACCACCCAACCATTCAGCTTTCATGACAACGTTGATACTTTTGCCTACACAGTTGCATGAAGGCAAAAGTATCAACATTGTCAGTAGATTTTTAAATAATAATATACTTTTGTATATACTATAATAATATACTTATCTACTGACAATGTTGATACTTTTGCCTTCATGCAACTGTGTAAATTATAAATCACTTTCTTACATTTCTCAGAAGTGTTGGCATATACATATTTTGTTAATTTTTTAATTTTGGGGTTTGTTATTTGTATTATAAACAAAGAAATTTAAGATTTCAGAAATAAACTTAATATTCAAAAAATATGAAATTTTTTAGTACAGTTTCTATTTGAAACATGTAAGAGATCCATTTATTGAGGGTTATTTTGAATAAACAAAAAATAATATTGCAAAAACTTACGTATTGTAAATAAAGTTTCTATGAGTCACATTATCAAACACAGCAATATTTTGCTGCTTACAAAACACTGTGTCTGTAATTGAAATGCCTAGTAATATGAACCAAAACATTTCCTTTCATCTATATATTAAAGTTTTTCCAGTATCGCAAAATATAATTTTTTGGAACAAGCAGATTGAAATAGAAATAATATGTATGGCATATGAATTGTTTTGAAATTCATTTGATTACAGTTTCAATTGCCAGCTCCAGGATCTAGCTGTCAGTGTTGTAATCATTGTAATGTCATTATTAGAGATGTCATTTAAAATTCTAAAAGATTATTTGTTTAAAAGTCATTGTTAATAACAATCAACTTGTTAAGAAAAATATTATAAATATAACGGATAAGGCTATCAGTTTCGGTATCAAAGGTAACGTTAATTATAGTCTTAGATTGTAAATATGGAATGCCTCTTTGTAGTGAAAAGTTATATTTTTAATATCATTGTGAGAACTAACATTCCGTAAGAAATTATGTACTCGTGTATAATAAGAAAAAATAGTTATTATTTGTAGTGACATATCTTTGCTATTTTAAGATAACTAACTTATTGGCATTTAAAAAAAATTGCGTGACTTCAGTTGTTGTGTGCTGTTAGCCTGTCGCTGATTATGTATGCAACTTTTCAAAATGCTTTTTCACCAGTAACAGAAGTTATGTGCATATGTTGCTTTAATCATAAGTATTCCAACAATTGGTAATAATTTGATTATACTTTTTTGTATAGGTTTTGATGACCAGCCAAAAATGTTCTTACTCCATCTGTGCATACTGTAAGGCTTTACCAAAGCTACTGCCTTCACAAGAGTTGCATATCCACTGTATTTTATTGTTGTAGAGTGCAACTGCAGCAATCGCCTTTAGGTTCCCGGGGATTTCAGTTTCATAAATAGCGTCAGCGTTATTCCTTCAAATCGCATGATTTGCAATTTATAAACCGTTAATTGTTATCTGCTAAAAATTTTCACGTTAATTTAAGATAAATATCCCATCACTATGTGCTATAAACTAAATTAATGATTGTCTTTGGCAATAAATAAATTGAAAATGGCGTCGTTTTGCCGATCAAATGAAATCGAGAATATAATCTGCTTTGTGTTATATTAAATTTAAACTAACCAATTATTTTAAATTGATTTTATCAAATACATTTATCACTTTTATGTATAAGTCGTCGTGTAGGGGAGCTATTAAGTTGGCGCTATGGTGATTTTGATTTGTGAAAAGTTGGTGTGATATCAAATGTTTACATGATTCGGGGGCAGGGCTGGGGGTCAAAATGCTACCGACAGTGGAGGAGACTCGAGGCTATGACTTCCAGGACCCAGAAAATGCAGAGAAATGGTGTGGATTGTTCGTCAACTCACTACGAAAGGTTTGTGTACAATATGTCAGCATAAAGTACCGTGTACACAGCATTCCAGCCCCAAATCAAGACAATTTTTTTTTTCGATAAAAATATTTATTTACTCAAGCCTGAGAAAAGTTAGTCATTATTGAGTTATGTGTTTTAAAATAATATTTGTTTTCGTCTTGACCTAGTCACAAGTTGATTACAATTAAGTTGATATTTCTAAAGTGATTATTATATATAAGTACTATGGATTATTATTTATTCCTAACACTAAGATTAGGAGTAATTGTTTATCTACTAAACTTGTTGTTTGTGTTGGTTTTTTAAACAGTTTTGTACAAAAAAATACAAAAACAACATTACAGCATGAAATTTATAAAAAGTTGCTTATAATATTTTTTAATTTTTTATATTTATATTGTCTAGAAATTCCACCACTTACTTTTTGCATTTTTAGAAGAGGCTTGGAGTCTGAGAATGAGCTGAACTTTGATGGGACTGTGATGTTCACCCAGAAACAAATATTGTTTTCAGAGTTAAGATTTTCTTCAAAGCAATACTCATTTATTTTATCACTACATTGCAATATTGTTGGAAACTATTAAGTTGTAAACATAGGGGTGGCATATATATTAATATTATTATGGAAGAAAGATGTGACTCATGGTTTTACACAATGACAAAAATGTATCAAAAGTCTATTTGATATTTTATTTATTTATAAATTTTTCAACTGACCTATTGTACATACTTTTTACCATGACAAAGACTCAATTTGTTGAGAATACCAATATGTATAAAGTCCCTTCATATTTTTAGTATCCCTTTATATCTTTATGTTTAAGGTATCAACAATACATGTTAAAATTCTTTCCCATTCATCTATAAATATTATAAATGTGGATGTAACACTTTTTGTCTCTTGCACTTTTATGGCTAAACTGATTTTGAGATTCGGTGTGGAAGTAATAATTGAACCTTAGGGAATAACACTATATATTTCTATTATTACTTAGGGATTAGATTTTTAAAACAACTCTAAACTGACAATTTTATAGTATGATATCAGTACATCCTGAAGATGACTAGCTAGCCTTTTCCATTTGTTATCTATATGATATCTAGTAAGTCTTGTAAAAGATACTCAGTGAAGTTGGGCTAGTCATATGCAATGACAAACAGGACTATATTATGGACATCCAGAGAAAAGTTAAAGGGGAAAATAGAAAACCCTCATAAGAAATATTCTGATGACATAGAAACAATAGCAGGATCTATTGATGTCCATAATGTAGTCCTGTTTGTCATTGCATATGACTAACTCAACTTCACTGAGCATCTTTTAATTCTGTAATATTTGTTATGTCTGTAATATATTTATGTATTCTCACACTATTAATATTACCTTTGCCATTCTAATCTTGGCACCTGAAGATTACTTTTAAAAAGGCAGAGACAAGTTTTGGAGAGTGAATCTATTTGATTTTTATAAAAATATTGAATGGGTTTTCATCCAAAATTCAAGTTTCACCTGTTCTGTGCACTATCTATTTTATGATTCTCATATATTTGTTTTTGTCTCCTTGTCACTTTAGAGCCTTCAAGTGGAGAGCTTTCTAGTTTAAAGCCTCCATAATCTAATATAGGCAGGCATAGGAGATATTTTTAATTTTTGAAAAATCTTGTTCGATAATAGATTTCAATGTGGGGGAAAATTGCAGGCAATATTTAGTGCACCTATATTATGGTATATAAATAAATATTTAAATAAAAATTGTAGTTATGTGTTTGTTGCTTGTCCCATAAACATTGGAAAAATATTTAATTTATCAATTATTTATTTTATATATTTTAAAGTCACGATAGCCGAGTTGTTGGGTGGTCGGAATTTCGAGTCGACAGAACCGAGTTCGATCCCCAGGTGGCAGTACCAATGAGTTTTTTCAAAAAACTTATGTACGAATTTAATCGTTGGCTTGGACATTAAGGCGGCGACGGGCTCACCACCTGTCACGTTGTCCCGAAAATATCTTCGGTGGAAGGTGGGTCAAAGGGACTTAATTGTCTAGACTTGACCTCTGTCTACCCCTGTATTGGGAATTGCGTGAAGATATTTATTTATTTTATTTTATATAATTATATATTTAATCCTACACCTTTTTCAAAGGCCGGCAATGCATCTGCTACTCTTCCCGTATTGCAGATGCTCATGGGCGGCGGTAATCACTTACCATCACGTGTGCCACTTGCCCATTTGCCTCCCTTTTGTATGAAAAAAAAATAGAAATATTGGATATTTCATATTTCATTAGATTTGTTTTATTTTAAGGTCTTGGAGCAGGTGCATCCAACACTGACAGCAGAGGAGAGTGCGCTTGAATATGTAGAGTCACTATGTCTACGGCTATTGGCAATGCTGTGTGCTGTTCCTTCGCCACTCACCGTCCAGGTATACAATAAATTCTTTTTTCTTTCCAATTTTTTTCTTATTATTTGTTTATATGTCGACAGCTTTCAAATATTGCATATTTCTTTGTTTCGTTTTCAAATGGCGCACAATTTAAGATGAGATCGCATTTTGATTTGGTGGAGTGGTACCAATGTTTATTTGCAATACAATTATATTGCATGTGAGTCACTTTCGAAACAAGGATTTGGCACAGGGAAGGAGGAGTGAGTTTCCAATCACCTCATCAAACTAACGCAGAAACTTGCGCCTCTGTGTTCGTTTATGCCTATGCTTTACATTAACCTGGTTTTAATAATTCCCGTGCTATCCTATTTATGCAGCAACAAAAGGACTTCATGAAAACACAAAAAAAGTTTTTTTTTTATAGATAATTTAATCGAATTTTTAAATTACTGTCTATGCTGACTTATTCAAAAGCTAACGTAGAATTTTTAAAATTGAAAGCATTCAATATTATTTAAGGATGTTGAGGAACGAGTGGCGAGAACTTTTCCTACGCCTTTGGACAAATGGACGTTGTCTGACGCACGTGAAGCTGTCACGAGCCGTCGCCGTCGACTCCTGTTGCCCTTGGATAAGTTGCACCAACTACTGCAAAAGGTAAAACATTAAATCAATGAAAGTTTTCAAATCAGTTTTAGTCACGACAGCCTAGTTGTTGGGTGATTGAATTTCGAGTTGAGAGACCAGCGTGTGATCCCCAAGGCTCTTTCCACTGGGTTTTTTCAAAAACTTATTGTACGATTTATGTTGTTGGCTTGGACATAAAGACGGCTATGGAATCACCACCTGTCACATTGTCCCAAAAAAAATCTTTTGTGGAATGTGGGTCGATAGGACTTAATTGTCTCGACCTCTGTCTACCCTTATATTGGGAATGGTGTGAAGATATTTTTTTAAAGTTTTAAATCAAATTACACAGGCAGATAGAAACTGCTCTCCCACAGAATTTTTGATACAAATACGATTTTTACATTGGCACCATTGCTCAAAATTACAAGGCTCTTTTGACCTTTTTTTTTAGAATATCCATATTCTTCACTAAACATCAAAATTTTATGTTTTTGACACAGGAGGTGCTTTTGTACAAAATCGACACATCGGTGTCAGTGTTCATGACTGCAGTCCTGGAATATGTGAGCAGTGATATACTAAAGTTGGCTGGCACATTTGTGAAGAAAATCTCCCAAAAGTCTGGTTACCAGACAATATCTTGCAACGATATAAAGACAGCAATGTGTGCGGATAAAGTATGTTGAAGTTTTCACTTACAGCTTTTTTTTTATATTTTATAACTCACTATTCAAAAATCAAGTGATTAGTTCCCTGATATCAAATGATACAATGTAATGGTTTGTAATGGATATGTTTGGTGTGCAATACTCGTTTTGTGAAGAAACAAAATGAAATATGCATAAAAGCAGTGACTCATTGCAATTATGCAGTCTCAATTGTGTCATATGCACTTAGTCAAATAAAACAAAAAGAGTGTGCTCACTGATTTGTCTCAACACAAGTCAATGTGTTTTGTTGTGTGTGTGTCAAAGTTCACTGCAGTAAATAGGCCTCTTCCATAAGGAAATAAAGTACTCTTATCCAGTCCAATTGGTTTTGGTCTGATGTTTTAGGGATTAATTATAAAACCAATTGATTTTACGATGCTTGTGCGAACGCTATTATATTTTAGGTTAAGTTATTAAAACATAATGATTTCTTGTATTTACGCGAATACTACACATTTTCAATAAATGATTTTCGGAATGTCTGGCGTCTTTAATTAGTTTTTACAAACTATTTTTATTTCCCTACGTTTCGGATGCTTTACGGCATCCGTGGTATCATTTACAGCAACAGTCCTCCCGTGAATAGTTTGTAAAATCTAATTAAATTCGCGATAAAATCCGAAAACTATTATTTATTAAACATTTCTAAATGTATATTTATATGTTTGTTTTTAAGTTCTACATGTATGTATATGTAGCACCCGTTCATACCGAGCGTGTCGTAAAAAGCGACATAGGAAAGAGCCTTCAATAAACCTTTGGCTATCGACAAACGACAACATAACCATCTAAAAAATTTCAGTCTAAAATTGAGAAAAAGGTGGGAGTTGTCTGGAATTGCTTCAATACTGGCCAAGTGTGGCGTTTTCGGCAAACTCACTCGTGTCATACTCATATGAGCACAAATGAAATGGAATTAAATTTTTAAACTTACATGTATATGTAACTACTCACATAGGTTTACTTCGGAGATATCCATTCTGCCATCTCCTCATAGATAATGATTGAATGTTTTATTATTTATTGTCAACCACAAATAATACAATAAATTTTTATGTACTTTAGTAATACAGATAAAAAAAATTAATGGAATGCTACTGCGCTAAATTGTTGTGCTTCATAACCATCTCTTCCAGACAAATGATTATACGTTTGTGCAACTTGTTAATGGGACAGTAATAAAACTACACTAGTTTATAATGATTTCTTGTATTTACGCGAATACTACACATTTTCAATAAATGATTTTCGGATTTTATCGCGTTTATTAATTAGTTTTTACAAACTATTTTTATTTCCCTACGTTTCGGATGCTTTACAGCATCCGTGGTATCATTTACTGCAACAGTCCTCCCGTGAATAGTTTGTAAAAACTAATTAAATACGCGATAAAATCCGAAAACTATTATTTATATACTATTATTACATATAAATATACATTTTTAAATGTATATTTATATGTTTGTTTTTAAGTTCTACATGTATGTATATGTCGCACCCTTTCATACCGAGCGTGTCGTAAAAAGCGACATAGGAAAGAGCCTTCAATAAACCTTTGGCTATCGACAAACGACAACACAACCATCTAAAAAATTTCAGTCTTAAATTGAGAAAAAGGTGGGAGTTGTCTGGAATTGCTTCAATACTGGCCAAGTGTGGCGTTTTCGGCAAACTCACTCGTGTCATACTCATATGAGCACAAATGAAATGGAATTAAATTTTTAAACTTACATGTATATGTAACTACTCACATAGGTTTACTTCGGAGATATCCATTCTGCCATCTTATAGATAATGATTTAATGTTTGTAATTTATTGTTAACCACAAATAATACAATAAATTTTTATGTACTTTAGTAATACAGATAAAAAAAATTAATGGAATGCTACTGCGCTAAATTGTTGTGCTTCATAACCATCTCTTCCAGACAAATGATTATACGTTTGTGCAACTTGTTAATGGGACAGTAATAAAACTACACTAGTTTATAATGATTTCTTGTGTTTACGCGAATACTACACATTTTAAATAAAACGATTTTCGGATTTTATCGCGTTTATTAATTAGTTTTTACAAACTATTTTTATTTCCCTACGTTTCGGATGCTTTACGGCATCCGTGGTATCATTTACAGCAACAGTCCTCCCGTGAATAGTTTGTAAAATCTAATTAAATTCGCGATAAAATCCGAAAACTATTATTTATTAAACATTTCTAAATGTATATTTATATGTTTGTTTTTAAGTTCTACATGTATGTATATGTAGCACCCGTTCATACCGAGCGTGTCGTAAAAAGCGACATAGGAAAGAGCCTTCAATAAACCTTTGGCTATCGACAAACGACAACATAACCATCTAAAAAATTTCAGTCTAAAATTGAGAAAAAGGTGCGAGTTGTCTGGAATTGCTTCAATACTGGCCAAGTGTGGCGTTTTCGGCAAACTCACTCGTGTCATACTCATATGAGCACAAATGAAATGGAATTAAATTTTTAAACTTACATGTATATGTAACTACTCACATAGGTTTACTTCGGAGATATCCATTCTGCCATCTCCTTATAGATAATGATTTAATGTTTATAATTTATTGTCAACCACAAATAATACAATAAATTTTTATGTACTTTAGTAATACAGATAAAAAAAATTAATGGAATGCTACTGCGCTAAATTGTTGTGCTTCATAACCATCAACCAGACAAATGATTATACGTTTGTGCAACTTGTTAATGGAACAGTAATAAAACTACACTAGTTTATAATGATTTCTTGTGTTTACGCGAATACTACACATTTTAAATAAAACGATTTTTGGATTTTATCGCGTTTATTAATTAGTTTTTACAAACTATTTTTATTTCCCGACGTTTCGGATGCTTTACAGCATCCTTGGTCACGGGGGTCTCCCGACGCTGCGATAAAATCCGAAAATCGTTTTATTTAAAATACACTAGTTTAGCCAAGATTAACTCTTATCTCTCACCCATATCCATATCCACTTACAACATTCCCTTTTAACGTACCCAGAGCGTACTTTTAATTAACTGATGATGCCTACAATATTTGATGAAATAGACCCGTGTTCGATCACCCCAGGGCTCGTACCAATGGGTTTTTTAAAAAATTTATGTACGATTTATATCGGTATGGACATAAAGACGGCGTGGGGCTCATCACCTGTCACATTGTCCCAAAAAACCTGACAATTAGGTCTTTCGACCCACGTCGAAGGGACTTAATTGTCTGGACCTATGTCTACCCTTGTTTTGGGAAGAGCGTGAAGACGCAACAGTTAGGGCGGCGGTGAGCAGTGTGTGACGTGTCCCGGTGCCGCAGGTGCTGATGGACATGTTCTACCAGGAGCCGGAACTGCTGGCGGCGGGCGCGGCGGGCGAGCGGCGCGGGCGGCGCGGCTCGCTCACCTACGCGGAGCTGGTGCGCGACCTGCTGGCCGACGAGCGCCACTTCCTGCGCGACCTGCACCTCATCATCCGCGTCTTCAAGGACGAGCTGGAGAAGATCCTCGAGCGGGACAGCCGCGTGAGTCGCGCACCTACATACGTTTCTACACACACACGATCTGATAGTATTCTAGTTGGTAGTAACGCTGCCTTTAATGCTGAAACTGCAAGTTTAATCCTGCTGAGATACAAGTTTGTGCCCGATGTTTACATTAATACGTTCTGTGTTAAGTATATTGTACCATTTAACTGGACTACGAAGACTTCATTAGACTCACCCTCAGTCATTTCCCCAAATGAAATATAATATTAATAATAAGCAAAGTTTGCCTATTAATATTAATAATATTTTCATTTCCATTTATCAAGAAAAACTGTACAAAAGGGTTGTTACAATAATATAATAAAATTAGTGTTAAATTTTGTATTTCCTTTGTAAAGACAAAGCTAAAAAAGAAGTTACCTATGGAGTTTCTTTCACCTTTTCTTCCTAAAGGAACCTACCTCATTACGAAACATTAGTAGATTTCCAAAACGACGATCGAATGATGTAATGTATGTTACTTATACTCGTATTAATATATAAATTATTTAATTTGAAACTCCAGTTAAACTTCTGGTTGTTTGAAAGGACTAAAATGTCTAGATTCCTTAAACATGTAGATGAGGTGTACTTGCCTACCCCCGTGCGTGAAGAATACAAATATTAAATTTGAGAGAAATATAATAACAATAAGTTCAGCATAACTTACATGCTTAAAAACCAATAAAATTTCACAATATACAAAGGTTCCAAAATTTTATGGGAGATGTTTTGATGTTAAATTTTGACATTTAAATTATCACTTTCAGAGTTCAGGCCAGATTCATGCTCTACCATTTACTTGACTTAAATTAAAATTAACCTGTGAAAAATGTTTGTTACAGGCAATATCGTTAATATTTGGGAATATAGTAGACATTTACGAGCTAACAGTAACTCTACTCGGTAACCTCGAGGATGCTATGGAGATGTCGCAAGATTCACCTACGCCATATATTGGCAGTTGTTTTGAAGGTAAATATCAGTAATGAAAACTATTTCTATTTAAGCTAAGTTTTGCTGAATTTTCTATCAACAACCATGAATTAAGACTTAGTAAAATGTCTGGAGTTTAGATTGTATCTATCATCTGTTCCTATATTTAAAAATAAATTAAATTTTTAACAACAAATTAACCTTCCTCTTACCTTACTTAACTAACTACCGGTAGTGATTAACCTTTCTTTCCTCTATTCGTTTATGTTATTTCTTTCTATTTCTATATCTCTAATTCTGTACACCCTTTTCACTTTCTTTTAAAATAGTATCCCGTGCCCTAAAATGTGTTAGCAATAAGGCTGCCTGTTGTACCCTTGTCCTTTTAATTGTATTTAATTTTAATACAATAATATAATAAAATTAGTGTTAAATTTTGTATTTCCTTTGTAAAAGACAAAGCTAAAAAAAGAAGTTACCTATGGAGTTTCTTTCACCTTTTTCTTCCTAAAGGAACCTACCTCATTACGAAACATTAGTAGATTTCCAAAACGACGATCGAATGATGTAATGTATGTTACTTATACTAGTATTGATATATAAATTATTTAATTTGAAACTCCGGTTAAACTTCTGGTTGTTTGAAAGGACTAAAATGTCTAGATTCCTTAAACATGTAGATGAGGTGTACTTGCCTACCCGGGCGTGAAGAATACAAATATAAAATATACAAATATTAAATTTGAGAGAAATATAATAACAATAAGTTCAGCATAACACATGCTTAAAACCAATAAAATTTCACAATATACAAAGGTTCCAAAATTTTATGGGAGATGTTTTGATGTTAAATTTTGTATTTCCTTTGTAAAAGACAAAGCTAAAAAAGAAGTTACCTATGGAGTTTCTTTCACCTTTTTCTTCCTAAAGGAACCTACCTCATTACGAAACATTAGTAGATTTCCAAAACGACGATCGAATGATGTAATGTATGTTACTTATACTAGTATTGATATATAAATTATTTAATTTGAAACTCCGGTTAAACTTCTGGTTGTTTGAAAGGACTAAAATGTCTAGATTCCTTAAACATGTAGATGAGGTGTACTTGCCTACCCGGGCGTGAAGAATACAAATATAAAATATACAAATATTAAATTTGAGAGAAATATAATAACAATAAGTTCAGCATAACACATGCTTAAAACCAATAAAATTTCACAATATACAAAGGTTCCAAAATTTTATGGGAGATGTTTGATGTTAAATTTTGTATTTCCTTTGTAAAGACAAAGCTAAAAAAGAAGTTACCTATGGAGTTTCTTTCACCTTTTTCTTCCTAAAGGAACCTACCTCATTACGAAACATTAGTAGATTTCCAAAACGACGATCGAATGATGTAATGTATGTTACTTATACTAGTATTGATATATAAATTATTTAATTTGAAACTCCGGTTAAACTTCTGGTTGTTTGAAAGGACTAAAATGTCTAGATTCCTTAAACATGTAGATGAGGTGTACTTGCCTACCCGGGCGTGAAGAATACAAATATAAAATATACAAATATTAAATTTGAGAGAAATATAATAACAATAAGTTCAGCATAACACATGCTTAAAACCAATAAAATTTCACAATATACAAAGGTTCCAAAATTTTATGGGAGATGTTTGATGTTAAATTTTGTATTTCCTTTGTAAAGACAAAGCTAAAAAAGAAGTTACCTATGGAGTTTCTTTCACCTTTTTCTTCCTAAAGGAACCTACCTCATTACGAAACATTAGTAGATTTCCAAAACGACGATCGAATGATGTAATGTATGTTACTTATACTAGTATTGATATATAAATTATTTAATTTGAAACTCCGGTTAAACTTCTGGTTGTTTGAAAGGACTAAAATGTCTAGATTCCTTAAACATGTAGATGAGGTGTACTTGCCTACCCGGGCGTGAAGAATACAAATATAAAATATACAAATATTAAATTTGAGAGAAATATAATAACAATAAGTTCAGCATAACACATGCTTAAAACCAATAAAATTTCACAATATACAAAGGTTCCAAAATTTTATGGGAGATGTTTGATGTTAAATTTTGTATTTCCTTTGTAAAGCTAAGTTTTGCTGAATTTTCTATCAACCCAGGGCTCGTACCAATGGGTTTTCAAAATTTATGTACGATTTATATCGGTATGGACATAAAGACGGCGTGGGGCTCATCACCTGTCACATTGTCCCAAAAAACCTGACAATTAGGTCTTTCGACCCACGTCGAAGGGACTTAATTGTCTGGACCTCTGTCTACCCTTGTTTTGGGAAGAGCGTGGAGACGCAACAGTTAGGGCGGCGGTGAGCAGTGTGTGACGTGTCCCGGTGCCGCAGGTGCTGATGGACATGTTCTACCAGGAGCCGGAACTGCTGGCGGCGGGCGCGGCGGGCGAGCGGCGCGGGCGGCGCGGCTCGCTCACCTACGCGGAGCTGGTGCGCGACCTGCTGGCCGACGAGCGCCACTTCCTGCGCGACCTGCACCTCATCATCCGCGTCTTCAAGGACGAGCTGGAGAAGATCCTCGAGCGGGACAGCCGCGTGAGTCGCGCACCTACATACGTTTCTACACACACACACTATCTGATAGTATTCTAGTTGGTAGTAACGCTGCCTTTAATGCTGAAATCTGCAAGTTTAATCCTGCTGTGATACAAGTTTGTGCCCGATGTTTTCATTAATACGTTCTGTGTTAAGTATATTGTATCATTTAACTGTACTACGAAGACTTCATTAGACTCACCCTCAGTCATTTCCCCAAATGAAATATAATATTAATAATAAGCAAAGTTTGCCTATTAATATTAATAATATTTTCATTTCCATTTATCAAAGAAAAACTGTACAAAAAGGGTTGTTACAATAATATAATAAAATTAGTGTTAAATTTTGTATTTCCTTTGTAAAAGACAAAGCTAAAAAAAGAAGTTACCTATGGAGTTTCTTTCACCTTTTTCTTCCTAAAGGAACCTACCTCATTACGAAACATTAGTAGATTTCCAAAACGACGATCGAATGATGTAATGTATGTTACTTATACTAGTATTGATATATAAATTATTTAATTTGAAACTCCGGTTAAACTTCTGGTTGTTTGAAAGGACTAAAATGTCTAGATTCCTTAAACATGTAGATGAGGTGTACTTGCCTACCCCCGGGCGTGAAGAATACAAATATAAAATATACAAATATTAAATTTGAGAGAAATATAATAACAATAAGTTCAGCATAACTTACATGCTTAAAAACCAATAAAATTTCACAATATACAAAGGTTCCAAAATTTTATGGGAGATGTTTTGATGTTAAATTTTGACATTTAAATTATCACTTTCAGAGTTCAGGCCAGATTCATGCTCTACCATTTACTTGACTTAAATTAAAATTAACCTGTGAAAAATGTTTGTTACAGGCAATATCGTTAATATTTGGGAATATAGTAGACATTTACGAGCTAACAGTAACTCTACTCGGTAACCTCGAGGATGCTATGGAGATGTCGCAAGATTCACCTACGCCATATATTGGCAGTTGTTTTGAAGGTAAATATCAGTAATGAAAACTATTTCTATTTAAGCTAAGTTTTGCTGAATTTTCTATCAACAACCATGAATTAAGACTTAGTAAAATGTCTGGAGTTTAGATTGTATCTATCATCTGTTCCTATATTTAAAACTAAATTAAATTTTTAACAACAAATTAACCTTCCTCTTACCTTACTTAACTAACTACCTGTAGTCATTAACCTTTCTTTCCTCTATTCGTTTATGTTATTTCTTTCTATTTCTATATCTCTAATTCTGTACACCCTTTTCACTTTCTTTTAAAATAGTATCCCCTGCCCTAAAATGTGCTAGCAATAAGGCTGCCTGTTGTACCCTTGTCCTTTTAATTGTATTTAATTTTAATACAATAATATGTTTCTTGGTGTACAATAAAGTACATCTAACTTTACTTTACTTTTTACTCCTATTTAATAACAGGTGGTGTGTTTGAAATATTATATTATGATTGTCATTTTAACCATGGACCTTGTTTTGCTCTGAGAACAAGTTTAATTTGTTTGAGTAGCTAGCTATCTTAAACATCTAATTTACTACTTTGAAGAACATTTAAAGTAAAAAAAATATATCGACAGAGCTAGCCGAAGTGGAAGAGTTCCGCGCGTACGTCCGTTACGCCAACATCGTCACACGTAAAGAGTCACGGGAGGCGTTGCAGAATATAGTCGATGACCCTGTGGTGAGTTTCTTGTATTTCTCTTCTTTGTCATCGTAATAGAAGTCCACTTCTGCGCTCCACATAAACAGCCTGTAAAGGCCCACTGCAGGACATATCTCTCTCTTACTGAAGATTAACCATAATCGTTATTGCACTAGACAAGTCACATCGTAGATAGAACTACCTATTACCAGTCTGCCCAATTTTCGTCTGGTATTTTATCGTTAACTTTGTCTGTTACCTTTAAACCCGACGTTATTCAGTGTCTTTCAGTATTTGTCTTTCAGGGGGATGATGTTGCTCGCGTCCGTGAGTAATACTTGAATCTTGACTCTCACACGTATCCCTGGGTAGTGCTAAACGAGCAGCGCCACTTTCCGGTGGTAGGCTTCGATCGCAGGCTTTAAGTTACCCCCCACCTAAGCAAAGCCTTGCCACCAAGTGACTTCGGTCGTGTTCCGGCAAGATGCTAGGTGAAGCCTTATGGAAGTTGGGTCTGAACAGTTGCGTTGCATATGTGAACCGGGTACGACACGTCAAATTTTGCTGTGTCGGGTGCTTGATTGAGGAGGGTAGCGGGATCCGAAGCACGGTGCTCCGCTGGCCGACCGCAGGTAGTAGGGGGCCCAATTAGTGAACTAGCTACTCATGAAAAGCTGCCCCGCCTACTAGCGCAAAATCCCAGGGTGGCTCCATCGTGCCGGTTAGCGACCGGGTGAGAGGACCCGATGGCGATCTCTGGGGGGTTTCGGGCGTCCCCGCAGTCTCCAAATCAAGCTCCCATAGGCACACAAATTTTTTCGTGTCGTTGGGTCATCAACGCAACGCCTCGTTCAACTGCCATCTTCCTTCCCTTTTCACTCCTTATCCTTTATGAAAAGTACCAAAAAGAAAAGTAAGGTTAAACAGCGGGTGCACGTCCTCTCCTTGAAAGTGCACCTCTCTAACATCCGAGGATTGCACACAAATCTCAACGCAGTCCATCACCATCTTGAGACTGAGAAGCCGCACCTACTTTTTCTGACGGAGACGCAAATTGGATGTCCGTTAGATGTGGCGTACCTTGACTACCCAGGGTTCTCGCTGGAGCACAACTTTTAACTTCGTGCCGGAGTCTGTGTGTACGTCAGCAATGACATCTGCTACCAGCGTCTCCGTCACCTTGAAGACCCCACTTTTTCAACCATTTGGGTGTTGGTGGACACAGGTGACGGTAAGATCGTTTATGCATGTGTTTACCGTTCGCACAGCGGTGACCAAGAGACAACTCGAATTATTTTAACTTAATTACTCGGTTATTCGAATATCTAAGTGAGGCCGCTGATATGGCCCAGCATCCGTACCCCTCCGCACAATTAGTCTTTCTGGGAGACTTTAATGCCTCTCACCAGGATTGGCTGTTCCCATACCAGAAGACTGACCATGCTGGGAGGGAAATGAGGAATTTCGCCTTATCGCTAAACCTCTCCCAGATGGTAAAGCAAGCCTCTAGGGTGCCAGACGTTGATTGTCATACAGCCAATTGTCTAGACCTCCTGCTGACCTCTGATCCTGACAGATATGAGGTAGAGGTGGCTTCTCCACTAGGAACCTCTGATCACTGTCTGGTGAAATCTGTATCGTCTTACACGCCAACAGACCTCGACCCACATGGAACTAGGCGAGTGTGGCGATACAAGTCAGCAGATTGGGATGAGATGCGACACTTCTTTGCATCTTATCCTTGGCGGCAGGTCTGCTTCTCTTCCGAAGATCCATCGAGATGCGCGGATGCTATAACTGACGTGGTATGTTTAGCTATGGAATATTTTATTCCTTTTGCTGATGTACCCGTTGGTGGCAAAGCTCGCCCATGGTTCAGCGCCGAATGTTCCCAAGCCGAAAAGCATTTGGCGTACCTCTCATGGGTTGACGCTCGAAACCGTTAAACTTCGGATGTCAGATCCAAGAAGAGAGCCTTTAATCTAGCCGCCAAGACTTACAAAAAGGTGTTGCGGAAGGCTCGTTTCGAACGCATTAGGCATATTGGCACGAAGCTCTCTGCTCAACCATCTGGCAGTAGAGCTTTTTGGTTTCTTGCCAAGGCGGTCGAGGCGAGTTTTTGTAAACCTTCACTGCCTCCGCTGGTTAAGCCCGTCGGGACATTGGTTTATGCGGCAAAAGAGAAGGCAGAACTGTTCGCGAATCTCTTTGCCAGCAACTCACGTCTGGACACAAGCAACGCAGTTCCAACTTCCCTACCTCCCTGTGGTACTTCAATGTCAGAGGTCCACATTACTAACAAAGAGGTCCTCAAAACGTTGCGACATCTGGACGTGAACAAAGCCAGTGGACCTGATGGTACTCCAGCGATAGTGCTTAAGACCTGTGCACCCGAGTTGTCTCCTGTTCTGACACGCTTGTATCGCCTCTCCTTGAAGACTGGAATAGTTCCCAAATCCTGGAAGCTTGCTAACGTGCAGCCCGTGCCCAAAAAAGGTAGCCGTGTTGACCCAGTCAATTATCGACCTATTTAAATTACCTCCATACTCTGTAAGATTATGGAGCGTATATTGAACTCACACCTCTTGTCATACCTAGAACATAACGATCTCCTTAGCGATCGACAGTACGGGTTTCGCCGAAATCGGTCGACTGGGGACCTTCTAGTGTATGTCACACATCTATGGGGTGAGGCCCTCGAGAACAGTGGTGAAGCACTCGCGGTTTCGCTCGATGTCTCGAAGGCTTTTGACAGGGTCTGGCATGCTAACCTTATCAATAAGCTTCCTTCATATGGCATATCCCCTGGACTGATAGCCTGGATAGAAGACTTTTTGCGGGAACGGTCTTTGCGAGTCGTTATTGACGGCTGCTCATCGGAGGCTATGGCGATTAATGCCCGAGTTCCTCAAGGGTCTGTTCTGTCCGCAACTCTCTTTCTGCTGCACATAAACGACCTGCTCGAGCCCGGTCTCCTTTGGGTATGCAGATGACAGCACAGTTGTGGAGAGATATCTGGCGCGTGTTCAGTCCAGACAGGATCAAGTACAGTCTGCTCGGGAGGCCATGGTAGAGCGTATGAATCTTACATTACAGGCAGTTTCCAACTGGGGCAATACCAATCTTATGAGATTAAATGCCACCAAAACGCTAGCGTGTCTGTTCTCCGCCAAAAGGAGCCAGTTCACCTTGGCTCCTAAATTTCAGAATGTATCTCTGGAATACACCGACCAGCTCCAGTTACTAGGAGTCGAAATCACGTCAAACCTTAACTTTGGGCGGTTCATTGAGTCTAAGGCTAAAGCCGCTGCAAGGAGATTGGGAGTTCTTGCAAAAGTGCGGCGTTACTTTACTCCGGGACAGCTTCTGACCCTATATAAAGCTCAGGTCCGGTCGGCTGTAGAGTACTGCTGCCACATATGGGCTGGAGCTCCTAAATATCAACTGGCAGCCTTGGACTCTGTGGAGAGACGGGCCAAGCGGCTAATCGGTGATCCTGACTTGGTTACTACCAATTTGTCCAGTCTCGAACACAGACGTCGCGTGGCCAGTCTCTCGGTGTTCTACAGGTTACATTGTGGAGAGTGTGCGAAGGAATTACATGAGTAAATTCCCCCTTCCCCTTTTCATCATCGGACAACAAGACGCACGGCGGCATCCTTTTGTTGTCGATATACCCTGCATTCGGACGAAGCGTTTTGCTTCGTCGTTCATAATGCGTACAGCAAAGGACTGGAATAATTTGCCTGCATAATTTGCCTGCATCAGTGTTTTAAAGAGAAGAGTGAATAGGCTCTTTCTAAGCTAGTGTGCCTACCAACAAAAACTACATCGCCACTTACCATCAGGTGGGATTGTAGTTAAACGCTAGCTTATAATGTTAAAAAAAAAATAATAAAAAAATTAGACGATATAAATATATGTAATCAATGTTATATGAATGACTATGGCATATTTGTAAATAAATATAAAATAAATATCTTCACGCATTTACCAATACAGGGGTAGACCGAGGTCTCGTCTAGGCAATTAAGTCCCTTCTACCCACCTTCCACCGAAGATATTTTCGGGACAACGTGACAGGTGGTGAGCCCATCGCCGTCTTTATGTCCATATTTATGGTACTAAGTTTACCAATTTACAAAGCTCCTTAAGAATTACGTCAGATCGACTCGTATATTTTCCATTACCCAGGATTCCTGATGAAGCCACAACTGTGACTTTATAGTCTTTACTTAGTTTATTTTTTATTTTCAGTCTTTTATAAATATAACTTTTAAAGTAATCCTTGAAAAAATTAAGGTAAATAGAAAATGAAGTTAGAAAATCACATTACAACTTTGATTTCAGTTGTCCGAGAGGCTGGACACGGCTGGCCATGGCTTCCGCCTGGCCGTCAAGTATTACCTGCCCAAATTGCTCCTAGCACCCGTAGCCCATGTGTTCCTGTACCATAATTACATATTGGCGTTGTTACAAATTGCACCGGCCTCCGAGGATCGTGAGAGTTTCAAGCAGGTGAGTGTATTATACATACATACATTTATACATGCATAAAACATACATAAATACATACATACATACATACATACATATCGGCCTGTTAAAGTCCAATACAGGATATAGGCCTCTCCTATAAGGAGGATTTGCCATAATCGCCACGCGAATTGGCGATCGCAGTACCAGACCACACGCACCTCAGATGCCACTGCCCATCTTTGGTCTGATAATTTTGGTCTGATATTTCTAGAGATGGTCTAGGGAATGGTACTATTCTTACGCCGTTACCACACGTTTTACTTAAGTTTAATAATATAAAGAATTTTTTATTATCTTAAGATGTCTAAACAAAACTTTTTGTGCACTGTTTGTTGCAAAACTTTTAAATCATTAAACAAATTAATTGTAATAAAAATAGCTTGTAAACATCTATTCTAGTGTTTCTCAGACCAATCTCGTAAGCTCACTTTGTTGATGTTGTGAACTTTCAGAAGTTTTTTCACAGAGTTAACTAACTTTAGATGTGGAATATCATAAGGATAAAGAATTGAAATTTTCTATGTAACATTGTGTATTTTTTATCTTCTCACAATCTTTATCAATTCATTTACGGTGTTCCCAATAATCTAACGACTTGAATGAAAATTCTATGGGATGGGAACGGTTTTTGTTTATTGTATTTCATAAGATATTTTTTCCTTTTTGCAGGTTGAATGCAATCTACATCCAATAAAGAAATTGTTAATTAAAGCTCTGGGAAATGGACCAAAGATGTAAGTGTATGATTTCGCATGTTTTAACATTTGTCTTTACGTGCGATAAGTTTATCTGAAGAACTGTAAAAAATATATCTTCACGCCATTTCCGATACAGGGGTAGACAGAGGTCTAGACAATTGAGGCCTTTCAACTGACCTTCCACTAAAGATTTTTTTTTTAAATTAGTATGTATATAGTTGCAATAACTTGCGTTTACTATTATGTGAATGATATAGTCGTCGTTTCAGGGACACGACGCTTCGTACGGCTGCGAGAGCGAGACGGCAGCTGGCGATAGAGAAGTGCAACGAGCTGGCGCGGCTGGTGGACAACTGGGACAACCGCGACGTGGGGCAGTGGTGCAACGAGTTCATACGAGGTGCGCTCGCCTCGTAGATTTCAAAAAAATATTCTTAATAATGGTCGAATTAATTGAAATTAGGTTCTAGGCTAAACTCTACCCTAAATGTTGTAAATTTTATTTTTAATATTTGAATGTGGTCAACATCACATACAGTTTATCGGAGACAAGGAAGATACCACAAAAACTCAAAACCGAAATAAATAAAAAAGTTGGTTTTCTATTTTGACTCATGCCGGAATCGAATTCGTGACCTCAAAACTGACGACTGCTCGAAAACCGCTGTATATGCCACTCGAACATGGAAGTCATACTATTTATTATATTACTTTTAAACATTTTCCACGGGGGTGTTTTCTTTGCAACTAAATAACTTTTTTAACATCTCTGAGAAACAATAAATGACTTTGCTTAAAGAAATCAATTTGTTTTACAATTTTAGAGGATACTCTTTCGAAGATTGGACCTGGCAAAAGGATAGCGGAACGAAGGGCGTACCTCTTTGATGGCCTGTTATTACTCTGTAAACCCATAACCAGTTTGGTAAGTGAACATTCATTCTTCTTCTTCCTACCCTTATCCCATGCAATGCGGCGTCGGCACAACATGTCTTCTTCTTCCATTCTCCCCTATTTCCCGTCAGCTCAGTACTCGCTCCTTTCTTTCACAGTTAACATTCATTGTACACCCATAATTTTGGTCATTTTTTAAATTACAAATCAATTCATAATGTTGTTACTATTATGTATTTGCTTTGTCTCAAAGGTGGCTGTAAACAGCAGTGGCTTAACGGCTGGCAGCAGCGGTGGGCAACAACTGAAACTCAAAGAAAAGTTACATGTTCGAAAACTGGAGTTGGTGGACCGGCCTGACACAGATGGTGAGTGAGACAAAGACACAACCACCTTGTGTCTCAAATTTTTACTCCCCCCCTGCATGATGGATTGTGCTAGTTCACTGATTTGGGTAATAATCTTGTATGGAGTGAGTAAATGGACGTCACATGAGTGAGAAAAAAGAATTGAAGCATATTTGTGCATTCCTGAATAAATCTTCCATAATGAATTATCAAAAGTGACTACCAGGTGACTTAGGTGAAGAGGTAAGGGACCTTAAGCTCGTAAAAACGAGGTTTTTAAAATTATTGTTGACTAAGACAAAGATGCTTATTGGTTCCAATAGCACTCTTTGTCCCATGTTTCCATAATAAAAATATTCTCGGAAAATTAAAGAAGTTATATATTCTTTGACATAGTGAACTCACATTTCTCTCATCAGATTTTCTTTTGAGCTCTTGATTAGGTCAATGATAAAGATTAAACAATCAAGTACTGTATAGAATTCTCATGATTGTCTCTTGATGGAACTTCATCTTTAAACATATTAAAATTTACTTATTCTTATTCAACAATTTTTTTTTTAATTTATTTTTTTAATAAATAAATTGTGGAATGAGTAAAACTTAATTTTAATGTGTTTAATCAAGTATAGTCTTTGTAGTATAAGATACAAATGTGTGTCCGCAGAGGGTCGGCACATGGTGGAGCTGTGCCCACGCGTGGGCCCGCCCGTCGTGCTGGCGGCCGCCTCGTGTGCGGAGAAACGCAACTGGATGTGCGACCTCGTCATGCTCAACACCAAGCCCATGCTGGACCGCAGCCTGGACAGGTTGGTAAACATTTTTATAATAAAGCTATTATTTTTTTTATAGAAAAGGGAGGCAACCGATCAGGTGGCTCACGTGATGGTAAGTGATTACCACCGCCCATGAACACCCGCAATACCAGAGGTATAGCAGATGCGTTGCCTCCCTTAGAGTGCCCCCTCCCCCCCCCCCCCAGAATTGGGGGAGGGGATGTGTGGGCCACCGATTACCTGCACTCACCAGACGAAACGCAGAAGTTTGTAAGACTTCTACTTCACGCTGGTATTCTGTGAGGGTATTAAATAATAAGTCTTTTAATGTGATGGTAGCGGGTGGTATTCACGTTATAACTTATCATGCCCTTCTTTCGCGTGAATGTAATAAGATGGAACTAAGGAAAAGCCCAGATAATTGCATTTGCTACTAATAAATGGCGGAACAAAAGGTCCATAAAAATACCACAGTAATTTATTTGTGACATAGACTTAAAAAATTCGTTAAATCTTTACAGCATTTTACTCGATCTGGAACGACGGCATCCGTTGAAACTGCCGCCCGCTAATCTGTATAGATTCGCGGTCCCCGATTCGCCTGACAATATTGTTCTGGAGGAAAGAGCGTCGCCCAACACCTCACCTGTGCCCCTTATTAAGGTCAGAAATTAATAAAGCGGTTCTTTTCACCAGTTCATTGCCTATATTTCTTGTTAACTTTAAACGACAACTGTATGGGTTGATTTAATCACCTTTCAAAATACTAACTGTGTAGAAGAGGCATTGTTTGCTTCTGCCCCTCATTGCCTCCTGCTATTCATTCTTTTTACATTCAGTTACTCAGAAATAGCGCAGGTTCTGGTCCGCCAGTCAATTATTGTCGTGAACCACTACAGGCACAAGCTGTGCAGCTTAGTTGGAGTGGTTAACAGAAATACTAGTAATGTTTTGGGCAGTATTCTTAAAAATATTAGTAATAACGTTCTTAATTTATTAAATTAATTTATTAATAACTGTTTCAGTATCAAAGCTGTAGTTTTCTATTTTACATATAAATAAATCATAACTTTTACAGGGCGCAACTCTCCTAAAACTTGTAGAAAGGCTGACATATCACATATATGCAGATTTGAATCTGGTTCGAACATTTCTCACTACATACCGTTCATTCTGCTCACCGAGTGAACTATTAGACCTGTTGATTGAACGGTTTCGGATTCCAGAGCCCAGCGAAGTGTATGATGCACCTAGAACAGGTATATTTAAATTAAACTTACATTATTTTATATCTCTTTCTGTAATTATTTTTACTGTCAATGAGAATGAAAGAATATCAAATGAATTACAAAGTCAATAAAAATATTATGAATTTTAAATGTGTCGTAATATTTATGCATGCTAGTCACAAGGATCAAGCCACCCAAGAAAGACATAAGTCCCAACTCAACGTTATTGGAAATCGAAATTGGTAAAGTATTGAACATGAAAAAATATATTTGACTTGCTCTAGAATTTTTGAGTAACTTTTTAGTTTTTGATAGATTGTGTGGAGAGTTCGGCGAGCAGCGATGCCGAGAAGTTAAGCAAGAACACAGCAAGAGAAGATTGGAAGAGGTACAGGAAAGAGTTTCAGCAGCCAGTAAAGTTTCGGTATGTGGTTCTTAATGCATTAATCCTTTCTTCCTTTTCTTTTGGGGATTCTTGAGTTTCATTAAGGGTGACTAAGGTCTTGAAAGAATGAAAATTGTCAGATATGTAATTAGTGGGTAGGCCTTTCTACTCGTATGAGAATTTTTTATGAGGTATCTAACTATAATACATAAGTACATTACTAAGTGATTCAAAACCAAGAGAAGATTTAAAAGAGTGTGCAAGATCACAAGTGAAAGCGAAACCTACAGAAAAAAAAGTAATTGATTATCTGTGAAGGAAGTTCTCTGTTCCCTTGCCATTACGGCTTTCAAAATTAAGATTCAAATCATAATGATGGTAAAGAAGTTTTCACTTAAAAATAATAATAATTGCTTTGCTTCGATGGGATTGCTATAAAAGTAATTAACAATTTACAGAGTCATCAACGTGTTGCGACATTGGGTGGACCAGCATTTCTACGACTTTGAACGCGAACCGGCGCTATTGGAGAGATTGCGGGAATTCCTGGAGTCAGTCGATGGGAAGCCGATGAGGAAGTGGGTGCAGAGTGTTCTGAAGACTGTACAGAGAAAGGTGAGGATATTAGAGCTGCATTCAAATGTTATTTGAGTTACAATAGATATTTCCTGATTATACATTTATGGCGCATATTAATCCCACGTTATTTGTATTTCTGCAATGAATATTTAGTCAATGGTGTGTTAATAAATAGTATGAGATCTAATAATATATTTTTATGCTTACAAATTTTACTTTAACATGCTATGATACTTGAAACAAATTTATATAGATAAACTTGGAATGGAAAACTTTTTTAAGTAATATCCATATTTTTTGTAATTCATCGGTTTAAGTATCTTCCTCAAGTATATACATTGTTATAGATACATGATTAGCTTGTTCAAATAGTTTGTAAAAACTATTGTTCAAATAGTTTGTAAAAACGAATTAAAAACGCGATAAAATCCGAAAATCGTTTTATTTTAAAAATGAACCTTATTCCTGAAGAAACAAAGCTCAATATGCTGTGCTTGTCGCCATTTCAGAGCGGGCAGAGCGCGGAGCAGGAGCCGGGCGGGGGCGGCGGGGGCGCGGGCGCGGGCGTGTCGCACGTGTTCGACCGCGCGCCGCCCGCCGTGCTGCGCCACGTGGCGGAGCCCGAGCGCCACGCCTGGCACCCGCTGGCGCTGCACCCGCTCGAGCTGGCGCGCCAGCTCACGCTGCTCGAGTTCCAGCTCTACCGCCAGGTGATATGTTGTATTTGATTACTTATATTCACCAAGGAACAGTCCCTGACGGGGTAGCCATAGAGAAAACATCGCCATGTGTCCACGATCCTTACATATCTCTTTAGCTTCTTTCAGATTCATCATTTTCTACTTTATCTTTTCTTTGATTTTAATAATAATAATAATAAATATCTTCACGCAATTCCCAATACAGGGGTAGACAGAGGTCAAGTCTAGACAATTAAGTCCCTTTGACCCACCTTCCACCGAAGATATTTTCAGGACAACGTGACAGGTGGTGAGTCCGTCGCCTACTTTGTGTCCAAGCCAACGATGAAATTCGTACATAAGTTTTTTAAAAAACTCATTGGTACTGCCACCTGGGGATCGAACTCGGGTGTCTCGACTCGAAATTCCGACTACCTAACAACTCGGCTATCGTGACTTTACTTTATTTGATTTTGGATATCAAAGTAGCATTAAAGTTCAAGCACACATAAATCTTTATATAATATCTATACATTTAAAAATTATGTGGTTCTGCGTGTTATTTTTTTAAACTTTTTACCCTATTTTTTTTTAATTTTGCATTTAAATGTAGTTTGATCCAGGTCATACGATATTGACAATATTTTTTTTATAAATTTATATTCTATGTATTTTATTGTATTGAAGCGGAAAATTTCTAATGGGAACAAGAGTGAAACAATGCTCCTACATTAATTTTAACATAGGCATTATAAAGCTTATTTGCAGTGACACATAATAAATATAAGCTATGCTATAAGCATACAATACATAATATATTAAAATGATAATATACATTTGAAGACAAATATTTTTTATTCTTAGGTGAAACCATCAGAACTTGTTGGTGCAGTTTGGACCAAAAAGGACAAAGATAAAACTAGCCCAAACCTATTGAGGATAATAAAACATACGACAAATGTAAGTGTTCCATATTGAATTACCATTCTATTTATTGCTTACTTTTTTCATGTACATAAATATAATTAAAAAATCATCAAACATGTTCAGGACTTGAACCCTTGAGTTTCCTGGCTATAGCGAAGAATAGATGGAGTTCACGGGATCTTTATTAATTACTTGGAAGACATGATATGCTTAATAGTTATATTTAAGTTGTAACTGTTTGATGTTTATTCGATGTTTATCAACCATTTAACAGGTTTAAAATATTATGTAACAATGTAAATTATTAATAAAAGTCATTAACTGTTTATTGTTCTTATTGTTATAGCGTAACCTATTACATAAACTAACACTTCCTATCACAATTGATGTTCTCTCCCACCAGTTTACCAGATGGATGGAGAAGTGGATAGTGGAGAGTGAAAACTTGGAAGAGAGAGCTGCAGTTGTATGCAGGTTCCTGGAGCTGGCCATTGCGTTGCGGGACCTGAACAATTTTAACGGCGTTTTGGCAGTGGCGGCAGCCTGCGGGAGTGCTTCCGTTCATAGATTGCGAGCCACTTTTCAGGTATACACTAACAAATTTGATGAATTTTACACTAAGTATAAACTTGAGGTGTATGGATGGCGATATTTTATGTGTGCATTTAATGGAATCCTGCAAGTCCTTACACACATATACTTTTGGAATTTTGCTAAGCTAGCATAGGTCACATTGACAGCACATAAACATTAAAGAGGATCAGTGATGAAAGTATGTACCTAACATATAACTAATGGCCTCGTGAACCCATGATGAATTGTTTGTGTATAATACCACATAGTAGCAGATTTACTGATTTGTGCACATGGGTTGTATATGATAAAATTTATTTCATAATAATAATAAACATATGTTATCAAATTATTCATTTTTAACTTCACACATACAGGTTTAGACATAGGTTTAGACAATTAAGTCCTTTCGACCAATTTTCCACCAAAGAAATTTTTCCGAACAATGTGTGAAGTGATGAGCTCTTCGTCGTCTTTATGTCCAAGCCAACGATGTAAATCGTACATAAGTTTTTGAAAAACCCATTGGTACGAGACACTGACCTGAGGATCGACCTCATGTCTCTTGACCCTAATTCCATTCACCAAACCCCTCGGTTATGAGGACTGCTTAGTATTGTGACTGCAATTGCAACATGTATTTGAGATATTATCAATGAAAGGTTCTGTATAGCATGTATTATATCCTTAACATAAATGGTTGTTATAACGTTGTATAAGTTGGTATTAAATTTTTATAAAAAAAAAAAAAAACTAAGAAAGGAAGGAACCCTAAAGTCGAAACATTAGTTTTCCTTCCCAAAATTGTAGTGTTTGAAGGTTCCCTTTACACTCCTTAACTGTGAGAAGGATAATAACTTTACCTGTTGTTTTTGTGATTTGTTTAATTTCCTTCTTTTTCTTCCTAGATGGTTCCCTTAAGGCTAATCCGTGCTTTGGATGAGTTCCGTGAACTCAACTCTGACCACTTTCGTCGCTATCAGGAGAGATTACGAAGCATTAATCCTCCCTGCGTGCCTTTCTTCGGCATGTACCTCACTAATATTCTTCATATTGAAGAAGGCAATCTTGGTGAGTTTTTTTTTTTTCAATTATATTTAATAAATAACAAATACTTACATCCTACATTATTCAGATAATTCAATGAAATTATCTTACGCATGGATGAAATTATCATATCTATCATTCTCTATGTAAATTGTGAAATAAAAGGAAAATTAGGACACATATTAGACGAAGTTAATTAAGTTTATTTATGGTTTCATAAATAGATAATGGAAATGTAGTACTTTTTTAATAAATAAATAAATAATAATAAACATATGTTATCAAATTATTCATTTTAACTTCACACATACAGGTTTAGACATAGGTTTGAACAATTAAGTCCTTTCGACCAATTTTCCACCAAAGAAATTTTTCCGAACAATGTGTGAAGTGATGAGCTCTTCGTCGTCTTTATGTCCAAGCCAACGATGTAAATCGTACATAAGTTTTTGAAAAACCCATTGGTACGAGACACTGACCTGAGGATCGACCTCATGTCTCTTGACCCTAATTCCATTCACCAAACCCCTCGGTTATGAGGACTGCTTAGTATTGTGACTGCAATTGCAACATGTATTTGAGATATTATCAATGAAAGGTTCTGTATAGCATGTATTATATCCTTAACATAAATGGTTGTTATAACGTTGTATAAGTTGGTATTAAATTTTTATAAAAAAAAAAAAAAACTAAGAAAGGAAGGAACCCTAAAGTCGAAACATTAGTTTTCCTTCCCAAAATTGTAGTGTTTGAAGGTTCCCTTTACACTCCTTAACTGTGAGAAGGATAATAACTTTACCTGTTGTTTTTGTGATTTGTTTAATTTCCTTCTTTTTCTTCCTAGATGGTTCCCTTAAGGCTAATCCGTGCTTTGGATGAGTTCCGTGAACTCAACTCTGACCACTTTCGTCGCTATCAGGAGAGATTACGAAGCATTAATCCTCCCTGCGTGCCTTTCTTCGGCATGTACCTCACTAATATTCTTCATATTGAAGAAGGCAATCTTGGTGAGTTTTTTTTTTTTTCAATTATATTTAATAAATAACAAATACTTACATCCTACATTATTCAGATAATTCAATGAAATTATCTTACGCATGGATGAAATTATCATATCTATCATTCTCTATGTAAATTGTGAAATAAAAGGAAAATTAGGACACATATTAGACGAAGTTAATTAAGTTTATTTATGGTTTCATAAATAGATAATGGAAATGTAGTACTTTTTTTTAATAAATAAATAAATAATAAATATCTTCACGCAATTCCCAATACAGTGGTAGACAGAGGTCAAGTCTAGACAATTAAGTCCCTTTGACCCACCTACCACCGAAGATATTTTCGGGACAACGTGACAGGTGGTGAGCCCGTCGCCGCTTTTGTGTCCAAGCCAACGATGAAATTCGTTCATAAGTTTTTTTGAAAAACTCATTGGTACTGCCACCTGGGGATCAAACTCGGGTCTCTCGACTTGAAATTCCGACCACCCAACAACTCGGCTATTGTGACTTATATATTTTTTTAATGGTTATTCTAAAGTCCAAAGTTGATGAGTTAAAAATATCTGGAAAGTATTCATCTGAATCATCATTCTGTAAGATGAATACACCCATGATGAGAAAACTATTCTTAGAAAGATTTCTATAATTAAAAAGATTTATCATTTTACAGACTTCCTCCCTAACTCGGAACTAATCAATTTCTCGAAGCGTCGAAAAGTGGCGGAAATAACGGGTGAAATTCAGCAGTATCAAAACCAACCTTATTGCCTCACGGTGGAGCCCAGGACGAGGGTAAGAGTGATTGTAGTTTTAAAAATGTCTGCCTTATTCTAATACAGCTTTCATTGTTATCACCTTATTAACACATTACTAAGCAACTTAATTGACAGAGTTCTGGTGCTCCTTTAATAATTTTCAATAAACTAAAAAAATTATTTATGAACGACGCTTAAATAAATAAAGTTTAACAATGTTATACAACTGAAATAATGCCGAATTCTTATCTGAACTATTAAAAAAAAAACAGATTAAGATCTAAAATATTACTTTTGTTCTTCACTTAGTAATTTTCATTAATTTATCATTTAAAAAATTATTTAAAAGAAAGTCATTATTTTTTATTGTTTTGATTTTTCAGGCTTTTTTAGAATCTTTAGAGCCGTTTCCAGGCATGGATGATAATGAAGTAACTAACTACCTCTATGCCAAGAGTCTGGAGATTGAACCTCGGCCACCTGTAAAGCAAATGCCTAAATTCGTAAGTATTATTTACACCAGGGAAAGTAAACATAATAGCGAAAATTTTATTTTAGTGTTATCAGCAAGGACTCGTCTATCTGGCTCGAAGGACCAAATTTATCGGATTTTATTTGAACGTTGGTATTCGAACGTGAATTAAGATTGCAATATTGTAATATTTTTATGATAATTATAATACATTAATATATCTTCGCACAATACCTGACGAGGTAGCGAGAGAGAACCGATCGCCTAGTTATTTTTTTATTATTCAATATTTCTTTTACGAATTTTAAGTCACGATAGCCGAGTGGTTGGGTGGTCGGAATTTCGAGTCAATAGACCCGAGTTCGATCCCCAGTTGGTAGGCTCGTACCAATGGGTTTTTCAAAAAAAAACTTATGTACGAATATCGTTGGCTTGGACATAAAGGCGGCGACGGGCTCACCACCTGTCACGTTGTCCCGAAAATATCTTCGGTGAAAGGTGGGTCGAAGGGACTTAATTGTCTAGACTCGACCTCTGTCTACCCCTGTATTGGGAATTGCGTGAAGATATATTTTTTTTTTAATATTTCTTTTAAATAATGATAACAGTGAATTGATATATGATGAGATAATCATAAACATCACTCTGTCTCACATTAAGATGTGTGTATATAATAAAATACCTATGTCACACAGTGCTCCGCTTGCGCAAAATGTAAACTTCTTAAACTAAATCGGAGTGTTTGAAGTATGGGGTGATATTGCACTATACGACCGCAGCCACACTACTGCAACGCGACTGACATCATATAAATCAACACATATCTGTCTAATATGTCCGTGCGCGAACATATCGGCGCTGCACGCTATCAGTTGGGTTAGGGGTGGGTGGGTCGGTGGCGAGTGGTGCAGGACGGTGAGTGAGAGGGTGTGCGGTTGCAGCCGCGGCGGCACCCGGAGCTGTCGCTGAAGCCGGTGAAGGTGTCGCGGCGCTCGCACGACGCGCACCACTCCGCCTCCAGCGCCTCCAGCAACGACGACAACCTCAGTGAGTTAAAATAAATATCTTCACGCAATTCCCAATGCAGGGGTAGACAGAGGTCTAGTCTAGACAATTGAGTCCCTTCGACCCACCTTCCAGCGAAGATATTTTCGGGACAACGTGACAGGTGGTGAGCCCGTCGCCGTGTCCATGTCCAAGCCAACGATATGAATCGTACATAGGTTTTGAAAAAACCCATTGGTACGAGCCTACCACTTGGGGATCGGACTCTGGTCTCACGACTCGAAATTCCGACCACCCATCCACTCGGCTATCGTGACTTTGCACTCAACACACACCTACAAACATACCTACTAATTATGACTATATATAAAAATGAGAAGATAATTTAAAATGTTCCATCTATAGTTAAATAATTTAAAATGTTCCATCTGTAGTTAATTTAGTCACAAACCTGAAATAGCACTTTCGCTACTTTCAAATTCATCATTTACTTCATACAAGCAGCTCTTGGTATCTGAATATTATGACCCTCCCCTCTTCGAGCAATTTGCTCACATGATCTACGAAAGTTAGTCTCTGCCTACCAGGAACCCTTTAATTGTTAACTTTCGCTGTGTATATTTTGTTCATCGTTGGGTTTTCACTCACTCTTTCCATTCACCCAAACCATTGGAACATGCTCGTCTTCATTTTAGTGATAAAAACATATAATATAGGATTTCTGCCTATATGTGGTCATAGGGCGCGGAGTATTGAGTACACTTAGTACAGTAGGCTGCCTTAACATTTTAATTCTTGTAGTGTAGTTTACTTAAGACGTGTAAAGCACTGCCAAGGTCAAACCGAAAAATTCGGTTAGATTCGAGCAATTGTACCCAGCTCTACACCAGTTAAATGTTTAAAAAAATGGAGCTTACTTTCAAGTTTTATTACATTCACATAGCAATGCTGAGTCAAATAAAATACTCCAAAAAATATTGCAAAAATATTACAAAAGGAATCACATATAATCTACTTAGGCGTAGTAAAATAAAGGAGACTGTCCGAGGTTTACATTTGCTTCACACGGGAGAATTTTTTTTTTGTCTTTGGAGACGAACATTGTGTTACATCTTGGTACCTGTAATCTTTCTAAATCAAAACTTTCCAATGTGTAACACTTACACATCTTGTCATTTTGTGAGGGTAATCTGTAATCTGTGGTCATCTTAGTGGCTGCTGTTGTCTCTGGTCTCTGTAACTTTGATCTGGTATTTTTCGAAATACCGTCATATTGGTATTTGTAGTGTGTTAGTAATATAAGCATTTTAATAGCAATAGGCTATAAGTCCACTTGACGGTGAGTGACTGCTGCTGCTGCGTGGCAAATGCTTTTACACCAGATGACTTAATTTCTGGGTTGGAATCCCAGCTGGTTCTTGGTTTTCGCTCTTGATTTTCATCGATCGTAGTTGGTATCGCATCTTACGTCGCACCATAGTATATTAGCTTTTTCAAAGCTTTTTGGTTCGAGATTTTTATATATAATGTTATGGATTTTTTTGGATTGTATCAGGCGTGTCGCAACTGTCGCCGACAAGCGGTAGCACGTGGGACGGCACGTCGGTGGCCTCGCTGCAACTGCACCACGACGATAAAGGTAAGTACCTTTACACATTATATACTCTGCTTAAATCTGACTGTTGTTATTATTTTTTTATATAAATATTGTTTTTACTTAATTTAATAATACTTTAATGTGAACAAATCCGACGTTTGTTTGCTCAGGATCACGTAACGATGATAGAGGTTCGTTAACGAGTCCTCGTCTGGAAAGATGTTCGAGCAGCTCGCTGGGGCAGCTTGGACAACTCAGCCTCTTCGACAAAGGTCTTGCCTTGTTCGATAAGAGCAAATCGACAGTTGTATTGAACGCCAGGTAAGTTTCAAACATGAAAATAGATATTAAAAAAAATGTGGAACTAATGATATTATTATTATAGCCTCATAAATGATTTGATTTGATACATTTTTCATATAAAATATTAAAGTTGGTTGGAGTGTATGGAGGTCATTGTTCTTATTATTTAATTATAATTCTTTCCTCTCTCCCCTCGTCTTGTTTTCTTTTTTAATTTTGATGATTGTATATTTCTTAGTATTCTCATGAGTATCTTAGAGTTGCATATTACATAGAAACTTCTGACCAATATATATATAATTATCAGTACGTAATTTTTTGTTTTTATTTTCTTCGATTAGGAGTAGCGGTCGTGACGAGCCACCCTCTCCTCGTGACAATCATTCACCAAGACACGATCGGTAAGTTTGAATTAAGAATATAGTATATAAATATACTATATATACTATATAAATATCTTATAAAGGAGAAAAGCTACTTACGCTTCTAGGTATCAGGCTCATATGTTAACTCAAACATAAGCTTAATATCGTATCTATAGCATAGGGATATCCGAGAAATGCTAAACTTTCACAGAGATATTTTTAGTTAAACTTTAGCCCCGAGATTTTGTTTTCAAATAGCTATTGCTATTTTCAGTTTTGTGAAGGATAAGTGAAGGACTCCTACACTAGAGAGTGACTCTTTTTCCCAGCTGCGGGCATTGCAGTTTGCTACCAACAATTCAGTCTGTATTTTAGAATGTATTTATTTCACAAATATAATTGTGTACGTAATGTGTGTGCAGCAGCAACTCCGGGACGCTGAGCCGGCGGGCGCCAGCGCTGTCGCCGCGCAGCGCCATCGTGGACGCCGAGGTGTTCTACTCGCGCAGCGCCGACCACCTGCCCGGCCGGCGGCAGGAGCAGGTGAGAGCGAGCGGGCCGCTGTGTGCAGTGTGTGTGCAGCAGCGACTGCGGGGGCCGCTGTGTGCAGTGTGTGTGCAGCAGCGACTGCGGGGGCCGCTGTGTGCTGTGTGTGCAGCAGCGACTGCGGGGGCCGCTGTGTGCAGTGTGTGTGCAGCAGCGACTGCGGGGGCCGCTGTGTGCAGTGTGTGTGCAGCAGCGACTGCGGGGGCCGCTGTGTGCAGTGTGTGTGCAGCAGCGACTGCGGGCGGCAGGAGCAGGTGAGAGCGAGCGGGCCGCTGTGTGCAGTGTGTGTGCAGCAGCGACTGCGGGGGCCGCTGTGTGCAGTGTGTGTGCAGCAGCGACTGCGGGCGGCAGGAGCAGGTGAGAGCGAGCGGGCCGCTGTGTGCAGTGTGTGTGCAGCAGCGACTGCGGGCGGCAGGAGCAGGTGAGAGCGAGCGGGCCGCTGTGTGCAGTGTGTGTGCAGCAGCGACTGCGGGGGCCGCTGTGTGCAGTGTGTGTGCAGCAGCGACTGTGGGCGGCAGGAGCGGGTGAGAGTGAGCGGGCCGCTGTGTGCGGTGTGTGCAGCAGCGACTGCGGGGGCCGCTGTGTGCAGAGTGTGCAGCAGCGACTGCGGGCGGCAGGAGCAGGTGAGAGCGAGCGGGCCGCTGTGTGCAGCAGCGACTGCGGGCGGCAGGAGCAGGTGAGAGCGAGCGGGCCGCTGTGTGCAGTGTGTGTGCAGCAGCGACTGCGGGCGGCAGGAGCAGGTGAGAGCGAGCGGGCCGCTGTGTGCAGTGTGTGTGCAGCAGCGACTGCGGGCGGCAGGAGCGGGTGAGAGCGAGCGGGCCGCTGTGTGCAGTGTGTGCAGCAGCGACTGCGGGGGCCGCTGTGTGCAGTGTGTGCAGCAGCGACTGCAGGGGCCGCTGTGTGCGGTGTGTGTGCAGCAGCGACTGCGGGGGCCGCTGTGTGCGGTGTGTGTGCAGCAGCGACTGCGGGGGCCGCTGTGTGCAGCAGCGACTGCAGGGGCCGCTGTGTGCAGCAGCGACTGCAGGGGCCGCTGTGTGCGGTGTGTGCAGCAGCGACTGCAGGGGCCGCTGTGTGCAGCAGCGACTGCAGGGGCCGCTGTGTGCAGTGTGTGTGTGCAGCAGCGACTGCAGGGGCCGCTGTGTGCAGTGTGTGCAGCAGCGACTGCAGGGGCCGCTGTGTGCAGTGTGTGTGCAGCAGCGACTGCAGGGGCCGCTGTGTGCAGTGTGTGTGTGCAGCAGCGACTGCAGGGGCCGCTGTGTGCAGTGTGTGCGGCAGCGACTGCGGGGGCCGCTGTGCAGTGTGTGTGTGCAGCGGCGACTGCGGGGGCCGCTGTGCAGTGTGTGCGGCAGCGACTGCGGGGGCCGCTGTGTGCAGTGTGTGCGGCAGCGACTGCGGGGGCCGCTGTGTGCAGTGTGTGTGTGCAGCAGCGACTGCGGGCGGCAGGAGCAGGTGAGAGCGAGCGGGCCGCTGTGCAGTGTGTGCAGCAGCGACTGCGGGGGCCGCTGTGTGCAGTGTGTGCAGCAGCGACTGCGGGGGCCGCTGTGTGCGGTGTGTGTGCAGCGACTGCGGGCGGCAGGAGCAGGTGAGAGCGAGCGGGCCGCTGTGTGCAGTGTGTGCAGCAGCGACTGCGGGGGCCGCTGTGCGGTGTGTGTGCAGCAGCGACTGCAGGGGCCGCTGTGTGCAGTGTGTGCAGCAGCGACTGCAGGGGCCGCTGTGTGCAGTGTGTGCAGCAGCGACTGCAGGGGCCGCTGTGTGCAGTGTGTGCAGCAGCGACTGCAGGGGCCGCTGTGTGCAGCAGCAACTGCGGGCGGCAGGAGCAGGTGAGAGCGAGCGGGCCGCTGTGCAGTGTGTGTGTGCAGCAGCGACTGCAGGGGCCGCTGTGTGCAGCAGCGACTGCAGGGGCCGCTGTGTGCAGCAGCGACTGCGGGGGCCGCTGTGTGCAGTGTGTGCAGCAGCGACTGCAGGGGCCGCTGTGCAGTGTGTGTGCAGCAGCGACTGCGGGGGCCGCTGTGTGCAGTGTGTGTGCAGCAGCGACTGCGGGGGCCGCTGTGTGCAGCAGCGACTGCGGGGGCCGCTGTGCAGTGTGTGCAGCGACTGCGGGCGGCAGGAGTGGGTGAGAGCGAGCGGGCCGCTGTGTGCAGCAGCGACTGCGGGGGCCGCTGTGCAGTGTGTGCAGCAGCGACTGCAGGGGCCGCTGTGTGCAGTGTGTGTGTGCAGCAGCGACTGCAGGGGCCGCTGTGTGCAGTGTGTGTGTGCAGCAGCAACTGCGGGCGGCAGGAGCAGGTGAGCAGGCGGGCCGCTGTGCAGCAGCGACTGCGGGGGCCGCTGTGCAGCAGCGACTGCGGGGGCCGCTGTGCAGTGTGTGTGCAGCAGCGACTGCGGGGGCCGCTGTGTGCAGCAGCAGCGACTGCAGGGGCCGCTGTGTGCAGCAGCGACTGCGGGCGGCAGGAGCAGGTGAGCAGGCAGGCCGCTGTGCAGCAGCGACTGCGGGGGCCGCTGTGTGCAGTGTGTGCAGCAGCAGCGACTGCGGGGGCCGCTGTGTGCAGCAGCGACTGCGGGCGGCAGGAGCAGGTGAGAGCAGGCGGGCCGCTGTGCAGTTCTTATTATTTAATTATAATTCTTTCCTCTCTCCCCTCGTCTTGTTTTCTTTTTTAATTTTGATGATTGTATATTTCTTAGTATTCTCATGAGTATCTTAGAGTTGCATATTACATAGAAACTTCTGACCAATATATATATATATATATATATATATATATATATATATATATATATATATATATATATATATATATATATATATATATATATATATATATATATATATATATATATATATATATATATATATATATATATATATATATATATATATATATATATATATATATATATATATATATATATATATATATATATATATATATATATATATATATATATATATATATATATATATATATATATATATATATATATATATATATATATATATATATATATATATATATATATATATATATATATATATATATATATATATATATATATATATATATATATATATATATATATATATATATATATATATATATATATATATATATATATATATATATATATATATATATATATATATATATATATATATATATATATATATATATATATATATATATATATATATATATATATATATATATATATATATATATATATATATATATATATATATATATATATATATATATATATATATATATATATATATATATATATATATATATATATATATATATATATATATATATATATATATATATATATATATATATATATATATATATATATATATATATATATATATATATATATATATATATATATATATATATATATATATATATATATATATATATATATATATATATATATATATATATATATATATATATATATATATATATATATATATATATATATATATATATATATATATATATATATATATATATATATATATATATATATATATATATATATATATATATATATATATATATATATATATATATATATATATATATATATATATATATATATATATATATATATATATATATATATATATATATATATATATATATATATATATATATATATATATATATATATATATATATATATATATATATATATATATATATATATATATATATATATATATATATATATATATATATATATATATATATATATATATATATATATATATATATATATATATATATATATATATATATATATATATATATATATATATATATATATATATATATATATATATATATATATATATATATATATATATATATATATATATATATATATATATATATATATATATATATATATATATATATATATATATATATATATATATATATATATATATATATATATATATATATATATATATATATATATATATATATATATATATATATATATATAGCTGCGGGGGCCGCTGTGCAGTGTGTGTGTGCAGCAGCGACTGCGGGGGCCGCTGTGTGCGGTGTGTGCAGCAGCGACTGCGGGGGCCGCTGTGTGTGCAGTGTGTGCAGCAGCGACTGCGGGGGCCGCTGTGTGCAGTGTGTGTGCAGTGTGTGCAGCAGCGACTGCGGGGGCCGCTGTGTGCGGTGTGTGCAGCAGCGACTGCGGGGGCCGCTGTGCAGTGTGTGCGGCAGCGACTGCGGGGGCCGCTGTGCAGTGTGTGCAGCGACTGCGGGGGCCGCTGTGTGCAGTGTGTGTGCAGCAGCAGCGACTGCGGGGGCCGCTGTGCAGTGTGTGCAGCAGCGACTGCGGGGGCCGCTGTGTGTGCAGTGTGTGTGCGGCAGCGACTGCGGGGGCCGCTGTGTGCAGTGTGTGCAGCGACTGCGGGGGCCGCTGTGCAGTGTGTGCAGCAGCGACTGCGGGGGCCGCTGTGTGCAGTGTGTGCAGCGACTGCGGGGGCCGCTGTGTGCGGTGTGTGTGCAGCAGCGACTGCGGGGGCCGCTGTGTGCGGTGTGTGTGCAGCAGCGACTGCGGGGGCCGCTGTGTGCGGTGTGTGTGCAGCAGCGACTGCGGGGGCCGCTGTGTGCGGTGTGTGCAGCAGCGACTGCGGGGGCCGCTGTGTGCAGTGTGTGCAGCAGCGACTGCGGGGGCCGCTGTGTGCAGTGTGTGTGTGCAGCAGCGACTGCGGGGGCCGCTGTGCAGTGTGTGTGCAGCAGCGACTGCGGGGGCCGCTGTGTGCAGTGTGTGCAGCAGCGACTGCGGGGGCCGCTGTGCAGTGTGTGTGTGCAGCAGCGACTGCGGGGGCCGCTGTGTGCAGTGTGTGCAGCAGCGACTGCGGGGGCCGCTGTGCAGTGTGTGCAGCAGCGACTGCGGGGGCCGCTGTGTGCAGTGTGTGTGCAGCGACTGCGGGGGCCGCTGTGTGCAGTGTGTGCAGCGACTGCGGGGGCCGCTGTGTGCGGTGTGTGCAGCAGCGACTGCGGGGGCCGCTGTGTGCGGTGTGTGCAGCAGCGACTGCGGGGGCCGCTGTGTGCAGTGTGTGTGCAGCAGCGACTGCGGGGGCCGCTGTGCAGTGTGTGCAGCAGCGACTGCGGGGGCCGCTGTGTGCAGTGTGTGCAGCAGCGACTGCGGGGGCCGCTGTGTGCAGTGTGTGTGCAGCAGCGACTGCGGGGGCCGCTGTGTGCAGTGTGTGCAGCAGCGACTGCGGGGGCCGCTGTGTGCAGTGTGTGTGCAGCAGCGACTGCGGGGGCCGCTGTGTGCAGTGTGTGTGCAGCAGCGACTGCGGGGGCCGCTGTGTGCAGTGTGTGTGCAGCAGCGACTGCGGGGGCCGCTGTGTGCAGTGTGTGCAGCAGCGACTGCGGGGGCCGCTGTGTGCAGTGTGTGTGCAGCAGCGACTGCGGGGGCCGCTGTGTGCAGTGTGTGCAGCAGCGACTGCGGGGGCCGCTGTGTGCAGTGTGTGCAGCAGCGACTGCGGGGGCCGCTGTGTGCAGTGTGTGCAGCAGCGACTGCGGGGGCCGCTGTGTGCAGTGTGTGTGCAGCAGCGACTGCGGGCGGCAGGAGCGGGTGAGAGCGAGCGGGCCGCTGTGTGCAGCAGCGACTGCGGGCGGCAGGAGTGGGTGAGAGCGAGCGGGCCGCTGTGTGCAGTGTGTGTGCAGCAGCGACTGCGGGGGCCGCTGTGTGCAGTGTGTGTGCAGCAGCGACTGCGGGGGCCGCTGTGTGCAGTGTGTGTGCAGCAGCGACTGCGGGGGCCGCTGTGTGCAGTGTGTGTGCAGCAGCGACTGCGGGGGCCGCTGTGTGCAGTGTGTGTGCAGCAGCGACTGCGGGGGCCGCTGTGTGCAGTGTGTGCAGCAGCGACTGCGGGGGCCGCTGTGTGCAGTGTGTGTGCAGCAGCGACTGCGGGGGCCGCTGTGTGCAGTGTGTGCAGCAGCGACTGCGGGGGCCGCTGTGTGCAGTGTGTGTGCAGCAGCGACTGCGGGGGCCGCTGTGTGCAGTGTGTGTGCAGCAGCGACTGCGGGGGCCGCTGTGTGCAGTGTGTGTGCAGCAGCGACTGCGGGGGCCGCTGTGTGCAGTGTGTGTGCAGCAGCGACTGCGGGGGCCGCTGTGTGCAGTGTGTGTGCAGCAGCGACTGTGGGCGGCAGGAGCGGGTGAGAGTGAGCGGGCCGCTGTGTGCAGTGTGTGCAGCAGCGACTGCGGGGGCCGCTGTGTGCAGTGTGTGTGCAGCAGCGACTGCGGGGGCCGCTGTGTGCAGTGTGTGCAGCAGCGACTGCGGGGGCCGCTGTGTGCAGTGTGTGCAGCAGCGACTGCGGGGGCCGCTGTGTGCAGTGTGTGTGCAGCAGCGACTGCGGGGGCCGCTGTGTGCAGTGTGTGTGCAGCAGCGACTGCGGGGGCCGCTGTGTGCAGTGTGTGTGCAGCAGCGACTGCGGGGGCCGCTGTGTGCAGTGTGTGTGCAGCAGCGACTGCGGGGGCCGCTGTGTGCAGTGTGTGCAGCAGCGACTGCGGGGGCCGCTGTGTGCAGTGTGTGTGCAGCAGCGACTGCGGGGGCCGCTGTGTGCAGTGTGTGCAGCAGCGACTGCGGGGGCCGCTGTGTGCAGTGTGTGTGCAGCAGCGACTGCGGGGGCCGCTGTGTGCAGTGTGTGTGCAGCAGCGACTGCGGGGGCCGCTGTGTGCAGTGTGTGTGCAGCAGCGACTGCGGGGGCCGCTGTGTGCAGTGTGTGCAGCAGCGACTGCGGGGGCCGCTGTGTGCAGTGTGTGCAGCAGCGACTGCGGGGGCCGCTGTGTGCAGTGTGTGCAGCAGCGACTGCGGGGGCCGCTGTGTGCAGTGTGTGCAGCAGCGACTGCGGGGGCCGCTGTGTGCAGTGTGTGCAGCAGCGACTGCGGGGGCCGCTGTGTGCAGTGTGTGCAGCAGCGACTGCGGGGGCCGCTGTGTGCAGTGTGTGTGCAGCAGCGACTGCGGGGGCCGCTGTGTGCAGTGTGTGTGCAGCAGCGACTGCGGGGGCCGCTGTGTGCAGTGTGTGTGCAGCAGCGACTGCGGGGGCCGCTGTGTGCAGTGTGTGCAGCAGCGACTGCGGGGGCCGCTGTGTGCAGTGTGTGCAGCAGCGACTGCGGGGGCCGCTGTGTGCAGTGTGTGTGCAGCAGCGACTGCGGGGGCCGCTGTGTGCAGTGTGTGTGCAGCAGCGACTGCGGGGGCCGCTGTGTGCAGTGTGTGCAGCAGCGACTGCGGGGGCCGCTGTGTGCAGTGTGTGCAGCAGCGACTGCGGGGGCCGCTGTGTGCAGTGTGTGCAGCAGCGACTGCGGGGGCCGCTGTGTGCAGTGTGTGTGCAGCAGCGACTGCGGGGGCCGCTGTGTGCAGTGTGTGCAGCAGCGACTGCGGGGGCCGCTGTGTGCAGTGTGTGCAGCAGCGACTGCGGGGGCCGCTGTGTGCAGTGTGTGCAGCAGCGACTGCGGGGGCCGCTGTGTGCAGTGTGTGTGCAGCAGCGACTGCGGGGGCCGCTGTGTGCAGTGTGTGCAGCAGCGACTGCGGGGGCCGCTGTGTGCAGTGTGTGCAGCAGCGACTGCGGGGGCCGCTGTGTGCAGTGTGTGCAGCAGCGACTGCGGGGGCCGCTGTGTGCAGTGTGTGCAGCAGCGACTGCGGGGGCCGCTGTGTGCAGTGTGTGTGCAGCAGCGACTGCGGGGGCCGCTGTGTGCAGTGTGTGTGCAGCAGCGACTGCGGGGGCCGCTGTGTGCAGTGTGTGCAGCAGCGACTGCGGGGGCCGCTGTGTGCAGTGTGTGTGCAGCAGCGACTGCGGGGGCCGCTGTGTGCAGTGTGTGTGCAGCAGCGACTGCGGGGGCCGCTGTGTGCAGTGTGTGTGCAGCAGCGACTGCGGGGGCCGCTGTGTGCAGTGTGTGCAGCAGCGACTGCGGGGGCCGCTGTGTGCAGTGTGTGTGCAGCAGCGACTGCGGGGGCCGCTGTGTGCAGTGTGTGCAGCAGCGACTGCGGGGGCCGCTGTGTGCAGTGTGTGTGCAGCAGCGACTGCGGGGGCCGCTGTGTGCAGTGTGTGTGCAGCAGCGACTGCGGGGGCCGCTGTGTGCAGTGTGTGCAGCAGCGACTGCGGGGGCCGCTGTGTGCAGTGTGTGCAGCAGCGACTGCGGGGGCCGCTGTGTGCAGTGTGTGTGCAGCAGCGACTGCGGGGGCCGCTGTGTGCAGTGTGTGTGCAGCAGCGACTGCGGGGGCCGCTGTGTGCAGTGTGTGCAGCAGCGACTGCGGGGGCCGCTGTGTGCAGTGTGTGTGCAGCAGCGACTGCGGGGGCCGCTGTGTGCAGTGTGTGCAGCAGCGACTGCGGGGGCCGCTGTGTGCAGTGTGTGTGCAGCAGCGACTGCGGGGGCCGCTGTGTGCAGTGTGTGCAGCAGCGACTGCGGGGGCCGCTGTGTGCAGTGTGTGTGCAGCAGCGACTGCGGGGGCCGCTGTGTGCAGTGTGTGCAGCAGCGACTGCGGGGGCCGCTGTGTGCAGTGTGTGCAGCAGCGACTGCGGGGGCCGCTGTGTGCAGTGTGTGCAGCAGCGACTGCGGGGGCCGCTGTGTGCAGTGTGTGCAGCAGCGACTGCGGGGGCCGCTGTGTGCAGTGTGTGTGCAGCAGCGACTGCGGGGGCCGCTGTGTGCAGTGTGTGTGCAGCAGCGACTGCGGGGGCCGCTGTGTGCAGTGTGTGCAGCAGCGACTGCGGGGGCCGCTGTGTGCAGTGTGTGTGCAGCAGCGACTGCGGGGGCCGCTGTGTGCAGTGTGTGCAGCAGCGACTGCGGGGGCCGCTGTGTGCAGTGTGTGTGCAGCAGCGACTGCGGGGGCCGCTGTGTGCAGTGTGTGCAGCAGCGACTGCGGGGGCCGCTGTGTGCAGTGTGTGCAGCAGCGACTGCGGGGGCCGCTGTGTGCAGTGTGTGCAGCAGCGACTGCGGGGGCCGCTGTGTGCAGTGTGTGCAGCAGCGACTGCGGGGGCCGCTGTGTGCAGTGTGTGCAGCAGCGACTGCGGGGGCCGCTGTGTGCAGTGTGTGTGCAGCAGCGACTGCGGGGGCCGCTGTGTGCAGTGTGTGCAGCAGCGACTGCGGGGGCCGCTGTGTGCAGTGTGTGTGCAGCAGCGACTGCGGGGGCCGCTGTGTGCAGTGTGTGTGCAGCAGCGACTGCGGGGGCCGCTGTGTGCAGTGTGTGCAGCAGCGACTGCGGGGGCCGCTGTGTGCAGTGTGTGTGCAGCAGCGACTGCGGGGGCCGCTGTGTGCAGTGTGTGTGCAGCAGCGACTGCGGGGGCCGCTGTGTGCAGTGTGTGTGCAGCAGCGACTGCGGGGGCCGCTGTGTGCAGTGTGTGCAGCAGCGACTGCGGGGGCCGCTGTGTGCAGTGTGTGCAGCAGCGACTGCGGGGGCCGCTGTGTGCAGTGTGTGCAGCAGCGACTGCGGGGGCCGCTGTGTGCAGTGTGTGCAGCAGCGACTGCGGGGGCCGCTGTGTGCAGTGTGTGCAGCAGCGACTGCGGGGGCCGCTGTGTGCAGTGTGTGCAGCAGCGACTGCGGGGGCCGCTGTGTGCAGTGTGTGTGTCATGCAACAAAAGCTGATGCGTAGCTCTACCACAAAAATTTATTATATACTCTCATATAATATCTTCTTACATAATTATGGCGGAATATCTCTCCCAAAATATCAAACCAAAATTGAATAGACTGGTAACGACGGACAGTATGTCTGAGGTGCGAACTGTCTGGTACCAGATCGTCAATCCGCTCATCAAACATAGTGATTATGACAAACAATCCTGATGGGAGTAGAAGTAGTGAACTTGTTCAGTGCCGTTAAGTAATTAATAACTCATTAAAAACAATCCGTTAACACGTGGAACAAATTACATTTCTTTTGTGCTTTACCGTTTTTGACTTATCACGGGAACCATCATATGTCTTGAAAATTGTTTTGAGTGCTCGTTCTAAACTTTCTGGTAAGACTTTAAAGATATTTTTCAAGGTAATGTACCAAAAAACTTGACTGACTGCCTATGTAGATGACATTGGCAGTCAAGTTTTGTGGAACAGGATGTGAAAACTTTATTTGGACTTGCCAACAGCGACTAGCGAACCGCCGCCAGAGCCGCCAGACAGACCTCTGCCCAGCCCCAAACACCAAGACCTGTTCAGGTAAGTTACCGTTTCATTTTTCATACGTTATGATATATGTATTGTGTTTATATTACACAGTAACCTTACTGAATAACTAAATATAAATGAACCAAATTAATTTTTACAATACTTATAATATAAAAGTAATTAATACTATTAGACACAAATTATTTACCTAGATAGTAAATAACTTGTAAACACTAATAATTTACTATATAGTATTTGTAAAATCTTGAGAATATTGTGGAATACATAACAAATAAATATATTTTGATAAACATTCATTGAAAGTAAATTATAATAATGTAAATAATCATTGAAAAAAGGAAACAAAATAAAACATGTAGTGGAGATGCGATCTCTTCGTAAAATGTGCGGCCTTACCATGACCGACCGAAAGCGAAACGAAGAGATTCGCAATATGATAGGTTTGAAAGATGAGCTTATTACCAAAACTGATAAGGGCGTGTTTCAATGGTTTGGGCACGTTGAGCGAATGAGTGAAGACCGAATGGTGAAGAAAATATATAGCGCGAAAGTTAATATTAAAAGGTGTCGAGGTAGACAGAGACTAACTTTCGAAGACCATGTGAGCAAATTGCTCGAAGAGGGGAGGGTCAAGAGTACTCGGATACCTAGACGTGCATGTATGAAGAAGATAATGAATCTGAAAGAAGCCAAAGAGATATTTAAGGATCGTGACACTTGGAGATCTGTTCTCTCAGGCTACCCCGTCAGGGATTGTGCGTGAAGATTCGTATTTATTAATTGAAAGTAAATTATAATAATGTAAATGATTATTGAAAAAAGAAAACATAAAATATTCTCGTAAGAAAATAGAAAAATTATTTTATTAGTGTAATATTTAATATTAAATTTATAAAATTTTACTCCATAATTGATTTTAGTTCAAAGTATAAACGATGTTTACTTATGTCCACTATCGATAAAATTTTCTGTTCTGCTTCATTAAACAGATATATTACGTGTTCGTAACAAGATACTATGCACATGTGATTAATAATATTTAAATCCGGAATTTTATGCAAATGTCTGTTAATTTATAAAAGTAGCAGTATGTATGAAGATAGTTATATTTATCTAATTATATTTAGTAAAACTTCTAATCGCAAACAAAAGTAACAAAAAGCAAAAAAATTAAATAATTAAAAATATATCTTAGCAATGGGAAATAATTATAACTTTTGGGATTAGTGGGGGATATATATCCCATGCAGTATTGATTGTCAAGAATGACTCTCCTTGATGTAATACGCGAGGTTTGTGAAATTTGAGAAGTCATTACAACTGTGACATAATTAATAAAAATTAGAAATTTCAAATGATTTAGAGAAAAAAAAAAGATTAAAAAAAGCGTCAGTGTTAAATTATATAATTATTTAAAACACATGTAATTATATTCATAGCAGTTTTACATGTGGACGAGACATTTCATAAAACGCTTAAATGGCACATATGACCGTAACACATCTGGTTGGAAATAAAAAAGTAGGTTATAAATGGTTTTTGCTTGACAAAGTCTCGTCTTTTCATTCAATGTAATGGCCAAGTAAGTACCTTCCATAAGTAAATTGTATATTTATAATTCTATATTACTATTTGTACATATGTCATATTAATATTGGCACTGTATTATTGTCTTAAATATATCTTCACGCCATTCACCATACTAGGATAGACGACATTAAGTCCTTTCGACCCAACGTCCACCGAAGATATGAGGGACAATGTGACAGGTGGTGAGCCCGTCTTGGTTCTAGATTTTCATTGACTCAATAGATCTTGAATGCTAACCTTTTTCTGGTCTCTGGGAGGTAGAAAGTGACAGAGGCTTTTACACTTTGAACATCCAACTATGAGATATCAGAAATACACTGCTTTAATATTGTATTTATTACTTAATATTTCATACACGAAGTATGTATGTAAGTGAATATTATGAAACTTTCCTCAGCAGATTTTATTCACTGTTTACAACGTATTATACTCATATTTTTTTAAATTACCAATAACATTTTTCGTGAAGTCGGCCCCTCGAATCAAACATTTGCTTGAACCATGTATGAAAGTACCGTTTCTAATAAACTGCCGTCGTTCTATTCAGTGCATAAACACTTGAATTATTTTCCTACAAACGATTCATATGAACAAATATCCTCAATTAAATAATCGGAGGATATTCAAAATTTACATTAGTTTTATAGATATAAGAGGTTAGAAAAGAACCTGTGTCTAATACAGTACAAATTTGAAATGATCTCAACAGGACGCCGGCGATGTCGCCGAAACGTTCGCCCGCCCCGGCGCCCCCCATTAGCCCACTGACGCAATGCAATAACCTTGAACAGAGGTGAGTGCCAAAGCATTAATTTTTCAGGTAATAATTAATAAATTAATTCTCAAAGGCTGGCAACGCATCTGCTATGCCTCTGGTATTGCGGATGTTCATGGGCGGCGGTAATCACTTACCATCACGTGAGCCACCTGCTCGTTTGTCTCCCTTCTCAATAAAAAAAAATAATTACGTTCTTTGTAGAAAGGGAGATTTCTATGTTTAGCAAGGACTCTTGAAAAGGAAAGGAGGAAAATAGTCCTTTAAATTTTCAACCTAATTTACGTTTTACTTTCATAATAGATTTATTTAACACGTTGTCCTATATTTGGAAGTACAGTAAAAATGTTTGTTACTTTTAAAAAGTTTGGTAAGTCTATCGTACAATTTATTAAAAGTGAATTTCTAAGTACCTTTTTCTCTATCTTTCATTTTTTCTCTCTCTATATATTTCGTTTGAATCTGACAGCTAGCATTCAATATGTACCGCACAGAGTAAGGAGACTTATGTATAATTTTGTAAAATATGAAGCTTTACAATGTTAATACTTAAATCTAATTTAGTGCAAGTATTTTTATGTATCCGTTTAAGGTTCATTGTTATACTCTATATATAAAATAAAACTAAACATATGTTAATTACTTACCATTCATATTTTAAGGACCGCAGCATTCAACTTTCCGTCGGCCGTTTCACCGTCAACGTCGCACCATTGTAAGTATTGAGTTTTATTTGTGTTTATTATACGATCAAAAACTTTGATAAACTTACTTATCATTACTAATTACTGTCTTACTTAAATTAGTAATTGAAATGTAAAAGCACTAAAAATATCATGTAAATACCTACGTTCTTATTTAAAAGCCTGTGTAAGTCTCTTAGCTTGTTAAAATAATAATTTCATAAAATGTATTCACCAGCTGATTGTTGTGGTATTATTTTATACATAATTCAATGTCCACATTATCCTACAAATAAACTGGACAACTTCATTACCATGCCCAGTGTGTCTCCGCCAAAAACTTTTCTTAGCAATTTGTGAAGGTTAGAATGAAATAAAAACTCTACAAAAAACAACGAATGACAAGTTGCACACTTGAGATTACTAATTATTTTGAGAATGTACCGCCTGGCTGCTTAAATACGCAATATATTAATATTCATATTTTGAGAATAGATTTGAAAATAATAAAAAATATATATCTTCACGCAGTTCCCAATACAGGGTTAGACAGAGGGCAAGTCTAGACAATTAAGTCCCTTTGACCCACCTTCCACCGAAGATATTTTCGGGACAACGTGACAGGTGGTGAGACCGCCGCCGCCTTTATGTCCAAGCCAACGATGTAATTCGTACATAAGTTTTTGAAAAACTCATTGGCACGAGCCTCCCACTTGGGGATCGAACTCGGGTCTCTCGACTCGAAATTCCGACCACCCAACAACTCGGCTGTCGTGACTTTAGAATAGATTGCCAGTTGCTAGTTAAATATGTATAACAAGAGTGTGTTTTTCCATAGCGACGGAGGGGTGTGGTGGCTCGCCGCCGCTCCCGCCGCCGCTGCCTCCGCGACGGCGGCGGGACTCGGCAGCGCCGCCCACGCCCTTGCATCAGGTAATGTCCCTTCGTGTACAATAATACAAACTTAGTGGTGGCTTCGACGCTGGTTGGTGAAATAATAATCAGTGGACTGTATAAATAATGTATTCGACGATACGGAAAGGTATGTAAAGCAGCACGCGTTTGTTCGTCGGAGCCCGTGACAGCTGACTGCATGCGTGGCGGCCGCACGATACTGGCCGCGCAACGACGCCCCCGCCCCTCTTGCCCCGGACTCAGCTGTGCGATTGAGTAGCATGACTCAACACTTAGAGTATAAATGTATGTCTGGATAGTTTTGGAAAAAAGTAGAGCCACGCATCAGCTTTTGTTGTTGCATGAATGGGCCGGCTCCACCGGGGAAGTACCGCGACCTCACAGAATACCGGCGTGAAGTAGAAGTCTAACAAACTTCTGCGTTTCGTCTGGTGAGTGCAGACATTTTCGTTATCAGGAAACCACGAGTTGGTCTTTTTCTTTAAAGTACGCCGAAAATCCTTATCAACTGCAGCTATGTCGATACATTTCCATATAGTGAAAATAAAATCTTTGTACATATGTTCAATTCAAATCAAGTTATATTTACTGTGGGTAGTCATTTTCCCTAAATGTGGGAAGGGGTAAACAAGTAGTGCTGTTAAATTAGTTTTCATCAATAAATATTTAACATGAAAGTGTTGTTTTGGGGACAGACATCATGGAGCGAATCCGGCAACATCAGTAGTGGGGGCTCTCCTTCGGGCGGCGCGGCGGCGGGAGCGGCGAGCGCAGCGGGCGCGCCGCCCCCGCTGCCGCCGCGTCCCGCGCCCGCGCCCGAGCTGCTGCGGCCCGCGCACTCCGCGCTGCTGCAGCGCCGCCACCACACCGCCGCGTGAGTACACACACACGCACCGCGCCGCCACCACACCGCCGCGTGAGTACACACACGCACCGCGCCGCCACCACACCGCCGCGTGAGTACACACGCACCGCGCCGCCACCACACCGCCGCGTGAGTACACACACACGCACCGCGCCGCCACCACACCGCCGCGTGAGTACACACACACGCACCGCGCCGCCACCACACCGCCGCGTGAGTACACACACACGCACCGCGCCGCCTTCACACCGCCGCGTGAGTACACACACACGCACCGCGCCGCCACCACACCGCCGCGTGAGTACACACACACGAACTACGAGTATGTGGTTCAGGTTCTGGTTGGAGCTAACGTCCAGATACGCCGCCGTGGAGACTGGTGCTCAATGTAGCACTCGGCATCCCCATACCCGAGTTCTAAGTGGCATCCTTATTACACTCCGTTTACCACGTGGAATCGGAGCTCGCAAAAGCAAACGTACCCAGCGTATGAAAAAGAAGTATGAATAGTAAGATGAAATTAAAATAACGCGACGTTCGCAGGCTGGCACCGCGCCTGCCGCCCAAGCCGCCGCCGGCCGCCGTGGCGCCGCGCACCTAGCGCCCGCCGCGCCGCCTGCCGCCCAAGCCCGCCGCCCGCGCCCCCGCCCCCGCCCCCGCCGCGCCCAACACGCTCTAGTGGCCCTAGCCACTAACTTACCGCAGTTTCGGCCGACTACACTACGGGGTTTCTGCGTGCTAGTACAAAACGTTCACTGTATTATTATATTAAACCTGTGGGATAATCTAACATGGAACTGCTCCTCGTTACAGATATTTTTGTTTTGAAAAAATGATGATTTACTAACTAGAGGTATCCAATGAGACATTTGACATGACAAAACGGGTGTACCAAAAAAATGAGAAATAAATTGTTCTTATTCAAAGACATTTTTCTATTTTGTGTGTAGCGGGAAAACACAACATTGACCCCGTATAATCCTGTATAATAGATTATCCTGTACTACAGGTAGACAATAAACTTTCTAAAATTACTAGTAGTATGTCGATGTGTCTAACTGTTTAATTTAAGTAGGTGTTATTTTTATTGTACATGGTGTCATATTAATTTTAACGATAGGCGTATATTTCCTGTGTCGAGATTTTATTCAGTCACTGCCTGACTTTTGTTTCAAAAGACTCCATTGCTATTCCCATAGGCTCGTTTCATTCGACTCCTTGGCTCTTAGATTTCAATGCCGAAATGAGAAACAGTTAAATTTTGTTCATAATACGCGATATCTACGGTAACAGGAACAAGTTCCTACTATAAACAAATATTTCAAACTAATATCTAACCTTATTCTGGACTCCCAAGTTTGTGAATACTACGAGAAAGAGAGGATATTGTGCATCGCATATTCACTACCCTCTTGTTGTTAATTTGAGTTACATTAATGACCATAAAAATTATTTTATTAAAAACTGGTGAAACCAGTTTCAAGCTTCCTGCACCACTTTCAAGGAAAGTTTTTTTAGTATTTTATTGAATTATTTCTTGTCTTCCCATTGTTGTCTATTTTTATAACAATGAATTTTAAATTTAACTGAAACATATTAATTGAAAACAAAAGTTTATGTCGATACGACGCGCCGATATTTTGTATAGTTATTAAGTTGAATATTGTACAGACATTCCATAATTACCTTTATGTTAAAGAATTAACTACCACTACTTAAATCGATTGAACTTTAACTTTGTAATGAAAGTTAAAGTTCAATCGGTTGATAAACTAACAAGTTCTAATTGTTTTTCATTTATTTTTCATTGAGCTTCCACTTTTTTTGCTGCTTACTTTACGTGTGAACTTTTTTTTCGCGACAAATATGATCTAAAAGTAAACATTTTACTCTAATGCCATGACTATGCAATTTAATATTTTCTATCCACTAAGAATATTCCTAATCTAGCCTCAATAAACTCTTACAAGGGGACTTACATATGAGCATCTTGTATATTGTCATTACTGTGCTAATAGTATCTCCGCATAATGTAATAACATTTGTCCATTAGGAAATAAGATTTTTTTCTATGGGTGAATCAATTAACAAGGAAATACATATAGGGTGAAATGTACATGATTCTGGAAACGAAATCCGAGTACTTATCCTATCCCAGATATCAAATATACTGCTGGTGTCAGTTATCATGACGTGTTAAATATATTTTTTTTTTCAACAAATTTATAATTTCTAGATTTTAACGTGTTGTCGAAAAATAATCAAAGCTCTTGAGTAAATATAAAATTACTAATCGCTTGGTTAAGTTTTTTTCGATACGTCTCGACTCCAGCACCATGTAAAATTCACTTTGTATGGAAACTCTCATAGAAATAATTACCTGTGCAGTGCCAATAGTAGTTCAAATATATGTTTGTGGCATATATAGACAAATAAATGTTAATAAAGTTTAATAGATAAATGTAACTATTAGTTAAGCTAATGCGAACATTTAATGAGCTCGTGCGTGTTATGCCTTTATTGTAAATACACATGTAATATGTATGTACATTGTATTATGTGATCGTGTGTTGCGCATGCGTGTGTTTTGTGTAATGTTTTTGATATGGTAATTCGGGAGACAAACACCATGACGAAGATAATATTATATAGATATATTTTTGCATCGATGATACATTTAATAATTATTTTTGTTGCCCAGGTGCCATAATAACAGTAACATTAAAGGGTTCTATTTAGAGGTTAAATATATACAGATTTAAATATTGTTCCTTATTATATCAATTCAACTGACGTGTTTTCAGTCTGACCTCATTTGGAGTATATTGGAGTATATTCCTATTATATATTGGTTTATATTTAGACATTTGCTCTTGACTTCAAAAATGTTTAAATATTTGCAATTTTGAAATGTTATATGTTATATATATTTTAAACGGTTCTTCAGAGTAACTCGGTAGTTTGGACATAAATTATCAATTAGACGTCCATTTTTTTCCGTCATGGCGGACCATGACAAGATTTGACATTTTGTCAAATGGACAGTGATAACCATTTTTGCCATGCAATATGAAACAACAAGACCAAGCGAAGGAAGTGACGTGTGTCAGCTAGTACATATGTATGTACAAATATGTACTAGTTTAGATGTAAAAATTTGCCAAGTTACTTTCGTAAGTATATTATGGTATCGCTTGAAATTCCATAAATAATACTCAGTGTAATTTTTATAATTGTTGTAATTGATTTTAGTAGGAATTGGAAACGTACAAATTTTCTTCTACGAATTTATTTATAATTGTATAAAACGCTTGTGACCACGAAAGGCGGCCTAGGCGTGTGTGATGTACCTCTTGCAATAAATATGTAAGCACAAACAAACTGCAGAATTTTGTAGTGAAATTGCGTACAAAAATTCATTAATTAACTATTGCTAGAGGTGCCTCACACCTTATTTGATGCATAAAATCGAAAAAAAATATATATATTTATGGCGATGTTAAGTAAGTAGGTATAATGTTAGCATAGACTTTGCAATAATAAAATTAATGATGCATTGAAACATAGTATTGTCCGTCATTTCCGACAGCACACCGAATATAAGAACATGAATTTCCTAAAACCGATTCTTCCTAATCTTATATTCAATTTTATTGTAAATTGTTGCGCTGCGTGATTATGTTTTGTCTGCTGTCGGAAGAGACTCGTGTACATAAGTAGTGTGTATATATATATATATATATATATATATATATATATATATATATATATATATATATATGTATATATATATATATATATATATATATATATATATATATATATATATATATATATATATATATATATATATGTAGTCGATTGACAACAGATTATTCCTTATAATGTTGCCATAATATTTGTGATTGTATTGCAAGTTCATTAATAACATGACATAGTAATAAAAACATAACCGAATTGGGTCTATTGCTTGTATCGTACGAGCAGATTTTTTTTTCTTTAAAATGCCGCCGTAGCATTGTATTAACATCCAGTATTTGCAACTAGAATGGTATTTATATGCTATTAAAAATAGAACGATCTGCTTTATACTACAGGAAAGTATCAACACGCGACCGCATCCCTCAGCATCTTATCAGTGCCCTCGCTGTACCATAGACATCATCTACGCCTTCATCCTCAATGGGGATCAAGAGTTTACTCAACTTTAAATTTAAAAAATAATTATATGTTAGGAAATATAGCAATGATAATGGGGTGTCGATGCCGATTCTATGGTACAGATACAAAAGGTTGCACTTATTTAAGATGCATGCGATAAAACCATAGTGTTGTACTTTATCGTGATTTTAGAGAATTACGTTATACACTTGGAATTTAGTAATTTAGCTATGTTTATGTAACTGTCTTATTTGATGCAAAATTATATAAAAGGATAAAATGAACTCTACTTACAACATTCGAATACTGGGAAAGGACAATAATATCGTCTAATTTAAAATATCTCTATTTTGGCAAGAATATTCTGTATATCTATGTTTTTTTTTTGCATTTACGCAATACGCAAACTTTCACGCATTTTACCAATATGGTGGTATACGGAGTTCTAGACAATTATGTTCCACCGATCCACCTTTCACCGTCGCCTATTTGTGACAACACATTTAAAATAATAATATGTTGTTTACGGATTTTATCGCGTAAGTATCAAAGTGTTTTTTTACCATTTTGATAAGATGAAGATCAATGCTTTAAAAAACCAATAAGTCCGAATAATGTATTATTATATTTATTTGTTGCCATATTTATAAATCGAAAGAAAAATCTTATTAAATAATTTTCGAAGAAAAAATTATCAAATAATCTGCAAAGGTAAGGTAAACATTTTTAAGGAAAACATCGAGGTTTACGCTCACTTTGTTTCGCTCAGCTGTCTCCAATTACCTATTCGATTTCACTGCTTTCATGTCAGTATTACCCATAGGATAAATTAATATTTCCCTTAGGTTATTGTATAATTAAAGTTATAACTTAATCAGGAAGAACATGTAGATATCATTGTTTACTGTTGTACAGTGCGTTAACATAAACATATTTATCGACTATAGTTTTAATTATGGTCGCAAAGTAAATTAAAATACTGTGTTAGGATAAAGCAAATTGTTCTATCAACAACAGTGTACAAAAATATATTGTAATACATTCATTTATAATATGCATAAGGAAACGAGAATTTATATGGATGTTGATTCTTAGACGTTAGACAAAGTTTTTGGCCACGACTGAACGAGGTTTCTCGAACATGTTGCTATTGAATATATTGAACGTTTTACTATGCTGGCCTAAGCAAACGAACAGTCGTAAACATTTAATTATTCGTTGATCTCGCTAGGTGGCAAATATAAAAGTGGACATTGGTGAACAGTGTTGCCATTATATTCGCTACTGACGCCTGTTCGACGTTGTAAATAATGACTTGTGATAATTTAACAGCGACATGAACTCGTGAGAAAAAGTGTAAATTTCATAATAATGCATGTACGTGTGGTTATTCTACATTTTGAATGAAAGTAGTTGACATTAGAACTAAAATGACCATAGATTCTTCATTTCTTTAATGCGTATGTTGTCAAAATTAATATTTATTTTAAAAAAGTTGTCAGTTAAATAGATTAATAACTATATAACTATACATTTATAAACGGACTACAATAATGACTCTATGGTCACATTCGTTCCTGCGACTTAATAGTAAGAAAAGACCACCTGTATAAATATATTAGTAGTTGTAAATATAGCGCTGAATGCGAGCGATGGCATAGAACGTACATTATATACACAGTTATAAAGCAGTTGTTTTATTTATAACAGCCTTAAAGACTCTCGTCCGTAAGTGCATCTCCATAAAGTTCACTAGTAATTATAGCTTAATAAAAGGCCTAATAAGTTAATATTATATGGAATGCAGTACAAACAATCTGATCCTCTCCTGATTTCAGAGTGTTTCTACACACATATACTTGCAGGTGTGTTGATGGCCACCGTTTGGCTATTCGTATTCTGCGTGACCACCACCGACTGTTCACTCCCAATCGATCGGGTTTATTCGTATCGCAAAAAGTAGCCCTTGTTCTTACAATTTATAAATTGTAAATTTACGTTATTATTATGTCTTAAAAGATATATTATAATTAAGATATTTATATTAATATATTATAATTATACTATTATTAAAAGAAATAAATACTAATTGCAAGTATTAATGCTGATCGCAAGCCTCACAAAGCCGGCTTTTGTTTTGTTCAAAATACTATATTTGTTATTTATTTATCGTCACGCACAGTCCCTGACGGGGTAGCTAGAGAGAACAGATCGCCAAGTGTCACGATCCTTACACACCTCTTTCACTTCTTTCAGATTCATCATTTTCTTCACATATGCACGTCTAATGATCCGAGTACTCTTGACCTTCCCCTCTTCGAGCAATCTGCTTGGTCTTAGAAAATTTGTCTCTGCCTACCTCGACCCCTTTTAATATTAACTTTCGCGCTATATATTTTCTTCGCCTTTCGGTTTTCGCTCATTCGCTTAACGTGCCCAAACCATCGAAGCACGCCCTTATAAATTTTTGTGATAAGGTCATCTTTGAGACCTACCATATTGTGAATCTTCTCGTTTCGCTTTCGGTCGGCCAAGGTAACGCCGCACATTTTATATAATTAAAATACTATATGACGAGGTACATTCCATGGTAAGAAAATACATACTCCTTGGTAAGAAAATAAATAAAAGCTGACAGGTATAGCTCAGACAAATATTTATAATATTGATAACGGAAACAATCTTTGATTCTCTTTTATTTCTCTAAAATGTAGTTATGGTAGTAGGTAGTATGTAGTGTTGGAACTTGAATGTATACATATATATATATATATATATGTATATATATATATATATATATATATATATGTATATATATATATATATATATATATATATATATATATATATATATATATATATATATATATATACATATATATATATATATATATATATATATATATATATATATATATATATATATATATATATATATATATATATATATATATATATATATATATATATATATATATATATATATATATATATATATATATATATATACTTTATTGTACGCCACAATAATCATGACAAAAAAAAATAAAACAAGAAATAAAGTACAGTAAGGCGGCCTCATCGCTAAAGAGCGATCTCTTCCAGGCAACCTCAGGCTAGAAACGACTTAAGGACACAGTGGGAGGTGGTGTGTACTTATAATTAACTTACATGCAGATATCTAAGTAAACTAAACCAATATATTTAATAATATAATGTTATAATAATAGATTAATACATAATAAATATTGTTGAACTAGTTCTCGAAAATGAAGATAATCGAAATGCGAGCCGTTATAAAATACCTCTGTTTAAAAAAGTTAACGGCGCAAGGGATTCATTGTTGTTTAGAGGCAACATTAGAAGAATCTGATCCGCCGTATTCCACTGTCGCAAAGAGGGCTTCTCAATTTTGAGTAGGGTGAACGAACACGGAAGACTAACATAGTTGCGGCCGTCCATCGACGGCCGATACCCAAGAAAATGTAGCGAAATTCGAGAAAATTGTATTGAGCGATCGATGAGTTACCATCCGATACTTAATTCAAGAAACGAGCACTTCATATGGAAATATTCAATTCATATTCAAACAATCTTTGAATATGAGAAGTCTTCGCAAGATAGGTGCCGAGAAAGTTAACAGACAGTCGGAAACAAAATCGATTTGACATTTCGAAGTTTCACGTTTCGACAAGTTTCACGAAGATTCTAGAAAAATTTTGTCTCGTTTCGTAACAATGGACGAAACTGGGCTCCATCGTGATCCCGAGACAAAACAGCAATCTTCGCAATGGAAACGGCCGTCATCACCTACTCCGAAGAAGTTTCCTGACGTGGCATCGGCTGGCAAGGTTATGGCCTCAATATTTTATGACTCAGAAGGGATACTGTTGATTGATTACTTGGAGCGTGGAACCACTATTACAGGCCAATATTATGCAGCTTTAATTCTCAAGTTGAGGAATGGCCATCAAAGAGAAAAGGAGAGAGAAACTTCTAGGGGGCGTGCTGTTTCATCACGACACCGCACCCGGGCACTGGTCGGCAGTTGCGATGGCTGCCGTTCAGCAAGCTGGCTTTGAATTGGTTAACCACCCCCTTTATTCACCAGATCTGGCGCCTAGTGATATTTAATTGATAGAATACTTAAGGGGAAACAGGTAAGAAAACGATAATGAGGTGATGGATGCCATGGAGAGCTTTTTGCAGAACCAATACAAAACTTCTTTTTTGAAATTTGAAGCTTTAAAAAAGCGCTGGACTCGGTGTGTAAAGAGACGGAGATTATGTAGAAAAATAAATTATTATCAGTAGTCATTATATTCTAATTCTATCTCATTTTCACTACTTTTTGATCCCACCTCGTATTATTATATTACGATATATATATAGTCACGATGGCCGAGTGGTTGGGTGGTCGGAATTTCGGGTCGAGAGACCAGAGTCCGATTCCCAGGTGGCAGGCTGGTACCAATGGGTTTTTCAAAAAAAATATGTACCAATTATATCGTTAGCTTGGACATAAAGACCGACGGACACCTGTCACATTTTACCTATAATATCTTCGGTGGAAGGTGGGTCGAAAGGACTTAATTGTCTAGACTAGACCTCTGTCTACCCCTGTATTGGGAATTGCGTGAAGACTATATTATTCAAAATACTATAATGTACAAGTGCAGCCTCTGACTCAGCAACAGTCGGTAGCATTCTTGGTACCGCGCTAAGAGGATTAATACTTGATGGTATTTTTAATTATTAAATATTTCTAATTTAATAGGCATAATGCGGATTTAGACCAGGAAGAGGATGCACGGATCAAATGTTTTCTCTCCGCATGATCACGGAGAAGCTTCTGGCTGCTAACCACAAGATTTTCTGTGCTTTTGTGGATCTTGAGAAAGCATTTGATAAGGTTGTAAGGAAGAAAATGTGGGAACTGTTGCCGGGGTATGGTGTGGATGGTCGATTGCTAAGGGCTGTGCAGTCACTTTACTGTGACTGTAAAGCCTGTGTGCGGGTAGGGCATGACCTGTCACCCATGTTTAGCGTCCAAACGGGCGTAAAACAGAGTTGTGTCATGTCTTCCTGGCTATTCATACTGTATCTCGACAACTGTTTACAGAAGCTGAAAGATAGCTGTTTGGGTGTGAAATTGGGTGACATAAAAGTAAATTGTCTGCTTTATGCTGATGATGCAGTGCTTATTGCACCATCAGAGGCAGAACTGCAGGCATTAGTCACGTGTATGAAAGAAGAATGTGAAATTAATGGTCTCCGTTTGAATGCTAATAAAACTAAGGTTCTGGTATTTGAAAGGGACGAAGAAAGAACGAAGTGCGTAATTTGGGTAAATCAGGAATGTCTAGAACAGGTGAATGAAATTGTATACTTGGGGAGTGCGTTTAGCCGGGATGGAAGATGTGATTTAGATGTGGACAGGCGTGTCGCTGCCGGGAACAAAGTCAATGGTGCCCTGACTGCGTTAATCAAAAGGCAAGGCATTGTGAGAAGTGCACGCCTTGCAATACATAACGCAGTGTTGGTACCGACTTTGTTATATGGCAGCGAAACCTGGGTATGCCAGAAGAAGCATAAAAGCAGGTTGAATGCAGTGGAGATGCGATCACTTCGTAAAATGTGCGGCCTTACCATGGCCGATCGAAAGCGAAACGAAGAGATTCGCAATATGGCAGGTTTGAAAGATGACCTTGTCTCAAAAATGGATAAGGGCGTGCTTCGATGGTTTGGGCACGTTGAGCGAATGAGTGAAGACCGAATGGTGAAGAATATATATAGCGCGAAAGTTAATATTAAAAGGTGTCGAGGTAGACCGAGACTAACTTTCGAAGACCATGTGAGCAAATTGCTCGAAGAGAGGAGGGTCAAGAGTACTCGGATACCTAGACGTGCATGTATGAAGAAGATGATGAATCTGAAAGGATCTGTAGGGATCGTGACACTTGGCGATCTGTTCTCTCTGGCAGGGATTGTGCGTGAAGATAAATAAAATAAATAAATATATTAAATATTTCATTATAAAATAAGGAAATAATGAGTTCTAAGAGATTTTTTGAAGTCACGATGGCCGAGTGGTGATCGGAATTCGAGTCAAGAGAACCGAGTTGGATCGCCAAGCCTCGTAGCAATGGGTTTTTTTAAAACTCTATACGATTTACATCGTTGGCTTGGATATAAAGATAGCAACGGGCTCACCACCTGTCACGTTGTCCCAAAAATGTCTTCGGAGGGAGGTAGCTCGAAAAGACCTAATTGTTCTACCCCTGTGTTAGAAATGGCGTGAAGACATAGAAAGAATGAGAATAAAAGTAAAAGAGTTTAGATACCCCGATACTTACTTTGGAAAACCACACGAGCAAACCGCTCAGAGATTTGTTGAATAATAATTGCTCAAAAAGATGGGACAAGAGTACTCAGATACCCCCACGTCCGTGCGATGAGTCCGATGAAAACAAAAAAGTATACTTATCTAATCTTTGTTACGATTCCTTATAGAAGGTTACAAAAGGTTACTTTTGCCATTCTCTCCCAGTCAATCTATGGTATGGTGAAATTTCTGGTAGGCTCAATAAAGTTAAGGAGGCAAAACCAAAATATAATACATAGACATACATAAATATAGAGAAATTTAAATGACCATATCTTGAGAAATACTAGATGAATATGAAATGCATACATACAAAGATGGTCACGGAATTCCATAGTAGCGTGGCTTGAACAATGAAGGGGTTAACATATGGCGTGAAATACTAATCTTATTATGAGAAGATCTAGGGACCCTATCCTTGGATGAAGAGAAATACTGATTTATCCCAGAGATAAGGAAACTATGAATCATTTAAAATAGGGAAAAGAACAATTAAAATTCTGGAAATGCGCCTCTGTCGGATGGTTAATCATTAAAGCTTAGATCTGTATAGGCACACGTGGTCGTATTTACGCAAACTGAAAATGAATCTGATACAGTTATTATGGAGGCGCTCCATCTTGTTAAGAAGTTCGTGGGATACATCTGGGTAATACACATCTGCATAATCGATAATTGGTAATATAACAATAAGCATAAGTTAAGACTGAAGGCAGGAAATGTTTAAAACGATGAAGAGAACGTAAGGTGGTAACAACTTTACGACTAATATCCATCACTTGAACTCTCCAGGTGAGAGTACTGTCACTGAGCAACCCAAGATTTTTTACGATCGGAATATTATTAAATAGAACAGGAGGAAAATTATCAACATCTAGTTACCTTTGCTAGTTGTTCCGAGCTTCCAACCAATATTCCTTGACATTTCACGGAATTGTCAGGTACTCTAACATGATATCCAGAATTTAACTATTTCTAAATTGGAATTCAGCGCATTAATTCCATTATGAGTATCATCAATAGTAGATTGCACGTAGAGCTATTTCATCAGCATAGACATGTTAAAAAAATGAGAAAATTATGGGACATCTAACCAAGAACATTAGTTATCTCTTACCTGAACTGACTGCTGACGTCCACGAAGATAATAAAAGAACCATTCTAAGATTGGGTGTGAAATTGAAGAGAGAGGTGATAGAAAGGAAAATATGATGAATAGCTTTTCTGTTTTTCTCTCAGTTTTGTATATATCTAAGTACTATTATTTAGATATTGGTATCTAACTGTTCTTAATGCCAGTTTCTCTTTGGCCCTAAGGTTGTCTGGAAGAGATCGCTCTTTAGCGATAGTCTTATCGCTAAAGAGCACCTTATTGTGTATACGTAAGTTTTGTCTGTGTTGTATTTATTCCTTGTATATATGTGGTGTGCAATAAAGTATATACTACTACTACTATATTACGATGGTCAATTGTTAAAAGCTTTTTAGATATGAAAAAGGAAGTGTGCTTGTGTACACAGGCTTCGAGAATTTTACACAGCAAGGGCAGAATAGATATGGGACGCAAATAATTTGGAAGGGTGGGAAGGGTTGGTGGGGCAAATACGCCCCATAATCCCGTCAAGGGTAATGCATGAAGATTAAAAATTAAACACTGGCAATATTTTTTTTATTTAATACAATCCGTACGTCAGGTATTTAACGAAATACAATTGAGCTAAATAACATTAAAATATAATTCAACACTAACTGAGTAGCGGTCAACTTAACAAGTCACAATTATTAACCATTGACAGTAAACAAGTGCGAAATGTCTTAAATAAAAAAAAATAGGATAACCAACTCATGGAGCAAATTAATTAAGAGCATTGTATCTTATTAAGAATAAAATACATAAACTATTTAAAAGGAAATTCATACTTTTCTATTATGTTTTCACAGCACCACTTCTTTTATTATGTTATGCTATAATTAAAACAAGACAATGAGACAAACAAAGTAACTTTCTTAGCTCATATCTGTCAATTAGTACAACAAATTATGTGGATGTATCTGTATCATAACGTATGAACTTTGAGCTTAAACCTTTTTATGAAACTTCAACTAGCAGTCAATAGAAAGAATCATATACACTAGTTTCAAACCGCAAAGTAAGTTACTGTGGATAAGTCTATCGTCATTGATCATTTATATTAGACATAGGAAAGCTATAAATGTTTACTATTGAAAGGTTCCTCTAGTTTATTCTAATGTAGGTTATACAGTGACCATAATATACTAATATAAGAAATTAAATATTTCCATTAATCAAATATATCAAGAATGGTGACTACAGCATGAGAGAGTTGACAATTCTGATACATTATTTATGTTTTAATGTTATGATACATGTGTGCATTTCAAATAGCAAAATGACAGAGCAATATTTGTAACCAGTGTAAAAGTGATATTTCATTTAACAGAATATGTTACCCGTTTACTTTTATAGGGAGTCTTCACATGTAGCACTTGTTTATTATTTTGATTATTTTTTGAGTTTTAATTTCTTTTTGAAGAAAGGATTTATTGGAGATGGCATAGAAGGTTTCAGATTTGTTTTTGATGGTTGTTTGCTGCTGTCAAATGGTATGCTGGGGCTCTGTCTAACACTCTTATAATAATCTATGGGTCCTTGGGCGCCATTATTCTTCAAGACAAACTTTACCTTTTTTGGGGTATCCAGTGATAGCCTTGGACCAGCAACTTTGGTAGTATTTTTAGGTAGATGGTTGATTTTATGATTTTTTATTTTATTTGCCACAACAGTGTTCGCTTTTTTTATTATTACCGACGATTTAACTTTGTTAGCCTCCAATTTTAAATTTTCACTTCCTTTGCCAATTGTGGCAGTTTTATTGTTGTCTTTTACTACTAATGTTTTTGATTTTTCAGGGACTGTTGTTTTCTTATTGCTCTCTTTGTTTTTTTCTTTCTTGTGTAAATTTTTGTTATTACTTATCTTGTTTACGTTTATATTATTACCTTTACTGTTTTTAAGTTCCAACTTGTTAGTAGTTTGTCTTGTTGTAGGCTTTGGAGTTTCTTGAAGTTGAGCTTCTGTTTTCACAGTTTTTGCTTTCTTTGTGTTTTGTACTGTCTTTGCTTGTTCTTCAAGTTTTCTTTTTTTATTTGCCTTCTTTTTATTTGAAGTTTGATTTTCCTTATTAGATGTGTCCTGTTTAACTTCCTTTTGATTATTATCAGACACTGCTTCCTCTATCTGCCAATCGCTATCCTGGTTTAACAGAAAAAAAATCCAATCATACATATCATCATACAAAGAAAATCATACAAAGAAAATTTTTACCTTTTTAAGAATGAATACTTAGAAAATATATAAATTTTGACTTACAGTAGACGCAGCTGGAACTTCGGCCGCAGGTAAGGCTACATCCTCAACAATGCTCAGTCCCGCCCGACTTTTTGCTAAAAGTCGTTTACGATGTTTACGACTTAAACCTGGAAAAATATATAAAATAATCTTACAGACACAATTTCTTTTATTATGGATAAAATTTACAGTCTTCGGTTTACTTAAGCAGAACACATGAACAATTTTTATACTGCCAATATTTTTGGTTAGGTTAATAATAATAATAATTTTTCTTTTCTTTCTTTTGTTACTGTATTATTGTTGCAGAAGAATAAGTCTTCTGCAATAATAATACCGTAACATTATTATATGTAACTAATTCCTCACCTCTTAAGGCCAGCTCATCGGAAGAGTTAACAAGCCTCTTCTCCAGTGCCCTCAGCCGCTTCGCCACTTCCTCTGGCTTCGGCAGCCGCTCCTCGGTCTCCGCGAGGAAATCCGGGTCCCTCACGCGCAACGGATAGACATTTTTGCTGAGTTGCTCGAACCTGTAGTGTTAATTTATACATTAGATTGACAGAAAGCCGTTTTATTTAAGTATAAATTAGTGATATACAAATTTTTCCTTAACAGATCTTCTAAAATTGCTGATTAGTATTACTTTTAGTAGCGGGTCTCCAGCTACAGTGGTACTCCAATTACCATAGTGTCAAATATTAATAGTTATAACTAATCGAATTTAATAATTTTATTTGAATAAAGTGTAAATTATATTAAGCTAAATTTAAGGGACCATGTACTTAATTACATTCTGAGGGTTTTAGTCAAATAGGAATTAAAGATTTTAGTAAGTTTTTAAGAACAACTACTTTCAAATTTGACTAAATCCTTTCATTTAAAAACTAAGCATATGTTAATGTAAAAGACAAGCCATAACATTTGGGTGATTGCTAATTAATTACAACCAATCAATTAACACATAATAGTTTTTTCAATAATTTCTAAATTTTAAGGATTGTTTTCATTGAATAAAATTTCACACTAGAGTTAACACTGGATTAGACTAGAGTTAACATTGGAATCAATTGTAGTCTGGACTCTGAATCATGCATCGCCAGTATATGAGGCACAGAGGCTCACCGTTCCAAGCAGATCTTGGCCCGTTTGAAGGCCCTGGAGGCGCAGGCCGTGGACGCCATGAGACGGCGCAGGTCGGCGGCCAGCAGCGCGGCCGGCACCGGCAGCAGCGGCAGCTCCACGTCCACGCGGCCCGCACGCGGGTCCAGCGCTGGCACACTGTCAGCGTCCCAACAACAACTACTTTAAAACTAATACTCACAAGCGATACATACATATACATACATACACACATACATACATACATACATAAATACACACATACATACATACATACATACATACATACATGAATACATACATACATACATAGATACATACATACATACATGAATACATACATGAATACATACATACATATATACATGAATACATACATACATACATACATACATACATACATACATACATACATACATACATACATACATACACACATACATACATACATACATACATACATACATGAATACATACATACATACATGAATACATACATGAATACATACATACATACATACATGAATACATACATACATACATACATACATACATACATACATGCATAAATACATACATAGATACATACATACATACATACATAGATACATACATAGATACATACATACATACATATATACATACATACACACATGCATACATACATACATACATAGATACATTCATACATATATACATACATACATACATGCATGCATACATACATACACATACATACATACATATACATACATACATGCATGCATACATACATACATACCTTACATACATACATACCTTACATACATACATACCTTACATACATACATACATGCATACATACATACATATATACATACATGTATACATACATACATATATATATATACACATATATATATATACATACATACATACATAGATACATACACACATACATACATACATACATAGATACATACCATACATACCATACATACATACATACATACATACACACATACATACATACACACATACATACATACATGAATACATACATACATACATAAGAACAACATCACTTTTGATCCCAAAGTAAGCTCTTAAGAATTTGTAGCATGAAATCAGAAAGAATGAAGGTACCACAAAAACACAGTCCCAGGAAAATGCAGAAAATGTGTTTTTCTGACCTCTGAGCTGGCGACACCGTGAAAACCGGTGGTACGTCACTCGTCCACGGAGGTCGCACGGAAGCGATTAACTCATTCCCTGGGGTTAATATCGTCTAAGTGTTCCCATGTATTCAAAACATGGTTCTAAACTATTTGCAGGTAATACAGAATGCATTCATTCTCTCAAAACATCTGCATATTGTTGCTAAAAGTTTGTACTGCTTTTGTGTATCATATTACTTATATATTGTATTATTTTTAGTCAACCATTACAAGGGTTGACTGGTAGAGAAGGCCATCAGGCATTAAGTATGCCCATTGTTGCCCTGGCTTTAAGGTGTCTCAATAAATAATAAATAAATAAATAACTATGAAATTTCTTTAGCCTTTTGTTAACCTTACAAATTGTAAGTATAAGCAATGTGAAGTTACTTGTGTAAGCAGAAATTCTTATATCCTAATCTTCTCGTATTGTTAAGTATTTATATATGATTCATTATTTTTTATATCTTCACGCATTTTTTCAATATTTTGATTGACAGAAGCTAGACTTCTGAGTAAGACAATTAAGAACAAAGTCTAAGTAAGACAAGGTCTACCTATTGTGACATATAAACACGACTCCAGGACAAAAATTAATATTTCGCACAATTGTGCACCTAGCGGGACTAGAATCCGGGACCGGCAGCTTTGAAGGCAGGGGCCGACACTCGAGGATTTATTCATTTGAACTTTTATGTTATTAAATTAAAGAGAAAATCAATAAAATGCTTTAAAAATCAAATAAAATTGCATTTGAACTTTACTCACGTTTCGGTGTCATCAGCTTGTTCCATGTCATTTTGTTCATCACCGTCATCATCGCCTTCTTCAGCCTCCAGCTCCAACGCCTCCGGTCCTCCCGGCGGGCAGCCCATCTACAACAATCACATAGTTTCTCATCATAACAAACCTTCTTATAATACCTGAAATAACTTTCTATCAAACCTCATATTACCGCGGGGTATTTTGGTTAGAATTCACTACCCACTTGCTTTCTTTCGCAATAAGCGACTTAGAGAAAGGCCATAAAAATAGAAATGACTGCCAACTCTTAGTGTATAACCAGTTCGAAAAACATCACACCATAATTTAGCAGACCTGTGATAGGTGGCACTGTCTAAAATGTATGGGGTGTGCTTATGCAATCGCCAAACCGCTTACCAAATGTGACGATTGGTAAATCTTCCTTATGGGAGAGACCAAAGCCCCTCAGCGGTCTCTGCGCATGTCTAATACCTGAATGTTATACAATAGATGTAATTGTCTCTTCTAGAGTTATTTGTTCTTCCACCAACCTTCTGCCAAGCACGTTCAGCATCGGAGTACTGCAAGCCGAGTTCACTCTGACGCAGCAGTGCGGTGAGCAACCTCCGCGCGGCGACGCACAGCGCCAGGGCTTCGCCCCCGCACACCAGCGCAGAGAACGGGCTTAATAGACACACTAGACTCTCGTCGGGGATTTTGCCTTGTGACACCTGTGATAATGTTGTTGTAATGAGATAAATGTGTAAAGTAAAGCATACACCTCTAAAACTTCTCATAGAATAAATCATAACTCATTTTATGAAACAAATTAAAATTTTAGTCAAACCATGTCACAGCTTTTTTACTTTTGTTATAATTTTTATATAAAAAATCATAAATATCTTCTTGTCCTTGTTAAAAAAATTGTTGCTAAAAATGTATAGTTATAACATTACAACAAGATTCAACATCCATCATTGGCTCTGCAGGTAATACTTAACGGTCAACAAAGTATTTAAATAAAAGCTTATTTTAAATGTCTCACCTTAGCTAACTCTTCTAGGAAGCAATCTATAAAATGAAGTATCATTGACATTGCGTTGCGAGCATATGCCGGAGTTTTTAGAGCCAATATGCCTGAAAAAAGAAGGCTTAATATATTATAACATTAACAATTTTTGCACTGAGTCATTCATCTGACTGGTTTTTTTTTTATTTTTGAATTGATATTGAAAAAGAGATTATAATAATAATTCTTTACATATCTCAAAAATACAATTAGTGGAACAAAGCATTAAAATAAACAAAATGAAGTGACAAAACGGTCTGTGACTCAGTTAAATGGTAAATACAATCACTATGGTTATTCTGTCACAACAGACAAAATATAAAGAAGATTTCCCGTAACCATACCATCACTAGCAGTCAACATCTTGGTGTAAATATTGCAACTGTCTATGCTCCAGTTACAGCGTAATAAACACCGCAGGCTACCACGTAAATAGCGACGCACCAACTGAAAACAGATTTTAGTTTAGTTTAGGTTAAATGGGGTATTTTCCTTAATTCTATGACTGAGCGCATGGATGTAGATTGTTAAAGTTCTGGTGACATTTATTTGCTTTAAATAAAAAATTTTATACTAATTATTAAGTATTGATTTATCTTTTAATTATTTTTATTTAGTTTGGAATCTCACCATCATGAACTTGTCCATTCTGTGTTGGTCAATGCCATACCATTCTGTAGCTAAAACTTTGAGCCCAGCTTTGGCCATGAGAACTGCATTCTTGATCTGTTCCTTTGGAAATAGGTCTAAAATGCCAGCAAGATTTTCACACAATTCTTCCTGCAACATCAATAGTCAAATGTCAAAATACATTCGAATTTAATGGTAAAATAAAAATATTAACAATCAGGAAAATGATAAAGAATGTGTGAAATTGAAGACCATAGCTGTCCTAAGAGGCAACTAAGAGACAAAACTTGAAATTGGCAACCAGCAAATTGAAGAGATACCACACTAAACTTCAACAAACTAGTGATGAGCAGTAGCAACAAAGGTGCAAGGTGTCTTATACTGTGGTAATCAATCTGCTTGCCAAGAAAAAAAATTGGATTTCCTCTCATACACAATAGCCAGGAAATTTCCAATGCATGACAAAGGTATCTCCCATAAACATTCTGGCAAGAAAATTTGAATTTGCCAATGACAAGGAAATTGCATTGAAAATTAAGATCCAGTAACTTTCAAGATGGTTAATTCCATCATTAATTTCTTTGCCAATTGCATTTTCAAGGCTTTTCCCTTAGTCAGCTCTTGAGACAGCCACTGAAAGAAAGGGGGTGAGATGTTCTTACACACTTTTGTTATGAAATTATCAAACAAAATTTGTTATCAAACAAATGTATACATTATACCTGTATTAATGGTTTATCAGACATCCACATAGCGTAAAATAAGCCCTTCCAGACACGAATAAAGTCATCCTCTTTAAATTCTGAAAAATAAAATAAGTTATGTCACTAATTGCCATCGTGGTGGGAGATCGGAAACAATTTGAATGAAAAAATGAAATCTGCTAGGAAAACATTTAAGTGATGAATAAGAATGGTTGTAATCAAGTCATGGACGTTTATATGTATATATAAAAATTTCTCTAAGTAAATATATGGGTATAATTATTAGTATCATTAACTTGGACACCAAGACGAACTTCTACTATTTACAGAGAATGCTGCCAGACATTAAAGCATTATTGCCCTCTGTCCAATATATTATTAAAAAAATATATCTTCACGCAATTTCCAATACAAGGGTAGACAGAGGTCTAGTCTAGACAATTAAGTCCCTTTCATCAAACCACCTTCCACCGAAGATATTTTCAGGATAATGTGACAAGTGGTGAGCCCGTCGCCGTCTTTATGTCCAAGCCAACGATATAATTCGTAGATAAGGTTTTTTTTTAAAAAACCCATTGGTACGAGCCTGCCACCTGGGGGTCGAACAAGGATCTCTTGACTCGAAATTCCGACCACCCAACCACTGGGCTAAAGTGACTTTTTTATAAGTAAAAAATAACAACAATTTAATTAGTAAAAAATAATAAATAACGAGTAAAAAATAAATAAATTATGACAAACATACATACATAAAATTAACTTCTCAAATGTAACAAACATTAATTTATATTAAAACATATACAATAAGTAATACTAAGTGTCAATAAATTTGTATAATTGTTAGGTATTCAATATTAATATTTCACATGTCATATTCACTTTAATATGTCATATAGGCGAGTGGTTGGATGGACAGAATTTGAGTCAAGAGACCCAAGTCCAATCCGCAGGTGGCAGGCTCTTTACAATGGGTTTTTTCAAAACCTTTTATACGAATTATGTCATTGATTTGGACATTAAGACGGCGATGGACTCACCCCCTGTCACATTGTCCAAAAAATATCTTTGGTGGAAGGTGGGTCGAAACTACTTAATTGTCTAGACCTCTGTCTATCTCTGTATTAGGAATGGCGTGAAGATATATTGTTATTATATTCAATATTAAGCATTCATTTATGTTTTGAAGTCAATTTTGTTTATATTGCGGAGTTTTATCGTGTTTTGGGTTTGGCATTGTCTCAAAACCCATGGTTTGATACTATGTTGCAGGGTAATAGTGCACTATTACTCTGCATTACTAAGCAACGTAGTATCAATTCTATATTATTCTTTTCCTACATAATATTTAGAGGTTATGCCAAACAACCGCGCCTGACATTTAGGTGTTTCGTGCGGTAAAAATCCGTATAACATACCATATCCTTTCTCAAAACAATTCAAAAGCCATTTTTTTAATGCTTTTAATACACGATCACGCGTTTTCTTTTCATTTCCAGAAAGTAACCTAGCGAATTTAAATTCTTGGGCAATGACGAGTACATGATCTTTCTTAGGCTTTACTACAGGCTTCCTCTTGGCTTTCTGTTTCTTTTCTTTCCTTTTGTTATTTGGTTTCATGATTCAAGGTATTTAATATTATATAAAAATAAAACAAATTTTATATATTTTTCGTTAAAACGCACGTTACACAGCTGTCACGAAAATATATGCTGTTTGTTGTCAATCAGTTGTCAGCAATCAATTTGACACTGAAAAGGAGTGTTGCCGTGCTCCCTAATATTCTCACCAATATATATTTTTTTTAATTTCTAACGCCTGGCCGCAGTTTTGTACAACATAAAATTTTTATTTCTGAAAAGCTTCCAATAAATTGATCCAGAGATACAGTTGTCAGCCCATCATGCTATTTTTATGGTTGAATGAGGCTAAGGAGCACTTGCTTCATCCAATGTAGAGTTCAAAGACACTAATGATACTAACCATCCATACTAGTTTTAACCAGAAAAGCTGCAGGTATTTACCTGCATTTAGAACCTGGCTTTTAAGAAAATAATACATTTTCTAGTTACCACCTGTCATGTTGTCCTAAAAAGTGACTTCGGTGGAAGATACCCACCTTCCAGGACTTACCACGATCTCAAGGTCATCGCTCGGATGGGGTTGTGAAAGCCAAAAAATCCTAACAGCAAATATATCTTCGAATACATATATCTATATAACTGTCCATAAACATCTTTTAAATTTAGAATTTATCAGTATTTGATACATAAAACTTTGGCATTATTTAAAATGTAGCCTAAACGCCATTCTGTGTAAGTAATCTTTTATATGTTATAGTTAATAAAGGATGGTATAGATAATAAGGTAAACAAACATAAAATCAAAAGATTTTTTGTATCTGAACGGAAGTATTTTTTTCAAGATTTTCCGTTAGCAAAATCTTCGTGCAGATCAACAATGAAAAGAAAAATAGTTTTATAGACATGCAATTTTTAGCGCAGGCAAAAATCAATGGTCCTACAAACACGTTACGTTTATGTATTGATTGTTATAGGTTTATGTATTAATAAAAATTAAATTTATTCAACATTATAATATATTACAATCAGATATTTATACAAATAGAGGCACTTTACCATAATATTTAAGAATGAAATTGAAACATGAATAAAATGCGTTAAATAATTTTTAGTGTAAATATTGCAGTCAGCGTATAGTAATATATAAGTAGGAGCCAAATTAAATTGTAATTTGCTTATACAAGCAGGAAATGAAAATATTTTAGAATTTTGTTAAATGTTACTGCAGCTATAGCGTTTAGTTCTTTTCGAAACAGTTGATTAAAAATATTCCCTTATAGATATTGATCACAGCGTAGTTGCAAGCTGCATGTTTTATTGTCTTTATTGTACTTTAAATTATAATGAAATTAAGTTGTAAGTTGTTTTTACAACTGTGACAGAGTAGCCATATACATCTTTGGCTCATATTAAACGTTTATTAACTATAGTTGTACATACACATAATGCATATACTTTCTCAAAATTATGTTCCATATGCCATAAAAACTAACCTTTTTTTGAGGTCCATAATAACTGCCACATAACTACAGCGACGTATTAAATAATCACTTTACCAGTTGCCAAGTAGAAGAGACAATAACGGAAATATGAAAACAATAATGAACAACGTATAAAAATAATATAGAATTTTTTTTAGTGACCCCCTAGTTAAAACCTGAAGACTTTGCTGAATTGCTCACCCCAGTCTCTCTATCGCAACTGTGTCTCATGAAAATTAATACATTCTGACTTTTTTTTATTTACCTATAATAAGCGTTTACAAATTTTATAAAATAACAAACGTTAGCAATTACAACCCTGATATTGATATCTATTTGTTATATTACCGAATTTATAAATTATAAATTAAATTGACAAACATGTTTCCAACAACATAAATTGTATTTCAAAACAAAAGTATTTTTTATATTTTTCACTTGTTACGAAATTAAAACGTTTATCGACAAAACTCTGTTGAAGTAGACATTTTAAATTCAAAGGTTTTTGTACATTTGCCTACTACCACAAACTAACGCAAAGTATAAAAAAGTTATGAAAATTACTTTTACAGATAACAATATTTCATAAACTAATTTGTCTTGAAAATAAAACAAAACATATTATAATTACCTTGCTTACTTTTTACAATAAAATATCTTGTATAAAATATTAAAATCTCGATTTAATAATGGAATGATTAATTTTCACCAATTGCATTTAAATAATTATCTATCACAGTTGGTTAAGTTTCAAAAATATTGTACGTAATTTATCAACAATGCACGCATTTCTAAATAAATTATAGATAATATATTCCGTAATATTATTTTAAAGCTTTTTTTATAATATAACCCACTTGGTTAAGAGTTTTATTACCAGTCTGATAACAATAATTGCTGACTGATATGCAAAATTACATAATCTAGTATTAGAAATGAAATTCGCTTTAAACTGTACTATCTAAATATAATTAATTTGAACCATTGCACAACTTATCTCGAATCATATTCATCTAGTAATTAGCAGTGGTTAATTGGAATAACAGTAAAGTAGTTACTTCGGCATATAAAATTCAGCTTTTAAACAAATATTTACACTGCAATTATAATTAAAATTTACGTAAACTGAACATCTTTTGTGTTATTTAAATGTACCTTACATTAGTTTATGTATTTTAAACTATATTTACAACACTGTTTCAATATTTTTACAGAAGCAATAGGCATTGCAAGCAATTTATCAAAATACACAATGACACAATGATTTTGAAACTTGACCAATTATGTATGACCTGTAATGTATATATACTTAAATATTAACAGAAAAATACAAAACCCTGATTCTGTTCCTTAATAAATATAAAAACATTGGCACTTAAGGAGCAGCATTTGGGGTATTTTAAGTAGTTTTTAATAACATAAACATATACATAATAAATAATAAACCAACAATTTCTTCACTCTCCCTCTGTACTTCCTATAACACCAAAAATTTTAGGATAATTAATCTTCATCAGAAAATAATGATAGTGGATCCTCAATAACAGTCTGTGTCTGTGTGGGTTTCATATTTTTTGGTTTAGCAAAAAGTTGGTTTTTATCTAAAAAATAATATACCATATTATAATAGGGTAATGTCATTACTTTTATAATTAAAAATAAAACATAACTATACTTTTGTTAATCTTGTTAAATTAGCGAAACTACAAGTAGATATGGAATGACAGTTTCTATGTTAAAAAGAAAAGAAAAATATCTTCACGCAATTCCCAATATAGGGGTAGACAGAGGTCTAGTCTAGACAAATAAGTCTCTTCGACCCACCTTCCACCGAAGATATTTTCGGGACAACGTGACAGGTGGTGAGCCCGTCGCCATCTTTACGTCCAAGCCAACGATTTAATACCTACATAAGTTTTTGAAAAACCTATTGGTACGAGTCTGCCAACTGGGGATCGAACTCGGGTCTCTCGACTCCAAATTCCGACCACCCAACCACTCGGCTATCGTTTCTATAGTTCTTATTGAAAAAGTTACTTCGCAACATTCCGCATGCAAATATAAAAAGGTATATGTTACCTGGTCCGAAGAGAAGAAGAGCACCACCCTCCCTCCAACAGATGCGTCCACTAATTCCACTGTATGCACCACCACCACTACACTCAAACCAGGCAACATATACCACCAACGAAAACGCGACACGTGTTTCGCCTCAAAACAAGGCATTATCAAGCGAGTAGACTCTACGATGAGTGTAGTGGTGGTGGTGCATACAGTGGAATAAGTGCACGAATCTGCGGGAGGGAGGGTGGTGCTCTTCTTCTCTTCGGACCAGGTAACTAATACCTTTTTATATTTGCATGCGGAATGTTGCGAAGTAACTTTTTCAATAACAACTTTACAATTAATTTCCGCAAAGTAACGCCTGAGTCAATTAACTATCGTTTCTATGTTAAATATTATTTTACACCAAGTACACACGGAATAACATTTTATTTACCTGAATTATTCGATTTTGTACCAAATAGATCATCATCACTGTCGTCGTCATGGAAAAGTGATTTCTTCGCTTCAACTTTGAATCTTGCTGTTTGCGGTTCCACGCCAATTTTTTCAGCAGGTTTCGTATTAGTGCTACCGAAAAGCTCTTCATCACTATCTGACCCAAAAACTTTTGACTTTGTCAAAGATAATGGTTCCTTTCCACGGAACAATTCAACTTCTTCATCACTCATATCATCGAAAATAGACGCTTTAGTTTTCTTTGATTTTTCGTTACTAACTTCTGCTTTGATAGAAGAGTTTCTATTTTCTTTGTCTACTTTTCTTTGTTGGGTAAGAATATTATTTTCTTGGTTTTTACTACTTTTCTCATCAGTAATCTTGGAATTTTCGCTAACAGTAACTGTTGAACCTGAGATATTTCTAAAAATATCGTCTTTTTCAAATTCTAGATTATTATTACTCTTTGGGGAATGCTCAATATTTTCTATCTTATATGTAGATGATATTTTAGAATTTTGTTCTTTATGTTCAACATTCTTGACATTATCAAAAATATCTTCATCATGAAGAATGTATACAATTTTGGACTTCACGTCTTTTTCTTTATTTGACGCTACAATTGAGTCGTTCGTTGTATCATCTAGTGGTCTATCAATAGCTACTTTAGTGTCCACAGAACTTGAGTTACCTCTTAAAGCTGGTGAATTATTGTTACCGAAATCAATACCAGATTTCTTAACAGCCTCTTGTCTAGCTCGTCTTGTCGATGGACGTCTTTTAACCTGTATTTTAGCTCTCTCTTTCGAAAATTTGTTATCAAGTAATTCTGAATCTGCTTCTCCATCAAAACTACTGGATTTTATAAGCTTAGTTTCTACATTTTGTAGGTCATTATGAGCATCAGAATTTACTACCGGAATAGTATGATCATCATGTTCATTTGCATGTTTTAATTTTTTAGGATATGCTCCAGGCAATAATGTATTGACATTGATATTAAAGTCTATTGTTTTTAATTTGCCAATGGTTGTCTTTGTTTCAATTTTCTTTGTTTTATTTATAGCATCCTCTATTTCTTGTTCTTTTTCTGGTAAGTTCGACTGCATTATTTCATCATTTGTAATTTGAGTACTAGGCTGTGAAAAAGAAAGTGAATCTGCATTTATAGTATCATATTCTTTACTTTCAATTTCTGATTTTATATGTTTAGCATTATCTTCATTGAGAACGACTTCAATTGACGGCGGTTCATCGCTAAATATACTAAACAGGTTGTCTACTTTAGAATTGGAGTTTAAATTGGGTTTTTCATCTGAAATAGCATTATCTTTTTTGAAAAATAGGGATTCGTCATCAGAATCATCATCAAAAAGTGCATTAACATTTTTACTACGTTTCGGCTCTTTTAGTTTTTCAAATGCCGGTGGTACATCGGTAAATATGTCACCAAATATATCGGTTTCTTGCAGAGGCACTTTGCTTTGATCTGAAATCAAAGGTGAACTTTCTATTTCATTGACAAATAACACATTACTGTTTAACAATCTAGTATCACTATGAGACTCCTGTTCATCATCACTTTCTAAATTACTTTTACTTAACACCGAAGAAGGCACAACTCCATCTTCTATTTCTAATTTACTTGAATTCCGCAATTCCTTCTTAGCTGATTGCGTTCCTCCTGATTTAAAATTATTTGGTTCAAATTTTCCGGTTTCTTTACGATTTATAGATGCACTTGTATCGAAGCTAGCTTCCAGATTTTCATTAGTGACACATGGTAAAATATCGCTTTGTTTCTTTAAATCTCTGTAATTGGACTCTTCTTTATTAATTTTGTTTTCATTTTCACTCAAAAAGTCATCATACTCTTCACCAAATAATGCAGGACTTAGTTCACTTGCTTTGTCAGAAGATTCATAGTGCGTAGATGAAACATTCGGATTATTTTGACTAGATTTCTCATCTTGTTCACTATTATTCTTATCATTTATTTGTTCTGGTTTAACGCTAATGATATTAGAAATTTTTTCTTGTTCAGAAACCGTTTTATTAACTCTTATATTATTATCAATACATAAATTATTTCTGTCATCGTCACTTAGAATTTGTTCTTCGAATTGTTTTCTTACATCTAAATCGCTCGTCTTCTTAACCATAACCGAATCTGTTTTAGGTTTAGAGAAAACGTCACAATCGTTGTCATCGTCAAATATAACTTTACTTTCTTTATTGTTTACTGAAACAACATTATTTTTACTATTAATATTTTCTGTCCTGATATTAGCTGGTGATGTAAGGTAGGTAGGTGTTTCATTGGGCGTATCAGAAAACAAATCATCATCATTTTCGCTATCAAATAGGCTATTAGGTATATGATCAGGTTTTTTGGAATTCGCTACAGTCGGATTTGTAACTGCAACATTAGCAAATAAATCGTCATCATCATCATCATCGAAAATTGACTTAGCAGTTTTCTTAGCTTCTTTAGGCACTTTAACTACGTTACCGGTAAAAATATTGTCAATATCATCAAAAAGATCATCACTGAATAGATCAATCTTTTTATCTCTAGAGTTAATGTCTTGGGTAATTGATTTGTTATTATTTTTGCTTTTAGGAGGGACATTTTTATCAAAAAGGTTTTGTAATATATCTTTTTCAGCGGTTTTGACGCTGTTTCTTTCTAATATACTGTCGTTCTGATGACGAATAACATTGTCTCTGCTATCTTCTTGTTTATTCAAATTAAGTCTTGATGATGTGGAATTCGTTGCTGCTTTAACATTTTCTTTTTTATTTTCTTTCAGAGTTTTGTGTTTGTTTTCTTTAATTTCTTTTTCGCTTTCCTCTTCCGAACTGTACGATTTACGTTGATTTCGTTTTAAAATCGCCGCTCCAATACTTTCTGTCCCTGTACTTGACCCAAACATTGATATACCACCAATAGGTTTCTGAAAACAAAAAAATAGTTTAAAATTAATTACTTCCAACAGTTTAGTAAACTAATAATAATATATTTATAAAAAAAAAAAACCTTTGAAATTGCTTTAGCATCTTCGACTTCACGCTTTTTTATTTCACTAGACAAGTGTGAGTCTTTGATTTCTGTGCCAAATATATCATCAACAACATCTTGAGAAGTATTCAAACCACCAAATAAATCGTCGTTTAAACGTTCTTGGTCGTTGTTTTTTTCGAAAGATGGCTTGCTTTTTCGTAACTCTGCAAATATATCGTCGTCTTCTTCTTCGTTAAGATCATCTCTATCTGATTGGTATGTTTGATCTAGAGGTGGTGGCTCGTCGAAGAAGATAGTAGCTGATAAAAATAAACAAATTTTTTAAAAAGAAGGTTTACAATTAACCCATACAAATTTTACAAATGTATATGTAACACGGTCTGTCTGTTTGTTATGCTTTCAGGGCCTTTCCGATAAACCAGTTTTGATCAAATTGAGTGTTAGTAGGTTTGAAGAGTCCTGGGGTAGGACAATTTGATCCCGAAAAAAAAATTATTTTGCGCAATGAATTGCTCGTTTCTATGCTCGAAAAGATGCGGGGAAACTAAAATGCGAGAACACTTTTTCTCCATAATATAAGCTATTATGGAGAAAAGTGTTATCGCATTTTATATAATCTGTTACATATAAAGACGGCTTTATTTTTGAAAATTAACAAGTATTATGGCATAACTGAAAAGCTGGGGGGTAGCAACAAAGTTATTTGGATATTTAAGTGCTTGAAAGAAATCTAACGAAACATGTAATTATTTCTTAATAAACATTAAATGTAATGAAACCAAACAGTTTTTGAAAATGATCACTGGTGATGAAAAATTTATTACGTATGAGTGGATTAGTTACGTAGTAGTAGTTAGTAGGTGATAGTCAAAGGGCAGTCAAGCTCCACATACTGGAAAGACCACGATTAACTCGTACTATGTACATAATGGAACAAAAGCGTTGACTCGGATCTCTATTGTCAAACGCTGACCAGACACAGACAAAAAATTAAGAAACAACCGCCGGAATCGGTCAACAGAAAGAGAGCCTTTCATAATGATAAGCAGGATCACAAACATCTTTAGCCACACACAAAAATTGATGGTTTCTACACATCCCATGATCAGAAGCCCCAAAATACCAACAACAAGGGGAGTAAGTCTCTACTTACACACTGTCAAATGGTCGATAAATAAGGTTCTAAAAACTTACATGTTGCAGGTTTTGATGGCTTGTAAACATTCGTAGCTGACTGTGGTTTTGTGAATTCTGGTTCGGGAGATCTAGGAGGCAACTGCAAATTTAAGTTATTTTGTAATTTGTTATATCTATATACCCTTTAATTATTTCTAAGATGAAGTTTCAAACGTCTCCTCAAACCTCAGTCTTCTGGGTCAATGCTACACTACTACATATTTTTATCTCAAAATTTAAATATCCAGAGAGTTTGTGTACTAATAATAAGATTACGGGCTATGAGGCCTTCCATCCTGGGAGTTAAAACGTATTTTTTTTTAAATAATTACATACATACATATATAGGGATACATCACATAACATCACATCCAATGCTCTGATCCCAAAATAAGTAACAAAAGCACTTGTATTATGGAATCGGAAACAAAGAAGTTATCACAAACACAGACCCGAGACAATGTAGAAGAGTTGATATCTACATTAGCCTGTCCGGGAATCGAATCCAGGAACTCAGAGCTGGTGACATCATGAAATCTGATGCCTATGTCCCTCTTCCACGGAGGCTGACAAAAGGTAACCTATTTGAAGGTGTTAGGAGCTTCAGTGGTCAGTTACTATCTAATGGCCTGTTAACTCCTCAATCTAGGAACGAATGTTATGTTCTCTTCATGTGGGTGTCGTAAGAGGCGACTGATGGAAATGGTAATACCAGACCGAAATATAACAAATTGGTTGGTTGGTAACAAGCGAGGCGACGGAGGCAAATCCTCCCCATGACAAAGGCAGGCAAGCCTTAAGCTACTTATAGGTTGCTAGATATAGTGATTTGTTATTGGCACACTAAATGGATATGAACCTGGGGCAAGTTCCCGGCCAGTTTCCGCGCCAACTCCGCGGCGACGTGCGCCTGACTGGCGGGGGCCGCGGGGGCCGCGGGCGCACTGGGCTCTGACTCCGCGGCTGAGCTGCTCGACGAGACCTTCAGAAAAGTAAGTATTTTGAAAGACAATAAACTGTATTATTGCTATTAGTGTATACTGTATTAAAAAAAAAAGTCACGATAGCCGAGTGGTTCGGTGGTCGGAATTTCGAGTCGAGAGACCCGAGTTCGATCCCCAAGTGGCAGGCTCGTACCAATGAGTTTTTCAAAAACTTTTGTATGAATTATATCGTTGGCTTGGACATAAAGGCGGCGACGGGCTCAGCACCTGTCACGTGGTCCCGAAAATATCTTCGGTGGAAGGTGGGTCAAAGGGACTTAATTGTCTAGACTAGACCTCTGTCTACCCCTGTATTGGGAATTGCGTGATGATATTTATTTTATTTATTTATTTATTGCTATTAGTTTTATTTATTTATTGCTATTAGTTATATTAAATTACAATACAAAGTTTAAGGAATCTCCTTATTTCCTTGCGATTCGAACAAAAATGAATTTTCTAAATCGATGTCGAAGTCACGATGGTCGAGTGGTCGGGTGGTCGGAATTTCGAGTCAAGAGACCCGGGTTCGGGTACGGCTCAGGTTTTTCAAAAACTTATGTACGAATCATATGGCTTGGACATAAAAGACGGCGATGGGCTCACCACCTGTCACATTGTCCCGAAAATATCTTCAGTGGAAGGTGCGACGACGGGACTTAATTGTCTAGACTAGACCTCTGTCTACCCCTGTATTGCAAATTGCGTGAAGATATTTATGTTATTTCATTTGATAAAAAGAAAGTCGTTAGTCGTTATTTACTGACATAAAACACATTAGTGTTAATAAATTATAACAGAGAAAAATTAAATCCTTATGAAAACAGGATCACCCGGCCGTGTGGTAACGGCGTAAGCACATTGCTTTTTCCATTCTTCCCGGGGGTGTCGTAAGTTAAATCAAATCATTTATTTAACGACATAAGAATGCACATTCGTTTATCGATCTTTTTTGGTCAATATTCCTCCCTCCTTATGGGAGGGGCCTATGTCCTGGAGTGGACTTTATCAGGCCGTTATGTATGTATGAAAGTAGGCTTATTATGTAACTCCAGTGACTAAACACGTAGACACAACTCACAGTTCTCGGCGGCGGGTGCAATCGGTCCATCCTTGCATCACTTCGTTCAGGTTCAGGTGCAGATTCCGAGTCGGAATATTGCTCCGCGCGTACATCTCCTGGCTTTGAAGCAGAACTGTCAGAATCACTGTCTTCCGGGATGATACCTGGCGAGCGTTAAATAAAAAATAAATAAAATATCTTCACGCAATTCCCAATACAGGGGTAGACAGAGGTCTAGTCTAGACAATTAAGTCCCTTCGACCCATCTTCCACCGAAGATATTTTCGGGACAACGTGACAGGTGGTGAGCCCGTCGCCGTCTTTATGTCCAAGCCAACGATATAATTCCTACATAAGTTTTTGAAAAACCCATTGGTACGAGCCTGCCACCTGGGGAGGATGGAGGAGGTAAGCGCAAATTAATACATGAATACTTTTGATGGACCAATAGCTAAGTCGGTAGTGATCCTGTATTCTTAGCTAAATTTTGCAGGTTCGAATACCGCTAGTGGACAACTTTTGTATGATTGAGTAATCGATTACTAAACTTACTAGGTTTAAATAATATAATACATATTTCTCGGCTCAACTAACCGGTAGACTGGAGGAGGATGCCATTGCATTAAGACATTTTGTACCCTATTCTTTGGTGAAAATAAACACTAAATAAATAAATAAAAGGATATTTAAATTATTTTTTATCTTCTTCTTTACAAACTATTAAGAGTCCACTGCTGAACATAGCCCATCTCCAAGAATTCGCCACAAAGAACGGTCCCCAGCCACCTGCATCCATCGACTCCACAAAAAATTTCGTCACTCCATTTTGTGAGGGACGTCCAATACTGCGTTTGCCTGAACGAGGTTGCCACTCGAGAATTTTTTATCTTTGTTGATTAAATATAAAGTATGTTATCACCATCCATTCTGAAAATGTGGTGTCAGTACAAATGAAACAGAATTTGGGATATTAACTAACAAGAGTGCTGGACAGACCTCCTTAGACTGGTTGGTACTGAGGTACACCACAGTATAAATATACTACCGGTAAAATATTTGGGTATCATACTGAACAGCAAACTAAACTAAGGTATACATGTGGAACATAAAATCAAGTAGGCAAGCATCCTAAAGATTCAGACTATCATGTCCTTTCGACCCACCTTCCACCGAAATTGTTTTTGAGACAATGTGACCGGTGGTGATCCCATAGCCATCTTTATGTACTAGCTAACAATATAAATCTAACATAAGTTTTTTGAAAAAAGCTATTGGTATAAGCCTGCCACCTGGGCATCTAATTCAGGTGTCTAGACTCGAATTCCGATCACCCAACCGGGTGATCGGAATTCTCGGTACTCGGGTATTGTGACTTCAAGTAAGTTGTTTAATTTTAAAATGTTACTTACCAGCATGCCATTTATTCTTCCACGCTTGCGATCCTATGATATGCGGCAGGGGTCGCTCAGCATATAAGTCTATAGGTTTATAAACCATCCTGCAAAAATATTTACTTACATTATATAATCATTATAATAGTATCACAATATCTACATTATATTGTAATACTAAAAAGTTATTACAGTTTCGGTCTTACAGGTTTTGTAATGGTAATCTGTGTTACATCCGGCAGGTATCATAGAATAAACTGCTAGGAAACTGATATGACTGTCCTTTGTCAGCTAATTATGAATTTAAAAGAAGCTACAGAGCTGTATAAGAATTAAAATCGAGACAATTAGCAACATGTTTTCTCTAGCTACCCCATCAGAGACTATGCATGAAGATATAATAATAATTGGTAGGTGGCAATGTCTCGCGATAATTTCTTGTTGAACATGAATTGCCTACAGCCAAAAATCTTTTGTAAAGTCCAAGACTAGCTAAAATTAATAATATAAATGTTTGAAAATTTTTTCAAACGGCTTGAATAGTATTTGAGGGAAATATGCTATGGTGCTCCCTTTGTATCGTTTCTGGTTACTTACTTAATTCATAACTTAGTTAAATATTATTATGTACACATTTTTGTTTGTGTGTGTGAACCAAAATATTTTGTTTTTTGAAGAAATCATTTATTCTTTGAAAAATATATTTCCACCACAATAACTTACAGAAATAAACATACCTGCCATCAACTTCATCCGTGTCTGAATCACTGTCACTGTCTAGAATACGGACGCTTTCATGCATGGACTCCAATATCTTGAGGCTCTGCTTTAGTTTAATAAGCTCTGAATCAACTTGTTGCTCGACAGAGGGCTTTGTAGTTTCTTGCTGTATGAAGAAAATTTATTTTATTATTAAATTTTAATATGTATTATATAGGTTTCAATCATATTACTACAGAATCGATTGTAAATCAACAGCATGAATAAATTATTTTAAGTCTATCAAAGGGAATCGAATATTATTGCATAGAATAAAAAATATAAGAATCTACCCATGTGTTTTCAAAGTCTAAATTGTCTTGTTCAATTCAGATGTAAAAATATCTTTACCCAATTCCCAATACAGGGGTAGACAGAGATCTAGTCTAAGCTATTAAGTCCCTTCAACCCACCTTCCACCGAAGATATTTTCGGGACAACGTGACAGGTGGTGAGCTCTTCGCCGTCTTTAGGTTCAAGCCCACGATAAATTCGTACGTAAGTTTTTGAAAAAACCCTTTGGTACGATTGGCCTGCCATCTGGGGATCGAACTCGGATCTCCCCATTCCGACCACCCAACCACTTGGCTATCGTGACTTTCAATTCAGATGTGAATGTTAAAATCTAAACAACCTTGTGTAACCTAATTCCTAACATATGAAGGGTTTTTAATTAGATTCTTATTTAGTCTGTCTGTGACCCTCAAGAAATCTCTTAAGGAATGTTGACGCGATGACCCAATGCAGCGATTACTCAATATTACGCTATCGACTAGTACGGAAGGTGTTTATAAAAAACGGATTGCATCAAAACAGCAATGCAGAGATTTAAACTATTCAAATAAGAAAAAGGATTTCGTTCAGTCTTTGCATGCCAACACAATTTCTTCTTCATCCACTTTGAATAGCTACTTGTACACTGAAAATATATAAATAACTTGGAACAAATTAACACAGCTAATGCAAAATTAAAAACTATGACAGCAACATTTCAGCAAGCTATTCCTTGGAGCTCACGCATGGTTTAAAGACACCATGCTTGCTCGTCATAGTATGGATAAACCTATCAAAAAATTTATGCAAGGTTTTCTTGATACTTTTTGTGTTATTGGCAGTGTACTTCAATAAACTTAATTAATGAATTTGTTAAAAAGTCGCAACCAAAAATCCATACAACATTGCCCAAAAAAGTACCTCGAGCTACTGAAATTGTAGAAAAAAAATCAAGGATTCCTGAAACAATTGTATTTTTATTACACAAACTATAAAAAATAGCAGTAATAATCTTTTTCTCGTCACCTGGTAAAAGGAATTGTATTTTTTTTTTAATTAAATTATTGTATAGCATAGGTATTATAAGGTACTTCAGGGTTTCTTTTTTAAGTGGGTTTACCTCAGTACATTATTTGTGCAGATTTTGGTCGAGCCATTTATAAAAAATCTAGTTATTCGGGAAGAGACCTGGCTTTCATGGGCTGGATACCATGGCTGGCTGAGGGATTTCTATTTTTGGATGAATGATACAATATTTGTCATTTACTTCAACCTTGATTATCTGCTAGTAATGTGAACTTTATATAGATCAAAGGTGGAAAAGAATTAGTTTCAACTACCCAAAAATTATCCCATATCCATTTTAAAAGGAGTGGAACAACGTCTAAGCTGAAGAATGGTTTTTTTTAATTCAACCATTTTTTAAACATAAAAGAGAGATAATATTTCAAGAGTTTTTATGTACTATTGTTATGTAAATTGTTCTTATGTAAAAAAAAGTCACAATAGCCGAGTGGGTGGGTGGTCGGAATTTCGAGTCAAGAGACCCAAGTTCGATCCCCAGGTGGCAGGCTCGTACCAATGGGTTTTCAAAAAGTAAATCGTTGGCTTGGACATAAAGACGGCGACGGGCTCACCACCTGTCACGTTGTCCCGAAAATATCTTCGGTGGAAGGTGGGTCAATGGGACTTAATTGTTTAGACTAGACCTCTGTCTACTCCTTTATTGGGAATTGCGTGAAGATATTTATATATTTTTATGTATTTCTTCTACAGATACCTTCGCTTGCGTGTTTTCAGCCACTACTTCCAAGTCGTCGTCGTATACGCGGCTTTCAACAAACTGACTGTTGCTCAGTGCCATGAACCTATAGACAAATATTTAAAAAAGGTTTATAACAAAAAATATATTTTTGTGCTTATAAAAGTATTATCAATGAAATAAGCACCAACAATTTTTTTCAAAAGACTGGCTAAAAATTAAGTAGTAAAATAATCTAAAATGTTCACTTAAAGGATCGGAAATACTAAAGCTTTTATAACTGAAAAACCTTAATAATTTCAGATTAGATAGAGTGGTAGTAGGTAAAAATGCTGCCAGAAAATAGCATGGTCTAAATAACCTAATAGTAATTGTTTGCTTACTTATTATTGACATTCTGCAGGTCAATATTTGCACCATCAAGTGCTGATACCATTTCCTCTAATTTGGTGTTTGTTTCTTGGCACCGGGTCATTATTTTCTGAAAACCATCAGCAATATAATTACAGAAAAAAAAAACGATTGTATATTATTAAAATACTTTACACTGCTTGCAGTAAAAGCTACAAGGATAGTGCAAAATTATTTGGACAAAAAAGGAACTGTTTCTTACTCTTAATATAAGCTGACATGTGGTATTTATGTGAGAATGCACCACCCCTTTCTTTCTGTGGGTGTTGTGTGAGGAGACTAATGGAAAAGCTTTTAAAATGTCAAAAGCCACCATCACATGGTGGGATATTCATCTCAAAAACATCAGATCAAAGATAAAGTGACCACTGATCGGCAGCAAGCTTTGTATGCAAGAAGGATGATTATAACAGATGCTTCCAATGGGGCCTTTTTTGGACTTTGGGAGGCCACTAAGTAAAATAAACCAATCCATATTTCAGTCAAAATATGAATGAAATTTGTAAGTGTTGCATATGTTTTAATATTATTACTATAGATCATTTTATTATCATTTTTATACTATTACAGAGTAATGGAATAACAAGCTTTAAGCTTCTTGCATTTGTCATACTAGCTGTTTCCGCATCTTCATCCGCCTGGAAGCCCTCTGAATTTTTTTAATGCAATTTTTTTTTTGGAGCAAAAGTATACTTCCCCTTTACTTCAAATAAAATTTCAACATAACAGACAGGCAGTATACATTGACATATATGAAATTAATAAAAGTACTACATAATGCTATAGGTGTGCATATACTATGTCACTCTTAAATAAAGACAAATTTAATTATTTGGAGTTTAATATATGATTGTAGAGCCAACCAAAAAATAGTCATACATACATTGTAACAAAGTATCTATTGTGCAAATGCTGTGATTTAAATGTTGGTATGCTCTTTTGCTGCCTAGGAGTTGTCTAGGTCAGTGCCACACTCACCTATTTCTGCCACCAAATAGCAGGGTTAATAACTGTTGAAGGACAGTTTCAAGGGTAGATCTCTCCATCTTAAGCCAATGTATTAGTAACATATAAGACATTTCATTTTAGGTCTCAGAAGTGTAAATTAATATGTAGCTTTCTTCTTTTAAAATGGTTTGCAGGTGTTAAAGGTTGGAGTATTCACTTACCAGTAAATGGATTTGATGCATAGTTTTCAAAAAAAAAATTTTATAACATATTAACTAATTCCATAAATAATACCTCACGATAGCCGAGTTGTTGGGTGCTCGGAATTTCGAGTCGAGAAACCCGAGTTCGATCCCCAGGTGGCAGTACCAATGAGTTTTTCAAAAATACGAATTTCATTGTTGGCTTAGACATAAAGACGGCGACGGGCTAACCACCTGCCACGTTGTCCCGAAAATATCTTTGGTGGAAGGTGGGTCAAAGGGACTTAATTGTCTAGACTAGACCTCTGTCTACCCCTGTATTGGGAATTGCGTGAAGATATTTATTTTATTTATTTATTTATTGCTATTAGTTTAATTACAATACAAAGTTTAAGGAATCTCCTTATTTCCTTGCGATTTGAACAAAAATGAATTTTCTAAATCATAAATAGTCACGATGGTCGAGTTAATTGTCTAGACTTGACCTCTGTCTACCCCTGTATTGGGAATTGCATGAAGATATATATAATACCTGGTGAATGTCCTCCAAGACATTGAGAAGTTGTTTATCACCAGCAAGGCTCCAATGAGGTGCAATGCTGCGCAAAGCAGCAATGTTACTTGCTTTCTCCATTGTTAACCTAATAAAAGAAAGTAATATTATTATTTTTTATCATGCAGTATTTGTTTATTGTGCCATTGCCGTAACCACTCCCTTTCATCCTGTGGGTCTCGTAAGAGGCAACTAAGGGAAAAGCCATGAATGTATAATCATGCTTAACTTACTTAAAAACTGTCCAACCAAAATTTACCAGACTGCTGCAACTAAGGTAAGACATGTGTGTTCATTAATCTGCTTGCAAAGCATAGCAAGTATGGAAAATCATTCCTTATGGCAGAGGCCTGAAGTCTAGTAGTTGAATTTGTGTGTACACAAATTCAACTACTAGACTTCATATATATATCATTCTACATATATGTATAAGGATATTGTATATAATTCTGCCTGCTACTTCATCTATTTAGGGGGGTAGTATATAGTAGATAATTTGCAACATTTTAATAATTTTGGAATTAAAATTACCAAAGTCAAAAAAGTTGAATGGGCCGAGGGTGCAACCACAAACTTTTAAAAATGCGTGCCAACAATTGTTGGTACTTTATTTATTATGTGTATATTTTATTTATTCCAGAGGAAACGGTTGTAATTGGGGACAAAAATATATGTAATATGTCAAACTCAATCAACTTGTAAAATATTGATTCAGACTCACCAAAAAAAAAAGAGCGCAGGGATTTTAAAGTAATCGTAAACTCAAATAAAAATACAAACTACATCCACAAAAATAAAACAAACTACTCCGAATGATATTTTAGACATTTACGCTGTGTGCATAGTTATTCGGATGTGAAATTTAACGTCGCAATTTTACATTACTGCTAGAAAGTCAGACTTACAGAGCGATTTTATCGCAATTAATTAATTTTTCACTTTCTACTAACACGTTCTCTTTGCGTTTCAGCGTATAAAATCAAGACTAGACTAGCGGACTTACACAGTTTAGTGTTCATCCCAGTACATTTTGAAGTAATATGCTCTTCATATATAGTTCAATATTAATATAGTGAGTAACGCTGAATACACAATCTGCATTAAAAATATTTTGTTATTTGTAGTCAAACCTAACTAACATCATCAAATAACATAGTGTTTATATACTCATTATTACCAAAATGTCAATATGTCAATTAAATAAAAAAAAATATAGGGTTGCCATTAGCAATACTCGAATTTTATATAAATTATTATTAAATTGAAAATTTTTTCGAATTGTTACTTATATATGTCTGAAGCTGTGGCCCTAAGATGCGCTTGAACAGCAATGCACGAGAACGTCATTGTATTCAGTCTCGATGCGCATTTTACTAGTCACTGACTTGAAATTCAAAAAGATCTGATTGGACGGCTTCTTTCCAGCGTTGTCTAGACCGGTCAACAGGTGGTTGGTGAATGGGGATTTTAAGATACAACTTTTTGATGCTGCGATGCTCTTCCATCCTTTCCATCCAGCGTATGGGTAATTTCATTTGGTTACAATTCCATGTATCCTCGGCTGTGGAGGGCAAGGAGAGCGGTGCAAAGGCAACGACGCAAGGACTCCCTCCTCAGCCCACCAACACGTATCCGAAGTGAGCAAACCAAGCCCACTTGGAGCGGCCACCTTAGGACGGATTTATGTCAGACTTAGAAACACCTTTCTCAAAGTTAGGCCTACCATGTAGGTTCTTCTTGGTTCATCGTTGGTGCCGAAGCCAGGGTTACTAAGCCCCAAAGTTGCGACAAGATGGGAACCCGTCCGGGGGTCAGTGCAACTGCTTCATCAACCTATAGACAACTAATGACTAATGACTATTACTTTACAACACACGTAATTCAATTCTCTCTTACTCTCTCTTTTTTTAACGCACCTGTGACTTGTACTTAAGACAAACCATGCGTCTCTTTTTCCACATGCCGAATTACAAAAGAAACGAATACAAATATTTGGTAATGCAAAAAGGGATGCGTGTTTTTTTTTAGTTTTATGGCCCCTCTTCTTAAAATTCTGCCAATGTCAAGTCAGTCATGGAAGTGACAAGAGAATGTTATAAATAGCTTTTGAGTTATATAGAAATATTTGCGAAAGCTTTTACAATCTGATTTACAACTGATCTAATAAAGGAAACGACTAGTCTTTCAAATGTTAGGTCATACTTTATAATCTCATCCTTGAATGTTTTTCTATCAAAGATATTGAAAAAAATATATGTATTGTGTCATAATTTTTTTCTTTTCATAATTATTAATATTCGAGTTGTTGACAAAAATAGCAATAGTTAGAAATTTAAGGATGTATCAATAAATATTTTTAAAAATAAATCAAGAATTATTTTAAAACTTATCTTTCCCTATAAACTTGTTAAATATTGTCCCTCAATATTAAAGAATTAGTAAAAGCTATATCACATGAGATAGACACTTTCGATTTTGACGCTGCTTTGACTTTTACTTAAGTTAAATATTACTTCATTGTTGGTGCACAGTCGAATAACATAATTAAAGACTATAATAATGTCTACGTTATAAACATAATTACTTATTTACTTTTGATACTGTGGTACGTTTATTATTTCTGAATTTTTAATTACAGAAGTGCTTTAGCTACCAAAGAGAATATTATCACTACGTTATATTAGCTACTTTGGGATTAGAGAAATGTGTTGCCCTGTCAACCTATATCTATACAATAGCAAAAATTTTACTCCGTTCATACGATTAGAGACTGGCTTATAAAGAAAATATTAATTTTGCTTTACATATTTCGTTGCCATAGTATTGTTTATTATGGCTCTTACGCATTACTTATGTATTCTTCTTCTCTTCTTTACAGCCTATCAAGAGTCCACTGGTGAACATAGGCATTTTAACAGCGGTAGAGCCAAGGATCAGCTTTTGTTGTTGCATGAATGGGCCGGCTCGACTGGGGAAGTACCGCGACCTCACAGAATACCGGCGTGAAGTAGAAGTCTAACAAACTTCTGCGTTTCGTCTTGTGAGTGCAGGTAACTGGAGGCCCACATACCCTTCTCCTCCAGTTCTGGGGGCGGGGGGCACTCTAAGGCTGGCAACGCATCTGCTATGCCTCTGGAATTGCGGGTGTTCACGGGCGGCAGTAATCACTTACCATCACGTGAGCAACCTGCTCGTTTGCCTCCCTATTCTATAAAAAAATAGGCCTCCCCCAAAGCTTTCCACAACGAACGGTCCCCAGCCACCTGCATCCATCGACTTCCTGCAACATTTTGCAAGTCGTCACTCCATCTCGTGGGAGGTCGTCCTACACTGCGTTTGCCTATACGAGGTTACCACTCAAGAACCTTTCTTCCCTAACGGTTGTCAGTTCGTCGAGCTATGTGGCCGGCCAATTGCCACTTAAGCGCGCTGATCCTTACGGCTATGTCAGTTACGTTTTGCTGCGGATGTCTTCATTGCGGATTCTATCACGCAGAGAAACACAGCATAGCCCTTTCCATAGCGCGCTGAGCAACTTTGAGCTTCCTCATACGGCCCGCAGTGAAGGACCACGTTCCAGATCCACAAGTCATCACTGGCAACACGCACTGGATATAAACTTTCGTCTTAAGACTTTGGAGGAATACTCGACGAGATGTGGCGTAGTTTCCCGAACGCTGCCCAGCCGAGTTGGATTCGTCGATTAACCTCTGGGTCGAAGTTGGACTTACTCAGTTTGACAATTTGTCCCAGATATAAGTATTTGTCGACAACTTCGAGCGTAGTATTCCCAACAACCACCGGTATTGGTCTGACATGGACATTTGACATGATTTTCGTCTTATCCATGTTCATCTTTAGACCAACCTGTTGAGAGACACCATTGAGGTCATTGAGCGTGGAACTAAGTTCCGACAGCGACCCTGCCATCAGGACTATGTCGTCGACAAACCGAAGGTGAGTGATGAATTCCCCATTGATGTTTATACCGTATCCTTTCCAGTTCAGTAGCTTGACGAAGTCTTCTAATGCCGGGTTGAGGAGTTTCGGGGATATAACGTCACCCTGTCTTAAACCTTTCTGCAATTGGATAGTTTTCGTGCTTATGTATAGTTATGAGTAATAAGCACCAAAGCGAATATGGTTATAACCAAGGTTCACTCATTAGAATAATATACTGGAACTATTCAACATAACATAACTGTAGTTGAAATATGTACCAATCTAACCAAATAGAACAATCCACTGGATTAGAACCTTCGTTAGAAACTTCAACGTTAATTCGATCAAGTGACGTAGAAAAACCCGTAGTGGCATTTTTAACGCCCAACAATTAAAACCAGTAAGTTAGTTTTATACAGGAACAGAAACAGCAGAAAATCTGGACAATAAAGTCCCTTCGTCCTACTTTTTGCCGAAGCCTATTAAGGACAACTTAACTGGTGGTAAGGCTGTCTTAGTGTCTAAGCCAACGATACAATATACTTACATAGATACATATTTATATAGATTCTCTAGCTGACCCCGCAAACCACGGATCCAGGGGAAAATGGAGGAGTTTAATTACAAACACCGTGACACGAGAATTTTATATATTAGATATTTATACAGACAAATATTTATGTTTATATATATATATATATATATATATATATATATATATATATATATATATATATATATATATACATATACATATATATATATATATATATATATATATATATATATATATATATATATATATATATATATATATATATATATATATATGTATATATATATATATATATATATATATATATATATACATATATATATATATATATATATATATATATATATATATATATATATATATATATATACATATATATATATATGTATTATACAAAACTACAAACATATCCAGGACAGAAAATTAAGAAACGACACCTTGGATAGGTGACAATAATCGCCACGATAGACGAGTTCACTCCCCGAACAGTATTCTAATCTGGAGACTCGAGTTCGATCGCCAGGAGGAAAGCCCGTATGATCTCTTTACTTTTTGCACCTGTATCGTTCGCATAGACATTACGACAGTGACAGGCTCATCATCTGTTACTAGATACCAAAGAGGTTCTGGTAAAATTTGAATCGAAAAGAATAAAGTGTCTGTAGTTCAGCATCAATTCAACGACTATAATTATTAAAAGCGCCTGCTTTTTTGGCGATTTGTGTAATGTTGCTCACATACAATATCAGTAAAGCGTTAATTTGCTGTATAGTATTTAGTATTATAACATAATTTTAAGTATTGTATTACTTAAATATTGATCTCGGTTGTTAAAAATATCTTCCGACCATTCTCAATACAGGGGTAGACAGAGATCTCGTCTAGACAATTAAATCCCTTCGACCCATCTTCCATCGAAGATGTTTTGGAACAAGTGACAGGTGGTGAGTCCGTCGCCGTCTTTATGTCCAAGCCAACGATGTGAATCGTACACAGGTTTTGAAAAAACCCATTGCCACCTGGGAATCGAACTCGGATCTCTCGACTTTAATTCCGATCAACCAACCACTCGGCTATCGTGACTTTATAAATGTAGTTTGATTTAATATTCTCGTATCAGTGCCAATACAACATTTCTCATTTATTTATTGGCTCGCAATTCAGTACACGGGTAACCAAGCTCCTCTCGGTGAGATTTAGATGGCGAAATAACACATTTGTGTTAATAACGATTTTTTTTTTGTATTCAATTTCTAATATCACGTACACCTAGGTATTTGAAATGTAATCAACAATCCATATCTAAAATAATAAATATTAACCAAGGGTATTTTCTGAGATATCGAAGTATTAATTTGAGTTATAATATATACGAGTAATAAAAGCTTGAACAGTAAACAACTTTTATACAAAACAAAAAAACCTCGGTCATGTTATAACTATAACTGAGAAAACAGCACAAAAATATGACTGATCTTAATGGGTTATCTCGTATTAACAACTATTGATTTGATTAATAGTACTTAAAATATAGAAATTACTCAAGTCTGAATTATATATTAAATATTTGAGAGATTCCAAAAATCAACTGACTCGGGCGGGTTTCGAACACGCGACCTCCGCTGTAACTTGGCGTTAGCGAGGCTCTTATAACATTTATTTGAGAGAAAAAAAGCTGTGCATGGCCCATATGCTACAAATAATATATAATATATGTGCGAAAGATATAAGACAATATGAATTTTCAAATTATATAAATAAATGTTGCTACATAGAGTCTCCTCAAAACCATAAGAGGAACCACAGCCAGTTCGTGTTGCCAGTGATGACCTACAGAACCGAGACGCAGTTATTCACTGCTGGCCGACTAAGGAAGCTCAAAGTTGCTCAGCGGGCTATGGACAAGACTTTCTTGCTTGGTGTTTCTCTGCGTGACAGAGTCCGCAGTAGAACTAGGGTAACCGACATAGCCAAAAGGATCAGCTCACAAAACTGACAACCGTTGGGGAAGAAAATTTCTCGAATGGCAGCCTCGTTTGCAGGACGACCCACCACAAGTGACATGACGTGAGTGACGACCTGCACAACATTGCGGGGAGTTGACGGATGCAGATGGCTCGGGATCGTTCTTCGTCAGTGGACCTTTAGGCATATAGCTTTAGGTATAGCCTGAAAGGAAAAAAGAAGAAGAAGACAGAATCTTGACGCACACAGAAATACTAAAACTCAAGTTACGACAAATAAATTAGCGCCAAAAGTCCGCAAAAACTAAATATTTTAGTATTATATAGTTTTTATATTGTTACTTTTTATATTATGGTTAACTAATTGCCCAAACAGACACTATCGAAACAAAATATTAAGTAGTAAGAATGAATGTGATTGAATCATGTAATATATAAGTAATATACAAATTAGAATTCCGTTTCTTCTAATATCTCATGATTCCAGTTTCCATAAGTTCATAACGCTTTGTACTCGAACAAATGATGTTTTATAATCCAATAAATTAGTAGTTCAGACAAAGTTTACTTAGAAATTATAGTAATCAAAATATAAAAAAGGCGCAAAAACAAACTTTGATATATTTGTCTATCGATATGCTGGGGTGGCCATTTCTAAATGATACTCTTAACTTTAGTCTTTAATCAGAACGATCTGAACTTGATACAGGAATATTCATCTTGGTCAGTCGTTTTCAACAGTTCAGCTGCTCGTGTCCTTTGGACAGCCCCTGGTTCTCAATGTAGGCGTGCACCATACACCCTGTTTCCGACGTTAACCCAACTTTAAATATCACACTTTTTATCTCTTGTAAATACAGAATCCAGATACATAAACTCCTTCGATTGATAAAATTTTGCACAGCTTTAGTATGTCCTCATGTTGTCTACTAATTCAGGCTTCTAGCTTCATCCACAGCAAAGAAATTAGGAGGTGAAAATGTATTAAATGGCTTTTAGAAAATAATGGTATGGCTGTGTTTTTTTTTATTTTCGTCCCAAGGTTCAATTCACGACAAAATTTGTAATTTATGTAACTTGTATCTTGGTATCAAGATGTTTGATCCTTTTCTCCCTCAAAGCCAATGGTAAATATAACCATTTAACGTGGAGATGAATTTATGACAGAATTTTTATATTTTTTAACAAAATTAAAAGAATATCTTCACGCTGTTCGCAATACTGGGATATACAGATGTCTAAACAATTAAGTCCCTTCAACTCAACTTTTACAGATAACTTTTTTCAGACAACGTGACAAGCTATAAGCCTGTCGCCGTCTTTATGTCCAAGCCAATGATATAAATCGTCCATAAGTGTTTGAATTCGGAACATCCAACCACCCGGCATTGTATTTCGTGACCTTAATTTTCATTTTAGATTTACAGTACTTAGTAAATATATTAACTATTATATTTTTTTCATTGTACTATTGAGCAAAACTTTTTCAAACTGTATTCCTCGGACCGTAATTTCGTTCGCTTCTAAAAGCAAAACAACGTAATTACCGGATTACCGCCCACAGTCAACGTAGAAGAAAAAATCCATTGCACCTGTTCACAGCACGGGGTAACCGAGGAGATGTTTTTGGTGTCGCACGTGAATGAACGCTGACTTTTTTTAAATCATAAACAGGTAAAAAGTATAATTGTACAATCTCTATAAATATATTTTGTACGACTATTCTGAAAAATGGTAGTTTTTAAAAATTTGTAACTAGTTTTATTAGGAAGTCAAAAGCAGTGTAGTCACGATTGCCGAGTGGTTGGGTGGTCGGAATTTCGAGTCAAGAGACCCGAGTTCGATCCCCAGGTGGAAGGCTTATGTTATTATTGGTACGCAATGGGTTTTTCAAAAACTTCGCTTGTACAATCGAAAATCGCATTGTAGTAAAATTGTAACTAGTAAATCTAAATTTAAACTGTAACTAAAATGTAAATGTTGTTCCAGTTCTTCTTGATTGTTAGATTGTTTTCATTCATACTGATAATCGCTCGGCAATAGTAAACTATTGCCGAGCGATTGCCAATTAAATATATAAAAGAGTATAATAAGATAAGTTTTAACGACCCTACATACGACGATAAAGTCCACCGCGGGTATGTACCTGTCACGTAACGGAAGGTGTGTTACAATCGTCACACTTTGGCGATCGCAGTATCTTATTTTGCACCATGGGCAGCTGCTTTTTACCGGTCTGCAAAATTTTGGTCTGGTATATTTCGAGAGGGTCATGTCGCCATTTATCTTAATCACCTCTGACGAGAACCGCCTCCCCTTTCGGTTAACTTGTTATAGTACTCGTATGTGTTGCAGCATGGGGAGGTGCAGCAAAACATCATATGCTAAGACTGGAGAGGACTCAAAAACTATTAAAAATGTGCTTTATTTTCATTCTTTTAAATATAAAATAGGAAATTTTCAACATATATAAAGTTTATAATAAACATAAATAAAAAAATATATAAAATACGAAGAAAATTAATTCACAGGAATTGTACGTATGAGTTGTGTATATGCAATTTTTTTGTTTTGTTTGATTTTTTTGTGTGAAATAAATAAATAAATAAACTTTCGCCAACAACAATTCGATTCAAGTTGAAAGATGAGCACAAAACACTTATTCATTTTCCTTTCATTTATTACTTAAGATAAGGTTCACACGACGTACAGAGTTTTTCGCGGACTTTTTCCCTCGATGTCAATAAACATCATTGTTCAATGCGCGTAAAAATAAAGCACTCGTAGGGTAACCATCTCACTTTTTCCTTTAGACACATTTCCTTAAAGTTTTTTTAAATATAAACTTGTTAAACATCCTTACCTAAAAAAAGAAACTGTTAAGTATGGGACGAAATCGGTGTGTGAAATTTTCAGTATAATTTTCCAAAATTATCATTGATCATATGTGTAGCCCCGATAGCTCTGTGGTTGAGTACTCATAACTTGAATCAGAAGAGCGAGTTAATTTGAATCAGAAGACGAACCCTAAGAGGAAGGCTCGTACCAGTTACGAAACTTATGTATGATTATCGTCGTTGATTTTGGATACTGAGACTCTTTGACGTAAAATAAAATAAATAAATAAATAAATACCTTTTTTTTAAAGATAAGGAGGAATAGCGGATGCGTTGCCGGCCTTTGAGAAAGGTATAGGCACTTTTCTCGAAGGTCCCTAAGTCGTATCGGTCATGAAAAACCGCTCACGGCAGCTTATTCCACAAAGTGCAAGTGCCAAATATTTGGTCATGCTGTAAGGTGCGATGGTGAAATTCAGCGGCTGGGATTAATCCGAACAACTCTTCGGAGCACTCCCCGTAGTAGATCTTATAGAAAATGCAAAGAGATGCAACATCTCTTCGCATAGCCATGATCTAGACGATCGGATAGAGTATGGTCGTCGACATTTCGAGCCGCTCTTCTTTGGATACGGTCAAATGGAAGGAGCTGACACTGGGGTGCCCCCACCCAGAGATGATGGGCCAGCATGAAGTACTGTCGGGCTCTACTGAGCACGCCAAGCGTTTTAGCGGCCAATTTGGCTTTTCCTTCCAAATGACCGCGAAACTGAACGTTGCTCGATATGTCGACGCCAAGCATTCCGATGCTGGCTGAGGCAACTAGGGGAGTGCTCTCAAAACGAGGTGATACGACGAAGGGTATCTTCTTTGCGGTAAACGCGCAAACTTGTGTCTTTTTAGGGTTGAACTGGACTAAATTTAGTCGGCCCCAGTCCGAGATTTTGTCCAACAAAATCTCGACTTCAGACACAAGTTTGTTCCGGTTCTCGTCGACGGGTTCCCGAGAAATGTTGGCACGGCCGGTATAAAGGGCATCACCAGTGCTGTCATCTGCATAGCAATCAATGCTACTAATTTGTAACAAATCATTGATATGCAAAAGAAACAGGGTTGGCGATGGGATTGTAGGACACCAGCATTCACAGACTTGGAGTCCGAGCATGCACCGTCAACTTGGCCTTGATGCCTACGACCTTGATGCTCCGGTCTGTGAGAAAACTAGTGACCCAATTGCAAAATTTCTCGGGAAGCCCATATGACGGAAGCTTTGAAAGAAGCGCTTTGTGCCATACCCGATCGAAGGCTTTCGCTATGTCCAACCTAACTGCCAGGGCCTAACCCTTGGTCTCTACTGCCTCCGCTCATCGATGAGTGAGGTACACAAGAAGATCACCAGCCGAGCGACCCCGACGGAAGCCGTACTGGCGGTCACTGATCAACTGGTGCTCCTCTAAGTACCTCAAGAGCTGGCAGTTTATAATGGACTCCATTATTTTGGAAAACAAGGAAGTGATGGCGATCGGTCTGTCGACCTGGATCTCAGCGGTCGCCTTTCTTAGGGATCGGGTGCACTAAAGCTGTCTTCCATGTCATCGGGACGACGCCTTCAGAGTAGGAGTACCGAAAGAGACGCGTTAGAACAGGTGCCAACTCTGGAGCACACATCCTCAGCACAATAGGGGGGACACCATCGGGCCCACTCGAATTCTGGATGTCCAAGGAGAGGAGTGCTTTTCGCACTGAGCTCTGAAAGAACCGGATGTCCGGGATAGAGCACTCACTGCACCGGATGGTCGGCGGTGAGTTCCCCCTGTCATCGAGACTCGAGTTGGACGCAAAAAGAGAACCTAGAAGATCGGCTTTCTCTTTTGCGTCATGGGCCAGCGAGTTGTCCTCCCTGTGCTGAGATGGTAATGATGGCTGCCCGAAATTCCCTTGGACAGCCTTGGTGAGGGACCAGAACGCACGAGTTCCCGAAGGAAGACGAACCAGTTTCTCGCCAATTCTGCCAAAGTGCTCGGACTTTGCCGCAGCAACTACACTTTTGAAGGACCTGGCGGCAGAGTTATACTCCTTCTTCAAAACGCTAGTTTTTGAATCCCGACACGCCGATGCTTTTACCCAGGCCCGGTAGCACTGCTGCTTTTGACGAGATGCCATTCTGCAGGTGCCACCAAACCAAGACTTTGATCTACCACCGATGGGCACCACAGAGTTCCATTCCTTGGAGCACCACATGGGCGACGGAATTTGCAACGGCGTCGGCACTATCTAGCGAGAAGCAAACCTGCCCCCATGGGTAGGATGCAAAGAAAGACCGCATCCCTTCCCAATCCGCCGACCTGTAGTGCCACACACGGCGGTGACCAGCAAATCGCGACCTCAATGGGCACATGATGGGCACTTTACTTCGAATCAGGCAGTGGTCCGATGAACCCAAAGGGGCATCAACGGAGACCACATAGCCGTCCGGATGAGAGGTCAGCAGAAGCTCCAGCAGGGAAGGTGTATGATCCTCCACATCCGGAACCCGCGTTAGCGAAGTAACCAGTTGTGTCAGATCATATGCTAGGGCAAAGTCAAAAACAGATCTCCCCGCATGATCAGTGGTTTGAGATCGTAGCCATTCGGCGTGGTGGGCGTTGAAGCCGCCGAGCACCACGATCTCTGCAGATGGGATCTGCTGTAACACAGAATCTGCAGCCATTTGGACGTGGTCGATGAGTCGGTCAGTTTCGGCATTACCGCTGTGGGACCTATAGAGGCACCCATAGATGCGAGGGTGGTCGTCGCTGTCTATGCGTAGCCAAAGGGTGGACAGGACCTTCAAGACTGGCGAGGCGTTGAGAACATATATCCTCTCTGACGTACACACAAACTCCGGCCCGTGACACAAAAGAATGTTCCAGCTTATACCCCGGGTAGGAAAGATAAGAGGTATCCGCCGAAGAGGATATCTGCGTCTCGGTAAGAAAGAGCAAGGCCGGCTTTGCCGTCTCAAGATGGTAGTGGACGACATCAAGATTGGAATGGAGTCCCCTGATATTGCAGAAATCCACGGCAAGCGTGGTAAGGGGTGCCGAAGGTTTTTTGCTTTGTTTGCCTCGAACAGTATGGGAACACTCGGGCAGCGATTGGTTGCCCGAGCGCGGGTGCCCAGAGGGGGATTCTCCAGCACCGGTGGTGCTGGTACCGCCCTGGGGTAGATTTTTTCTTTTTCTACCATGTTTTGGGGGAGGGGGGTGTGTCGGCCTCCGGTTACCTGCACTCACCAGACGAAACGCAGAAGTTTGTTAAACTTCTACTTTACGCCGATATTCTGTGAGGTCGTGGTACTTCCTCGGTCGAGCCGGCCCATTCATGCAACAGCAAAAGCTGATGCGTGGCTCTACCACTGTAAATTTTGACTGAATTGAAACATTTTGACTGACTGCATTCTGACTGAATAAAAAACACAGTATTGGAAATGCGTGAAAATAAAAAAACTTATTCTACTTCCTGTCCTACTGTCCTTCCTTCTACTATTATAAATGCGAAACTTTGTGAGTATGCTTCTTTAATATTCAATCACGCCTAAACGGCTGAACGGTTCAAGATGAAATTTGCCACAGAGATAAGTCATAGTCTAGATTGCTAATCTATCATAGGCTACATTTTATTCATGAGACACCATTTATATTTATAAGAGGCCTTAAACATCATTTTGATGAATAGTCTTTAAAATGGAAATGTTATTTTGGTAGTCCGAATGATGTAGACTATATTTACTCCGATTATTTAAAGAATTCTCGCGACGTTTTTCCGGATAATGCGCGGACAAAGTCACGGGCAGAAATTAGTCTCTAAATAAAACTTAAATTTATGGTTACTCGTACGGTTGACGTATGTGAAATTGCAAATTGAAGTTGATGTATGGCTTCGTCCAACTAAGTAATTAATTTTTCAAGCCACACCTTGCAATTAAAGTATTTTATGGCAGTATTATGGTAGCAGTTAGCATAATATCTGAATTTCTTTTAATCCTTTAATTGCAATTTGACGTATTTGTTTTATTTTTGTTTTAAAATTTAGTATACTCTTTATTATCTATGATACAATCAAGTCCTCTGTAAATTTATTTTATATCTGTATCAGGCGTACACATACGTGACAGGCGGACAGGGGGACAAAAATTAAAAACAAATATTTAAATTAGGTAAAAATATATTATTAATATATTATTAATACATAAATTAGGTCATTGTAGAAGCGTGCTCGTCGCGACCCCTGCCAGCCCTTTTCAGGGCTGCAATTCTACACAGCTGCGCACCCATGCCAACGAGGGTTAGGGCGTCCCCCCAAGGCGACGCACACCAGTTCGTCCCCGTTGGTGTGAAATGCAGCGCGCAAAGCGGCGATGGGGACCGCCACCCGTCACGCACAGCCCGACACGGCGGAAGGTGGAGGACGGAGTGCAGAGTTGGCACGTGGAATGTTAGAGGAGGCATGAGAGATAAGACAAATGAGTTGATTGAAATAATGAAAGAAAGAGAATTAGATGTCGTGTGTTTGTCGGAGACCAAGCGGAAGGGCAGCGGTACTGCAGAGCTCTCTGGCGGGGCGTTAGCTCTATGGTCCGGAGTCCCGGAGAGCGAGAGCGCCTGCCAGGGAGTGGGGGTGCTGCTGTCGTCTCGGTTGGTCGATGTTATGACTGAATATAAGGTTGTGAACTCGAGACTTCTCTGGGTTCGCTTTAAATTGGGACTGACGAAGTTATTCCTTTTGGCTGTTTATGCGCCGGTGGCTTCGTCGTCCAGAGCTGAGCTGGAGGAGTATTGGCAGAATGTAAGAGAAGTTCTAGACTTGGTTAGAGGAAACAAAAGAATTGTTGTATGTGGTGATTTGAATGGATGGGTTGGTACCGCTCGGCCAGGGTACGAGTCGGTGCTTGGAATGTTTGGCGATAAAAGGGTTAACGATGCTGGCAAGCTTATACTGGCTGTATGCAAGGAAAAGGGTCTTCTTGTGACAAACACTATGTTTAGTCACAAGAAAATTCATATGTATACTAGAACAAGAGAGAATGAGAGAAGTATGATCGATTTATTCCTGGTGGATGACCGACTGCGAAAACAGGTGATGGATACGCGAGTGTTCCGAGGTGCTGACCTGGGAACGGATCACTATCTAGTGATTACTAGATTTAGGGTCTGTTCGCGGGTTGGCGCCACCGGACAACGATACCAGAACCACAGTCGGTCGGTAGCATCCGAAGCTGGAAGCTTCAGGAAGCGGACACTAGGAATAAATATCAAGCAAGCGGGTAGCCGAAAAGCTGGACAGCATTGGTGTCAGGAAAGAATGTGTGGAAGAAATATGGCAGAGCCTTAGAGATGGAATGGTTAGTGCAGCGGAAGACGTGTGTGGAACTGTGAAAAGAGGTAGTAGTAAAAAGGGTGATGCATGGTGGAATGACGAAGTGAAAGAAGCTGTAAATAAGAAGAAGAAAGCTCCAGAAAGTTCACACGAAAGCATTGATTGAGGAAGTGCGTGAAAGGAGTAGAATGGAAGCGGACGAAAGGTTGTCGCACAACTTCAAGGAGAACTCCAAACTCTTCTGGAAAGAGGTTGGAAGGAGCCGGAGTGGTGCGACAGCCTTAAGAATGAATAAAGTGCTTTCGGGAACCAATGACGTCCTCTCAGAAAAATCAGACGTCTTGCAGCGATGGAGCGAATTTTATAGAGAGATGTATGCGTGTGATGATCTTAGTGAGGGATCCGGGGGTGATGCCGTGATTGGTACGCCAGACTCGGACCTCGATGACACTGAGGTCATCAGTATGAAAGAGATTGAATGTGCGATTAGAAGTTTGAAATGTGGTAAGGCTGCGGGACTAGACAGAGTTACTGCTGAAATGGTCAAGTATGGTCGGCCACGGGACAGCTTTCATCTGCTGTGCAATTTGTGCTGGCGAACGGGGGCTGTTCCGGATGATTGGCGATCCGCGGTCATTGTGCCTTTATATAAAGGTAAAGGTTCACATTATGACTGCGGGTGCTATCGGGCGATCAGCTTGACCAGTTTAGCAAGTAAAGTTTACTCGAAGGTTTTGACACGTAGGATGCAAGATAAATCGGAAAGATTTCTATGGGAGGCACAATGCGGATTTAGACCTGGAAGAGGATGCACGGATCAAATGTTTTCTCTCCGCATGATCACGGAGAAGCTTCTGGCTGCTAACCAGAAGATTTTCTGTGCTTTTGTGGATCTTGAGAAAGCATTTGATAAGGTTGTAAGGAAGAAAATGTGGGAACTGTTGCTGGGGTATGGTGTGGATGGTCGATTGCTAAGGGCTGTGCAGTCACTTTACTGTGACTGTAAATGACCTGTCACCCATGTTTAGCGTCCAAACGGGCGTAAAACAGGGTTGTGTCATGTCTTCCTGGCTGTTCATACTGTATCTCGACAGCTGTTTACAGAAGCTGAAAGATAGCTGTTTGGGTGTGAAATTGGGTGACATAAAAGTAAATTGTCTGCTTTATGCTGATGATGCAGTGCTTATAGCACCATCAGAGGCAGAACTGCAGGCATTAGTCACGTGTATGAAAGAAGAATGTGAAATTAAAGGTCTCCGTTTGAATGCTAATAAAACTAAGGTTCTGGTATTTGAAAGGGACGAAGAAAGAACGAAGTGCGAAATTTGGGTAAATCAGGAATGTCTAGAACAGGTGAATGAAATTGTATACTTGGGGAGTGCGTTTAGCCGGGATGGAAGATGTGATTTAGATGTGGACAGGCGTGTCGCTGCCGGGAACAAAGTCAATGGTGCCCTGACTGCGTTAATCAAAAGGCAAGGCATTGTGAAAAGTGTCCCGTCAGGGATTGTGCGTGAAGATAAATAATAATAATAAATAAGGTACATTTCTTCGAATTTTTCAATTGTAACTTTATCAAAAGTCAATCGATTATTTGTAAGATTAATATCTTTACGTAGATCTATTTCTATCTTTGTTTAGAGCCCAGTATGGGCTAGAGAAAGTATGGGATCTAAACAGAGGTCCAGGCAATAAAGTCTTTCAGACCAACTTTTTACCGAAGCTTATTTGGGACAACGTGACAGATGTTGATCCTGTCTCCGATTAAGAATTGCTTTTATTGAACTGTTTACGGCTATGGATTTAGTGCTTAAAAGTTCATAAAGACCGTACACACAAAAGCCTGTAAAACTCCATAGCGGGACATAAGCCTCACCACTGCAGGATTGAGTGACTGATCGTCATAATGCTTATTAAGCGTATTTGCTCGCTGTACAAGGCACTTTGCACCTTCACAGTAACCGGTCTTGTCACCGGTCGAGTTTTTGATCTGATTTATTTCGAGTTGGTTATTTCCCGCTATCTGACGGTAGCTGCTGACATTTTGTTGGCTTTTCCCCTAGTCGCCCCTTTCTACATCCACGGGAAGAATGGGGGTATATTATTTGGATGAACAGCGAGGATTTAGGTGAGAAGGCGATGAGAAGAAGCCGAGCATATCAAATCTGTGATGTTATGTGGTACAACCATAAATACAATCGAATTGCATTATTGCGCATATTGCTATCGCCGTAATTTATTTTTGAATGATTTTTTTAGAATAATTTTAATATATTGAATTTTGCTACAATTTTGTACATATTGCTACTAGTTTTTATTCATTATTCATAGTTCTTAGGAAAGTTATTATTCAATTGAAATTCAAGAAACAATCACGCATTGTTAGTCTGTAATTAGCAAGTCTTGAAAGGCGGCCACATTACTTTCTTCGCCGGCTACTTTTGGTTATGGATCGGTCCTTAAAAAATCTTTATGATTCACAAAGAAAATGAGCCGATATGAGTAATGGATTGTCTAGAAAATATTTTTGGTATTCTTCCTAATTACATTTATAACTTACCTATTTCCATAACGCTTATTAAAGGACAAGAGAACAGGCCTCTACCGTAAAGAGGAATTATTAAAGTATAATCGCCACAAATGGCGAATAAGTAAGCGATCGCAGTACCAGGCACCTCGCACCTTAAAAACTGCTGACCATCACCGGTTTGCAGAATCTTAAATTGAAATAAAATATGACATTTTCGACGGGTGTTTCTTCGAATTGGTAATACCGCAATCTGTCGCTGTCCATTGCTGTTTTCAAGATCCTTAGTCATCACCCTTAGTCATCACCCTCAGTCAGCATTCATCAAACCACTAAGAGAGTAATATGTAATATATTAGAGTCGCAAAAAAGCAACATCGAAAATGCATACTACAACAAAAATAAATAAATAAATATATAGAAACACATAATAAATAAATATATAACAATAATAAATAAATATATACAAGTATATTACCAATCCTGAGGTAGACAGAGATCTAGACAATGAAGTCCTTTCGATCCACCTTTCACAAAGACTTTTTTAAGGCAACGTGGGTGGTGAGCTTATGGTCATTTTAGTATCCAAGCCAACAGTACAATATAGTTACACAGATATGTATTAATTTCATAAATACATATAAACGTTCATGACTGAAGTAAAAACATTCATATTAATCACACAAATATTTGAGTATAGCGGGATTCGAGCCTGAAATCCGAAGCTTCAAAGGCTGGATCACTACCAACTAAGCTATCGAGTCGTATAAGGAAATAGTGTGATTAATATTGTATTCTGCCTAAAATGTATTTATCCTACATCATAATGAAATTTGTTCGTGGAGTGAGTATGTTATCAAATTGGCCAGAAAAATTATAAAATAATTTTTAAACAACCAATAGTTAGGGGTGACAAAACGATAAGCTACTCCTTCATATCCAAGGTTCTGAAGGTTGTTTAGTGGAAAACAATTGAAGAAGAAGTCTCAAACTCGTATGACTGTAATTACTTTTCTTCTTAGAACCTCGATCCGCCACATTCCAGATTTTTCTCGAACCTGCGAAACTATAACAAATATAAAAATGAGTTTAAAAGGTATTTAAAGAAAGAAAGAAATAAGAAACATTTATTGCACATAATATACCGCGAACATAGTAAATTGAAGAGAAAATTAACGATGAGAGAAAAATTAACAAACTTAGAAACGAAACTAAGTAAAGTTTATATATATTATATCTATATATTTCTCTATTATCATTCACTGTCATCATTTTTTCTGTAGAAATATCTTTGATATTCAGGAGTTAACGAAACATAAAGCTTTCCATTATAAGTACAGGATTAAAAGTTGAGAGGGATTAAAGCCGTTTTAAGTTACGACGTTAATCCCAATAAACAAAATTAAGTATGAAATTATAAAGCTGGGACACCGGCGCGTACTGCATATATGTATAATGTTATAGCCATGTTAGTACATACATACATATAATATTACGACATGTAAAGGACGTAGGCAAGAGGATTGGTAAAAACCGCGCCAGACACGACGTACATTAGACAATGCTGCCTGTGACAGGACTACATAATTTTGGTCTAGAATTTTTGAAGAGGATACATTATTTCCACAATATTCTTCCGCCTTCTGTTCCAATGTCACAATATATAATTTACTTCACAGGACTCTATTTTCGAAATATTGCTTTAGTCCTTTAGTAATCTAACACCGAAAGACAACGATGAAAACTTAAAAAATATTATTTTTGAATTAGATACATAATTAGAATTAGACGACCTGCATAGACGAGTGGCGGTAATACCAGTTTTTAGGGTGTCGCCATCTTCTGGTCCCGGGTTAGATTCCCGGTCGGGTCCAAGCAGAAAAACCACTTTTTCTACAGTTTTCTCAGGTCTGGGTGTTAGTGGTGCCTTCGTTGATTCCGATTCCCATACCACAAGTGCTTTAGCATCTTACATTGGGATTAGAGCAATGTATGCAATGTTGTCCCTGTCTATATATGTATTTATTTATTTATTTAAAAAAGATTTTGTTCATAGACAATTATAAAATTAGAACAGAATTGTATGCTGAACTCGTTGTTATGATTGTTCCAAATAAAAATAAATAAATAAATATATTCACTCAATTCCCAATACAGGGGTAGACAGAGGTCTACTCTAGACAAATAGGTCCCTTTGAACCACCTTCCACCGAAGATATTTTCGGGACAACGTAACAGGTGATGAGCCTGTCGCCGGCTTTTTATGTCCAAGCCAATTCGTACACAAGTTTTTAAAAAAAACCCATTGGTACAACCCTACCACCTGGAGATCGAACTCGGGTCTCTTGACTCGAAATTCCGATCACTCAACCACTCGGCTATCGTGACTCTTATGATTATTCCGGTTTAACTGGTGACAATTTGAGCTGTTCAAAATACAGTTACAGCTCCGTGCTAGGCCAGGATCATTATTGTCGTTGTCGTTAATCTGTCAGACAAATTGTTAAAAACTTTTTAGAATTGTTTTTTATTAATCCGTTCTGGATATGTAACGTATTATCTTTCCGTCTATGCAACATCTCACATCATGTTTTCTATGAAACATTGCCTTATTCTATCTTAAACTCGCGGTTCATATTTGCTTCGAATTGGTGTTTTTTAATAAATATTTATGATCTATAAAATGTCATGTAATAGTCCAGGGGTTTTGATATCACATTCTAAGTTCCGGGTCGGGAGACTTTACTTCGTGAACAGGTATATTCATGACTACCTCTAGATATTTTGAGCGTTTCGCGAAGGTCGTGTCAAATTTTATTCAAAACGTTTGAAAGTACCCCGTGTTAATTGTTAAACTCCGTGTTAATTATGACGAACTCAGTGAACGAGTGGAGTATACACCGGTTTTCTAGGTATCGACAGTTCTGATGTCTCGGGTTCGATTCCCGGTCGTGTCTATGTAGAAAACACTGTCTACATTTGCGGTCTGGGTATTTTTGACTCCTTCATTGTTTCCGATTCCATAAGACAAGTGCTTGAGGTACTTACTTTGGGACCAGGGCAATGTATGTGATGTTGTCCCTATCTATGTATGTATGTAGTTGTGAGTTCAAGCCTTAAAATACCCAAATTACCCCGTCACCACAGCGCACCTACAAATATAAACATTATTGAAATGTTGTTGTTTCTAATTTCAAATTAACAGCTTTTCACTAAATGCATATAAAAGTATAATTAATTAAAATCTATTATTAAAATGTTTATCTGTCTGTCTGCCAACTTGTTTGTTTGTTGAAATGATTTTCTTTCGATTTAACGGGATATTCACTGACAGACAGCTGATATTATTAGGAGTAACTTAGGCAACAGTTATTTAAGAAAAATAATTAGGGTTCCGCGTTAAGTGTTAAACCGTGGGCAAAGTCGCGGGGTCGACTAGTCAGAAGTAAAAAATTAAAAGATATGGTTAAGCGTTGAATACGAAACAAATAATTCCAAGGTCCTTTGGTTTACTTTCACACTCTGGTCAGATTGCACTTATATTAAATAAATATGAAAATTTAAATTTTAACCGACTCCGGCAGGATTCAAGAACCCGCGACCTTCGCCGTACGGCACCGATGCTCTTGCCTCTTCGTGAACTCGCAGCAGTTGAAATTATTTAGTTAACTAACTCTACCACTTATGTACATTAAAAACACCATAATATCTTCCTTTTATAATACCATTCATTTTATCTAGCATGTAGTATTGTTATATAATTACTATCTATTACATAAATACTAATTTATTTAGTATATAGTATTTTCAAAATTTTAAACCGAAACGTAACGCACGAAACACTCCGAAGTTTAACGAAGAATATCGAAACCACTACGAAACTTGCAAAGCGATGTTACCTAACATTAAAATTACCCCATGAAATGGGGAAATGTTATCATATAGTATAAAATATTAGTATACTAGTAACGTATACCTATAACATTAACAAATAATGTAAGTAATTTCTTATTCTCCTTTTTAAAAGCATATCAAGAGCATATGCTGAACATTGGCTTCCCCAAAGCTTTTCAAAAAGAATGTAGTAATTTATTATTGTGTAATTGATAATCATATGATTTTTAAAACTTTTATACTATAAATATAGAAATATTAATTCAGTACACACAAAAGTAATTATTTAAAAACCAATGTTATGATTACACATAACAAATGTAATAAAATATATGAACATTAATTATAATATATAGATTATTAATCAAATAAATAGCGTTTCGTTTCGTTTATCTCATAAATAGCGTGTTTAAATCGTTAGTTACAAAAATAGAAATAAATTTTTGGTTTTTTATTTAAGTTTAGTTATATTGTAAATTGCCTAGAGCTGGCAACACGCCACATCTTTTTTACTCACGTTCAGTACGTCGACTACATTCATAGGGAGAGTATGTCACGTTCTTGCTCTTTGCTCGAGACTACTTTTACGTAGAACCGTTTAAACCGGTTTTGAAAGTGTACTAGGTGTGGCGTAGGCGAGTGCCGCTTACCGCGTTCAACCATAAAAATACTTTTTGTAAAGTTCGAAATCAACTTTTGTGTACTTTTACATAGTGCTACAAGTCCTGTGAGTCACTGCCTACTTTCATATCGCTATCTCCGAACCAAGGTACGAACATTATTTAAAAAGAACGAATTGTTATCATTGAACAGAGTAATAATAAATTGATAGAGTATATATTAGATTTGTATCCTAATTGTACTACTATAAATGCTTTCATTCACATTTGTAAAATGGTTATTACATTTATTTTTTAAAAATATTTAATTATAAATAATAAATATTTATATTTATTTTATTATTTATTACATTTATTTTTTACTTAATTTTTTTTTGTAATGGGTGTTACAAAGTAAATAAAAATACGGTTTATTCTTTTATTATATAATTGTATAGTAGGTATGCATAATTATTTATTTGCTATGGTATGGTACATTGCTATGGTAAATATATAATTTACTAACTTGTACTTAAATTTTCCGTTATTTCATATTATTGTGGCAATATTATTTTTTGTTCTTTTGATTATCCCTTTATGTAGAATAGTTATTCCTACGTAGTAAATAATTATTGTCTTTTGTAGGTATCTTAAAAAACTTTTTTGAACAAAGAAAAAATTTATTAGTTTTCTAACTGTAACTTCTGCACATACATCACCATCATGTCATCTCGTGAAAGCGCAAAAAAATTTACTTCCCATTGCATCCCTCATTACTCCTATTACTCCCTCCTAATATTCCTCATATTCATTATTCCCTCAGTTTCATCTTGAGACAACCACAGGAAAAAATGCGTTTTAAATTCTTACGTAGAGTACAGCGTAAAATAATACCTCGTACCTTCTTAGATTTGGTGGGCAGAATGTGTAGCAAGATATGGGTAGGTAGGCAGTAATACCTTTAAACTTACCTATGTACGTAGATTATCTTTTTATACTTTAAATACAATGTTTGTTTATACATAGAATATGGATTCTATGTATAAACGTATATTTTACTTAATGTTTAGTTAAAGAAAAAGTGGTATTCATTACGTTATACTTAATATAGATTAGTAAAAAACCATCTTGTTTCTGAATATATAATATTCAGGAGGTTAAAGGTTTTTTGACTGTATTTTTATACGATTTTTTTTTCTTACAATCGTTGGGCGTTTCCTCAGTACTAAAAAGGATATTGTACTAATCTTTTTCTATGTTTAAATCCTGTGTCAGTTTGGTAGTCCACGGCTATTGGACTACGCACCGTAGGTTAGGCCTTATCTCCGAAATATTCTTGACCGCTTTCGATGACATTTTGCGCATATTATGAGTAACTAGGTCCAACATGAGAAATGAGGTCAATAACTTTATATTTTTTAACTTTCTTTTTATTGCAAAATAAAAGCTTTTTATATGACAAAGGGTTCCACAAGTTTCTAACAGATGGCGGTGTCAACCTCATAGTTCATATATTTTCATATCATTTCGTAAATCGGCTAATATTTTTAGTACCAAGTACTATTATTTAGAACAGTTATAAAACTTTTTAGTTTATCAAGGAATCCATTAATTTTTAATAACTTCATTTTAATTTATTTCTTTAAATTTTTTTTGAGCAACATAATTTTTATTATTTATGTATCTGATAGGTTCTTAATATGAAATGGTGGTGTCACCACTCTCTGTCCTCTGTCTGTTACTCTGTCGTTAACTCTGTCGTTAAGTCGTAGAATAAAATTCAGCAGACTAGTGGCGGGCAGTAGCGTCTAAGGTCCGAGGTGTCTGGTACTGCGATCGCCAATTTTCTTGCGGAGCGTGGCGATTATAGCAAATTTTTTTTAAAGGAGAGAGCTATGTCATGCAGTCGATTTTTACAGGCCGTTTAGTATTCGTTAGTAGTCGAGTGACGAGTCGCGGAATGGATGGGTGATCGAGGTTCGAGTCAAGAGACCCGAGTTCGATCCCCAGGTGGCAGGTTCGTACCAATGGTTATGCACTTAATTGTCTCGAACTCTGTTTATCTCTGTATTGGGTATGACGTGAAGATATGAAAGTGAAATTTAGTAGGTATTCCCAGTTACATTTCTTACCAATGTAACCTGACTGACCACTTGATACATCAAAGTGTATATTCTTCAAACAGCGGTACTTCCTTAAGCTTTTAATTGCGATCGAGGTTTGCCTTCGAGAGGTGGGTACGGTACGATCAAGCGTTTGTATTGCTATTTTATTGCTACACGTCGGTTTCAATGTGGTTTAAATGCTCTCGGATCTTGTCTTACGAAAACAAACGATCTTAAATAAAATTTGATCATTTCTTTTTTCGGTTGGTTCAAGACTGGCAAACAAAGAAAACACGAATCTTTATACTACGGATGATATTGTGCTCCTTATTAAAACTGATATAGGGACCTAAGGAGGTTAATAAATACATTTTATTTTTTAATTAAATTGAGGATAAATGTAAATAAATATTTTCACGCAATTCCCAATAAAGGGTAGACAGAGGTCTAGTGTAGACAATTAAGTCCCTTCGGCCCCCCTTCCACCGAAGATATTTTCGGGACAATGTGACAGGTGGTGAGCCCGTCGGCGTCTTTATGTCCAAGCCTCGTGACTCGAAATTCCGACCTCCCAACCACTCGGCTATCGTGACTTTTAAATTGAGGAGAGGTAATTAATTACATACGGAATTTATTTCGCCTGTGGACCTCATTACGATTTGACAAAGAATAAAAGTTATGGTTTCATTTAATTAATTCTTCAACCTTTACAGGTTTCAGGAGCGTGTATTATATAAATATTATTTAATTAGTAGTAAAAGTGTAACTAAAACTGACCACTAATATGCTCGAACGTGGTCAATTGACGTAAGTCGGGTTATGATTAAAAAAAATGTCGAGGCCCTGTGATTTCGCAGATTTCTATTTTAAAAATAGATTTGATCGGTTTTAACTTTGAAAAGGAAGAAATGAAGTTATTATTCGTCATTAAATGTATAATATATGTTAACTTATACATCGATGTAGTAAATTTTATAAGTGATAATTGTAGTAATAACATTCTTCAAATATTGACTGTGTTTTTAGGAAGTACCTTACCGCTGTTGATCTTCTCTGATCTTCTATTCTCTAGAGAGTCAAAGCTATTGTTTTTTTTTTTTTTCTAAAAATGTAAATCAAAATTCCCTTTTACAAGAGCTATGACTTTTTCCTTACCTTCCTAACGTAACTTTTAACAGCCGCAGCCCGTGCCTTCCTGATAAAAGGACTTAATGAATGAAAAGGAAGATAACTTTACAAAATTTACGGTGCGGATCTTTCTAACGTAATTGTCCGTTGCTAAGCGTGACGCGGCTTAAAATGAAATATAACCTCAAAAGACGCCCGACGCCATTATTTTCTGAATGTGATAGGATAGGACGAACGAGTCTATAACCGCGTGCGCGGCGACCGGTTTGGACCAGTTTCGTTTTATTTAAAGTCCTTGTTTCTAGGATAGGGTTACCATATATTGTTTTTTATTTCACTCTTAATAAAACGATTTATTCTTTTACACAAATTAGGGTAATTAAAAATCATGAAGTTGACATAATGATATAAGTACCCACATCCACGTGTTGCAATAATCATGTGACAGAAGATTAAAGATTGTAACAAGACCACTGGTCATTTTTAAATACCATTTGGAACGCTTTGTACTAACAATGCGTTCCAAATGGTTTTCAAAACCGTGTTTTAGGCATTAATACCACTTCGGCCATAACCTCGGTTTTCTAGAAGTTTAAATGAGCCCCAATGCGGGCTAATAATTGTAAAATTATTTCATGTCCCATGTAGTATTAATAAATGGTAACCCTATATAATAAAGGATCGTATTTTATAGACTTTTCCATAGAGACGTGTATGTATAATGTTTCTGAGGTTGTTTTAACCGTTGAAAAGATTCAAACGCGTAGTATTTTTTATCCTTGATAATTTTGGTAGATTTTTCAAACACATGCATTGAAAAATTTAACGTAAAAGGCCACGTTTACACCATACATTTACACAATACATAGTACAATACTATCAGGTAAAATTTGTTACAGCATCCATATATTTGTGGCTGCAAAACTTAAAAAGTAGTCGATGGATTGACAAGAAATTTTGAATGGTCGTTGCATTCTTTTTATCCTAAAATTCCAGGGGAAACGAGAAATGTGTAATTTGTAAACTTTAAAAAGTCACGATAGCCGAGTTGTTGGGTGGCCGGAATTTCGAGTCGATAGACCCGAGTTCGATCCCCAGGTGGCAGTACCAATGAGTTTTTCAAAAACTTATGTACGAATATCGTTGGCTTGGACATAAAGGCGGCGACGGGCTCACCACCTGTCACGTTGTCCCGAAAATATCTTCGGTGCAAGGTGGGTCAAAGGGACTTAATTGTCTAGACTTGACCTCTGTCTACCCCTGTATTGGGAATTGCGTGAAGATTTATTTAAAAAGATTACTATTTTTATGAACTGAAGCGTATAGTTTATTAAAATTAATATAATTTTTTTATGTAATAAGAACCGTGGAAATTTGGTTTGAAAAAACTAAATTGAAAAACCTCTGGAATGCGTAAAGATAAAAAAATTATACATGAAAAAGTAAATTATATATTTTTTGGCGGCACCCTTATACAGTGATAATAAAGAAAATATTGGTTGAGAATTTCCTCTTTAGAATAAAAATCTTAGGCGCAAAGTAAAACGTTAAGGCTGATGGATAACAAAAAGAGGCCTCAATACTGTTACAAAATTTGCTTAACAAATAACGCCACTTCCGAAGAGCGTTTGCTTAGCAATTTTTCTTGTTTTAGATGATAAAGAAAAAATCATGAGTTTTCATGAAAGTTAAAAAAGCTTATGATAATTTTGTAAATGTTAATGATTTAATTAATTAACCAGAAAAACTGTTTCTGATTTAGCTGTAAAAATTTTCTACGGTATACTTAATTTTTGGGAATATTACTTAACAGTAAAGTTTTAAGTAGTATTTAACTTCTACATGTTTTTAGTACAGAATTATATTTACATAAATGCTTATTACGTAACAAAACGTTCATTTAGTCGCTTTTTATCAGATTTTCGAAGACACATGACCGTCTTACTCGAGGGCCATGTTAAAATGTATAAAAAGTAAAGTAGTAAACACCTAAATCTATTTCATAATTATTATTTGAGACAGTTAAAATGTAGCGCTAGCCATAACAAACAAATGTAGCAAATTATGTGAACTAAAAACTTGCTGTGGGTCTGAGTTATAAATACATATAATGTATGTCACGGAACCCTCCAAACACGTTACCTGCAACAGGTTGCGTGATTGCAAAAACAGGAGCCCCTTTCAAGTGGCGAATAAAAAGTAAAAACTGTACAAAAGCACCGGACTGTATAGCGTAACTGGGTTAATTCGGTTCAAGTGAATAAATTAACAAATTATTACGTCATGTCTGTCATACTCGGTGCGGGAGACGGTACGCTGAAAATACTTTAATTGCGTACAAATTTCGTTTTGGTACTAATATTAGAGAATAGAAAGTAGCACTGTCTGTGTTTTTAGTGTTGCACCGCTAAACTGCTTAACAGACATCGATGATTTTTTTTCTGGAAGTATTGTTTATTATGAACAAATTAGGATACGATATCCTAGGTAGTTCATAATAAATTGTTTGTGAATTTCTGAAAACTAATAACAACAATAAATAATAGACGGCATCTAGCCAACAGGCGTTTGTGCCGTGCTTCGGCAAATTACACTCCCAATAAGAATGATGGACCAACCTACAAGTACGAGTACAGGTATAGGGTCGCTACCTAGAGGCAGCCAGGACGCGCTAGGAGCTGGCGCTGGACGTAGCAGCATGCGGAACGTCATTATATATATATATATATATATATATATATATATATATATATATATATATATATATATATATATATATATATATATATATATATATATATATAAATAATACGAGCAGTTCTTGAGTCTTTTAAATTAATATATTTAATATGGTCTGTGTTGATTTTCAAAGAACGCTGTAATTAGATTTGTCTGTGTGTGGCGTGAAGAGAATATTGGCAATATTGATTCGTCTGAATAGAATGTATTAAGGACAAAAAAAAAACTTATTTTTCTGAAGGTTGTACCAATGATTAATTTTGCTTAGTCTTTTTATACTTAAATAACAAATAGCTCAATATACTAGCCGTCGTTTGGGGGATAATTTTCGATTTTTATATTATTTTTGATTTCTATATGGGTAGTAATGCAAAATATTATAATATGCAGACTTGACGACGCTAAATTTTCTTGATTGTAATTAGAAAACTTTTTTCTTGATTGTAAAACTGACTTTTAAAATGTTAGTTTGGATGAAAACTAGATTTAATTAGATCTCTAGCTTTAGAATCAGACCTCCCACCCACTCAGCTATAATAACGTACTTTTTGTAACTAATTTTAATTAATGAACGTACGAGTTTAAAATGTAGCCGGTAAAATTTGGTCGTGAAAGTAAACATTGAATATGTTCAAACTGGATGATATAAGGAAAGTTTTAACGGTTCCAGAAATAATCGCGGACTAACATTTGCTTAATGTCTGTTTAAAAGCACGTAAGCTTTATTTACATAGAATGACTTTATTCGTTAAAGTAATAAAAACAGCGGTCAGTAATTTATGTTTGGAAGTTGTTTAATTTGCTCTTTTCATGTTTTCTTATCGAATTCGAATTATAAAATCCGTTAAATCATTGCAAATTAAAAGAAAAAACTAGTAATAAAGCTTAAAAAGTATTTGCTTTGAATTTTGGTCGTATGTACGAGAAAGCTTCGAGACATTTTTGACGAGAAATAGGTGATTTCGGTATTAATGTTGTAATAATATTATTTGGTGCAAATACTGAAGGAAATTGGGGTAAGTAGGTTCTCGAGTGGCAACCCCGGACATGTAAAAGGGGTATTGTCGGCTCTATACGAAATCGTATCGTATCGTGTGACGACCTATTCAATATTGCGGAGAGTCGATTGATGCAGGTGGCTGAACAACGAAAACCCCGCATATATTATTATCTATAATTAAAGACAGTTTTAACTTTGGTAAGCATTCACAATCAAGGACGAAATCTAAATTAAAGTTGACTGATATGAAAATAAGAAGTGAAAGCCAGATCATGCCTGATAATTTTTCGGTGCTAAATTTATCATGAGCTCGGTGATGAAGAAAATAGAAAAAACTAGAAAGCCTGGGGTTAATAATTTCTTTTTATAACCAATACAAAAATGTTTCGAAGGCGTCTTCTATCTGTACTGACACTGTGGTTTTTTGCGGCTTAAATCTATTATAAAAATATAAAAAAAAGAATACTCGAGTAGAAATATTCTTTTAGAGAGATTTCTTTGCCCAGAAGTGGGCATTGAAAATCTGCTGCTATAGTTTTATATATCATGTATATAAGTCTATTGAAAAAAAGTCAACTTATTGCGTTAATGTTATATAATGACGTTCACGGGATAAGACGGAACAAGATGCTCGTGCATCACGCAAGCACCCAAACAATCGCTTTCTATGACACCAGGAATTGCAGCGTGGGAAAATTAATTGTTATGGCACCGCTGCCTTGTTTTGGTGTATTTTTAATTGCGACACGTAAATTTATGTGGATAAACTGTTAATCTGTGAGTTTCACTTGATTCCGGCTTTGTTACTGCCGGGAAATAACAGATAAGATATAATACTATCGACTGTCAATAGAAAACCCAAGACAATTAAATAAAATTTTATCTGATATGGGAAAACCTCATTATTTTAAGTTCAAATCTGTATTGGACAGGTTACGAGCCAGGCTTTAGACATCTGCCGACCCCTTTCTTTACGTGGACAGAAAAATCGTTGAAAGCGTATTATTATAAATAAGAATGCAACTCTTTATATCTGTCTTTATAACAGTGTTTGATGAAATTTCGTATGGAGTTAGCTGTAACCCCGGCTGTTGGATAGTTTTTATCCTGAAAATTATCAATTTTCCAACATATCTGTTGATTATCTATTGGCAAGATCTAGTAATTACTTTCGCAATTCAAGTTAGGGCAGACTCGCTGTGACAGAGTATGATCCTGGTCTGTGAGACAACCGCCCCTCTGACCCACATAGACTAGGGTTATACGAAGGAAAAAAGACTGGAAAGGAGGAACGGAGGAAGAGAGCAAAGAGAGTTACAGAGGCCTGCAATTACCTCACTCACCAGATGATACCCAGAAGCACACACCTCCACTTCACGCTGGTGTACTGTGGGATATTCGACTTCATCACAAATTTGAGAATCTTTGATCACCAGACAAGTTAAAGAACTCGTACGTAATATAATATTTTTTATTATAACTTATAATCATATTTAATTTTAAACACGCTTTCTCTTCATAAACATTTGTTCGATATTGTTTTTATAATAAATTCGTACGACATTATTATACTTAATTTATTTTTTAAAAATTCCAAATTCTGTTTACAGAACATAGTTTGTAATAAAAACAAATTCCAACGATCTTTAGATTGTTTGTAAAGCCAGTAATTATGTTTTGCAAGAAGGCTTAGAATTTCAATTAATGGCGAGTGAAAACAAGATGGAGGAAACCAATCGAGATATTAATTAATCAAAAATCTTTTATTTGTTGTCTATAGATTATATTTTAATAGTCGAGCATATTTTTCAGAAATTGTAAGGCGATTTTAGTTTATTTGTGTACCTTTATTATAAATTCTTTCTTGGAGTTACGATGGTTTATTTATTTCGTGAAGTCTGCATAATGAGATTTGTCTGTCGACTGTTAAGATTTTATGCTTGATGTAACCTTCTTGAACGCTAAGTTAACAGCAACTGTTTTTATTTAATTACTTAAGGACAAATTTCGTATAAAATTAGTTTTTAAACTTGTCTTTAGTTCGTTTTTTTAACTTATCTATTTATGTAAGATAACCACTACCTACCTACCTACCGAAACACACATTTTAGTGAACTGTGTTAGAACCTCAATGTTAAATAATTTATTAATACTTTTAGCTTTTTTTCTTATACAAATGCCATCAACAAAGCTGGTAAACCACACCACCACACGCTTTTTTCCTTTTCGGTCGGAATGTAATAACGGCTTATGATGCATCCCATTTTGGAATCTTATTTTTTTTGTGTTGTTTGCAGGCGTATACCAACACCTGGGGTGTCGAGTGGGTGCCGATGGAAATTCGAATCAAGAGACCCGAGTACGATCCCCAAGGCTCGTACCAATGGGTTTTTCAAAAACTTACGTACGATTTATATCGTTGGCTTAGACGTAAAGACGGCGACGGGCTCACCACAAAAAAAAATATTTCGGTGGTAGCTGGGTCGAAATTTCTTAATTGTCTCGACCTCTGTCTACCCCTGTATTGGGAATGGTGTGAAGACATTTATTATTATTCATTGCCGCGCTCGAATAAAAAATATCACCTTAATGGACATCTCCTGATTAGAATACCGATACCTACTACTTTCTGCATAGATATAAAATTAGAGAATAGTGTGAAGAGCGTGCCACTGTTGTGTTTCTAGTTGTCTGGCTTCGGCATAAGAGACCGGAGTGAAAGATTCGTACCAATAGGTTTTTTTTTTTTCAAAATTTATGTACGATTTATGTCGTTGGCATGGACATAAAAACAGACTAACCCTCCGTAGGGAATGGCGTAAAGATATTTTTGTTTTCATTTACTCGTTTCTGATCAATATTTTATAGTAAAAATAAAAAAAATATACTGGAAACGACGTCTTAGTTTAAAAATCAATCACGAACTAGCCTCATTTAACGCATTGTTATACTAGGGGGTTCCAAATTATCCGTGCGGTCGAAAAATACGAAGGGCAAGAATGATCGGAGGAACTAAAACGTAAATATAAGCTTGATTGACAGACTGTCCGACAGTTTGGTTATTCGAGAATATTTTCGAAAGCCTCTTTTTGTTGCTTAACGATTGATAGGCTGACATGTTTTCTCTTGTGTTATTATCGAGCTTATGTCGAGAATATCAAACGTAATTCTAATGAAGACGTGTGGATTAACAACGTTACTTTGCGTTCAGAAATATAATTATTATTTTGTTACATACATTTAATTATTAATTAGGAGAGATTAAAGAGTCACGATAGCCGAGTTGTTGGGTGGTCGGAATTTCGAGTCGAGAGATCCGAGTTCGATCCCCAGGTGGCAGTACCAATGAGTTTTTCAAAAAACTTATGTACGAATTTCATCGTTGGCTTGGACATGACGGCGACGGGCCCACCACCTGTCACGTTGTTCCGAAAATATCTTCGGTGGAAGGTGGGTCAAAGGGACTTAATTGTCTAGACTTGACCTCTGTCTACCCCTGTATTGGGAATTGCGTGAAGATATTTATATTTATTTAGGAGAGATGAAGTCTCGTTCGTCCTTTTCATAAATATTCCTTTCTACATATTTAACGCCAATTTTTAAATCTTTTTGATTTTTTTCGTCATTTTTTGCCTAAGATTGATAAGTTTTATATTTAAAGTTCCTCTTGATAGATCTCTCATCAAAGAAAATTCGTTAAAAAACGAAAAATAGAGATAAAGATGCTAAGGTTGATACTTTGATATAACGATAAAATAATGCATTGGCTTTATGAATAATAACTTTGTAGATGGTGTTAGGTTAGATGCCAATTTACTGGTGCTCGGTGGTGAAAAGAATTAGATTTTATAAAAGCCAAACTATACTCTATAGGAATAGTCTGGATTAGTACGATACTTGATACTAATATGACGATATCCGTGAATGAGAGGTGTAAACACCAGTTATCAAGGTTTTGCGATCTCGAGGTCGCGGGTTCGATTCACGTCCCAGTCAATGTAGAAAAAACACTTTTTCTACATTTTCTCGGGTCTTGGTGTTTGTGGTGCCTGCGTTGTTTCCGATTCCCATAGTATCTTTTCAATTTGGCATCTTACATAGGGATCGGAGCAATGTCTGTGATGTTGTCTCTATCTGTATATATATTTATCTATCTTTATCTGTATATGTATATCTATATACATATCCTTTTCTAACGCTAATAAACTGTCTGCAGTTTCAATAGATATAGAGCCTACGGGGTATGCCATCTTAGTTCTTATAGGTGACAATGGACTTATGCCCTTGACTTTGTAGATGTCCATGGGCATATCATCATTGGTATCTTATCAAGTGGGATGTTAACTTATTTCCACCCTATAACCTATAAAGAAAAGTTTTCTTCCTACGATTACAGTTGTGTGCGCGTTTGTCAAATAAATGTTTTTCTTTTTTTTATGTCGTTAAATTTACGCAATCGCAATTCGTAAGGGGGGAATTTTTACATTTCAGCTGATTTTATGTAACATTTCTCTTATAAAACGCGGAACCTTACCAAAACGTCGAGTACAATGAGCTAAAAAAAGCGTTAAGACTCGCTCTAATATGCTGAAATATTTCGCTTCGCATACCTTTGTTGTCGAAAATGATTGGAATTACTTTGCCTTTTTATGTTAAATCATATTGTAATTCAAGTGATTTCCTGACAGCGGGCTCAGAATTAGGGAAAGTTTTCTATCAATATCTAAATATAAAAATTACATCACGCCATTACTTTAAATGACAGTGGTCAGTTCACCTGATCGCTAGCGTGGGTAGCGGTTTGAACGAACTTGTTGGTCAAAATCTATAAAAATACTAGCAGTTGCCTGCAACGATACACAGTTTACATTTTAATAAAAGAAATAGTGATTATTTTTCCATATTTTGTACAAAAACATCGGAAAATTAATCTGCTATCCGATCCGTTTAGGAGGAGAAACTTAATCACTATGAGATTTTTTATGTAGTAAAAATCTAAAAATATGTTACCATATGCATAGCCTTAAGTCAACACGAAGTGAAATATTTTGTATGTGGAACAAACGTTATCGCCGTTATACGTTTCGCCCAGAAAACTAATCGTAAATATAGACGTGGTCAGAATATGTAAATCAAATGTAAAATAAATATCTTCACGCAATTAGGGAAATACAGACAGACAGACAGAGGTCTAGTCTAGACAATTAAGTCCCTTCGACCCACTTTCTACCGATGATATTTTCGGGACAACGTGACAGGTGGTAAGCCCGTCGCCGTCTTTATGTCCAAGCCAACGATATAATTCGTACATAGGTTTTTTTTGAAAAAAACCCATTGGTACGAGCCTGCCACCTGGGGATCGAACTCGGGTCTCTTGACTCGAAATTCCGACCATCCAACCACTCGGCTATCGTAACTTTTAACTCAAATGTAACAATGATAATTGAACTTACTATGAGATACACTCTAATACATATTACTAATAGTGTAGAACTTAAACTAGATATGTATAAAGCTGTACTATACCACAGATCCATTTTAATTTATATACCAGAATAATTTATAATAATATAACAGAACCAATAAAAAAAATTATTAAAAAAAGAAAAAACATTTAAAAATAAACTTGTACAAAAATGTTATCTATAAAAGAGTATATGTCGAATACTGCACAAAAAGAAATAATCAGTTAATGTAAATATGAAATAAATTAATAGAAGAAATTTAGTCACGATAGCCGAGTTGTTGGGTGGTCGGAATTTCGAGTCGAGAGACCCGAGTTCGATCCCCAGGTGGCAGTACCAATGAGTTTTTCAAAAAAAACTTATGTACGAAATTCATCGTTGGCTTGGACATAAAGGCGGCGACGGGCTCACCACCTGTCACGTTGTCCCGAAAATATCTTCGGTGGAAGGTGGGTCAAAGGGACTTAATTGTCTAGACTAGACCTCTGTCTACCCCTGTATTGGGAATTGCGTGAAGATATTTATTTATTTTATACAATTAATAGAATTTATATTTTATGTACATATATTTTATGGACTGTACCGTGTACATTTTTAAGAACTTTTTGGAAACTTTGTATTCTTTTCTCCAATGTTACATACATTGGACAAAAGAATTACATATGTCAGTTAAATATATAAATAAATAATATGTTAACTACTATGGATATAGGCGAGTGGTTGGGTAATGGGAATCGGAATCTGGAGACCCGAGTTCGATCCCCATGAGTAAGGCTCGTGCCAACGAGCATTATTCGAAAGTTATGCGCGATTTGTATCGTTGGTTTGGTAAAAACGGCTTCAGGCTTATTTGTCACGTTGTCTGGATCGAAAGGAATGAGTTGTCTAGACCACTGACTACTCCCGTGTTGGAGTGCGTTGAGATATAAAAATCAAACGGTCAGGGTTTGAACTCGCTCTATCCGCACTGTGGCGTCATGTGCTATTGGTTCATGTTTATTTCAGTGTGTGCACGATACCGGTTGAACAATCACTGTGGAGATTAGCAAGATGAATGGGGTAGGCGAGTTTAAAAGTAATTAGTGACAGGACGGACTCCATTCTTTATGGTCGATGTTAAGGGCTAGCGACGGGTTATAAATTAATACCAATATGTGAAAAAAACAAAGGTTCTTTTAAATTGTCCTAGTATGAACTTGCTGCCCGCAAGGTGAAGAAACAACGAGAAAAAATCTTCAAAGAAACAACATTCAGAAACAATTACTAAGTTGTTTAATAAAAATCGTAACTCTGGATTCCCTAACTCAGTATAAAAGCTATATCATTTGCCGTATCATAGTTATGAGGGTATGATTTAGAAAATGGGCTCTCTCCGAGTTATCTCGGAAGGTAACTTCAAAGAGAAATGTCTATTATGTGGCCATAGAGATGCTTTCTTTTCTAAAATCCTTTGTTGTAAACGTGGCCGCTGTAGTGCTATGAACTTTTTGGGATGCTGCCAAGACACGCACTATAACACAGATATGATGTTAGTTTTGATTGTGAATGGCTAAGGCATAATTTACTTTGTTTATCCGCATAATTTCAGATAAAATCTTGTCTAATGAATGTAAACAATGTTTAGCACCGATTTCAATTAATTTATAAATTTCATAGAAACAATTTCATATTTCAATTCTCATTTTACAAGCGGGAATAATTCCTTGAATTCATTTTGGACTTTTCCGGAACTTCAATTTGAATCAGTTTAGCTAGTTTCTATGCAATCAGGGGAAATAAGTAAAAAATAAGTAAAAACTTTCCTTTGCAGAGTTTCTCTCTAGGCCACGGCAAGGACTATGGAATTGGTGATACAGTGTATAACAACATCTGTCTCTTAAGAGAGATGAAAAGTGAAGCTACAAAGCTTTTAAGCCCTGATGACCTTTTTGAATGAATAAATAAGATTTATAAATTAACTCTGACCGAGTACTGTGGCGAGGTCCTTACCTGTGTCGCGGGAGGATTCACATAAAAGACATTATCATAAATGATTGTTCGGAACCTAATTAATTTTAGCAAGTAAAATAATAGATAATTACTCAAATAGTAATGTGTATTAAAGCGTGTTAATTAGTTTTCAAAAGGTAGGAATAAAGTTAAATTTTGAAGGAAACTGTATAGTGTTTTATTAATTAAAGTCGATCGTTTCGTTATGAGTTTCCTCTTGACGGAGAGGAAACAGACGAAAGAAATTCCGAAGACATCCCCTTTTTAAAACATTATTGTCAGCTACTTTTTTTATAAAGATCGATACTCATAATTAATTTGATTATAACTAGTCAATGATGAATTTTTAACACTTGTTGCACTAGATACGGTTCTATAAAGAAAACTAGTACTACAATACATTTAATTTTTAACATTCATTAAGGTCAGGGCGTAGTTATGCACTTTATCACAGTTATTAACAATGTTACAATAACAATAGCTTACCAGTTTAGTCGCCAAGCTGTCTCAAAACCAACACTTTCCCTACACTTCTTTTTTTTACTGTCCAAATATGTTTTAACCACCCTGTCTTTGGATAGCACCAAATACCCTCCTTATAAAAATAATAATGACGAATACCGAATTTAAGTCAATACAACAGTTTCCTTACATTATATTTATGAATTGTCTTCGGTAACACGTGTTATTAATTATTAATTCACATAATTCAATTAACATTGTAATTCATGTGTTTGATGTAAATCAAACACTGTATTTTGAATATTTACAACAATCATATACAATATTACCCTCATTTCTTTTATAATAATTATAAGCTTGGCAGGGATTATTGCTACGTAACTTTTATTATTAAGTCTCTATCTTTGAATAGTATCGTAAATTATACGTTACTATATTTATAGTTGAAATTTTTATCTCTTTCATACGTCTCTTCGAAGGGGTGGCGACATCTGTCTGGTCTACACAAACTATGTAAACCTGGGGCGAGCCATGGTCAGTTTTTTGTTTTCAAATAAATGAAATCTGAACAAATTTAGCGGTAGCTATCGACCCAACGCTCCTTAGATTTTTCATAGATAGTTATTTTGCTATTGGCCGGTACTTATCTAAATTTAAACGAATTTCTTGGTCGCAGTTACAATAACGATTGAAAGAAAGTTAGTGATATATAGAGTAGATGATAGTTTATTAAATTAAAAATAAACACTGCTTCCGCCTTTGCCAGCCCTGCTTTGTGCACTAGCGCGTCTATGATGAATGGAGTTGCCGCTAAAGAAAATAATATTAGGGGGTCTGTTCGTTTCAACGTGCTGGCATTTTACAAAACGTTTGGTTTTAAGCAAATTTTAGCAGTAATTAAAATTAACAGTGGCGGGTTGTTCAGTTGCGGAATGCAGGCGTCGCTGCGAGGGACGTGTGTATGTGACTGACGGAAGTTGGCGGCGCGCATTTCATTTGTCTTTTTGGGGATTTATTCGTGACGCTCATAGACGAACATGTGGTTCAGTAGTCATACGAGTACTATTTCGTGCATCATTCCGATCATTGATCAAACAACATGTTTTTTTAGACTTGTTTCTTAACAGTATTTTAATTCGACGACCTCAGCAGACAATCCGCTTGGATCTATCACTCGTTCACACCGTCAAGGAATGTCCTGGTGTCGCCAGGTCTGAGGTCCCGGGTTCGAGTCCCAGATGGGTCGATGTAGAAAACCACTTTTTCTACAATGTCGTGGGTCTGGATATTTATGGTAAATTTGTTGTTTCAGATACCATAACATGCGTGCTTTAGCTACTTACTTTGAGATTAGAGCAAAGTATGTCGTCCATGTCTATGTATAATTGAAACTAAACTCGGTGATTACCATAGTAATTACCCGGTGGTGGATAAATACCATGGATATACTCGTGGTAAAATGTTAACAAAAATTAGTTATCAGAAGTAGGTACACTCTTCAGTGTACCTACTGAAACGTCCTTCTGAAATGTTCACGGCTAACGACCTGGTGACCACAATATTTCAGTCATATTTCAATCTTCGGAAACACCACACTCTTCATACACTTCACCACACTCTATTTGGACTGCAAGTAAAAAAGTAAACGGGACTATTTCCAAAGAACGCATCGTTTCAATGTGACGGCCGACAGACGAACAGACTAATTACATTAGCAGTGATATGATAATTTTCTACTAGACGCACATACTTCATATAGCGGGAATACAAAGGATCCCTTTGCAACCCATCCTGTGTAACGAAAGGCGCTGCAAATATCCGTTTTAATTAAACAAAGAGCAGGATTTTAGGTTTTCATTATTAATGTGAAATTAATGAAATTTACGCTTTGTGAACTGTTAACAAGATTAACTATTCATGAGACATTTGATGTTTTTCGTCTTAAAATTTTGAAGGAACCATTAATATTATTTATAACGAAAGTTTAAAAGGTCAAACTATTATTAGAATAACTAACAAAGAGCCGAGGTAGTAATTTTTTTAATGTAGTAAACTGAAATTATATATTGATCGATATAAGAAATACATTCGTTTATCGATAGTCATATTTTATTCTGCCACCGTTTCGTAACAGGATTCCTGACGGAGAAGAAAAACTGAAAGAAAACCCCGTAGGTATCCTCTTTTTTGGATCTATCTTTTTTTATATTCTTAGATCTAGACAATTTATAGCCTGTATGGCCCTTTTTTGCAAAATAAATATTGTTTCAATATCAGCTACTTGACCCCATGCAGAATTCCATATGATATTATGATAAGGCACAACTCTATCTTATTTTTTAGTACATTGATAGCACCGAAATGCTCAATATTAGATGTTGCAAGTTTCACACATTTAGTTTTATTGCTATTTAGTATATTATTAGCATTAAACCATTGAAATATATGTGACTTGAATTGTTTATCTCGTAGTAACAAGTGTATTAATATGTCGTTTGAAACAATCACAAACAAACAAAGTCTGTGTAGAACTATCGATGTAAGGTTTGAAGTGTTCGATAGCCAGTATCTGTGTAGTATATTTTTTATCTATCTGTCTATCTATCTTATCACCATCCACACCAATAGACAAGGAATCCTTCATCACGATATACGTATATAGTTCAATTTAAACGTATACTTATTTTTTTTAAAGAAGTAAAAAATGCGACACTGAATTTTTCTTCGACCTTTACGTGTATGTTGATGTTATCATCGTCAATGAATTGCAGTCCACTTTATGACAAGCGACTTGCAGCGCATGGACAATTTCCATTGTAGAAAGTTACAGATGCTTTTTTACACATTTGGACTACTATGTAATGCCTCATTGCCCATGAAGATACTAACACTATATGTTTCCAACGGTAACAGAGCAGTTGATGCACTGCTGTTTGGCGGTGTACTACTTTGGCATCCCCCAGCAGTTAAAAACAGCTTGTTGCTCTTACCGATGATAAATACTTCTCGCTTCGATCCGTATATGTATAATTTTTTACACAATAATTTGATTTCGATAATTCTTTTTTTTATTTATTACTTTAATTTATGACTAATTAGTTAGTATTTAATTAAATACTCACTCTGGGAGAAAAATGGGATGGGATCTGGGAAAGATCATGTGTGAATGGAAATTCCGCCTGTGACCACCACCACCGAGAGTCTGATGATGGAGAGTCTGACGCTGTCGACAAAAGTCTTTATTTCGACAAACAATTTTTTTGTAATGAAGGGTTAGTGACATAAGTTAATATAGAAGCACCTATATTCGTATATTTAAAAATTTTAGGACAAAATTGTTAAAAAATATTCAAGACATTGTTTAATACGTTGAATAGAGTAGAGCGTATAAGCGAATTATATATTTATTGGTTTCCTTCCAATTATTTGATTCAGCAAAAGGCACATCTATTCTTTGATTGTTTTTATACACAATATTAGACTTAAATAGTAACACCGTTGCTAGGGCTTGAGAAAGCAAATTAAGCCGCCTTTCTACAAAGGCTTTGTTTTGAGAAGACTGAATTTATTGTGTTTGAGCAAGTTCCTATCCAATTTATTGTGTAATATAGAGTCTATTCAATTTGCATTATATTTCTTCTATACACAAATATTATTCAGGATCGTTTATGTACAAAGAAGGCATGAGAGGAAACTTCGGAAAATAGCTGACTGGTCACAAGCCTTTCAGGAGATCGAACTCGAGGCTCGTTCGTTACGGAAATTAAGTTGGTACGAGACAAAATTTACACTTTTTTACACAAATTTCCTTTTTTTTAAAAGTAGCTTTACTTTTTTACACTGTTTCTACTGTAATTAATAATTTGGCCTTAAATATAGCAATGGCGTCAGATAATAGCGGGATAACTATCTTAACACCAAACCAGCATAGTCTAAGGTTAAAGTTTAAAGTAGCTTCACTTTTTTTTACACTGTTTCTACTTTAATTAATAATTCGGCCTTAAATATCGCAATGGCGTCAGATAATAGGGGGATAACTATCTTAAAAAACAACGAACCAGCATAGTCTAAGGTGCGAGGAGTCAGAGGTCATCACTTCGCTTGCGTGGCGATTATGGCAAATTAAGGGACAAGTCTATCCTGCAGTGGACTTTATGTATGACAATATTTTCCTTTCTGGTTTTATATATAACAACTAGTTGACCCCGCAAACGGAGTTTGTCATATAAAACCCCTATTGGGTTGATCGTTAAAAAGTAAAAATTTTGGTTTGTGCGTATATTTGTTTGATTGTATCAATATATAAAATAAAAACAAAAAATGTTGTCTAAAAATAAAAAATAAAATTAAAGGGGATAATTTTGAGCGATAAGCAGAATTAAGTGAAAATCGGTCGAGTCATTTTCGTTTAATTATAAACACTGTGACACGAGAATTTTATGTATTATAGTTTCGCCTTTTTCCTTACACCTTGCCCATCGTGATAAGTTGGAGCAAATTATACCTATCGTGCCTAAGGACATGACCGAGGTATTCAATTCTACGTTTCTTGATAGCACGTATTAGCTCCCGGGTCATGAAGACGCGCTGGAGTACATATCATTCCTGACTTTTTGTGTTCAACTGATGCGAAGCGTATCGATGGTAACGCCAAGTCTTTGCTTCGAGACGTTTTCCGATATAATAAAAATACATATATAATATCATATAATTCTATCGAATATAAATAAAAAGTTCCTCCTAATATCAAGAGCTCACTACATATCAAGTAGCTTCTGTACAGGAAGTCATTTTAGTGTAAATTTTGGAAAACCACTAACACTTTACCGCCAATAAAGGGACCCAAATGGAACAAATATGGCTACCAAGCTTAATTTCACGACATTCTAACCTCCACCACAATTTAATCTTCGCTCATCCCCTCTACAGTGAAGCGTATACAGATTTATCGTCACCATCTCGGCGCCTAATAAGGTATAGGATTACATTTTATTACGGCGGATTGTTGGTTCATTAATTCGGTGTTGCTATGGAGAGAGCCCCGAAAAACCCGTTTTGTGGTAAATATAATTTCGTTTGTTGTTGGTTTTAAGTATGTTCTTGCTTATTTTTAGATAATGTTGGGGACCTGAAGAAATAATTTAAAAAGTTGTTTTTACGCATGACTTTTTATTTTTATTTTAAAAAGGTGTATTTTTTTGGCTAGAGGTAATTTTGGCTCTACTTTCACGACAATGATTTTAGAGCTTTCGCACCAAACAAATGTGCTATACTATGCTAGAATTGTACAGTCAGCCATCCAATGCGACTATATGCTTTGGTTTTTAGTTGGATGTAAAGAACTTTGACATCATCAACCTCATCGTACGTATATGTGCATACATGCGTACGATCTGTATGCATGTGGTAAGCAAACGAAAGATATTTTTAGTTTTTGATTTTTTTACTATAAATATGCATTCCTTCTTTTGTAAGGCTACAAAAGAGTGTGTATACAAATACACACGTATTCGTATTTGTTATACTTGAAGGTCACGATATATGCAGGACTGAACAAGGACACTCACAATTCATTCAAAGCTGATAGCCAAAAATTGCGATACGAGCAAAATTTTGGTCTCTATTCGATTTCTCATTATAGTGCTCAGTGTAAAATTAACGTTCTGCAGCGCAGTTGTCTCTTGTAAGTACATTTTTAGTTTTTCCTTACTTCATAATGCGCTAACTTGCTTTAAATGATGTTAGTCTTATATATTAGTTAAACATGTCCACATGGAATACAAAAAAAAAACGTTTCTTTCTCTTCTAAGAAATACGTTCAGTATTATTTTAAGGACAGATTATATTAAAACCTAAAATTCAAATTGTAGTGATATCTAAATTTGTAGCTTCTCATAAGTTTCTCATAATTTAATAAAGTAATTAACTTAATAACAAAATAAAGATTAACCAATTATAATTTTCGAAATATGACTTACTGTCAAGAAAACCTTCCAAAGATAAAGATAGCCCTAAAGGTTGTTTAAAAGTTGAAACAGATAATGCCGTTTTTTCACCAAAAATTACCGTATCATATTAAAGTTGTATTCCAGCAACGCTGGAACTTTTCGTCCGTGACGTGACATCTTCCCAATTTAATTAAGCGCCAAGCAATTAATTATCATGAATAAAAGATCTCCACGGAGTTTCTCCAAAGACAAGGGTTACCATTTGTTATTTTTAATTAGACATAATATCATAATTATGTGAATGAATGAAAACTGCAGGTGTCCTCGTAAACATAAAACTAATTTATCTTTTTTTTTTAAATATTTTTAATGTAATTTTATATATAGTTGGCTTATAACTTCTTTAAACAAAATATGTATTACTAATTGAAAATACTGTTTGCTTCATTTAATGTTTGTCATCGTGTTTTTGTCGACGTGTGGTTTTACAGTGGAAGAATACTCGTATATTCAAGGGTTTTCCCTTAGTCGCCTCTTAAGACTTCCATTGGGTGGTGAGATAACCATCTCGAATACCAAACCGACCTTCAGCCGATCGCTGACGAGCAGCAGCTGCAAGATTTTTGGTACTGGGATCACCAATCCGTTATCCAATAGGTACCGATTATTAACCCTTCTGTCTGGAAGAGAATTATGCTCGGCAATAAACTTTTATAGGCCGTTATGATAATGTAGGTGACATTATCATTTATCAATTTAACAAGTATTTTATTTTAAAAAATGTATGATATGTCAATACGGTAATGATGCCGTTAGGCGAAACCGGTCGGTTAATTGTTGAATAATTAAATACACAATTGTGTACAAGTGTTCAACAATGAATTTGAAAATGTATTCACAATTTAAAAATCTTATCCACGCTTACAACCTAAACATGGTTACCCTATTGTGACTTGTATAAAACTAAAGCGCTTGATTTTTGAGCTTAACTGTCTGTTTATGGCGTCTCACCGAGCTGCCAGAATTAATGAAATTAAACTGTGGTGTTAACCTATTCCAACAGACATTTTTTATTGGGTGTTATTTTAAGCATCATTAAATAGTTACAAAAATTATGTTGGGAATTTGCTCAATAAAAAAGATTATGTGCTATTATGTCCTAGTAAATCTGAGACCACAAAATAGACTAGACAGACTATTTTCTTCATTAAAATTGTTTCATTCAGTTCCTTATGCCATGTGGATTAAAATTTACATCAAGTTACCACAATTTATACAAAACGAAAATGTTAACCAAAAGTTTAAATTATTATTAAAAAGATAATTAATTAAATTCAGATAATGAGTAATTCATTATCTGAATTCCTTGAAGAACAATTTTGAACTGTAATGAGACTACTTGTTAATTACGTCCCTTTAATATGTTATTAAAATTGTTATCAGTACTTATTATAGGTGTGAAATAGATTTTTATTGTTTTAGTTTTAATAATAATGAAAATAGTTTTATTACTTAATTAATAATAAGGTGGTAATTAATTAAGTCTGGAGTAAGATGTAGGTATAGACTTTTTTCTTATTATATACTAACATTTACTAATAATATAGATTTAGTTTTAAGATTTAAAAATTGTATAAGAAATTACTGTGCCCTATCCGGGTTCATGTTGATACGAACATGTTATTTTAAGAACCTCTGTACACACATGAGAACGCAATAAATTATTGAGTATATATCTGTTTGTAATATTGAAATAACCGTTTTTTACTACATGTATATGAATATATATATATATATACGGTACATTCACCAAAATAACATTTTTTTACACTTTTTGCCTGTCTTTCTGTTTGTTTCGGCTAAGACCGATTTTAACGGGACTGTCACTGGCAGATAGCTGACGTTATAAGGAGTAACTTAGGCTACTTTTATTTGAGATAAATAATTATAGTTACCATTAAGAAGAAGTTAAACTGCGGTTAAAGCCGCGGGGGGCAGCTTGTATAATATATTGATATAAAGTATCCGTGTGATTACAGCGTAAGATGTAACCGCCCCCTTTCTTCCCGTGGGTTTCGTAAGAAATGACTAAGGGAAGCAACTTTAAAAATACCTTTGGCTACCGACAGATGGTAACCATTGCAAATATACCACACCAAAAATGGACCATGGTCAAAGGTGGAGAATATCTGGCGCTGCGATCGCCAATTCACTTACCAAGCGTGGCGATTATGGAAAATCCTCGGAAAGACCCGAATTTTGCAGCGGACTTTAACAGCCCTTTAAGAATGAATCTAAAATGTCCTAATATTATAAAATCATAGCTGAATTAAGAATATTTCGTTTTTATTTTAAAGGTATCCTTTGCAATATTTTCTTATTCAATACTGTTTTTTCAAAATTATGGACTCAACTTTATTAAATTACGATAACTTTGTGGTTGGGTGATTCTAAATTTGCGTTTTACGGTTTGTTTTGGCTTGGACATTAAGATTGAGACAGACTTTCCATTTCCTCCTGTCACGTTATCCTAAATAAGTTCTGGCAAAAGTGGAATGTAAGGTAAATCAGTCTCGATCTCAAACCATCATTACTAAAAATACGGTTTAATATTTTAACGGATAAAGATGTACCTAAGGTGTTTGTACCTGTACTTAGTACACAATGTAGTGAATGACTAAACCGCTTTTTTTCATGTGCTTTGATCAATTAACTTGACAGTGCGTCACCGCAGGATGAGTCAGGTTAAAAAAACTATTGTATTTATTAACAATGAATATAAGTTTTGATAAATATATTTGATACTTTCACTACCGTGCAAAAAAAGCTACTTTACTTTTCAACACCTTATTAATTATGGTACTTACTTTTGTTTGAAGTAGCAACGTCAACGATTATCTTTTATTTAAAGAAATTTGCGGATCTTTTAGAGAATTAATGCTAAGTGTACCGAAACGTACCTTTTTATCTCCAATGACAATTTGGTAGACAGGTGGCTCTGACGTTTTAGAATGAGGCCAATTATTCGATAACGTTCAGTGTCATCGAAACTGCAGTTTAATCACAAGGCTTAATGCTCATTTAACGAATCTACATACTGAATATATTAACGCCATGAATGGAGGACACGTGTAAGCAAAATTATGTCTTTTACAAAATGTCCTCATATAATATGTATCTATTCAAATACTCCGACGAGCGTGTATGAAGCAAATGATGAATCTCATTGACTAACTTCTGGGATATGCGTTGTGAATATATGTGTGTATATTTAGGTAAAGTTAAATATTTATGTTAATGTCAGTTTAAATAAATTTATCTTCACGCCTTTCCTAATACAGGGGTAGACAGAGGTCAATTCTAGACAATTAAGTCCCTTCGACCCACCTTCCACTGAAGATATTTTGGGACAACGTAACAGGTGGTGAGCCCGTCGCCGTCTTTTATGTCCAAGCCAACGATATGAATCATACATAGGTTTTGAAAAAACCCATTGGTACGAGCCTGCGACCTGGGGATCAAACTCGGGTCTCTCGACTCGAATTCCGATCACCCAAACACTCGGCTATCGTGACATTTCATAAAAAATAAAGCACAAAAATCTTACTTTTATTCAATTATTTCATACGTATTTTTAAAATAGCGATAGCGATAGGTAATCGCCTCTAATTTTATGCTTAAGTAGCTACTTCCCACGGTTTTATACACATTTCAACTAACAAAAAGTTCTTGGGGATGAAATGACTATTGGTTGTCTTCATTCCCACTTTCTTAGAACATGGAGTTGTGTTGCAGCGTCTGTGCCTCGAGCGTAACAATAGCCTCTTTCATCTCGTGGATGTCGGAAGAGGCGATTAATATCGCATCTTAATCGCCACTTTAATATCGTAATGGCTACCGATAGATGGTGAGATTATAATCTTGAAAAATATCAGATCAAAATTCATTACATCGGTGACCGTTGAGCCTAAGATGCGAAGGGTCTGTTTCTGCGATCGCCAATGCGCTTGCTAAGATGGTCAATCCGTCAAATGATTCTACAACTAGGACCCTAGACAAGAGAACTTCTCAACGATCAATAGCACAGAGTATTTGAATACAAGCCAATTCACCAAGTAATATATTGCTCATTTATTTTATCATTAATTGTAGTCAGCAGCGTGATTTAACTCTAAATTTGTTTCGTAAGAATTATCGTAATAAATCTAATAACGAATACGTGGTAAAACTTTAGATATTGGTGCGGGAAAATGCTTTCTACATTCTCTCAAATTATATAGAAAACGCTTCAAAGGCTTTTGTGGCGAGGAGAGAGCTGATTACAAATTTATTGATGCTAGGTTTTTGTAGTAAGCAATTTTCTATGTAGAAAGGGAAGAATTAGTTTTGTTATTTTAAGTTTTCTGTGACGATTGTGATCTTTACGCATATTCCAAAACTTGAAAACCTATGATATGTGCGTAACGAATGATATAAAATTAAAGATTTTAACTAGTTTATTTATCTTCACGCATTACCCAATACAAGTTCCAAATTTAGTCCTTTATACCTACATATCACCGAAGCTAATTTTGGGACAACGTGACAGGTGGTGAGCCTGTCGCCACCCTTAGCCCACCCACCTGTCCAAGCCAACTACATACATCACACATAATTTTTAAAAATTCTAAGGAACGAGCCTACCTCCCGTAGATCGAACTCTCAGGTATCTTGACTCGAATTCCGATCACCCAAACACTCGGCTATCGTGACATTTCATAAAAAATAAATCAATAAAAATAAAGCACAAAAATCTTACTTTTATTCAATTATTTCATACGTATTTTTAAAATAGCGATAGCGATAGGTAATCGCCTCTAATTTTATGCTTAAGTAGCTACTTCCCACGGTTTTATACACATTTCAACTAACAAAAAGTTCTTGGGGATGAAATGACTATTGGTTGTCTACATTCCCACTTTCTTAGAACATGGAGTTGTGTTGCAGCGTCTGTGCCTCGAGCGTAACAATAGCCTCTTTCATCTCGTGGATGTCGGAAGAGGCGATTAATATCGCATCTTAATCGCCACTTTAATATCGTAATGGCTACCGATAGATGGTGAGATTATAATCTTGAAAAATATCAGATCAAAATTCATTAAATCGGTGACCGTTGAGCCTACGATGCGAAGGGTCTGTTTCTGCGATCGCCAATGCGCTTGCTAAGATGGTCAATCCGTCAAATGATTCTACAACTAGGACCCTAGACAAGAGAACTTCTCAACGATCAATAGCACAGAGTATTTGAATACAAGCCAATTCACCAAGTAATATATTGCTCATTTATTTTATCATTAATTGTAGTCAGCAGCGTGATTTAACTCTAAATTTGTTTCGTAAGAATTATCGTAATAAATCTAATAACGAATACGTGGTAAAACTTTAGATATTGGTGCGGGAAAATGCTTTCTACATTCTCTCAAATTATATAGAAAACGCTTCAAAGGCTTTTGTGGCGAGGAGAGAGCTGATTACAAATTTATTGATGCTAGGTTTTTGTAGTAAGCAATTTTCTATGTAGAAAGGGAAGAATTAGTTTTGTTATTTTAAGTTTTCTGTGACGATTGTGATCTTTACGCATATTCCAAAAACTTGAAAACCTATGATATGTGCGTAACGAATGATATAAAATTAAAGATTTTAACTAGTTTATTTATCTTCACGCATTACCCAATACAAGTTCCAAATTTAGTCCTTTATACCTACATATCACCGAAGCTAATTTTGGGACAACGTGACAGGTGGTGAGCCTGTCGCCACCCTTAGCCCACCCACCTGTCCAAGCCAACTACATACATCGCACATAATTTTTTTAAAAATTCTAAGGAACGAGCCTACCTCCCGTAGATCGAACTCTCAGGTATCTTGACTCGAATTCCGATCACCCAACCACACGAATATCGTAAATTTTTTATTAAAATTTTTGGAAATTTATTGTTGCACTGTGGTGCACATTCACTTTTGAATTAAAAAGTAAATGACTACAAGTTAAAATAAAAAATAGAGAAACTATATTAATGATTTATACTAAAATTTTAACATTATAGATATTAAAATAGTGTTTAATTTTCGAAGTAAAATACTAAATCATTGCTCATTAAACACTTATTAAACACCATTTCTTAGCTCCTTGCCAAGCAATAAAACTATCCTCTACATTTAAGGGGAATCGCATGATTATGAATAATTTATATTGTTGCATTTTTGGTAAAGTATATTTAAGTATATCTGGTATAGCAATATTTGTCTAAAAGTGCGTTTTTTCTTATAGTAACCTTTTTATTAGTAATTTTACAGGTATTTTTCAATAACTGAATATTCTTAACGTATTTGTTCTCTTCTGTATCATCGGTGCCGTGTTCTACGGAATCGATTAGATCCACTTCTACGCTTTTTAAATTTTAATTACAATTTTATTGGGTGATTGGTAATTAGACATCATTTGCTAAGTAGGACGTGATGCAATGCCGTATTAAGCTTTAATGTCTTAATTACTGATAGAAAATTTCCTGTTAAGGCAAATTAGCAGAATTGTAAGCATTTTTTAAAGTGAGTGTCATAGCTACATTCTGTCAACTAGGCTTAGAAAATGTTAAATACATAGCCTAATCTTTAGGGCTTCATATTTTGGGTTATATGTGTTTATCGTCTGGCAGATATCCTTGATATCTACATGATGAAACACATTATTCTAAGTTCTTAAGACATTTTACTACATTGTGTTTTGTTATAGGATTTTAATTTTTTCCGATACTACCATAACCATCGGTTTCACGGTCCTTTAAAGTCCACTGCAAATAACTGGCGTATTGCATCATCTCCGGAGAATTTACATTTACTTATTATATTATCTCAACAATTTATTTTACAAAAAGAATTTATTTTACAGTAAGAACTGCTAATCTCAGCACATGCTTTTGCAATAACCTGAGCTAAAGACGATGCGAATTAACTAACAGACTCATGTAAGGTTCTAGTAGTCCTTATTAGGCGAAGGTGGATGTTGTAAATATCTGTAAATTGTCGACTGAGTACAGATTTTTTCACGGTATTCCAACAGAAGTTCCAGGTTTGGTAATCGCCAGCTATTTAATTTTTTTCTGTAAAAAATTGTACCGTATCTAGTCCGTTGGCTTTTGGTTTTCCAAGCTTTTAATATTAACTTATTTTTAATAATATCATAATTAATTTTTAATATTAACTTGTGCAAAAAAAAATCATTGTTTAAACTGTAATTTTAATTTTGTTTATGTGGTTTCCAGGTAAATTTTGCTGTTGACCCAAAAAAAAACGGTTTACAACAAAATACGGTAAGTATTGATACTGAAATTCAGTATAATTACCCACAGCATATAGGCCTCTGAAGGTTGAATAAAAATAATATATTTTCGTATTTCATGATAAAGTTCCCATAGTAGTAGCCGCCATTTTGGAACATCTGTCGTGGACACGTGCGTAATTCTTCTTTTTAAATTTCGTTCTTTCGCGCGGGAGAACAAGAATTATGACGTCATTCGTAGCTAATGGAGGAAATACGTACTCTTTTCATTTTAATTCAGTGAATACCGGGACTTAAGTTTGGGATTGAGACTGAATTATTCCCGCGCTCGCCGGCGAGTGAACTGTCATATGTCGGAAGTCGAGTTTTAATTTTGATTTAAGGATTCATGTTCTTTGTTATATTTGACCTACAGAGAAATATTGGGTACATATGTATACCACTGATGCTCTTAAAAGTTTCTTGACGTGACTTATTATTAAACTATCAGCCAATACTGCATATTATATTTTTATGTAACTGTATATTATATTATAATATTTTTCTTTTCGACTCTCATTACACAGGAGCTTCTTTACAAAGGAACAAATGCAGAGCCTGTCGCCTTATTTAAAAGTAAATTTTATATATACTTGTTAATTTACAAAGATGATTACTTTAACCACATTTCAAAGCATCTACAGTGGGAATTATCAATTGGTAATATTGATTATCAATAACAGGGTTGAGAGCATTCGATATCCCGACGTAGACGTAATCGAATATTCCTGTAATTCATTCTGAAGCCGAACTACGTTATTTCTAATGCGTCATGTGTTCTTATGTATAATATTACTTCATAAATGTTTATAAGGTAGGTTATTATTAGGAGAACGATTAATTTGCGAATACACACGTCTTTTTATTGAATATATACATATTTTTATACATCAATACATATATATTTTTAATATACTAGTTTCTGTCTGCGATTCTATATTTGTGCTTCTGATGAATATACATATTGAAGAATGTATGTATTGAATAATCGTGTGTTTTCGTGTTTATGTCGTGTTAATGTAACATTAAAACAAACATTAATTCTAATTCTAATTGTAGTCGCATCAAGTTTATGAATAGCTATTATTTAAGGAAAACCAAAACGGAAGTCTCGTACTAAAGTATTTCTGAGAATACGACAATATTAATGTGCGAGTGTGCGTTAAGAGACAAAGAATTTTCACAAGCTAATGGACAATTAGCTATATTTTTCGAAAAAGTATTACTGTCACCACATATTTATTATAAAACAACCCCCCTCGGTAATATTATGAAAGTTTGCAACAAATAAAACTTATTTAATTTAGGCCCTTGTGAACTCAATTCGTTCGGAAAATTGCGCCTCGAGAGGCTGGAAATAATTTAAGTTTCAACGTTTCGTCAACGACACTTTCCTGTCAGAAATGTTGATAGAACTTTTGCCTTTAATGTCCTTCCAAATTTGCCTCGCTAGACAGTACTGGATTTTTTAAACGCGAAGTAAAATTCATCAAACTCGCCGTCAATTAAGTAATTTCAGAAATTGAACGATCCAAAGTTGTAAGTGTAGTGAAATTCGAGATAGCGCTTTATGGACAAATTAAATTTACCTATATTTCAGCTGGAAGCTGGAGAGCTCTCCTTGAAAGGCAAAATCGAATTAATTATAAGATAGATTCCGGAGAAATATTAACAACTATCCTTTACAGAGAAGCACTCTCTTCAGTGTATTTATTTTTAAGTGATATTCAAATCTAAGTCCCTAAAAATAATTGTAATTTTTTACTATGGAAAATCTTTTTGGAAATGAGTTTGAGCGACTCAGGCAATGACTGTGTAGAACGACTACTCCTTTCGGACGAATTCGGACTCCTTGCTTTCTGGATATTTGAGTTTCTTGTGACTAGATGAAATTATGGCGACAGATAACATAAGTCGGGCAAGGTATATAGATATATTCGGACATTTAAAATTTCATTCTATTCGTTTTGGTGAACATTGAGATATGGCCAACTAATTTTGATGCCGTCTATGGCGAGCTATCGAGGACACGTATTAGCAAAACAAACCGATTGCAAATGAGGCAAAGGTAAACATAATGCCAGCAACATGGCTCCGGCGTGACTCATCCTAAATAATCGATAAATATTTATTCTATACAGACAATCATACGAAAATACGTTATTCATCTGTACTTTGGAAGGTTGTATAAATGTTATTAATTACTTATGGCTAGAGCTTGTTTACATCGAAGATGTAATAATTAACAACGGGTTGTTATTAGAGAATATTATGTCTCAACAAAATATATTAGGGTACAAATAAATACACACATAAATAGGGACAACTTTACTTACATTGCTCTGATCCCAAAGAAAGCAGCTTAAGCATTTTTGTGATGGAATCAGAAACAACGAAGGTACCACAAACACCCAGACCCGAAAAAGTGTTTTATACATTGATCCGACCGGGAAACGAACCCGGAACCTCAGAGCGGCTGACACCTTGAAAACCGGTGTGTACGCCACTCGTCCACGGAGGCCGCCATTATATAATATGCCGCCGATTTGCTATAGTTGCCAAGTTTGGAAAGCGGATTGGCGATCAATGTACCACAACAGACGCTGCTGCCTCTGCCACTGGTCTGCTTTATTTGTATCTGGTTAATGGTAATTTTCAAAATGGTTATACCGTCCTCGACATTTCATAGCCATTGACATTGTTATCTCCAATGTTACAGCTACTGCCTACCCAGGGATAACCCTTTTAATAATAAAACTTCTCTTCACAAAAGTCATGAAACTGTAAAGTCTTAAAAATATCAGCAAGAAATTTCAGTAGCGGTTAACCGTCGGCCGTTGTACAGCTCTGTAAAAAAATTACTACACCTTAGTCTGATATTACGTGACCGTAAAAATCTCATTATATTATTCACAATACAATAAGTGGACAATAATGCCGGGTATGACCGACAATGGACGAAACTATTTCCAAGGATACGCCAGTAGGTACTAAACGTCGACGCGCGAAACTTTTTCGACGCCATATTGATAGCGCGGGATCTAACGGCACGTTCCGTTACAATCAGGTTAAAGACCCTTGCGCAGTTTTATTTGCCGCCGTCCAGATAACTATACAGTTTATGAATTAGGTTGACAATCCTTTGATTTATATTTTATTGCAAAATCAAAATGTGGCTGTTATACAAAGTTACCAACACCAACAAATATTATTACTCGATGAAATAGAATTCAAAATTGCTTGTTCTGCAGGTACAAGTTAAAATATGCGTCGTAATTTGGTTGAACTAAACGGTTTTACTTGGTTTTGGAAGTTTTTTTTTTTAATGTGGAACGGATTTTATAAGTTACTGATGACCGCACATACAGAAATTACGATTACAGTAGTATCCATTACTTTTTTTGATATCGAACAATTTTTTTTTACTTTTGACAGTCTAAAATATATTTTGTTAATATATATCACGTAAAATTTATTACTTATTTTAAATAACCATTAATTACGCCTGAAATAATTAAAGCGAAACATTATGAGTAACGGAGATCGTTAATGATTAAAAAGGGGTAAGAGGGGATAATGTTCTCGGTCTACCATTTAGTTTAAAAGCCTTTTTGACGTTTTATGTTTTCAGGGTATTATTCATTCACTAAACATATTCCATAGTTCCAATTAAATGTTACATCAAAGGGATGACCTTAAAAGGCAACATTGAGCAATTAGTTAAAACTTTACACATTCAATGGAAAGGCCATTTAATAGTTTTGAGTGATATTTCAGTCCGTCAATTTAATTTTTTAACCTATGTTTGAACAAGAAATGTAAAACCTCACCTCGATAGGCTTACCACCTGTCACGTTATTCAAAATAATTTTACGGAGTACGGGAAATTGCGTGAAGATTAAATGTTAAATCTTTAAAATAGTGTGAAGATAATTAATGAGATTTAATACAAATGAATCCAAAACAAATGTTTGAAAATACCTAGTCGTCTACTGAAGTGATTTGGGAGTGGCGTATTAATTAATTATAATTCTGCAGCAATTAGCGGAAATGTGTATCAATGTAGTATGGACTCGGACGACTCCCAAAAAGGGCGAGAAAATCTTTACTACCTTATATATATATATAATCTATTAAAACACAGATATGTTCGTAAGCTGTGTAGTATATCGTAATTACTGAAGTAACTAATGCTTATGCACGTAATTGTATGGTAATGAAATGCTTTATATTTATTAGGGTATTGTCTCTACAATATGTATACAGTTGTTCGCAGTAGCCTAAGCACGTCTGCCGGCTCTCAGAACTTGAGTCCCTAATAAACTTGAGACAAAGAGATAACTCCAGACGTAGTCTGAAATCATTCCCGATGAATTAAATTGCGCTCTGTTAATTGTATTGGCGGCAGTGAGTTGTTTAAAGTTGTTAATTTACGGAATACTATTTTGTTTATAATTAAATCTATCGTATACTTCGTGATCGCGGAACAGAAATGTCGTTGACATTTTAAATGTGTTTTTTTGCAACTTTAGAAGTTTTCTCTTATCTTATTCTTTTAAGTGGTTAATTATGCCAGCGATTTATACAACATTATTAATACTTGAAATTATTTTGGCTGGGTAAAAAAAGTTGTTTTCCCCGCTTGTCAAAGAAATTTCGATCTACGTAAAATAGTTATTAGTATATAAGCGCCGTAGTATAGTTGTATAAATTTATAACTGCTTGTGTACTTGTGAGTGTCGTAAGAGGTGACCTTAATGGTAAATCCCGAACGACGGAGCGTTTTCATCATTTTGAATAATATCAGATAAAAATATACAGGTTGTTTACGGATAGTATCTGCTAAGGCGAATGAATGAATGAATTTACTTTTATTGTCCACCACAAATAGTAGGATACACAAAATAACAATGTATAAAAATAAATTATGAAATGCACAATTTGGCGGCCTTATCGCGTGAAGTAAATGCTTACTATGTAGGTGGTGCAACAGGAATATACATAATACATAACAAAAGGAGATACATACAAAAATATATACATACATACACGTTATGGTGCAAAGTGTACTTCGATTGCGATCACAGAGTCGTTTCTTACAAAGATTCCGTTACATAGATACTTGTACATATATGTCAAGGTAATAAAAGCGTGTGAAAATCTATTGGTCTTATTATAACTGTGACTTAACGAATTATGGATATTTTTATGAAATTTAACATATAATACAAATTTAAACTTCCCGGCCTCCTTTATGATCGCTTTATATTTAAAAAAAGTAAGATTTTAATGAGTTTTTATATCCCTACGGTTGAAATGTGATCACAGCTTATAAGTCATAAAACATAAAATGAAAATTTTTAAATTTTGAATAAGGGGTCGCTTGCACTCGGGGCGATTTAATGACACGACGGCCCTGTCAACAGAATTTCAATCAGTGTTGCCAACATAAATCGATGATATTGAGGGCATGCGACACATTGCCGAGAGCGTTCTCATTTTTATTACTTATGTTGAGACCTGTACAAATATTTTGCTGTAAATATTGACTGAATATCTCATTTTACTATGTAAACTATGAATATCCTTACGACTGCAATCTTCGACTGTGGTATTTTAGCGGTACGATTATCACTAACATTCTAAATTAAATTAATACTTTAAGTTGTACGAGCTACGTAGTTAGACAGTACGTAAGAGTTATATCATTTAATATATTTTTTAATGAAAAACGAGCTAATAGTGAACCGATTTTTGTAGCCCATGATGAATCCTTACAGTAAGGGATACTACCTCTTTTCTTTTGACCTCATCACGAATTTTACTCGCTTGCATTTAAAAAATATATATCCTTAATTCCAAAACACAAACACCTAAACTCGGATCTAGGAGAATAATTCGGAGGTAGCTTTACCAGGAAGCATGTGATTGTTATAAGACAACCTGTAAACAATCCACTCAGGTGACAGACATAAATCTTTTTCATAATGATAAATAAATAAATATCTTCACGCAATTCCCAATACAGGGGTAGAAAGAGGTCTAGTCTAGACAATTAAGTCCCTTCGACCCACCTTCCACCGAAGATATTTTCGGGACAACGTGACAGGTGGTGTGCCCGTCGCCGTCTTTATGTCCCAGACCACGATATTCGTACATAAGTTTTTTTTTTAAAAAACCATTGGTACGAGTCTGCCAACTGGGGATCGAACTCGGGTCTAATGACTCGAAATTCCGACCATCCAACCACTCGGCTATCGTGACTTCATAATGATGTTTTGCTGTAATCGCCACATTTGGCAACTGATTATTGTTAGACGAGTCATGATTCCTTTGATTTTTAATGTTACCTTTAATAGCCGTTTGCGATATCTACGCTTCACCTGTGATAAAAAGGGACAGTAAATACTTACTCTTCTTGTACAAAATATTGTACGTGAATTGTAACATGTTATCATATAATTATGTATATATAGTTGTCATTATTAATTAACACGATACGAGCACATACTGCTCGGAAATTTATCTGTTAATCAAGATGGTAATAATTACACGTCAAATTTAATTACTAGAGCATTAAATCGCTTGTATTGGTTAATTGGAATGTAACAGAATCTTTGTTTATTTTTGGTGCAATGAACTAAATATTTTCGTTGCATGTTGCATGGAATACCTGGGTGAACAAGCTTTTGCTTGACATAAATAGATGGCTCTTTATATATATATATTATTTGCGGCGATAATAAAATATAAATTATTTGTAATATTTTTGCATTTAAACCAATTTTCTGAGCGATGATACCGAAATATTAATAAATCGTTAAAGTAATCTCCGGGATACCAATGTAGTAACTTATATATCCTTTATTAACTCGTTTAAACTAACAAGTAATTGACATTCAGTTAAAATTTCCACTAAAAAGGTTTTGGCATGCTTTCAGCAGCAAATCAACCCTTATTTAGATTTCCCGGTTAAATTCCATAACGTACGTACAGAAGACAGGCTGAACAACTGTTTAAATTATCCGGGCATCCAGTGAGCTTCTATATCTACGTTCAATCCTATTGCCAGGAGGAAAAAGTGTGTGAAAAAGTTATGGCTCTGCGTTTTATGGGTCTTATGTAAAATAATCTGGTGAATTATCTACATATTCTTTTATAGTAAAATTCTCGGAACAAAATTATACAAATTTAATGTATGTTCCAAAACGGAATAGTTTTAATATAGATAAAGTTTTCATGAAGTTGCTAGGAAGTGGAAAAGGTGTTGTATTACGATGTTATTTTGGATGTGCTCCAGTGAAGCGCCTAGTCATTAACTATTTATTAACAATGGCGTTGGTAAAGTTATTCAATAAGTTATACTAATTTTGAACTTTGTTGGTGAGATTTACTTTCAGCTGTGCTTAAGCGTAAGTATACAATTACACATAGTATAGTATAATAATAGGTATATACAAAGTCTTCAAATTTACCTTTATTGGATATTCTATCACCGTAACCTTGTATTCGAAACACTTACTACATATTATTTCAGTCAAGGCCGTATCGCAAACACTATCTGTCCTGTCGGTGAGTATAGGAAGATGTTTATTTTCGAAAAACGAAAGTGTGTCTTGACGTTAATAAATTTCTAGCTTAGATAATAAATTCACCTTTTTCGTACGAGATTGCGGTATTATCTACAAGGAATGAATAGTAAAAAGTTCTAATTCTCATTTCATCGCCATAGGACGCAAGAGGAAGCTCCTCATTTAAGATTATTCTAAGTAAAACAATAAAAATCGTATTTGTTTTCCTAATTCGTGAATCTGGTTTCTAACCTTTTATGTACCTTTATGGCGTTATTGGTATTATAAGGATTGGATACTGTTAAACAGGGATATAAGGTCCCGTATATCCCTGTTTAACGAATAAGGAATAGAGCGCTGCAACTTCATTCCCGAAGCATAAAATTCAACAACTATAATGCCTTTTTATCGATGAAATTCTTTATGAATATAATAAACACGTTAACGTCAATCTCATGAGAGATAAACAAACAATTAGGATGTCTTGTAATAAAAAAAAGTCTATTGCAAACGTTCTTTGCGAATATTTTTAGGGTAATAGGGAATGGCACTTCTAGTCTTTTTTACTGGTATTCATGGGCTACACCGACATTTTTTCCTAGAGAACTCAACTAGTTTCATTGCATAAGCCGTATCCTAATTAGTCTTTAACACTGTTAATGAATCTCTATGATAATGACCCTCGCGCATCTACTCAAAAATTTGAAATAACGTTGTCTAAAATTCTTTGCAGACTAAAGTGAAACTAGGAAAGTGTATATCTGATTCTAATTTCCTCAAAATTAATTTAATTACATAAATTTTATTATTTATATATTTTAAATAAATAAATAAAAAAAGTTAATTAAATCTTAAAAAATTGCATCCTAACGTTCAAAATTTGATATTCATTCTGTCTACCCACTTTTCGCCATTACGAGAAGTGGAATATCTGAAAAAGCAAGATGTCAAGGATTAAAACAAGGTTAAGGACATTCATAATCTTTTTTCTGGCCATTTTATGCCAAAGGGACGACGCGTGAAGATATGTACACGTGTATTTTCTTCAAAAACTTACACAGCGTCTCATAGCTACTAGGAGTAGACGGCGGCTGTCATAGACGAAATATAAAACAAAGAGAACGTACGCCTACAAAAGTCTTGAGGTATTCCTTCGCAGTACGGTGAAAATGAGCGATAGTCATCTTTTTCGCGCATACAATGTCTCGAAAATAGGACAACATTTGTGAGTGGAACATGAGAAATCTTCTCATTAGGGAAGATGTTCTGTATACTAGGATATGTCACACTCGCGTCGCTTGCGCTTTGTGTTGAAGTCGTACTAATATAAATAACGTACGATCATAAGTAACGCCAATGAAATACGCTCTGTAAATATTTAATGCTTTCAAAATTAAAATAAACTGCTTTAAAAATATTATTAGTCAGTTTTTAACAGTGGTAGAGCCACGCATCAGCTTTTGTTGTTGCATGAAAGGGGCCGGCTCGACCGGGGCAGTACCACGACCTCACAGAATACCGGCGTGAAGTAGAAGTCTAACAAACTTCTGCGTTTCGTCTGGTGAGTGCATGTAACCAGAGGCCCACGCTCCCCCAATGAAGGGCACTCTAAGGCGTGCAACGCATATGCTATGCCTCTGGTATTGCGGGTGTTCATGGGCGGCGGTAATCACTTACCATCACGTGAGCCACCTGCTCGTTTGCCTCCCTTTTTTATAAAAAAAAATTATGCTGGAGAGTTACAATTAGAAATTTTAAGTTTATATCATTACGAATTTTTTTAGGTACTGTAATCTGAACATGGAAGTAGTCAATATATCTATCTGTTATGTTGCCATCAAACGCAAGAACCGTAAACAACAAATGTTTACAAGTTGGAAAGTGCAATAATTAAAATGCTATCACAAATATCTTCAGGTAACATGCACAACTGTGTCAGGGGCTCTAACAGCTGAGTTTGCACAAGGCACCAATTCTGAACACTCATTATAATAAACGTTTTACTAACGCGAACTTAGCTCCGGCCGCCCGCTGGGCTTCACCTTTTGTTTTCTTAAACGTTCCACTGCTTTGTTAACGACTTTCATTCGTTTTTAAACACCTCGGCTAACAGGTTTAAATGTATTTAAGTTCAGGCGGCAAGTGTATACGTTTCATAATATCTTTTTGTGACAAATCTGTTTTACCGTGGTTAGCCAAGTTGCGTTTTACTGCCCAATATGCCGCTGAAAGATCCTCCGAAATTGAAAAATGGTATGGGGAAGGACATTTCACAAACATGTGTAATCTCTCCGGTGAGGTAACTCAAGGTTTTCTTTGGAATCAATGAATGCGTCAATAGCGTAATGGTTTAGGGTGGAACTGCGAAACCTGATATTGCAGGTTCGGGCCCGCCATTGGACTGTTGTCGGAAGCCACTTCAGACATAAGGATGGTGGCTTAGCTGTACACGAATAGTTGTTATTTTATTCGCTTTCAATTTATTAGTTATTATTCTCTCTAAATAAAACGAAAGAAGACGAATGTGAATTTTATTTATGGTCAAAATTCTGTGTATCTGTCAATTTTTTTTTGATAAAAATAGAGGGTGATATTTGGGTTATATTTAGTGGATATTCTAAGGAAGACGAAAGATAAGAAAATAAACCTCTCGGTGTTGATACGGCGTAACAGTATGCCACCCCCTGGCGATCGGTGACGCCAGAGGCTGCTAAGGCAAGATTAAAAATAAAAAATAAAAATATGGCGGGAAAATTATCTCGAAAAATGCTAGACCGAAATTCTGCAAACCGGTGATGAGCAGCAGGGTCTAGATGCGAATTTATTTCCTGCAGTGCACTTTTAAAAGGATTTTCACTTTTTTTTTTGAAGAAAATAAGATATAACGGTGAAGGATAAAGTAAAATCTGATGATCTTTTAGGTATACATTAGAGAGGGAGGGGATTCCCTTCAAGGCAAAAAGCCTTTGATTTACTTCAACGGCTCATATAATTACAAATAATAACAGTTTGCTTCGTTGAACTATCATAACCACTAATTAAATTTTGTAATGAATGCCTTGTCACAATTTTATGAAATATTTTGCAGATTTTATTTACATACTATCACGAAAATAGCACACAATGTGTATGATTAAAATTATTTTACGGAGCTTGTATTTTGCCTGATGTCGGGTAAATAAGTTTGATAATTTAGATTAAATTCGTTAATTAATTTAAGTTATGGCGTGTGGCTTTTAGCATAATAGATACAACATATTATTTACTCTTCTCTTTTGTACGTATCTTGTTTCACATTTTATTTAGAAGAATATATTTGAAACTGTTTAATCAGTTTATGTTAGGTGTCTTTTGTTAGAAGTTCTATCTACATATTATTAGATTATTTTGATTAAAAGCGCTTTAAATTAAATATGATATATATTTCGCTTAGATTATTACAATTTCTCAAAACTACTCTACTGCTTAGCATATGCTTCCCCCAAAAATTGGTACAAATCAAGGTCTTGATATGCCTGTATCGATAACTGCCTGGCGGATCGATCTAAATTGGTTTTTAAACCCATCAGTCACTTAGTCGGCTATGCTCTGTGTTGTACCACTTTACCTCTCTAAAACTTTCTGTAAAGTATTTAATTTTTCCGTGCGATTTGAATAATAACCCGATATTGTCACTTCAGCATGTTGAGTAAAGTCACGAGCAAAAGCGATGGAGTTTATTTTAGGGAAAATATTAATTTCATACCATTATGGCGTGATCTAGTACGGTTAAACAGTAAACAGTAACAACAGTATTACAAAATCGTTGTCACATTTTAGCGGTAGAAAACTTATACTTTGAAGAATGTACTATATTTTGAAGTAATGTATACCAAAAATACTAACAGATAAGTCGGGGGTAACAGCTAGTAAATAGTAAATCTTAAAATTAAAAAATTATAAATTAACATCGTTCACATTTTCGATTGTAAAAAGGCATTCAATTCAAAATATAGGTCAATATTTTCGCAATTTAAAGCCAGCGCTATTCCAACAAAATGCTATCTACGATATCATTCAAGCTCCGAGCATGGCAATTGCAACGTCGACGAAAATTCGAGGATGTGTCCGAGAAATTCTTTGAATACGGATTTCTTGTCGAAATCCTTCTTATTAAGAACGAAATAGACAATTTTTTAAAAGCACAAGTGAATAATGTATAAATATGGATCGCATCAACTAGCGTCTAACGCATCATCTTTTTTTAATCAATGATTGCCAATGTAACTCGAGGTATATTCGTGTGTATTCTAACTTCTAAACTAGTTACTTAACAATCTAAAGTATTATGTATTTTAAGCGAAAGTTGGTAGGGATGTACTTATTATAACAACGCAAGTAAAATTAAATTGTTATGTTTATGTTAATTATTAAAAGGCAGATTACACTAACCGTTCGGGGGGATATCTATCCCATCTAAGAGGCTATGTTGTCGCTTCGTACATAACATGCATTGTCTATGAAATTTTCATATCAGAACCAGCTCAAGCTCATACAAATTATAACACATACTGTACAATTAAATGTGTTTTGTGTATTCATGTTTAACAAGAATCTTTGTGAATTTGTTAATAAATATAATATATATTGCTACAAAGTTCATAGCAGAGTATTCCGACACATATGTACAAATCTCTGATTCAACTTCCATTTGACGGATTATAGTAATCGTATTTTAATGGACTTCATATTTTGGCAGTAAATGCAGTTTCATTGCGGCCTTTGTTACATTAATAGCTGGGTTACGCTATATACTTGTGATGTGAAAATGAATTTATTCATAAAAAAGCGTTTATTTTTTTATTAAATCTACGCGTAATATAAAACTAAATTTTTATTTGAATTCTGAATATATCGAAGAATTTAATATGTCGTGTAGACAATATTACATACAATAAAATGAACAATTTAAATATATGTTGGAAGTCAAATATCATAAACCTAATAAAAGTTTGTCGATATTGTACGAGCTGAAAATTTAAATTTCGAAGCGTGGAATATGTAATAGACACGGGATGAGAAATAAATAGTATAATGTATTAATGTTATATATAAATATGTAATAATGTAAACCTTTTTATTAAAGTTACATAAAATAGTTAGTGTACGTTGCTGCAGTCAAAGGAATAAATCAGCTCAGGTTTATTAGGGTTATTACTGTTTATAACATTTCTCTAAAACTTAATATTTTTAACGGCTGATATGATGGTAAGTGAAGACCGTAGCCTTGTTCGGAAGTAACTCTGGAGAAGCAGCATTACGGTAGGAAAGGGAGGGGAGAGGGAAAGAGGAGTTAACAACGGAATACTTGTTCTTTTATTTTTTTTTCAGGAATACTACTGATTAAAATAACATTATTAGAATTCTTGTTATCTACTCCAATTTAACTGCGATGCTTTTGTCTGTAGTGGTCCACGACTATAATCGAATGGTCAGCTCGTCCGTCCTTCCACGTAATTTTTCGTAGTCCGTTCTGTAAACCAATAACATAATATAATCATAATGTTTATTTGAAGAATATTTTGTTTAAAATATTTTATTATATCTTTATGCACTGTCTCGGGTCTGGGTGTTTGTATTCTTTTCGTTGTTTCTTATTCCATAACACAAAGGCTTTATCTTCTTACTTTGGGATCGGAAAAATATGTGAGATGTTGTCAAGTTGTCAAGTTTTTCAAGTTATGTTACTTATGTACAAGTTCTCTCAGATTATAACAACGGTGTTTATATAAATAGTAGCACCGAATACTTCTGTGTGGCTAAAGTTTAAGTAAAGGACGAAGAAAACTAAGTGATACTTAAATCGGGGAACTTGACGTGATTTCGCAGGCTCTATCGCGGGAGTTTGCGAACCCCTACTTGGCAAGTGTTCCTTTATTCTATGAAACCGCATTTGCATTCTCCGGATTTGCGTAACGCTTTACATTGCGGTGAAACTTTAACAAATCCGTTCACTTAAGAAAGAAGATCGATACTTTATGTTGAAATATATAATTTCTGAACATTTCTTTACCTTTACCAGCTAATATTGGATATACAATTAGCCATATCATATTCGAAACCCTATCCTACCAAACCTGGCGATTCTAGAAATCTCGACACTTAGTGGCTTTAATGGCGTTCTTCAAAAGTATAATTTATTTCAAACAAAATACTTTCAAATAATTTGAATCACGGCAGTTTAATTTCTAGGAAATTTAGAGGAATTTTAAGGAAGTAACAGCCTGTTAATTCCCACCGCTGGGCAGAGGTCTACATAGGTCTCCAAAGCACCTAGGAGTCGTACAGAAGAAGTGTTTAATATTTCAACCGATGCGAGGTAAGACACAGTGGCGCAAGAGCGTCGCCATAGTACGTATAGTACTATAGGGTTCAATTCCGCCCGTATCAGTTATTTTAATTTCTATAAATAAATAAATATCTTCACGCAATTCCCGATACAATGGCGTGGACATAGGTCTAGTCTAGACAGTTAAGTCCCTTTGACCCACCTTCCACCGAAGATATTTTCTGATTCTTAATTTCTCATAATACATAATATTGATAAAAATTATAAGTTGACCCAACATGAGCCTGTTTGTATCATATTCATGAAACATATTGAAAATGCTCTTTCGTCGATTTGACCTATGTTTCCAATAAACTAAATGAGAAAAAGGGAATCTTTTTTTTAGTGTTTCTCACTAAAAACCCTTGCGGGATCACTTTGTCGTCCGTCACTCTGTCCATCAAGACCCTTTTTCACAGGGACAACTTGACATATCAAATTGAATTTCGAAGTCCTATAAGAAATTTAAGCATTCTTACTAAATACAATGAAATTATTAATGCCTATTTTCATTCATACTTCGCTGAGTTTCACTAATAAATTCTAAATATTATCTGAGAATATAATACTTTATATGTAAAAGTTTTAGGATTTTTTTGAATATATTATCAAATTAAAACGAACAAAACAATAATAGAGGCCAAGTTGCTGCAATGGGCAAACCTTGGTCCATCCTCAAGTTATCACCCTTAAGTAAGTTATACGAGTAATAATAACTATGCTTGGTAAGCGGATTGACGATGAGAGTACCAGATATCTCGCATCGTGTCTGGTCTGGTTTATTTTAATATGATCTTTTTGTTGATTGATTCTAGATGGGATGTTCTTACAACGATACCATACAAAAAATTATAATTTTTCATTGATTTTAAATATAAGTTATGCTGAACTTTTTGTTATTAGATTAAAGAGAAAAATTTTTACTGACACGGGCGGGATACGAACCCGCGACCTTTGCCACGGTACATTTTTTCTATTTAATTTAATAAAAGTAAATAGTTTTTTTTTATAAAAAATAACATTTCGTATTTACATAAATTACTTTTATCAAAGTCCTTTTTTATGAAGCTTAGGATTGCATTGGCTGTGAGTTTTTTATGTCACTTTGTGTACAACTCATCCTCGAACTTACATTCCAGTGCGACATCACGACTTATCTTATAGTGAAAGAAAGCGACTGATAATGGATGGGCGTTCCGTGACTTTTAAAGAAATTCCCTCCCACGCGTTGGTAATGGCGGCCCCTTAACTGTTAACGTTTATTGAAATAAAAGTTAACTTTTAGATTATAATCGCGCTGGATGAGACTAATGCTTTAATATTAAAACGAATTGCTATAACCTCTAATAAAATACTTATCGCCTCTGATGTTCTTTCTTTTATTCACAACATGAATATGAAGCACAAATGGCTAAAGTAACCTTTTGAGAGCTCGGACAAAGAATGCTTATTACTACATGGCCAAGTGATGAATCAAATCATAAAAAGAATTAGAGTTAACAGTACAATGTAAGTAGACCGAGGTTTATAATCGATACAATAAACTATTTTAAGTCTTGTATGATTTATACTGTAAAAAATAAATAAACACGGGAGTTTAGTGGATTTTTTTTACTCTTCACGCAATTCCCAATACAGGGGTAGACAGAGGTCTAGTCTAGACAATTAAGTCCCTTTGACCCACCTTCCACCGAAGATATTTTCGGGACAACGTGACAGGTGGTGAGCCCGTCGCCGTCTTTATGTCCAAGCCATCGATGTAATTCGTACATAAGTTTTTGAAAAACTCACTGCCACCTGGGGATCGAATTCGGGTCTCTTGACTCGAAATTCCGACCACCCAAACACTCGGCTATCGTGACTTTTTTTTCGTTTTTTTTACTCTCATTTTAATAAAGTTAATTTGGACAACCATATCAGTGTTTTGTTGTCCTTAAATAAATACATGATTTTTGTTTATAATTAGCTCCAATAGTCAATGTTTAGACAAATAGGGAATGAACACCACAACGTACGTTACGATACGTACACAACGTATGTGTAATCACGATAGCCGAGTGGTTGGGTAGTCGGAATCTCGAGTCAAGAGACCCGAATTCGATCCCCAGGTGGCAGGCTCGTACCAATGGATTTTTCAAAAACTTATGTACGAATTTCATCGTTGGCTTGGACTTAAAAGGCGGCGATGGGCTCACCACCTGTCACGTTGTCCCGGAAATATGTTCGGTGGAAGGTGTGTCAACGGCATTTAATTGTCTAGACTAGACTTCTGTCTACCCCTGTGTTGGGAATTGCGTGAAGATATTAATTTTTATTTATTTAACACCACAACGAGAAATTTTATAAAATTGAGATGTGGTAAATGCAGATTTAAGTTCAATAAAAGACAAAAGAAGACACAAGACTGCTTCGTAGAAAATTGTTTGCGGGTGAAATTCCTGTTAGTAATAAATTCATGGCCGGATCCCGAGGAAATACCGCAGATGATTACAAAATCAGGCTTGTGTTGGTGCCACAAAACCTCGTGTATCTTTTTAAAAGCTCTATTTCTCAGCTTCGCGAGATTGCAAATGGTGTAGCATTCCGCATTTTACGTGCAAAGCACAAGATAACAGTCAAAATTCAAATTTACGTTTTCTACAGTTTTAATTGTTATTATTATTATTATTGTTCATTTGCTATCGCGTGTTGTAGTGGATTTTTATAGGTTGTTTAGTAAGTAGTGCTTATAGTTTTATAGTTTTAAGCATTGCTTATTGCAATTTATAATTTGCTTAATTTCATTTTAATCTACAGTGTTGGATATAGATTTGCTTGTGTTCTAGATTAGGCTTAAAACCCCCAACTATAATTAACGTTTGCATGACCTGATACACCCAGGTTTGGTTATTGACAAGGGAACTCGTAAGGGTCCATCGGTCCATTTGAATAAACGTTTTGTTTGTAATGATATATACCATTTATTCCTAATTAAAGGTTTTAGTAAGTTTATCTAAGGCAAGCATTTGCGCGCAACTTTACATGAATTACAGAAAAACAGAATTAAATTAAGAAAAGTTAAGAATAATATAATTACATATTACTAAATAATGTTTTTAGAAGAGTGGTTCCGGAGAATATTTCACACACACTAATTAGTAATTTTGAAATTAAACAATTACACAACAGTGTAATTATTCTGCTGGTAATATACACTATTATATTAAATACAGCAATATAATAGTCGATCTATAGTGTAAAAGTAAAGTACATATCAAACGAACAAGGTAAAACATCGTGGTAAAAGTAATTGTGATTTCGAGTGAAAGTTGTGGGCACAAAGAGTTACAAAACTTCGCTCCCATTTTATTGAGCTTTGTATCTGACTTGCATTATCAATTGATGTTTCACCAGAGGGTTTCACCAGAAAGTGCAAGCAGTGTTTGACTTTGCACATTTATATCTCTGTACTATTGTAGGCTATTTTTTTCATTTAATACCTTTGTTCGTATTGTGGACCGTAGCAAAAATTCAAATGAATTATTTCTCTTTGTATCTGCTTCGCACATTTAAAAAAGAAGTAATGAACTGAAACAAAGGAAAAATGCTATGGAATTTTCTTCCAAGAATATTACCACCCAAGTTAAATCTCTCGTGAGCCGCACGGCTTCGGTGTTAACTTAAAATTGCCCCTAAAATTAGCTTTTCACGGCTCCGAGACGTTCTTCTGTTGCGTTCGTCTTTATTGCTGTTTCACAACTCATTAATGCCTTGTTTGGTTTACTTTCTTGAGACTGAGAGGGTCTATTATTCTTCTAAACTACCGACATCCGTCTATGCCTAATCTTGATTGTTTAGCAGTCCCTACCTTTTCCTTGTTTGTCTATTTTAAATTTATTTTGTCCATCGTTAATCTTTATTCAATTTTTTGAATAAATTAGTTAAATATATTATTGTTTTTTCTAAAGTTTTATTTCTATTTATTAGTAAGCTGAATTAAAACCATTTCCTCTTATGGACATTGACATGTTCGTTCAGTTCTGATGACAATGTAATTTTTTTTCATAAGCACCATCGAATTCCACAAATTGTAGGCTGTAGTATCAAATACCAATCACACCAATCTTCTGCACCATTACAATCATGTGGAGGTACATCCTCATCGGAGATTGGCTTTCGGATGATGTGATGGACATGTGGTGCCATGCAAGCGAATATCAGTTTCTGTCGCCGCCACCTCACGATAGTTCCCTGGTGTTTAATATTATTTGTGTAGCCCAACCAATAACAAGTTTAATGATTAATGAATGCTAACTTCAGTAGTAATAAACGCTAATGATCGCGGAGTCAATAAATTCATCAATTACTTTATAACGTCAAGTGGGTTATTAGCAATGCCACTTGAAGCGGGATAATGTAGATTTGACGAAACCTCTTTCGTTTTTATATTTTTTATATACGGAAATATTTGCCTATTTTATGTGCAATAATAACATTGACATGATAAATTTTAATAAATGTTTATAAACCTTTTAAAAAGTGTTCGACTTTTTCTCTTTAGCGGTCTAGTCGCGCAAGTGTACACAAATAAACAAATTCAAATTTACAATTATAATATTAGTATGGTTTACATGTATATTTCTTTAATCAATAGATTAAATTCAATAAATATTATTATTTTGTTTGCTTCACTTAATGAGAAGTCATTAGTTTCAAAACGTTGCTTAAATAATTACTTAAAAAAAATAACATCAAAAAGTTTTTGTACACTGCTCGTAAGTTCTCCACAGTCGGCGATTGAATCGGAAAATAAATTAGAAACTTTTCGCGAACGGAGTTTTTGTTGCGCTAATCTATCGCCGCTTGCAGTATCGGAGGAACAAGCTGGTGAGTTTTTATACTTGCGAGACGCCGCCTGTTCTCATTGAAAGTAACGTTAAAGAGTGATGTAACACAAGTGGGGCTGGCAGTAGGGCACAGTTTAGTACCTCGCGCCGTGGCGGGCTAACGGTGAAGTGCGGAAACGGGGACAATTACTACAGCGTACCTACATTGTGCTGTATCGCAGTTCGCATTTGTGTTTAAAAAGACGAATCTTGCATAGTTTTATAACATAGCTCACGATAACCGGGTTGTTGAGTGATACAAATTGTCGAGTTCAATCGAGACGAGTCGAACGCTCGTTTAGACACTCCTACACCGATTGTCACGCTGTCCTGAAATAAGCCTTTGTAAAAGGTGAAAACCGTACTCCTGAAATTCCAGTGCTGTAAGAGTGGTCGTGACTCTATTTGATAACTCTTGACTACGATACAACTAACGATTTCGACCCGATAGCCTATGTGACAGTGACTGCCTTCGAGGCGTAGTGTCGCGGGTTCGTGACCAACAAGAGTAAAGGTTTTAGTGATGAATATGAATGTTGAAATTCGAGACATGAATGTTTATGTATATTTATATTTGTCTGTTTAAAAATATATATCTTGGTAAGTATTATTGTACCGTTCGCTAGGACACCAAGACGTTGATGAGCTCACAACCTGTCACGATGTCACAAATAACCTTCGGTGAAAAAAGGCGCGAAAGGACTTAATTGTTAACCTTAATTTTTGCATTAGTCAATTATTTTATTTTATTAATTTATTTAATTAACATTATTTAGTTATTTTTTTGTTCTTGGAAATGCGTGAAGACTATTCGAATATTATTTTATTAAAGATCTGACGATGCTGGTTTTTTGTGGATTTTATAGCCTAGTCTTTAAAGGCTTTTGAATAATTTTTGTAGATATTTTCGATTGATATTAAATCGTCATTATCATCACGTAGGATTAGCGTTTTGACATTTAGTGTCAAATATAGTTTGTGTATCATCTATCATGTAATGTCCTCCTTAAGGGGGAGGCTGCCCTATAATCAACTATTATAATTTTAAATGTATAGAAAGTTGTTAAAAAGTGGCCATGGTACCCTTAAGACCATATTTCGCTTTCTACGCGTTGGATCTCATTAAAATTAAAAATAAAATCTGCTAGAATGCAATGGAGCAGCGTGGTCGACGTTCTCCAGCTCTAATCTCTCTCAAATATTTTCCCATCTGTAGGCGTTCACTAGTTGCTAGTTTAAATAAAAAAAAATATTTCGCTCTTACTATCATTAACGATAGCGATTTATAAACCGCCTGATAATTTGAGCAATCTTACCAAACTCTAATAACCTCATAAAACGTCTCATGGAATCAACGTATGAATAAAATTTGTCACTTTGACGATTGTGTTATGCAAATAATAGAATGAAATGCCATTGTCAACAGTTGTCTTCAAGGATGATGCAATTCTATTTTTGGGTACACAAAAATTCTCACAGTTATATTACAAAAGATTTTAAATAATTCCCGTTGTTTGAAAGCTGATTATTTGTTTGTAATTTCAACCATGACTTCTGTTTCAATAAATTTTTTTTTTGTTTGGGGTGGAGATATTTATTTTAATAAATATGTAAATAAATAAATGAATAGGAACAATACATTCTCAGTAGTCAGTAAGTAGCTAAAGCGAACTTATGGTAAAGAATCGGAAACCCGTATTTTTCTGGTCGAGGTATATGTGGTACGTTGCCGGAACCCAGGAAAACCGTGTATGTGCCACTTATCCACGGAGTTCGTCCACTGGCTACTTCAGCAACTTTAATGGAAGTGACCCCCGACACTGATAGCCATCACCGTGACGTTTTTTAGTAGGTTGGAATCCTAGATACTTTGAATATGAATGTAAGGGATTACCTTAAAAAAATCTGGGTTAATTAAAAATAAAATTAAGGAGTGAGAGTAGAGGACTTTTAACGCATACTAAAAGTCTATTACAGCTTTATTCGTTTGCTTAGATAAAAGATGTTGTATTCATAAAACCTGTAAATGGCGTTGTTGCTTGAGGGTGAGGAGATAAAGATTAAAAGACTAATAGTTGTTACATACATTAAATTAAAACCCATCGCCGCGAAACTGCACTACAGACCGCATTAGGGTCAACGGCCTCAATAGGCGCTCTTATATTTTTTGTGGAGCATTGTGGTCGTAGTACGTAGCAAGATGGCCGAGACCGGTAATTCTTGTTGGCCGAGAGGCGGACGCGATTTGTACGGTCTTATCTTACTTAATTTAGAATTAGTGTGACAACGGAAACTTATATAAATATTTGGTGTTACATTTTGCACTTTTTTGTAATAACATAAAATACATTTTTATGTTGGTTTCCTTTCATTCTGTTTTTATGAAAGTTCAATGAAGAATATAAAGGCTTTAGTTGTGGCATTCTGTCTATTAACTATTAATCGATATAGATTATATTTTATTAAAATATCGTCGTTTTTTTCGTAAGGTATTTTAAATGTTTTTTTTATTCTTCATTTCTTATAAAGGTGATGTTTAAATTAATACAAACATACATGAGTCAAGTACAAAAATTCATGTTCATCACACTAATGTTTGCACCTAGCGGAGGTATCAACACCATCACCTTGACAGTGAACTAACGGGTCGTCAAAAATATTAGATAAGAGAACACATTTATTTTAGTATAAAATTAAATATAAAAAATCTACACTTTCACATAATAGTAGTATTTATAGCTGCAAACATTTTAATATCTTACATTAAAAAAAAGTGTTGTCGCTTGACAAAGTTTAATTTAATAAATTATTATATCATATAAAAATTCCCTGCTTATAGCAATATCAATTGACAATAATCTATTAACACGTCTTAAATCGATCATTTAACTATTATTAATAAGTCATTATATACAGCTGCGTTCTCGAAATGCGATAAATCATATAATGATGCGTGTTTAATTATGTTTAACATATGTATGTTGATGTGTTTGTTAGTTACTAATAGGCCTAAATTTATACACATACTTTGGACAAGAGGCGTTAAGCATAACGCGTAAAACTTTCGATATTAAAAGCAAGCAAAGCATAAAAATGTTGCTTTAATGTTTCTATAGTTATTGAAACCTATTTTTTGTACTCATATTTCTTCTTATACACTTCGTAATATGATTAGTTTTGATCTGGTATTTTTATTGATAGATTTCCCGCCATCTGTCAGTTGCAATTACGATATTCTAGACAAAGGGAAGTCTTATTAATAAAATACTGGGGTAGACAGGTTTAGACAATTAACTCTTTTCGACCCACCTTTTAGAGAAGACATTTTTTGATAGCTTGTCGCAATTTTTTTGTCCAAGCCAAAGATATAAATCATACATGAGTTTTGAAAAAAAAGCCATTTTTACGAATCTACTCCATAGGCATCAAACTCTGGTCTTTTGAACCGAATTCCGATAACCCTACTACTAATACTCGGCTATTGCGATTATTCCTTTGACATCCATGGGAAGAAAGGTAGTATTTTAATATAAACGTAATTATGTTAACGTTTTAATTGCATGTGAATTGCCAGATTATTTTCATCATAATGTAGATAATCTAAATCAGGCCCTGAAGAATATCGGAGTGAATATGAGTATGTGCCGTTTAGTCCTGTCCATCCAAAGTTTATTACAACTAAATTCAGGTTATTGCCGCTTTAGTGTCAAACTTAAAAAAAATTGAATAAAACATTTTATGAGGCAAAGGAAGAACATTTTTTCGACCCCCGGTGCACGAAACAACAAGAGTCGCGTCCGCCTTTCTCTTTTCGAAGGGCATATCGGATTGCAAAAATGTTGGAAGTTCGTTCTTACTAAATGCTCACGTTTTATACGAAATTATGTATTTATTATTATTACAGTTTTTAATGTGAAATTATAATTTCACATTAAATATTGAATTTATTTGGAATCAGATACGTGTTGTTTTTAAGAACAGAATGTTGAAGTCGAGTCGATAGCCGAGTAGTTGGGTGGTCGGAATTTCGAGTCATGAGTTCGATCCAATCGATTCGATCGATCCGGTGGGAGGCTCGTACCAATGGGTTTTTCAAAAACTTATGTACGAATTATATCGTTGGCTTGGACATAAAAACGGCGACGGGCTCACCACCTGTCACGTTGTCCCGAAAATATCTTCGGTGGAAGGTGGGTCAAAGGGACTTAATTGTTTAGACTATACCTCTGTCTACCCCTGTATTGGGAATTGCGTGAAAATATTTATTTATTTACATTAAATGTCGAACTTATTTGGAATCAGATACGTCTTGATAGTAAAATTATTTTTGTTTTTAAGAACAGAATGTAATTGAGTAAGAAGCAATAAATAAACCTACAAGTTGCGAGACCCGCGTAACAGTATTCTACATTCCGGGGAATCGAATAAGATTTACGTAATATGTTATGTCTGAATTGAACGATGAATTGATTAAATGAATTACCAGGTGCAAAATTTCATTCAAATCCAATCTTCAGATTCTTCTTTATTCAGTAACAAATATCTAACCATGCAAAATTATGCATGTGTAAAATACGAGTAGGACTGGGCATTCTAAATTTATTCCTCTACCTTTCTCTTTCTGCAAGAAGGCTATAAATAAAGATGACAAATGTTTCTTTGAAGTGGAATATAATTCTGAACGTAAGGTTTCATCTTTGCACATTCTATCATACTTGATAAAAGATCTTTAAAGTGTCAATGGTCCTGAAATTTTACTGGTCAAGTAATAAGATAATAAGTAAATCATGAAGGTTGTTTGAAAAAAATCAGCGATGGCTGCCCTTTTTACTCATATATCTGAATTAGTTTTATGATGTATATTTTCTCTGTAAATGTGCAGTTAAAAGTATTCTATCAATATATCTAAGTCATAAATATCATTCATTTTCAGAATCAGACCGGTTACGAGTTTGTTTCAGTTCTGATTCACAAAGCTCGAACATCGCAATCCATCTTGCAGTTTCAAATCTAGGTTTATTTGACGTTCCTAGTTTCCAAGTTAATTACATTTAAAATACTGCCAGTATAAATTCAGCTTAATTGTCATGTACTATTTAAACGGTATAATGCATTGCAAGCAATTTAGGTTTTAATGCGTGCGCACAACGTTGATGGTTGCAGTACGCCATTGACCGAGATACAAATTTGCAGTAAGCAAAAACATGTAGGTCGTGTTTAGATAAATATAGGGAAAAACAAATGTGATGAGTATAAAGTTTGATGTTACTAAATTACGAGAGCGGCATCGGGTCGCCATAGCAGAAAGTAGTTATCGACATAGTACGTGGTAACATTAGTCTTCACGTCAGTACTTGAGTTTAAATTGTCATTTCGTACGACTAGTAGAGTCGTGATGAGCTCTGGTGACTGATCTTTGGCCAGTATTAGAACCTTGGACTCAAAGGTGAAACAACTAATGATGAATTGTTCATAAGTTGAAAGCCGACAAATTATATTAGTTATTTTGTTTCTAAAATTGTGTCTCGTTATAAATGTTCCCAGATTTACTTATGTTATTTGTAACAAGCTGTAACTAAATTAAAATGACATTCATAATTGTAAAAACTTTTATTAGGTACTTATTTTCTTTATTAAAACCTTGGACTCGCCTTACCCTCAAACCATCCAGAAAATATCTTTCGAGATGAATTGTTGCATTTTTCCCTATAGAAAACGAGACTCCTTTCAAATTTTGCGAACGAAGATAGCATAATGGCCAATCATTAACTACCGATTTTAATTTAATAAGATAGCAAGGTTTTTTTGAAAAAATATTCCAAGTTTTTCCACTTTTCGGATTTGTTTTGTTTTATCATATTACTCAGTTAATTTTTTAACTTCCACCACAAAATTAACATTAAACGTTAATTACATCAGCCAGCATTGCGCTGAATTTTATATAAGTTGGGTGATCGGGATTCGAAACTCGATACTCAAGATCGATCTAAAGAAGGTAGACTCATACCAGTGAGTTTTTAAATACTCATATGAACCATTTGAATTTTTTGCTGTGGACGCTAAGAAAGCATCAGGCATGCCAACTGCCACGATATTCCAAAGTAAGCTCCAGTGAGATATCAGTCTTTAATAATAATAATAAATAAATAAATAATAATAATTAAATATGAGTCGAAGAACTAAAATGATCTAGATTGGAACGCACGGCGTGAAGATAAAAAAATATTCAGTTACCAGTTGCATATAACATGAACAGTTGCACAAATAAACTAACACAATATCAAGAGATAGTACTCGTATAATAGTCACTAATTGCGCTGACCACGCTTTGCCATCTACCTGCAGATAAAACGACGCTCAAAGGAAAAAAGCATTAGTTATAAATTCGTGTCCTCCCGCTCCTTATTCAAAGCTAACGTAGTGACTTTGATCTTTTATATATTGTTTAAAATACAGCATTGTTGATTTTCATAACGCTATCTTCATTCCCAATACAGGGTTAGTCAGAGGTCTAGGTGGTATTGTCCTTTTAATCCACTTTTCACCAGAGCTTATTTTGGACAACGTGACAGTTGGTGAACCTGTCGCCGTTTTAAGTCCAAGCCAAAAAAACTCATTGGTAGGAGCCCACCTTCTGAGGATCGAACTCGAGATAGTCTGTTGACATGAATTCCGTCACTCGGCTGTCGTGATTTTTACGATATTCTATAAATAAAAATCAGTTTAACTGAATAACGATAAAAAAACGTAGTTATTTTTGAAGTTTATTACATTAGTTTTTACTAGGTTTGCCAAGAAGCTATCATGCTAAAAAAAAGTAAGTCAGCAAAATATTCTCTCATCTACAATTCGTGATAGATAAGAGAGCTAATTATTATATATTTTATTTTGTGCAATTAATTCGCTCAGCAAACTTTTTAATGCCTATAGAATAAATACACTCTTTAACTTTTTTTTGCATCGAACGTTGCAAAATAATACTTTCGATAGTAAAGCAAACAATTTCTGCAGCAGTGTTTAAATAAAACTGTTTAATTTGCCGCTGACAATGCGATATCCGATAGTAAAATTGAAATTCAATAATAAAATGTACATTTGTGCCAAAAAATTTGTGGTAAAAATATCATCGTTTTAAACATTGATTTGAATTTCGGCCAAGTTTGATCCACACGCATCTCGTGAGCACATGTACAATTGGCCAACATCGATTTCCTGCGGTTTTGTTTATTTGTTGCATGTTTTTTTTTTTTTTTGGAAAAATTATTATTTAAATAACCATAAAATGGAGTGCTTTCTGAATATCCAAGACTGTATTTGTTTTATCTTATCGACTTAAATAATGTAAAACATAGCTTATTATTTTCAGGCCTTTTTGGTTTGGTTTAGGCTCAGTGGCACATAACTCACAAATCCTTTTATGTATCAAGTAGTTAAACCCGGCGCCGCAACCTTATGCTTCAGGCTGATAATAAAATTAGTAAAAGTAGTAGAGATTAAGATAGCCTTGGCAAATATATCAAAGAGTATAAGACTATAACTACTCCCGCTCCCGTTCCTGTGGGAACTTCGATATACAAATTTATTAACACTCATGGGTAAAAATGCAATGACCTGCAAAAGTGTCAAGTCCTTCCAATGACTATTTTTCGAGTTTTGCAGCCACAAACACATTGTTACTATATTTTTTTATGTAAATTATATTTGCGTTCTTAAGCAAATCTCCAAATCTAAATCAAATACTTTAGAAATAAAAATATTGCATGTGTTAATAATCGAACACATTTTCTAAATAAAATAAATATCTTCACGCAATTCCCAATACAAAGGTAGACAGAGGTCTAGTTTAGACAATTCAGTCCCTTTGTTATCTTCACGGTGTAACGTTGCGGTGGCTAAGCTTGTCCGCTTATCGTAAGACCTGGTTTAGTTTCTTGTACCTATATACCGATTTCTTGATATTCAATTAATTTTACACAGGCTTTGCTAGATTGTTCAAGTAAGGAAAATAAAGATTATTAAGTACTTCTGCTACGTTCAAAATGTTTATCGTATAAATCGTACAATATTTTTGTTTTATTTCGAGTTTTCTTATCACGATAAAAGACGATGGAAAAAAGGAATTAATAAAAATTTAATAGGTACATCAATATTTTGGGTTTTTCATATCGCATGTAAAACATTTAATTTCTAAACTTCTATACTTTCATGTACTATTCGATTAATTCTCGATCTTTTATTACGCAACTAAATTTATCTCGTCTGAAAAGTCCGAAATGATTGCATAGTTTAGGTTTAAATTCCGTACAATATATTTACCGGAAGAGCTTCCCCAATCTTATTCAGCTGAGAGTTAACTGATTTGCGTTTAAGCCAAGTCCTACCGAACAATATTTCACTGTAAGCCCATGAGTCCGCAAACAATGAAGAAATTAACTTGCAACTAGATAACGCATAATTGTTGCAAGTTGCTTAGGATGCAGCAGCTCCAGTTGTAGAAGCCACGAGCGTAACGGAACGGGCACTAAAATGTTAAATGTATTGCCTTGAATTAGATTTAGTACCAATGCACTTCGTAGTAGATTACTTTTAAGATAGTTTTAACAATCAAATAAATGGGGCAATAAAACGCTAAAATTTCATTACCGCTTGGGAATGTATTAATAATACACTTATCCCTTTTCTTCCTGTGGGGTGTCTATAGAAGAGTTAACGGATAAGCCTTGAAAATAGCAATGGTTTTATCATAAATTTAAGTCTGATATTTTTTCCTCGCTTTTTAGACACTGTTGTCCGTTACCACTCTGCTTAATATTGCTATCCGGCCATCTGAATAGTTCAAGTAATTTTTAATGCTTTTTCCGTTAAGTTATGGGGCGGGTAAAAAAGAAAATACGAACTATTTGACGAAATAACATGATGTGGAGTTTCTCTGTCAAACGGTGAAATCAAGGTGTTATATAAAACAAAACATGTGGGAGAGTTTGGTGGTCGATAAAGAAAAACATTTATACAAAAATAATCGATTGACAGTTAATGTATTAATTTAAATACTATTATTCAACTTGCTCCCGTAGTTTCGCGACGTGTTTAATCCGATTTGTAAAAGATAAAATGTTATTAATTTATTACGTTTATCGCACGTCCCCAGTGGATTTATTTTGAAATATGTTCGGTTATTGTAATTGAATATACTATTTGTGTGATTTAATGCTAATTGCCCGGTTTGCGGTTTGTACGTCTGTGTATATGTAGCGGATACAAAATTTACGGGCGCTTGCGACGACACATTGGCTCTATCGGTTTTGTAATATCCGTGCCACGGTCTTGCTGCTTTAATTAATTGCATTACAATATCTAATTAATCTCTAGCTGTGATTGCGTTATTAAATAAGTAATTAAAAATATCTAAAAACTATAAAAAGACCCAAGTTGATAGTAACCACGCTTTCGAAGCGGATTTTAATCCCACTAGAGGCAAATAATTGTAAGAATGTGAATAAAAGTAAGAATGTTTGTTCTGTAGTCACGGGTGTTTATATAAATTTATGAATATTTATCAATGTTCGGCAAATCCACCCTATGAGAGGACGATGTCCTGCAGTGGATTTTAACAGGCCGATATTGTATGTATGTATGTAAGTATCAATGTTTACACATCTATGTAAGTATATTGTACAGTTATCTTGGACACTTAGATGGCGAAAGGCTCATCATCTTTCACTTCGACCCAAAAAGTCTTCGGTTAAAGGTGTGACTTAATTGTCTACAACTCTGTCTACCCTAGTATTAGGAATATGTGTGAAGATATTATTATTATATTATAACATTAAAAATATTTTTAACAACTAGTGAATGGAATTCCTGGACTTCGGTAAAGGTTTGTATTAACTATTTACAGACTGATAACGAAGACGCAGAGGAACTATTAAATAAACAACGAACTAAATTGCTCGACCCACTTGCGATGCGCCAATTTCACTTAATCTTTCATTATTTCAAAATTCATTAATTGAAAACTACAAACGAGTAAAGTGCTGTTCAATGTTTTGTTACAATTAATATAATTGGTGGTTGTCCGAGGCATTTTTAATTAATAAAGAAATAAATACATAGATAGCGAGAATATCACATACATTGCATTTAACCTAACGATATAACTAAAGCCCTTCTGTTAAGGAATCGCAAACAACATAGGTACGTATAAAAAGTACCAATAGCAACGTATAAAAATTATTTCTTAGTCCGTCGGGGTTCGCATACCCGAGATTTCGTGAAAACCGGCGGGTGCCGCTAGTCCATGGAGAACGTCATATTAATGACTAAAATAAATAATAAATAAATATCTTCACGCAATTCCCAATACAGGGGTAGACATCGGTCTAGTCTAGACAATTAAGTCCCTTTGACCCAGCTTCCACCGAAAATATTTTCGAGACTACGGGACAGGTGGTGAGCCCGTCGCCGTGACTGTATATCAATGACTAATTTTATAATTTTTTATAAATATTTTTTAATATTTTAATACTCGTTTATATATTTGTACATTTAGAGCTTTTGAATAAAAATATAAAAGACACTACCTGCTACTAAAAGTTGCAACAACTCGCAGGCAGTCACGGGCAAACAACCCCTAATCAATGGCTGCCGAGCAACCGAGTGCCAACAATGACGTCACAGTGCCGCCCCGCTGAGGGTTGAAGGCATTGTCGGAACCCAGTCACACCGTGACGTAATCGTCGTGTTTAATGATGCAAAAAATTACACCCCATACTTATAACTTTGGTACTTAAACCTTTCATACTTTTTAATTCAGCGTTCGTATAAAGACTAACGTAAAAGTAGGCATGATATTTTCAAGTATCGATTATTATTGAAGTTTTACTTGTCGATAAAACGTTTAAGGTGATTTCCATTTCTTTATTTCGCCGGATAAAACAAATTTTTGTTATTAGTTACTGAGCTTATTTTGGTAAAGTTAAAAATTAACATGTTATTTTTAATACAATTTTTTGATACCTATACATACTACTACATAGCATTTTTAGTGCTATGACCTGTCTCTCACGATTGCTTCCTTCATTTTGTCTTTTTCGTATCTTCATGAATTTTAATTCCGAACATTGGGTTAGCCAGAGATCTAGACAATTAACTACTATAGACCCGAAAATATCTTCGGTGGAAGGTGGATCGAAGTCTAGACGACTAGACCTCTGTCTACCCCTGTAATGGGAATTGCGTGAAGATATTTATGTTTATTTTATTTTATTTAGACGATTTTCAAAATTTATTTTAAATGTGAGTTTTGTTGTCGTGCCTAAAATAGAATTTATCAACATTTAAATAAATTTCAAAAGTCAAGGTCGGTTAAGAAAAAGAAGTTTTCACTTTAGAATAATATAAGTATTTGATGTAGTCACTCAGTATGACTTTGTATAATCACAATATTCAATTAGATATTCAAGAAAGTTATGAAACGATATTTTAAAGAAGCGTCTTCTACTCTATTACAAATTTAAATTCTTTAAGTTACATTTATTCAGCAAAGATATTTTTATAGCCCTTCCATCTGGCGGAGCGATTGACGATTCTTATATAGATTGACGGCGGCAACTTTTAATTGTAAAATAAACTTCTGAATCTGAAGACATAAAGTTTTAATATCATTATATTTTTAATCTCATACCTCGATCACGTAAGGGTTTTTTTTAAGATTTTTTTCTTGATTTTATTTACTAACTATTAAACAATATAAATATATGAAATTCTTTTTCAGCCTATTTATTTACTTAGACTTATTTACCTCTTGTCTGCAGAACTCTAGCAAAAAGACTAGCATTACTTTTTGCACATTCCACTGCTAGCGCTATAGTGATGCTGTTTCTGTTTTGTTCACTGTTCTGATCGGAGACGATAGCCGAGTGGTTGGGTATTCAGAATTCAAGTCAAGAGACCAGAGTTCGATTCCCAAGGCTTGTACTAATGGGTTTTTTTAAAACTTATGTACGATTTATATCCTTAGCTTGGAAATAAAGACAGCGATGGGGCTCACCACCCCCACATTGTCCCAAAAATGTCTTTCCGTTGAAGGTGGGTCTCTAGACCTATGTCTATCCATTTATTGGGAATGGCGTGAAGACATATCACCTTTTTCGACTTTATTTAGCCGCTGTAAACTATTTTGGTAGTGGGCTAAAATTCATGGGCATAGTGCAGAATATATTTGGAGGATCACCGCGCCTGTAAATGTAATGGAAATTTTACAAATAGGTAACAAAATAGGTTCATAGTCGGGGCTGTAGTATGATGGTAACTAGCAACTACAGCACAGGAACACGTGCAAAGAACTTCGAACAAAGGAGGTTATGAATGAGTTGTCATCTCAGAGGACTGAATTTTAATGGACTGTAATGACACTGGCTTGTAACACTTTTCGTGTGGAAACATAAAAGTGTACATTTTTGCGCCAGAAATGGCTAAGATTGTAGCACTGAATTAGAGATTCCTAGACAGGCAAGGTTTCTACTATATCGGTTTTTATAAAACTAATTTAATATATAAGCATCCATCATTGTGCCTTAGTTTCCGGTGCGTTCACGCATCGTTTGATTGATTTGTAACTTTGTACAGCTGTAGTTAGCATTTGCATGAAGGTTTCTGGCGTTGTTATTTATAAATAATGCGTGTTAAAATAAAAAAATAAGTAGAACCTGTCCGCAAGTTTATTAACGTTATTACAGACTAACGTATACTCTGCTTAGACCATGAAATTTTCATATTTCACACATTTGACTAAAGTTCAGTAGAGCGGTGACAGTCTAAGGCTCTAAAGTGTGAGATTTCTGGTACTGCGATCGCCAATCCAAGAATACTGTGATTACCAAACATGATTACGGTATTTATAATTCATAATTAACATAATTCGTACATAAGTTTTTTAAAACCTATGTACGAATTACATCGTTGGCTTAGACATAAAGACGGCGACGGGCTGTCACGTTGTCCCGAAAATATCTTCGGTGGAAGGTGGGTCGAAGGGACTTAATTGTCCCTGTATTGGGAATTGCGTGAAGATATTTATATTTATTTAATTTTTTGATTACGGTGATACCTTTCCTTACAGAAGAGTCCTGTAACCTCTAGCTACGTAAGTAAGAAGTAGCGGGAATAACGAACCATATTATTACTTACATAATTAATAACGACCGTGGTTTTTATATCGATCCTTTATCAATACCATTTTATATGTCAGTTGAAACAGATTCAACCAAGTATTCCATCGGACAGATTACGCCATGATTTTTATTGTAACAGGGCTATAACACGGAAATGCTTTTCAGATATGACACACACTAGCGCGGGCAAAGAGCGGAAACTGCTCCGTGAAATAAGAAATGGCAAAAGTGGTTTTAACTCTTATAACTATTTGGAGAGAGAAGTGCTAAAAGCTGCCACTTCCGTTTTATATATTATATATTTAGTTTTATACATTACAAACTACTGTTACAGTAGACAATAACTATTTTAGATTGCTGTTGCTTTAACTATTTCAGATTACCTGTGAAAATATCCAGTGCTAGGCAAACAGTTTTGTGAGTGATGATTAAGCTCCAATGCGGGTTGACAAATCACACGTTCAGGATTTTGTTTTAATATGCAGGTCTTCTCACGATGTTTGTCTTTACTATCGAATAGAGTATTTAACACATAAATACAACACCTAAAATTGCTATTAACAATTTTAATATCTGTTCCCGGAATTGAAACTGTCTCACTCGTATAATAAAGGAAAAACCAATTCGACATGCAATATCTAATCATAATTCTCGGTAGCGGTTCGCGGCTGCTATCAAACATATCGCAGTTTTAGTCCAGTTATTTTGGTACATCTATGATTATGTCACTAACTGTCCGTAACGATTGCGGTTAACGCTTTACCCTTAGTTGATTTTTAACCACGTCTACAGGAAGAGTTGAAGTAGCAGATACAACGATACTAACGTCAAACTCCACTGTAGTTATTAACTTAACTAACTTCAGTATAAGAAAGCGCCCTCATCTCCTTTTCGTCTCTATTGGAGATAAAACATCTCTATTCCGGATAATTTAAGCTTTTTTTTGTTAAATTTATAACGAAATAATATAATAATAATTTATAATTATAACAAAATATGTAATTGAATAAAATACAGAAACAGAAATACCAATTTTCTGTTCAGGAAAATGTGTGTTTTACTCAGCAATACCTTTACTAATGATTATATTTCATATATATATTTTTATTTAAAATTTATACATAACAATTCTTTCTGTTTTTATTAAACTTAATGTTATAAATCTGAAAATATTTTCAGTATGTATATAAAAGTATAGAAATAATATTCTTTGTAACAGATATATTAAATAAAACAACATGACAGAGTGTACGCATAACTTAACTTTGATCATAGCTTGAATAAAATATGTTCCGGGGCATGTTCTTTAACACCAAGTACTAAAATAAGACCCACTAAATTGTCGTGTTCATAGATCTTTTCTTAAGAAATTTGCGTTAAACTATTAAAAATTTAATTTCTTTTTAAATATTGTCATGAAATATTACTAATAAAATACATTGTTGGAATAAATATGGTAAATATATTCCGATTTGTTTTTATACTAATTATATACATAATACTAAAACCAAACGAGACCCGAATTCATTCTACTACACAAAACTCATGTGACCCGGAAAGTACGTATTTATAATTACCTCTGCTCTGAATGAAATATGTTAACCACAATGCCGGAAAGCAAAGTGCTGTGAACAGTCCGTTATTCGGGTTCGATTCCGTGGAGAGACAAAGCGCGGCTATTTTTGTGCGCCGCCGAGCGGATGCGCTCGCGCATGAATAACGATGTAAAGATAGCAAAACAATAAAATCAAATTATGGTATGAATTACAAAGGTGTGTAAGGATCGTAACTGTATGTTTTTATAATCAATATAAATTTATTTTCGATTATATTATTTTAACGCTGTATTATACATATTTTAAGGTAACACACATCTCTCATTTAATTAAAATAATCTGAATGCGGCTAACCAGTTTAAATTTTTTTACTGATATGTATGCCTAAATAATAATTTAAAATATTAGTAGTAGAAATCCTTTTATATAATTTTATTATTCATCTAATTCTTTATAATCTTACTTATTATTTTTTATAATGCATACGTAATTATTTATATGTTTTTATTTTTTGTGTAGTTTTACTTTTTTCTTAGAATGAAATCAATAATTTAAATAATAACGAATTTGAATTTTCTTAACGACGCTGCTGACCATACTTTCACATGTGCGTGTGAACGGGAGCAACGCAGACGCACAAATAAACAGACAAAACGGACCCCAATATAAATACAACAAGTGCATGATGGCGCGGTGTCTCGTTTGTATGTGTTTCGTATTATATTTACATATATACGTACATTCCTTCGAATGTGGCCCACGAGTCTTCCTCGAAATAAAATTGCCCATTTATTGCGTAACGAGCTGCGCCAGAGAATCAACTTATTGGATACAAATTACGTTGAATTAAAAACGAGGTTAAACTCAAAGTATTTGTAATAAATTCGCATATATATAATTGATACTTTTCGACTCGATTGTTTCTTGCCTTAAAAACTTTAAGGATTTGTTGTTGAGAACAGACGCAGCAAGTTTACTACTTTTGATAGACTGAAAAGAAGTAGAGTAAGTAACAATTTAAATACTATAACTATTAAATATATAAAGAAATACAATTGTATACCGAAATGGTAGTTTATATAGGCTGTCAAAATGATGATGAATTTGTATTTAGAAAATTCTACTTTAGATAAATTGGTAATATGCAAAACAAATACAGTTGCTTATTCAATAATGTATATATAGACACGCGATTTAATGAAATACGTTTTGTATGATACACATTCAATTTCATTAAGAATTAATTTTGCGAAAATGCCTCAGGTAATTTAAATTGTATCGCGTAACGTAGATTTATCTGATTCTTTACAAAATGCGCGTGAAAATTCTTACGGGTAATGGAAGACGGCTTATAAAATTGATTCCTTGAAAAGTTTTTGCCGAGTTCGAGAAGATAATATTGGGTTTGCTTAGGAAATTGGGGGCTTGATAACGCTACCTTGGAACAGATGTTTCTTTATTGAATACCCCCGATTTTCTCAGGTGATAAGTCTATAATTGAATGATATTTATTTTAAATTTTCCTTTAAATTAAACGAGTTAATCTTGTTTAATAGATGTTTGTATTTAGATTTTCATTCAAAGTTTGTTTATATAGGTGTACTCCGAGAACAGTAATTAGCATAAAAAATACATTAAAACTACGACAAGCTCACCATTTGTCGCAAAATAATACCGATTAAATACGAGTCGAAAGGAATGAAATTCTCTGGTCAGACGGACCACCCCAGAAAATTTTATTTATAAGTCCGTAAAACTATCCAACGAATTTATTATTGTCGTAAATTTTAGGTTATCTTTAGAGTTTAAAAATATACGTGTACCAAGTACGTATTTGGTAATAGTTTTTGATATATAAGATACAATGTCCATTTTCCCTTTTTACCTACTTATTTACAATGTAATTATCAGTCACTTATTACGCAGATTTATTAAAACATTTTAATGAAATAATTGTTTAAACGAATCGTCTGTTTCACTGTTGCCCTTTTCTATCGCATGAGACAGCTATTGGAAAGCGGAAACACATGCACGTTCTGGAGATGATAGTTGTATCAAATTTCTCAAGGGTCTTGATTAAAGAGGATTATCTCGCGTCATTAATAACACACAGCAGATGTACATGTGCATTTACTATTCTAATATGATTGAAGCGTAAGAACAAAACTATTGTGCAATATTAGACGTTCAGGATATGCTTAAGATGTTTTAAAATATTCTTGTAGATATCTTCACGCCTTTCCCATTACTGCGCTAGACTGAGGTCGAGACAATTAAGTCTTGTCGACCCTCCTTTCAACGAAGACATTTTTGGGACAACGTGACAGATTGTGAGCCTGTGTCCGTCTTTATGTCCAAGCCAACGATGTAAATAGTACATAAAATTTGAAAAAAAAAACGTATTGATTCGAACCTACCAGCTAAGAATCGAACTCCACTCGGCTATCGTGCCTAATATTTCTTGTAAGTAATTACTTCTTTTGCGCCATCATGATTTTCTCAAAAAATGAAGCAACATCTTTTTTTTCAGAGGGTTGTTTATTAAAGAAATTCTCTTTTAAATACTGTAAATATGGAAGTATGTTTTTTACGTAACGCAATTAAACAAACAAAAATTTGAATGAAATTTGGCAAACAGATTGATTGATGACTCATACTGATTATAACCTAAATAAACACAATGAAAACCTGTTAAAACGGGAGTAATCTTTTTTATAAATTAAATTTAAATTGTCACTGGATATGTGATATATGATCACTATTAATAAAATTATGACATATAAGAATGTCCTGTTAATAAAATGTTACACTCCAATATCATATGTTCTTACGAGCGGTCTGAAAAATCCTCTTTGATATATAGTGGATTTTTGGCCCTGCCCATAAGGAGGAATTGCCATAATCTCCACGCTTGGCAAACGGATGGGCGATCGCAGTCCCAGAACCTCGCACCTGAGACAGCTTATCACCGGTCTGGTTCGGTCTAGTTGGCGATGGTTCGAAGTACAAGTTAAAGATGTTCTTTTTAAAGTTACGACTACGCCTACACACGGCCAATAATATTAATATTTCTTAGGAATTACGTAATTGTTTACTATTACCATATATATAATATTACGAATATTAGAATATAAGAAGTTAGAAGTCACGATAGCCGAGTGGTTGGGTGGTCGGAATTTCGAGTCAAGAGATCCGAGTTCGATCCTCAAACCAATGGGTTTTTCTAAAAACCTATGTACAAATTACATAGCGGCGGCGACGGGCTCACCACCTGTCACGTTGTCCCGAAAATATCTTCGGTGGAAGGTGGGTCGAAGGGACTTTAATGTCTAGACTGGACCTCTGTCTACCCCTGTATCGGGAATTGCGTGAAGATATTTTTTTTACGAATATATACATTTCAAAACGATAAATTACTGTGAGTATAGTTTAAATGTAAGTCGAAATTAATTGGCTGATAGTGATAGCACTAAAAGCTCTTTACGATAAAAAGTAATAGGTAATAGAGATTTGGAACTCGATTGCTCGGTAGGTCAAGTTACAGCCTTTCAAAACAATGTTACAAAGAAATGCTTTCGAGAAAGCTCGTCTGGTTCAATGAAATTCACTTGCCTCTACTCTCCGAGTAAATTGTTAGAGCTTATAGTATGTGGTATCCTCTATAGCGATTTCACTCGGCTTTAAAAATTTGAGAGGATTCTGTGAGAGGGAGATACTTTATACGATTTACTACCTAAAAATATTTCTCGTCGTGTATGTTTGTTCGAATCTATTGTTGACAAAGAAAAACAGTATCTTATAAATACCTACTGTATACCTATAGGGATAGTCCTCTAACCAAAACAGTTTGGTTCTTTGAACAGAGCTTATTTGGAATACAATGTTTGTGGCGAAACGGTCAATAACTTGCCATATCAGTGAAACAAATTGCGCATATGTTTCAAAATACTCATTGGTAAAAAACAACGTGATAGGATTTTGTCTTTGACGTTCATGTCCTGTCTTGGCGAAGAATTAATTACGAAACCACTTGTACTTTAAACCTTCATTCTCCAAATTTTTATTACATCTGCTCCTAGTGCAAACTGCTGCCTGTCAGCAAGACTGGCTTAAGGTTAATGCCGAAAAATCCTTTATAATTTAACTAATCAGGAGCGCCCTCAAGTTAGTGATAAGGAGCAGCATCATTAAAACCATCATTTGGGTACGGAAACTGCGATAAATGCCAAGTACTATAATCAGAATAAAGTAAAGAGTTCACCTTGAAAAGTGCAGCCCTTCGTAGTTACTGCGCTCAGATCTATCAGATTGATTTTTTTAACATACGTGCGTCACGGTATCCGTGTATATTGACTTGATCAAGTGTTTTTAATTTTTTATAAATTAATATGTACTCGTATGTATAATAAAATTTTGTTGTGCTGACTACTCAAGTTTGTTGAAATAGTCAGCTTAATTCTCTTTTAAATTTTAGGTTTAATTTTATATGTAGATATCAAATTGCGTAATCTAGAGAACACCTTGCCTCTATAAAGGTCTGTCTAAAAAGAAAACCTCACATAGTTGTGTTTTTTGTTACAGAGCGAGGGAGAGAACTGCCACAAATCAGTACGTGTGAGTGAGAACAAAACAATAGTGTCCAGTTCGAAACCGGTTACAAGAAAGGATATAAGTTTTTTGTTAAAGGGAAAAAATAGTGATTTTCGAACGCATCATCTAGTTATGCACGAGTTCGAAATTTGATTGCTGTGAGTGTGTGTGTCGTACCGGTCGTGCGTTTAGTGTTCTAAGTTTAAAGTGAAATTGTCAAGATGGCCATGCTTCCCGCCTTTTTCGGTTTGCTACTGGCTGTTGTTGTCACAGGTAAGAATAATAAAATTATTATTAATTTTTATACTTTTAAGTAATAAAAGTTAAGCCGTAATATTTCTTCTGTTATCTAGACCTATTGTATAAAGCATTCATAACTGATTAATCACGAAATCGAAAACTATTTGACCTAGATGGAGATGGAATTTATTAATTTATGGACTTTTAAACGGTTAAAAATGTAGCTATTGCCATTTTGAAAGTCCTTAGACACCTCGTAGAACACGGAAAGAAATAGGATGATCAATTCTTACCCCCAACACCACACGGAATTCTCAAGCAAGTATATTCCTCTCTATTATTTCTTCCTGAGAACTAATTCGTATTAAATAATACGAGCTCAAAGGTTAGGGACTCAAACTTCATTAAGTACGTAACTTGAGACCTCTGGACTGGATGAGCAAAGCAAAACTCGATTACGCACTTTATGCTTGGTTTATCAGTAACTATTTGATTGAAATTAATTAGTATGATCCATTGAGACTGTGAAGCAAACTGGATGTTCAATATTCATACGCAATGATACATAGGATAGATAGGAGATTTTTGAAGTGGAAATCCGAAAATCGTAATATTTTAAATAAATAATATTCATTACTTTTTAATGTGTATAGTTGCCACATTATACCTACCTATTTTTCTTCGACTTTCTGATGATTTCTATTTCTATTTTTCTTCACTAAAGTTCTAATTATTATGTATTAATGAACTCATCAAAATTCGTCATCTGTGCGGGGAAAGATTATGTATGCCTGAAGCCAACCACTTTCGTGGAAAATTTCGATATTAATATTTTCGGTTTACGAAATTCATTTTGAGATTTAATCTCTGAACTCACGAAGTTAGTAATTAAGAACCTCGTTGTAAAGTTAAGCTTAATATTCTAAAGATGTTTGATGCCGAAGTCAGTTTTGTAAGTTGTATTTGGAAAAACGGTTTGCTAATCAATTAAATATTAATGTAACTAATAAAATTGCATTTGTGTAATGCAGGGTTCTTCATAAAGTAACCTTATAATCTTTGTGGTGTGCAATGACTGCTTTTCATGAATAGAGAACATTTTGAAGTATTACTGGGTTTTCACTATAGTTAATAATGAGTTATTCTATTATTAAATGGAAATACAACTGCAAAGTTGTACACATCTATTTTCACGTTATATTTTTTTTCTTTAAAGTAATTATAACAATCAATCGACAAATCTAACTTACACTGTTATTTTGATGTGCTATTAAATGTCAAGACCAGGTAGGGCTTATTTGGTTTTATCTGATCGACAAATATTATTATATACTAGCTTTGATGAGTTTTCTTCAGGTTAATGTTTTTTTTAGAAAACAACGAAGTGTCGAAAATGGTTTACGAGTGGAGTGTCGTGGACCTGTAGTATCTCCAATCCACACCATTAATAAATCGACAGTGTAAACAACCTCTTCCTTGTTTGCTTCCCGCCTTAATTCTTTGTTATTTTAGAGATCCGCTTAGAAATATTAAATCCGTTTGACACTTTTTAACGTTTTTATGAAAAAACTCTATTAATACTAATCTATTTAATACTCTTTTATAAACCTTATAAAGAATCGTACAGGAATTTTAATATCGTGGCAAGATTTTCAAGAGGCCTTTTTTTTCGCTGTCGGTTGACCGAAAATTGTGGTGGTTTTTACTCAGTAAAGAATCTTGAAAGATCTGAATCTTGTAAGATCTGATCGCGACAACAAAACCATTCTTCAAGTAACTTGGTAACTGCAACTTTTCCTCCTCATCAATTTGCTTTTTATTATGTTTGCGCCTGAATCATATTAGTCATTATGATTAAAATACATTACACACGTTAAAAATAATAAATAAATAATCAATCAAAAATTTTATATCTTACATTATACAGAAACGAAACGTATCCATCTCGTTTACCTTTTTTTTTCGTCTAAGACGGCACATACGTTTGGTTTTTTCTCTTTTGAAGACAGACAACTCACTCCCCGTATGTTTATGGAGACGGCAACACAACAGTGCGTCCGTAAATATTTACAATAAATGCAACGATACAGGTCGCTTTGTTTCCGCCTGTTTGTTTGTTTGATACACGAGATGCTTTCGCGGCTTAGCGTTCTGGGAACGGTTGTGACTGGCCTACTGGAAATTAGATACGTGATACGTAAGTGGTATTTGTTACCGTCTGTTATCTAACTTAATGATGCAATACCGTTTACGATGGTATTATTTGTATTTCATGTCATGGTCGACTACAACGGTCTATTTGAAGCCACCGTTGTATTGACGATGTTGTGCAGGTTCCCACTGTTATGCTACGTGATACTTGATTGATGAATTCGAGACAGAAGACCCGACTTCGATCCCCAGGTGGTAGGCTCGTACCAAAGGGTTTTTTCAGAACTCATGTACGATTTGTACAGTTAGCTTTGACATAAAGACGGCGGCAAGATCTATCACATTTTTCCAAAATGTCTTCTATGAAAGGTGGATCAAAAGGACCTTAATTGTCTAGACCGGTAAACAGATACCCCAGCATTGGGAATGGCGTGAAGATGAATATATAATACATGATAATGGTATAGTGTTGACCTAATTTGCTATGACGCTAATTCACATAGTAGCCTCTAGCGATTCTGCTTTTGGACTGAATACGGCTCATTCTTGACCCTTCTTCTTGTCCCTTTCCCGATTTCTTTCCATTTCGAGCGCTGTAAGTGATTTAGAGCTCAAAAAATAGAGTTTCGGCTATGAACATGATGTTTGATACTGGCAGAGTAAAGATTATGAGCATTTTATTATTTAATCAATGAAAATTACAAAAAATATTTTTATATATTTTTACTTTATTTCTAAATTGTTGTATCTCGTTTTCGTTCAGTGTGAGAATCTGAAAATAATGTATTTATATGCGTCCTTTTAGCGCGGTAGATTGACAGACATCATAACATAATTCACAAATTTTCTGATCAATAAGAAGTACACAAGGAAAAATTTCCATGTCGTAATTTCGCCTTTCTCCGATGAAAGAGTAGCCAATGTTATTAAATATGTTTAGAAGGACCAAATGATCTAATATCTTAAATGTGAGACTATTAAAATCGGTTTGTTCGTATCAATGTCATTTGTAAACAAGTTTATTCTCACATTTATAATATTAGTATGGAAGTAGGATTTTCTCATAATTTTCCGTGTTCTGATTACTAACGAGCCGATTTCCGAATTGTGGGACGTGTTCTCGACGAAACGACTTATCTGTATGATAACGGAGTAAATTCAGAGCTTGTCAGGGACACATTCGCAGTACGCAGCGCATCTAACGGAGGAACTAAATTTGTTTTATTGAGGAATACGTCGATGTCGAAAAGTAATATTTAAATTGTTTAATAAAATTTTAAATAAAACGATTTTCGGATTTTATCGCGTTTTTTAATTAATTTTTACAAACTACTTTTACTTCCCGACGTTGCGGATGCTTTACAACATCCGTGGTCACAGGAGGATCGCGGATGCTGCTAATTAAAAACGCGACAAAATCCGAAAATCGTTTTATTTCAAATGCTAGGCATTCGCGTAAATACAAGAAATCATTATAATAAAATATTAAGAATGTACTGGTACGTTACATAATGTACGTATGCACAATCACATACATTCTGGGAGATGTTCTGATAAAACTAAAGTGAGCTGACTATGTGATTTCAACATAATTTCTCAATCTTTTTTTAAAGGTAGGCAACGCACATGCGGCCCCTTTGTTTTTATGAATACATGAGTATCGGTAGCCACATAACACCAGGTGATTCGATGTCTTGTTTGCCACCGTCCACAATAAAAAAATTCCTCCCACTCATGTTGTCAAAATTGATAAGTTAATATCTATGATAAAATATGACCATGAACTTGATACATTTGATAGTGAAAATGTCCGCGCGAACCCGCGACCTCCGCTTATCGTGGCAACGTTCCGTTGAAATTTAAAAAAAAAACTCTTTCGTACGTTTGTAAGATCACACATCAAGGACATTTATCGAATTTTATACAAGTTCCGGCACGTGAGAGTTGATTTTTTAAATGTCTTATTTATAGGGCCGTTTCGGCTTACTGCTCTGAATCAAACCATAGATATACTAATTTTATAAATTAAATGTGTTATTTGGTCTTTTTATGAATGATCTTCCACGTTGTTACAATAACAGGAAAAAGAACGATAAAAATTAAGTGGCCGTATTGATAAAGTCGAAGTTCATTCGTCGCTTTGGAGATTCCAAATATAAATTAAAATATTGTTCTGATTTTGACTTATAGTATATTATTATTAAGGCACGATAGCCGAGTGGTTGGGTGGTCGGAATTTCGAGTTAATAGGCCCGAGTTCGATCCCCAGCTGGTAGGCTCGTACCAATAGGGTTTTCAAAAACTTATGTACGAATATCGTTGGCTTTGACATAAAGACGGTGACGGGCTCACCACCTGTCATGTTGTCCCGAAAATATCTTCGGTGGAAGGAGGGTCGAAGGGACTTAATTGTCTGAACTCGACCTCTGTCTACCCCTGTATTGGGAATTGCGTAAATAAATAAATAAATATCTTCACGCAATTTCGAATTGCGTGAAGATATTTTATTATTTTTATTTTTTATTTTTACTTATTATAAATACAGATACTTTAAAAAAAAAATGAATAAATATCTTCACGCTTACGATACTTTAATAAATCATAATATTCTTTTATTATTTTTGAGTTCAAACCCAGGCATAATGTTAGTGTAAACTTGAACTGTTTGTTCTATACAAATCAGCACGAAGCGCCATCTGTATAGTTTCGACCATGACAGTAAGGCAGGTCGGAGTTTTGTTTGGCCGTTTAAAAATAAACCGAACGGAAGTTCACTTGAAATACGAGGCCGTTTACAACACTGGCCAAAAATACTGGACAATAAAGTAATAAAAAGTTTTCATTGCCAACAATGTGGATATTACGTGCTACATTACCGGTTTTTGAGTATGAGCTGGTTATTACTATGGTTATGATTTTAAAAATATGTCATTGAAATATTTTTAAAATCTTTCAAATTATTTTGCGTAATTAATTAACTTGTATTTAAAAGTATTTGATAAATTTTAATGACTGGGTGAGATAAAGAAAAAATACCATTTTATTATAACTTTAAAATAATACTCAATACAAAATAATCACACTTGCTAGTGGTATTTTTTACGAAGTGACTATTTTTTTAAAAACGAGATTATACCAAGAAGAGAAGGCTCGGTTGGCTATAGCAAATTATATACACTCCTGTTGTAACGGGTTAGTCAAATTAAGTCGGGCATTTTAAGACGCTTATCTTACTATATCTCAGATATGACCGACATTTCCCTCGTTCGAGTTTTACGACATGCAGGAATTGTTACTTTGACAGAAATTTTATTGCGCACCACGACGTCGAATTGCCATTTGGTTCTATTATTTGTTTAAGAAGCCTCTGATAGATTATATATTATTATAAAATATTGAGTCTTTTTTATATAATTGAAAATTTTCTGAGTTTTTGCTCATTGACTATATGGATTATCAACGGTGTGTAAGGAACGTGATACTTGGCGATCTGTACTCTCTGGCTACCCTGTTAGTGGCTGTTCGCGAAAATATGTAAGTTAATAATATAGCGTTCACCACTGGATGCCAACGGGTTCACTATGGGCGTGATAATTATCCATAAGGGAATACTGTTATGTAATTGCCAAAGTAATATTTAATTTAGTATTTAATGCTTATATTTTATATCTTCAAATTAGCCCGCATTGCGTTGGTATATACTCATCCGGTTTTTGGATATATTTTGAATACTGAACCTTGCTCTAATCACGTTAAATTTGTCTATGAATCTAGCAATCTAACCTCTCAGGATATCGCATCATATTTGTAGGTACTAGCGATATGATCTTTTTCTTCGCATAATATACTTACTTAACGTTCTGAAAATGACACTGCAAGACATGGGCTTCTTCTGTAAGGGTCGATTTCTCGTAATCGCCATGCTTGACAAACGGATTAGCCTTTTTATTCTGCACTAAATTCACACCTTAATATCGTCTTTCCATGATATATGCGACGAACCTCAGAATAATTTCATTCAATCCTGCAGCATTATTGTAAGGAGCATTAAGCGTGGCTTAGCGGAGTTCAGTGAGAAGTTTCAAAGTGAAGATAAATATGAATAAAAGAAAAAAGAGAAGGAAGAAAGAGATTTAAGAAGATGTAAAAGTGGAAGACTCTTACAATAATATTCTAGAGGGTCATGCCTGCTAAAGTATTGACCTAAACAAAGGATTGAAATAACTTTGTATTTTTAGACGAGTTTCGTAGAAATTATTGATCAAAGATTAAATGACACATCAAAACCGGAAGGGTCAGTGTTGTACATACCTACAGCAATCTGTGGATTCTGACTCAGTGACCGTTACATCATAAACCTCGCTGAGCGATCGCTATCGTGGCCTCTTGAGTCACCTGTGAGTCAAGTGTCGACAATTTACAATAAAAAACCTCTACTGAAAGCTATACATGTTACTGTATATTATGTCATTACCTTCCTGGAATAAAAAGGTAGAAATACATAAAAATATACTTCTACCCTTACTAGAATGTAAACACAAATATCACAGACTTGCAATCTAATGATTCTTTTTTAAACATCATCCCTGACTGGAGTAGTCAGGGATGATGCTTTCCCACTGCTTTCAGGTTGACTGGCAGAGAATGCTTTTAGCATTAAGTCCGTTTTTTCCTTCATTCATCACATATTTAAGATGCAATAAAGAATTAAATAAATAAAAAAGCTGATACCTACAGAGTTTCTTTTCCGTGAAAAGAACCTCGCCACGAAACGTAGTTAGATATAAAATTAACGACCCCACCAAGTAGAATTTATGTTCCTATGTCTAAAATAATGATTTCTCTCAGAATTTTTTTCGACTTTGTCTTGCTTTTCCAAAGTCTTTACTAAGGAAGTAGGACTCACCCTGAGTCAATTGAAGAGTCGCTCCCATAAAGCATGTTAGTCAAATAAATACCTTATGAATATTTTTTTTTATTTAAAAAATATCTTCACGCCGTTCCCAATGCAGGGGTGCAGACATAGGTCTAGACAAATTAGTCCTTTCGACCCGCCTTCCACCAAAGACATTTTTGTGACAACGTGACAGGAGATCATCCAAGCCATCGATATAAATCGTACGTAAATTTTTAAAAGCACCCATTGGCCTTGGGGATAGAACAAGGGTCTCTTAACTTGAATTCCGATCACCCAACTACTTCATATTGTGACTTCATTCTTAGTTAAACATTCTTAGTTAAACCGGGATAACTTTACATATTGACAGATATTTTACGTTGATAAAAATGGTTATTCTCTTTAACTTAACCGTGGATGAAACCGCGAGGCGCGGCTAGTGAATGCATAAAATTGCGAAATCTATGTTGCGACTGCATAACGGTATAGTGCAATGACTCAGTGCCTTTATGCAATCATTAACTTAACAATTCCTTTGATACTACGACACATTTCAAACAAGTCTTCAGTTTATGACTGCTTGATTTTAATTAATGAATACATGTATAGATAGGGACAACATCACTTACATTGTTTCGATCCCAATATAAGATGCTAAAGCACTTGAGGTATGGGAGTCGGAAACAACGAAGACACGACAAACACCCAGACCCGAGAAAATGTAGGAAAAAGTGATTTATCTACATTGATCTGTCCGGGAATCGAACCCGAGATCTCGAGACGGTGACGCCTTGAAAACCGGTGTTAACGCCACTCTTCCACGGAAGTCGTCTTTCTGAAATCTTTTTTTTGAAATCTTTTTTGTCAGAATTTACTAGAACATTTTATTTATCATATTAAATCGTGTATATATTGCACGTTGTGTTTAACAACAACAGCAGGTCTGACATTATTATAAAAACAGGCGTGTTTTTTATCTTTTATTGCGATAGGTTCTGTTCTCTACCTAAAAATAACTATAATTTTGTTTACTCAGACATGTGTCGATGCATTCCGCATTTAAACAACCATCCTCAAGCAATATGTTGATTTTATAGTAATCAAGTTATACTCGTACTTGAAAACAATGTTTTCAAAAATCGATAGTGAAAATATTGATTATACGCATCGTCCCATAAGGAACTTCGTTCCAAAAGTTCAAATATGTACTTCAGAAATACCACACATTATAACCGCACAATAACCCGCCTTGTTATCTGATATATAAAAGGTTATTGCGTTAATTTTAATACATCCAAACATAAATTCATAGTGATGATCCAATAGGGTGGCGAAAGAAAACGACGTCAGCTCAAATGGCGTAAAACTGCGTAAAATCTGACCAAATTTGCGAGAATGACACCAGCGGACCGCATGCTTATTGGATTTTTTGAATGACTAGGCCGGATGGCGGGAAAGGATTTGAGACTCACGCGGTCGGGCAATAAGTTTTCTTATATTTTCCTAGATATAATCTCAAGTGATAGGCGGTTTTGTTTTTAAAATATAGATTTATAATTTTTTAGACGTTATTCTTTCTCCTGTAAAAGATTTTGTGTAAATATTTTGGACCCCGTATAAAACTTTTAAATAGCAATAATAATATTTAACATTAAATAAGTGTTTTTGAGAAGCCTATGCCCTCAAGCACGTCGGCGTAACAGAAATAAATAAATTCAATATGATACCGTTATGGGATGGCTAAAATGTATGATATTTATATTCAATATAAATACAATATGGATAATGTAGCTTAATTTTTTTTTGTTTGCCCGGTCTCACTAGTAATAGTACCACCAGGTACACGTCCTGTTTTTTCTATTAATATTCGTGGTTGCTTGTAGTTTTGGACTGGAAGTCTAGAAGTATGTTTTGAAAAAAAAAAAAAACACCAGCGCCACTTCTCAAGACAAAACCTCCCCAGTCTCTCAAATAAGACCAATTTTAAGTGAATTCATTAAAATTAGTAGAAAACTGTATTTGGATGAAAGAATACTACCGGGGAGACAGCAACATTAATCCGCTTGTAGTATTATATGGGTAAACCTTCCAAGATATTTTTTCCAGGAATGATAAAGGTAACTTGAGAGGCCAACGTAGCAAGAAAATAAAATTAGTCATTGGTGGTGGCGCAGTGGTTAGGTCGCTCGCTTACAATTGTAGCCAGGCGTGATGCCAGGTCACCCAGCTGTAGCCACTACAGCTCACTTACACTATTACAATACATAGGCTGTTAAAAAAGAGTGACACATGAGGCAGTAATATGTTATGCTCACATTCTGTCACGTCCCAAATAAGCTTCGGTGAAAAGGTCGAAAAGGACTTCATTGTCTTGACCTCTGCCTACCCCAGTGTGGGAAATTGCGTGAAGATACAAATTTAAATAAACGTTATATTGAATGGTAATAATCGAAATTAAATTATCATTTCAATTCTGTATTCCGAGTGGATAAAAATATTCTTTACTATGCGGAATGTTAAAATTGAAAAGCTTTTTTCACATTCTACAAGGCAATTGTGGCCGGGTAGTTTTTGCTGGGTCGTGAATTATTCATACAGCAGTTGAATCAAAAGCTTTCATTGTTTTAAAGAAAATTACATCTAATTATTAAAGTCGAATTATTCACGGGGACAAACAAAGCAGCAAACTAGTTTAGTTCAATTTACACTTTTTTTACTTTTATAAACAAATAAATAAAGGAATATCTTCACGTAATTCCCAATACGTGTCCATATTTATTCTGTTAGCAAGTAACCACGAGAATAATATAAAAATAAATAAATATTGTTCACGCAATTTCCAGTACAGGGGTAGACAGAGATCTAGTCTAGAAAATTAAGTCGCTTCGACCCAACTTTCACCGAAGATGTTTTCGGGAAAACGTGACAGGTGGTGAGCCCAAAACGAGTTGAGAGTCAGATAACGTAGCTAATAGCTTTTGTATACGTAACGTACTTCAATCGAAGATGGTAATGACGTAGTTTTAGGTCTGGGGATTAATATGAAATGCCTCTTTGTCAACATTATACACATACGTACATCCATAACAGCCTATAAATGTCAATCATCGGTCTTTTTCACTTTCTTCTGTTAGATGGTTTTGAGATCGTCTGTGGAAAAGGTTAGGAAATGGCACTGGTTAATAACCATTTACTAGCCTTTTCCATTAGACTACTCATATGATGACTATTGGAAAAAGGGAGTCGCATATTCTTAAGTTGATATCACTACCAATTTTCATTCGTAACGTTTAAAGTTCTTGCAGGCAGATGTGAGAAAAAAGTGTGGTATTGACCCAAACTGTTCAGAAACTCGCAGTCTACTAATTGTATCTTAAATTACGAGTATGTCGATTAAGTAACAATCATCTTTACTCGTAGGAGTCATATCAAAGATATGCTATTCAAAGCATTGCTTTACGAATCCAATGTCTAATAAGTAACGCCAACACGTGTTTTTTTAACAATTTCCCATGTTATTCAGTGTTAAATATGCGCGCAGTTTATTATAGCGGTACTGTAAAAGTTCTTTTGTGTTAAAATAACATGGACCGCTTTGTTTTTGGTTTGTTTAAAGTTTAAGCTATACGTTCTCACTCCGCTTGCGTTGAAACTATGAATGGGTTGATGTTATTTTAATTGGATTATTCTGTTATATCAGTTACGCATGTTTCACTGCGAGAAAATATACGGTTATATATTTGGCTTTGTCGGAGTAACGAATAAACGAGAGAGGAGTTATGTTTATTATAGATTAGCATCACTTTCACATTACAATCAAACATTGATGTACATACACACATAAAGGCAATGCCTGCCTTAAATATTTGCCAAAAATAAACTTAGTAACTTACTGAAACTGAATGCTTTTTCATTTTCTGTGTCTTACTATTAAGCTACTGGGGTTTGAATCACTGCTTGTGCCAGTTTTTGTAATATTCCATTTCTGCATTTTGTTAGATATCTTATAGACAGGATAGACAAAACATCTTTTTTTTTTAGTTCCAGTTTTTTACCTGTTGTTAGTTTTGTAATACGCTTGTTTTAGGTTGATTTGAAATATTTAAGACCTTAGTATAAAACGGTTTGTTTGGAACTTGCTTCTATTACTTAACCTGAGACTTCTTTTGATCTTATCGAATTAGCAAATATCAGGTACGAAATATTTATATTACATGAATAATTGTCTATGTAGTTAACTATTTCAACTATAATTTTTTCTATATCTTCCTAATTTATTTATACATACAGATAGCAAAAATTTTATACGTTACATAATTTGCATAACAAAAATAATTAATCCAAAACGCTTAAAATAATACAAAAAAAAACTAGCTCATACACAATATGACATTAAAAACAAAAACGCCTCTAAATATGTTTAAATTTATAATATGTTTTACGGTACGTGATGATGTATCAACATTATATCGAAAGTACGCCGGAAACATTTCTTAAATTCAACACACGCAAAACATCACCCGATGTAGCGTCGAAAACAAACCCGAGAGATTTACAGAGGGTCTAAGAAAACACGCGGTGACGTTTATACCCCTAAAATATGACACTGGAGCGTGATACACTTCGCAGCTTACGTCCTAAGCCTCGGCTACAATACAACCTTCGCTTTGAATTACATTTGAAACCGAACTTACGCTTTCTGGAATCCTCTAGGACAGGGTTTATTAAAAATATATATATCCGTTCTGTCAAACTACGATCAAATATACGAGTAAGATATAAGTGGTCAAATGTTTACCGATAATAACTTTGGTTCTTTTGTTGGTTGCAAGTCGTTTACTCTGGATTTTCATGGTGTCAAGGATGAACTCTACGCTTTGTTCCAGACATTTCTAAATGGTCACTTAACTAGGTATTTTGTAGCCCAGAGTCGGAACTTTGACTCTCTAAGCTTTATTCACAAATAGATGCTCTACCATCTCCAAAATTTCCACCCTAATTAAACAGATAAAAAATTATGAAGGCGTTACAATTTAAGTTAAATAATAGAGGTCTAGACAATTCAGTCCTTTCGATCCAAACCTTTTTTGAGAAAACGTGACAGGTGGTGATCCCGTCGCCGTATTTATGTCAAAGCCAACGATATGAGTCGTACATAAGTTTCTTTGCAAAAAAAAAAAAAAACATTGCTACGAGCCACCTGGGTATCGAACTCGGGAAAATTAAAGTTATATAATTTTGGTATTGAATAGAGTAAAATTCGCTACCTGGTTCCTCGCTTCTAAAACAATTTTAAGTCGCAACATTTCTCCTCTTTAAAGCCCTCATAACATACATGACAGATTCCTCCTCGCCAATTACACGGTAGTTTAACTCGAAACAGATAATTCAAGATTTTCACGCTACGACATAGTTAAGGCGCAAGTTAGGGTTGTCACTCCGTCAGCGCACTCAATGTTAAAATACTCGTTTAATAACTTTAATTTAGTGATATTTTAGTTTTACTATTAATATCTTACGAGTTCGAAATGAATATTTGCTTTATGTATTACTGTAATGTTGTTTTGTTTTATGGCGTTTAGCCATAAATTGCATGGAATGACGCATCGTTGAATACATTAAAATAAGAATTCGGTGTTTACTATTGTGGTTATCCTTCGGCGTTAAATGATAAATACATGTTGACACGTTATTGTTTACTAGTTATAGCCACTTCGGTCGCTACTTGCCTACTCACTTTATTTTGATAAATTTTTGCGTTAGGCTTGTTCTCTCTATGATCTACCGTGAACAAACCGTTATAAATGTGTTTATGTATAATTGTACAGTAGAGATAAACTTCTTTTCAGTCAAGCGAACATTGCCAGTGACGATATCAATAGCAAAGTGTTTGTTAATGTTGTTCAAAATTCGTTTATTTCTCCTCCGAAACCTATTAACTTAAAGACAATGCACTCAAGTGCTGTCCAATAAGAACCAAACGTCGATCGTGTCGTGGAGCAACAGAAGCTAATTTTTCAGACTCTACGCGTTGGTATTCGCTTTCATTACATCTGGGCGTGGCACGTTCTTCCGCTTTTTCATTCACAGCTCACTAAATAGATGTTTCGTCGCAAACGAAAATGTCATCAGGCAAAAATAAACGTCCGCCGAGTTGTTTCGACGTTATTGTTTGAACGGACAGCCTGTGTTGCGTTCTTCTTATTGTAAATTTTGTCCGTTAACTTTTTTTTTCACCCGTCGCAGCCGCGATCTGGTTATCGTGAATTTGCAACGGTTTTTTGGCAATAGGACCTGATTCTTTTCGCCATCGTATCGAAAATTCAACATTTCTGATTATAGGCCAGGTTCGTAGAAAGCTGATGTTTTAATTAAATCGTAGTGAAACGAGAGCGTCGCTGTGAGTGACAGCGACTGGCTCGTGAATATTGCATTAAATCTGTTGACGCGTGTAACGTATGATATAACGTCGCTCAGTGTGCAATTGTGAATGTAATAGATCGTATCTATTAAATCTAATATAGTCTAACACAGCCGTTTGGTAGCGGGGTAAGACTTAAGAGGAGTGGGGTTGTAGGTTTAAGGGTTTGGCCCATTCGTCCCGTGAGTGTCGTAAGAAGCGACTTCCAACTGATAGTGGTTGTACGGTGGCCATGTAGCTTTCTATTTCATATTTTCTATTTTCAGCATTACGGCTTTTGAATTTCAAAGTTAGCGGCACCGAAAACACTTTTTACTTTCATTTTACTTCACCCTACTAGGCTGGTGTAAAAGATTATGAAATGCAGAAAATATCTTAGAGCAATGTTCCTTTTAAGTCCGTAAGTATTCCATTACCTTGTGGTATTGACTTACCACCTACTTTCTTCCTGAAGGTTTCTTCGGAAGGCTTTAAAAATTCTTTTAGCTACCGACTAGTATGGATATAACCACTTCGAACAATATTCGACCAAAACTCATCAGATCGTTTTCGTGCAGCAGCGTCGAAGGAGCAAGGTCTCTGGCGCAATCGCCAATCTTCTTGCCAAGAGTAGTTATGACAAATTCTTCCTTAAAGATGAGGCCTATATCCCGATATGTTTTGTATGACCCGAGCTCGATCCCCAAGACTCGGGACCAACCAATGAGTTTATTGAAAATAACTTATGTACGATTTATATCGTTGGCGTGTAAATAAAGTTGGTGACGGACTCAGCACCTTTCGCATTGTCCCAAAAAATGTCACTGGTTAAAGGTGGGTCGAAAGGACCTCTGTCTACCCCTGTTTTGGGGAATGGCGTGAAGATAAATTCTTTATACTTTATAATAATTTATTTGCATATGATTACAAATGCAAATCAATGCTCTAATATTTGAAGTTATTAGTTATTTTCAAAGTTAATATTGCTAGGTATTATGTTAGCACCTTGGCGAAGTTCGACTCGAGCTCGGAACCATAAACTCTAACAATAAAATATCGAACGGTGTAATAGTTTATTGCATTACTCGATATTGCTTAGATGCAACTTACATTTCGAATTTCCAAACAGCCAACTTGTAACGTTTAATACACGGTGTACAGGCGGTTGACAAATGAGTGGAAATTGGCTCAATTTTTGGCACCACAATATACCTTTCCATGTGGTTTTCATAAGTACCACATTGTTACACTTAGTGCTGTTATTACATCGAACTATTTATCAACTTACACGTGTTTCCCTGACAAGCCTATAGCCAAGTCTGACTAGCAGTTAGTAGTGACCCTGCTTTTCTTAAGCTAAGGGTTACGGATTCTAATTCTGTAAGGAGGAAACAGTTGCTGTAATGAGTGTAAATGTTTGATTTCGAGTTAGGGATGTTTATATATTAGATTTATATTTAATATATCTATGTATATGTTGTACACTGAGACGTAGTCGTGTGGTAACGATGTAAAAATATAACCACTCCTTTCTTCCCGTAGGTGTCTTAAGAGGCGACTAAGGGAAACAGCCTTGAATATCGTTGTGGCAACCATCTCTAAAAATATCATACCAGAATAATCAGACCGAAGATGAGAATCAGCCTGATGGTGCGAGGTGTCTGATACTGCGATCGTCAATCCGCCAAGCTTGGCGATAATGGCAAATCCGCAGTGGACTTTAATAGGCCGTTGTGTTATGTGTGTGTATATACACTGACGGGGACGGGCTCACCGCCTATCATGTTGTCCCAAATAAGCTCCGGTGAAATTTTCGTCGAAGGGGCTAAATTGTCTAAACCTCTTACTACCCTAGTATTAAGTACCTATCTAGTGATTCCCGGATCCTATAGACAGCGGATTGCGGATAGAAGTAAAAACATCGCACCATGAACGCCAATATTCGTAGGTCTGGATAGTAAAGTATTTTTAAAGATATATAGCCTTATTGGCATCCCTTCTTCTTTATGATATTATTCCCATCTCTGTGTTTGTTTCTTCACGCGCATCGTGCATATTAGATAAGCGTAACGTAGCCTGGTAAGGTAAATACAAGTAAGTACCTCTGCAGTATCCCCTACTCACACGTCTTTTGACTTACCATTACCATTACCATTGACATACCATACCATTGACATTGATAATATTGACAATAGGCCCTTAATTTTAAAATAGGCCCTAATGCAAATTTAACCAATTCTCAGCGTAGCTCATAACGCCATAACTAAATATTATATATTTTGGGTCAACCGCCGCAATATCGCTTATCTCTGCTATATCTGCAGTTTTGTGATAATAAAAACAATTTTATCGTCACATCACCTATTCTTAGGAATCTCGGTAAGTGGAAAATAAAAGAAAGGAAACATAACACTTTTATCGTATAGATAAAGATTTCATATAGCGCCTATATGTTGATGGTCTGTATTATTTTATATTCAACATAGAATAATAAATTAGCAGAGACAATATTCTTTATAAATTTTTTTTATATAATTATCGTGTTGCTCACGAAGAACTACCGACACTATATAACCTATTTCCATGTTTCTTTTTAAAAAAATATGAAAATTAATGTCTTCGCGCCTTTGCCAATACAGTGGTAGACAGAGATCTAGACTATTAATTCCTAAAATATGATTTTTGCCACGTATATTTTATTAATTCCAAAGCAGGACTTCGTGTGACCGGTCCATCAGAATACATGGTGTCCTCGAAAATCTGAATTGATATCGTTTTATGACTAGTGTCTTACGTTTAAATTCTTAGACCATTAAAAATTTCCCATGCAGCATTTTGCACAAAAATTTATCAAATTAAAATGTAGCTGTCGTTAAAACGTTGACCAAATAGATTTCCTCCGTGCGTGCGTGTAATTTAGGCATATTAGACAACTGTTTGCGCATTCATTCACTAAACTCCTGTCCAGAATTTTGAACACATCAACATTAAATTCTTTAGCCATGACCGGCGCGGTCCGTTACACATCCCACTTTCGATTCGTCGAACCGCTGTGATCAACGTGCAGCAGGAGGGAATTGGATCTATATGGGAGGATATAGTTTCTTGTAGTTACAAGAAACTATATCCTCCCATACGCAGTTGCGTGTGAACGACTTATGATTAAATTTATAACATTTTTATTGCTTTGAAATACTTTATTGATGAAAGTGTGCGGTCTCGTATGTATAAATGTATCCAATTATTGAATTATCTAGATCATTTTTGTAATTAATTAGCATTAAAATGTTTTATTAAAAAATCATTAAAAGTATGATAAATCGGCAGCTTAAGCAGAATTCATGGGCTGGTTTGACTAAACTATACCATAGCCTTGATTCTTTTCCATTTCGTTCGATAAGTCGCGTTCCCTCGGATTCACAACTTTATTTGTGTCTCTTCCCTTGTTTTATGTGCCCTTTACAAATAAAAAATAAATAAATAAATATCTTCACGCAATTCCCAATACAGAGGTAGACACACTTTTACCAGAAAGATTACCTAATTACAATCTTGTAGTTCATTTTGTAGGTAATAGTAATGTATCAGTTACTGCATCTGGGTCATTTGTAACTTATTAATTTCAAAGTTCATTGAAGCATTACGGTTAGGAGTACGAACGGTGCCTTGACTGATATTTCATTAGGTACACTTACTTCAGGTTGGCAATTGCCCATTCACTTGCATAAAGAATAATTCATTGCTTATTAAAAAAAATAAAAGCCTACTTTATGGAGAAATGGGCGAAACGTTTTCTTTTAAATTAATTTTGTAGTGGGCCCCGAGGCAGTTATAATTTATCAAAACGACTGAGATGCCTGCGAGTCTATTGCCACCGCTGAACCAGGATTTGTACGCGAAGCGGAAACAAATATTCTATATATATGGGTTGGCATTAATATATTATAAATATAACATAACAATAATCGTTAATTATTAAACTGAAGTAATAAATTATTGATAATAAATATGTATAATGTAGCATTAATTAAAAATTAATATATACATATGCATATGTATGTATACATACATGTGCATGATCCAGATTGATCAATTCGCCTAGTGTCTCGATCCTTACGAGCCTCTTTCGATTCTATATCCAGTACTCTCGAGCAATTTTGCTCACACTGTCTTCCAAAAGTGAGTATGATGTATATTTTATGTATACTAAGATGATTATTTTGCAGTCTTCGATTAAAATTAACGAGTTATGGGGAGATATTTATTTTTAAAGCTCGTAACATTTTTTTTTTTACACATTTAGGGCTGCTTCTCTGTCTAGGACCCGTTTGAGTCAATACCAAATTCGCAATTATTTCTGTCACTAAATAACACAGTAAAAAATAATGTTCTTTGTGATACAGAGAGCCAGTGTAATTCCGAGCTGCAAATCATCTTACGTCTTCTGCGGTGAAAACGGCCGTGTGGATAAACTTCTTCTTTCGAAATGGTTTGCTGGAGCTATGGGCCACTGTAGTGTCTTACCATGTATGTTTAAGGTGGACTATTGCATCCAATTTCAAACTAATTTAACAAGAAGCAAGTGTTAGAACTAGCTTGTTACCGAAGTAAAACTAATTACTTATGTATTTACTAAATTATATTGTATCATATATCATCATATATCATAGTCTAGACAATTAAGTCTCTCCGACCTACCTTCCACCGAGATATTTTTCGGCACAACGTGACAAGAGGAGAGCCTGTCTTTAAAGAGTATAAAATTCGTTTTACGTTTATTTGATATGTAAAGTCATACATCCACACAAGGACTAATGGACATCGTTAAATATTAACGAGGAAGAGGTATTGAAAAAAATTTACCGTAACTCTCTTCTGCATTACCGCTTGGGATATTTTTACCGATCGAATTTCTCAATAAACTGTTACATCGAATTCAAGGGAGAATTTCACTTTGTTCGTTTGTAAATAAAATACTTGGATAAGAATTTATGTATTTATCTGATTTGTAATAAATATTTCTTCGTTCCAGGTATGATTTCACACACGAATCATGAATGCTTTTTGTTTGGTAAGTATTATGCATTCCGATAAGACATACTACAGCATCATTTATGAATAATGGTGCCTTCTTCAAAATTATGACAACGTTTGGTTAATAAAGAAATGTATATTGACAAAGGAAAGTAAAATAAAGTAGCCTGCAAATGCCGGATTTTAGGGCAAACACTTCTGTAATATTTTTATACATGCTCTGATAACTTTTTTACTTATACTTTTATATTTTTATACTTTTATTTTTATATTACACGACACGACACACCTTTAAGATTGTAAACGTCCTCGTGTACACGTGGAACTAGTCATTTCGTATTAAAAAATTATTGCTTGTTTTACAAATACCGTTGATGGACGCTAGATGGTGTTATACAAAAGTTTGAAGTATTTGATTAGCGTGATGACGATGGACGACCTCCGTGGACGAGTGTTATCAAGTTGTCGTAATCTTGTCATAGATATGCATTTCCGCTATTTGTATTAAAGAGATACAGCGAAAATGATTTAAATATCGTATCCGCTCAACGACGTGCACGAAGAGACTGGCGGAATGCCAGGAAACACTTTTCATCAAATTTGTGAATACTTCGAAAACCTCCTTATCTCTCTGTGAAAACCTAAAATCTATAGAGAGTACAGAGAAAGTTTGTAAAAATATGTTTGCGAATACATTGATTAACTTATACTGTTATACAAATGGCATATACATAGTTAAGCGACACTGTACCGACGATAAGTCGCTACAGTGACGAGGGTTAATTTATATCTCTCTTGCATGCCAAATAGGAACTCTGGAAATCGTTAAACACATAAAATCGATTGAAGGTTTCAGTTTACAATCGTTAAATTTACTGCCCGTAAAATCGTAAATCGATTAAAAATAAAAAGTGTATTAGTCTGTGGTGTTCGTCTCAGATTCTTGTAGTAACTCACCACCTCATTAGATTCTTTTTCTCGCTGCATAGGGTTATCTTTATAAGAAGGCATATATTGCCATCAAAGTATATGTAATATTAGCGTATTCCCTCGTTTCTGTCCGCATGAGATACCCCTTTCGAGGTTAAATTTAATACCTTCTTTGAACCTGTCTTGGTGGAAAATTATACTTTAAGAAAAATTTACCTGCCAAATTTCAAGTTTATAGCTTTCACACTGTCGGACATTTCGTTATTAATCGAAAGTAATAATAATATATTTGTAGAATAAGGCAAGGTTTTAATAGACGGGTTTAGTTTAGAAAAACTTTGAGGAGGTTTAACTTCAGCAGTAAACTTTTGACAAGCTGAAATAACGATATAAATATTTATAGAAGCGGGCAATAATTTTTTTGATGATTTAAATTAGTCAAGAAATAAAAGTTTCTCACAAGAACGTAAGTGGGCTTTCGAACCTCGCACGATTGCACGGAAAGGCAGAGTCCTCTTGTATTCGACGTGCAGACATACTAAACTTTTTTCTCTACATTTATACTTTTTTTTCATCTAATTTATTGTTTAGTCGACTTACAAAAAACTTATTTTTTAATGAAATCGATATTACGAGGTTAGTATCATATAAGAATTCACCTTAGCTCTCATCATTATTTTTCAAACGGAAGTCCTTTCAAATATTTTATAATACAGGTATATTGTGTTGCTGTTAATTATATAATTACAGCATTAATATATAATTTAATCGGTAAAAACCCTATTCTTTCTTTGTGACTGTCCCTACTCTTTCTTTGTGTACAACTTATTAATTTTTATCGATGTATTCATAAATGACTTCACATCACTAGTGAATTGTGTTCATTTTAAACTAATACAGAAATCCTGCGGCTCACGTCCACTTTCTACTTTGTTCGCTAACCTGCTGCTTTGAATATTACGTCTTGTTACGAGGATGAGTTTCTGCTCGTTTGTTTCATGTTTTAATGCAAATTATGAAGTTAATAACAGATTTTGATATTAATAAAATTATTAAAAAATGGTTAAAAAACCATAGCACAACCGACAACCAATTGTATTTCGGAAGTAGATTTAGTTTCTTTACAAAAACATACAAAGTTCAAACGATTTGATAAACCGTAATATGTATAAAGCGTAAAAATAATGAAAAACATTAGTTTGTTTGTTAAATAACGTTAGCAGGCACCGTAATAAACATTTCACTTAACATCAACTGCTGGCATAACTTCAAATTACCGTACGGTAAGCCATCACAAGAAAAGTACGTACATAAAGAAGCGAGACATTAACAATGAATACGCATGATCTATCACATTTCATTACAGGGGATTTGGGCGCAACGTAATAGAATAACGTTTTAATACTTTAACGTTACGTAAGAAAATAAGAAAGTGGAAAGGTACCCAACGTTCCATTATGCCTGCAAAGTGAAATAATGGAAATATACGATGTACGGAATATTTTATTCAAGGTCTCGTCGAGGTGAACGAGAACTTTAAAAGACTGCAAAATGGGAAGTACTTTTTTCCATCCCTATCTTTGTATTTTTTGTGTAAGTGTTGAATTTGATAAATAAGTGAAGTTTGATACGGCTCGAACAAAAAGGTTCTATCCTTTTTTTAAGATCTCTGCGGGGAAATAAAAGAAGTGGCCTCGTACACCATGTAAATGTAAGCTTTAGATTTATACACGTAAATTTTGTTATAAAGATAACTGAATAAAATACGGTAACATATGATACACTCAAGGAATTAAGTTTCTTATCTTTTCTCGTAACCTGTACTTTATCAATTATATGTAGTGGCACGTTAAGCTGTTTAAACCGCAGATAATAAACATGCACATACGTAGGAAACAAATTCCTTTTTGACATCTTTTTTTGAAGTAGGCATGTTACAAATGTGTGTGAAACTGGTTGTCCGTTATGACATTTGATTAAATAGTTGTACCGCCATTGATAGCCTGATATTGATGGACGGAAATGCAGTGCAACACAGCTGCATGCCTGCCTGCCCATGTCGCAATTATGCAAACTCGCCGAGTGGAATTTGTACAAACAGTACAACAAACACACATCCGGAAATTACGGGAACTTAATGTGTTTCGTCTATCTTTTTAGCAGTTCATAAATAAGTAATAAATATAATAAATAAATATCCTCACGCCATTTCCAATACAGGGGTAGACAGAGGTCTAGTCTAGACAATTAAGTCCTTTCGACCCACCTTCCACCGAAGATATTTTTGGGACAACGTGACAGGCGCTGAGCCCGTCGCCGACTTTATGTCCAAGCCGACGATAAAATTTGTTCATAAGCTTTTGATAAAACCTATTGGTACGAGCCTGCCACCTGGGGATTGAACTCGGGTCTCTTGACGCAAATTCCAATCACCTAACCACTCGGTTATCGTGACCTTTTAAAGAAGTAAAGAAATATTTATGGTCAACATACAAGGTGCACATGTTGGTTTCCCTTCTTCAGCCTGTGAAAAAAAAAACGTAAATAAAAAAAATATTCAATTCAATCGTTTATTTGCTAGAAACAGTGTACACAAGATGACAATTATAAAATAAAAAGATCAAACATGTTTCGTCAATAACCGTCATGCAAATATAAATTTAATTAATTGTTAACATAATTAAAAATATTTCGACTAAATAATAGAGATAAAAATAATAATCATTAAAAACAATCCACCATAAATACACATTACATTAAAATAAATAAACAATAGAAAATGGTCAAAAAGATTTAAAAAGTCAATGTAAAAATAACATTAATTCGTAATACTTACATTACCTAATTTTATACGTAAAAAATCATTTAATGAATAAAAGCACTTGTCCAATAACCATTCATACAGTTTACTTTTGAATTCATTTAATGTCAATTTATTTAAATATTCAGGCAGTTTATTATATATTTGAACAGACATACTATGACAAACATACTATGACATATATCTTCACGCAATTCCCAATACAGGGGTAGAAAGAGGTCTAGTCTAGACAATTAAGTCCCTTTGACCCACCTTCCACCGAAGATATTTTCGGGACAACGTGACAGGTAGTGAGCCCGTCGCCGCCTTTGTGTCCAAGCCAACGATGAAATTCGTACATAAGTTTTTGAAAAACCCATTAGTTTTTGAAAAACCACGAGCTTGCCACCTGGGGATCGAACTCGGGTTACTCGACTCGAAATTACGACCACCCAGACACTCGGCTATCGTGACTTGAAAAAAAAAAAGGTACTGATCTTAATTCATCCGTGCAGTAACGGTGTAATCGTAGGACATCACTTACTCTCCACTCGTAAGTGTCTCAACAGGCGAAAATCTTGAACAATAGGAAAAAACAACCGACAGATGACGAAATAAAAGTTTTTTTTTTATAGAAAAGGGAGGCAAACGAGCAGGTGGCTCACGTGATGGTAAGTGATTACCGCCGTCCATGATCACCCGCAATACCAAAGGCTTGGCAGATGCGTTGCCTCCTTTAGAGTACCCCCCCCCCCCTCCAGAATTGGGGGAGGGGGGTGTGTGAGCCTCCGGTTACTTGCACTCACCAGACGAAACACAGAAGTTTGTTAGATTTTTACTTCACGCCGGTATTCTGTGAGGTCGTGGTACTTCCCCGATCGAGTCGGCCCATTCATGCAACAACAAAAGCTGATGCGTGGCTCTACCACTGTTAAAAGTTTTGAATAATACCTAAAGTCACAATACCCGAGTGGTTGGTTGGTCGGAATTTAAAGACATGGGTGCCGATCGATCGAGTCGATCCCAAGGTGGCAGGCTCATACTAATAGGTTTTTTTCAAAAATTATGTAAGATTTAAATCAATGGCATATTGGACATAAAAGACTGCCACACACCTGAAAGGTAGTCCCAAAAATGTCTTTGGTGAAAGGTCGGTAGAACTGCTTTAATAGTCTTGACCTGTCTACCCCAGTATTGGGAATGGCGTGAAGATATTTTTTATTATTAATACCAAACCTAAATTAACTGGTCCGGGCAAGGAGCACGGTGTCTGGTACCGTGATCGCCAATTCGCTTGCTAAGCATGCCAATGAACTTTTATTGGCCATTAGCTATATTTGTAATAGTCTATTTTTACAAGATTTGCCCCTAACCGTACAGTATAAGACTATCGAAGCATCTGGTTACTGTCATCAGAAATAATAAGCATGAAATTTCTAAGTAATAAGTTAAGTAAGAACTTGTTTTAAATTTAACTTGCGATATATGAACGTGCATACAAATGAATGTTAATAACATCGCGTGGTTGTGTGATTAATTTCATCGACTTACTGTTAATGACAATATCATATCCAATTTCACGTGAAATTGTTTATAGTATTTTTGAACAAATTACTTGCTAACAGAATAAATATGGACACGTACGTTTGAAATAAATTAACATGCGAAGCGGGTAGCTGGATAAAGTTAATCGTGCAACTGACATAAAGCTGCTACTGTTGCTTCATGATTATATGTTCGTATGAATTCAATTATTTTATTTTTACGCTATTTTCCAATACTGGAGTTGGCGGAGGTCTGAACTATGAAGTCTCATGAAGTCATTTTTACGGATTTTTAATGCATGTACGTCATGCTGGACTCTTTGTAATTAAATGAATGAGAAATTTGATACTTGAATATTTGTAATTTTCTTAATACATATGAGTGATTAACATTCAAATCTGAGAGCAGAGCAGTTGATTCTTTTTCTCTTTGTCAATAACCAACGTACGTTTTCCTCAAAACTTAATAAAAACCAGATGTTTAACAGGTTTTTCCATTGTCTTCAACAAAAAAAGTAAAAGAATTGAACTACTCCCAGTGTTATAATACTTAATAACAATTTTAATGGAGGAGCACGTACGGAATACGAAAACAGTTACAAAGGGACAAAGAAAAATGGCCCATGGAAAACAGAATTAAATTCTGTTTTCATTGTTTTAAATTCTAATGTTTATGTAGAGTTTCTCGCATCAAATGTACTTTCTTTGCGATGAACGAGAAAAGTAATTAAATAACTATCTGAATTATTATTATACTGAAATGAATTTTTATAACAGTTATGTATAGGTGATAGGCGCGTATTTTTTTTTAAAACTCAGTGGTTTTGTTCAAACTTATGTACAATATATATCGTCAGCTTAGACTTACATACGGCTCACCATCTACTATGTTGCCCCAAAAAATGTCTTCGATGAAAGGTGGGTCGAAAGAACTTAATTGTCTGTACCTCTGTATACCTCAGTATTGGTAATAGCGTAAAGATAAGATGAAATAAAGGTATGATCAAGTTAGACTTCATTTATTTCTTTCGTGGCTTTGTTTTAACCGTTTTTACACCGCTACCGTTTATAATCGGCCGTCGCGCCACTCTCGCATCCAGGCATTGTCGATTGGATGCGGCCCTCATCAGCGCCGTCTAAATCACTGTCAAGAACTTACACATTCATTACCTTGATTGTTATATTCAATGGAACCGGATTGCTTATTGAAGCGATACGAAATTATTGCTCCTGTTTTACTATTTATTGGTATGCCCTGAAGCGTTGTTGTGTTTGAAACTACGGTCGAAAAAGTATATCATAGAGGTTATCCGTATGTTTATGATCTCCGGATTAATATTTATAAGTTTTGTTTCTAATTTCCATTAAATACATGTTCGAATTGTCTGCTAACCAATTTTTATTATTGTATTTACTATTTATTATTATTTTTTATTTTTACGCTATTTTCCAATACTGGAGTTGGCGGAGGTCTGAACTATGAAGTCTCATGAAGTCATTTTTACGGATTTTTAATGCATGTACGTCATGCTGGACTCTTTGTAATTAAATGAATGAGAAATTTGATACTTGAATATTTGTAATTTTCTTAATACATATGAGTGATTAACATTCAAATCTGAGAGCAGAGCAGTTGATTCTTTTTCTCTTTGTCAATAACCAACGTACGTTTTCCTCAAAACTTAATAAAAACCAGATGTTTAACAGGTTTTTCCATTGTCTTCAACAAAAAAAGTAAAAGAATTGAACTACTCCCAGTGTTATAATACTTAATAACAATTTTAATGGAGGAGCACGTACGGAATACGAAAACAGTTACAAAGGGACAAAGAAAAATGGCCCATGGAAAACAGAATTAAATTCTGTTTTCATTGTTTTAAATTCTAATGTTTATGTAGAGTTTCTCGAATCAAATGTACTTTCTTTGCGATGAACGAGAAAAGTAATAAAATAACTATCTGAATTATTATTATACTGAAATGAATTTTTATAACAGTTATGTATAGGTGATAGGCGCGTATTTTTTTTTAAAACTCAGTGGTTTTGTTCAAACTTATGTACAATATATATCGTCAGCTTAGACTTACATACGGCTCACCATCTACTATGTTGCCCCAAAAAATGTCTTCGATGAAAGGTGGGTCGAAAGAACTTAATTGTCTGTACCTCTGTATACCTCAGTATTGGTAATAGCGTAAAGATAAGATGAAATAAAGGTATGATCAAGTTAGACTTCATTTATTTCTTTCGTGGCTTTGTTTTAACCGTTTTTACACCGCTACCGTTTATAATCGGCCGTCGCGCCACTCTCGCATCCAGGCATTGTCGATTGGATGCGGCCCTCATCAGCGCCGTCTAAATCACTGTCAAGAACTTACACATTCATTACCTTGATTGTTATATTCAATGGAACCGGATTGCTTATTGAAGCGATACGAAATTATTGCTCCTGTTTTACTATTTATTGGTATGCCCTGAAGCGTTGTTGTGTTTGAAACTACGGTCGAAAAAGTATATCATAGAGGTTATCCGTATGTTTATGATCTCCGGATTAATATTTATAAGTTTTGTTTCTAATTTCCATTAAATACATGTTCGAATTGTCTGCTAACCAATTTTTATTATTGTATTTACTATTTATTATTATTTTTTTATTTTAATATTACAATGAAAAAAGTTTCTTGTGTACAAAAACGCTGAATACACAAAAAGAAGTGTGGTGAGAGAAAGAGAAGGGAGTGTTATAGTATGCGATATGGAAAGATGCTTTACTTTATATTTATCATTAACAATAAAAGCTTACGAAATAATATTCCGTTGTAACAAAACTTTTGTATTATAAAAGTTATAGCAGTGAATGTGAAATAACAAATCCACAGATTCGGCTAACAAGAGGTCGTTCTCATTTATTGAATAAACAATCATTCTATATAAGTATATATAAACGTCTACACTGTCTGGCTGTCAAGGTGAATGCTCCGCAAGTCGATGCACCCAGTACAAAGATGTGGCTGTCTATTTTTGCTACTTACGTCACAGTCATCTCGGGGGTGGTCTGGGGTGGCTAATTCCACCTGTACCTATGCTTTTGACTCTCGCAAAGGCAAACGTTAATTGGATAAAATACAAAGTTTATTAAAATAACAGAATGCTATTAAGTTGGTTATAGTGAAATATTAAACTTCAAAAATACAAACTAAAAGGTTTTGTTGTCTTAGGTTTGCGTAGGTTTTATATAAATGTTGTGAAATAAGATATATAAGCTATGATAAGGCTTTTTGTCCTTTGAAAAGAGGACAGGAAGAGATTTCTTAACGTCATTATATTTATTAATGTTATCGTTGAGATTTGCAAAAAATCCATTCAAAGATCAAACATACAAACCAATCCGATGCATATGTTTGTGTATGTTATAATTATACACTTTTTTGTTCGTTACAGCCTGTCAAGAGTCCACTGCTGAACGAAGGCCTTCCTGAAATTTTTTCCATATAAATGGTCCTCAACCAACTCCCGCAATCATCGACTCCCCGAAACATTTTTCAGGTCGTCACTGAATATGGGGGGTCGTACTTTACTAAATAAATAAATATAAATATCTTCACGCAATTCCCAATACAGTGGTAAACAAAGGTCTAGTCTAGACAATTAAGTCCCTTCGACTACACTACGTTAGCCTAAACGACGTTGCCGCTCGAGAAATTATTTTCCCTAACGGATATCAATTCATTAGGCTATGTGGCTGCATATTGATACTTCAGCGCGCTGATTTTTACGGCTACGTCGGTTACTTAGTTCTGCTGCGGATGGCTTTCTTACAGATTCTAATACTCTAAGAAACACCGAGCGTAACCCTTTCAATAACACGCTAAGAAACTTTGAGCTTCTTTATTCGGCCACCATAGTTCATCACTGAAATCACGCACTGCTTGTAGACTTTGACCTTATTACTTCGAGGTATATTCCAGGAAAAGATGTAGTGTACCTTCTGGGACGTTTGCACAGCCGATTTGAATTCGTCGATTGAGCTCTGGGTCGAAGTTGAATATTCCTAGTCTGAAAATATTAATATATAAATACACTTCTTTATTAGATTCACAATAACAAAATTGCTGCAAATCAAAAATATTCTTGTGCATGATTCTAATTAATTAACAGATTTATTACTTTAAAAATCAAACATTGTTCTCGACATAATGCAAGGAGGAATAAAATGTACGATAATATTTTACCCGCCCGCATCCAGGCTGCTTACAGCAAATTCTTGGATTCTATCGTTTCAACGCAGCCTTCCATTATGCAAGTTTTATTCAATTTAAACCGCTACTGAAGTACTACAGCCAACTACTTCGGAATCGCTTCCTTAACTTAATAAATATTATTGACTTCTTGCTTTTTGAGGCTTTCATTTTACTTGCTATATAAAAAAGTGCGTAAAATTGGTTTTGAACGTAAGAAATAACATTCAATAAAGTTCTGATATTTGTTCTTATCCCATCGGGAAAGTTTTGTGAACAACAGTTATGATATTAATCTTTATCAATCTAACATTATTTAAGAGATAGCAAATCTATCTTTCTCTATTTAGCTAACTAGGTTGAACGTCTCTTATTAATAAAACGTATAAACATGTAAGTCACGATAGCCGAGTTGTTGGGGGGTCGGAATTTCGAGTCGAGATACCCGAGTTCGATCCCCAGGTGGCAGTACCAATGAGTTTTTCAAAAACTTATGTACGAATTTCATCGTTGGCTTGGACATAAAGGCGGCGACGGGCTCACCACCTGTCACGTTGTCCCGAAAATATCTTCGGTGGAAGGTGGGTCAAAAGGACTTAAGTGTCTAGACTTGACCTCTGTCTACCCTATTGGGAATTGCGTGAAGATATTTATTTTTATATTTATAAACATGTAAGTCACGATAGCCGATTGGTTGGGCAGTCGGAATTTCGAGTCAAGAGACCCGAGTTCGATCCCCAGGTGGCAGGCTCGTACCAATGGATTTTTCAAAAACTTATGTACGAATCATGTCGTTGGCGTGGACATAAAGACGGCGATGGGCTCACCACCTGTCACGTTGTCCCGAAAATATCATCGGTGGAAGGTGGGTCATGTTTGAAAGGTTATACTTTCAGTTTAGTCCCATTGCCACCACTTCAGGATCTCATTATGGAATCCCAAGTACATCGAGATAATTTCTCAAATTTTGTAAGCATTTTGAGTATTTCACCTGTATAAGGATCATCTTATATGAATGCAGAGCTGGTGATAAAACTTCATAACGGTTAGGAGTTAGGCAGTAATTTACTGATACGATTTATTTACAGATACTGCCCGGTATATAGATATTGGATGATATGAGACCAATAGGGCCTTTAAAAGTTCCCGCCAACTGATTAGGCGATTCACGCATATCTTACTTATTACTATCATTGAAACAACCGGATTCACCTTCTGCTAGGTATATGCCTCCCTAAGTTTATGCCCTCAGAGTATCGTGGTACCGTATTCACTACGTACTACTTGCGATTTTCTACACTAAAATGAAAAAAAAAAAAAAAACTTTTTAAAATCGAAGAATAACTTTTTTAACTAAACTTATTAGTTTAAATGAAATCTTCTAATAAGCACTACTTTCTGATGTGGTTAAAGGTGAAGCTTCAGGGAAATTTCCAAAGGCTTTGTCAAGCCCTCATTTTAACGATGCCCTTTACTGTCACTTGTGAGCGCTGCCTGCACACTATGAAAGATAACGAACTCACTCCAAAGTCGTATGCTCAGTGGGGCAGGGTGCGCGCCTTGAAATAGTTTTCTTAAAAAAGAATACCGAAATAGCTCAACTTCCTGGTTACTGCGATAGTTCATTATAGATTTTGAGGAAACCTTGCTTATCAAATTAAATCGGAACTAATTAAAACATAGTAGATAAAAATAATAATATTAGTACTATTATTATGTTTTAATTTGTTAAAATTATAGTTTCCTTAATTAAGGATTTAGTACGTTACAAGTATTAGCGATGCCGAATATTAACCGTTATTTATATAAAATATTTCACCTGTGATATAACCGAGATAAACTGTCACTTCTTTTTTGTGCTATATTATGCAGCATTACTAATTGTTGAATAAAAATGTAATGGTGGTAGAATCTTTCTCTACCTAGTAGACGTTTAAATCAGTACCACGATCTTTTTCCTATTTCTGTCGCCATATAGCTGTATAATAATTGCTGTAATCTGGTTGTGCTGAGGCCTAGACAGTTCATTCCTTTAAAACACTGCTTTAAACCTATACTAATGTAACTTATTGGGGTAAACCTGACAGGCGGTAATCCAATTGTCGTCTTATTGTCATAGCAACTTATACGAGTCGTTCTTACGTTTCAAAAAATTCATTGGTACGAGCATTCCTCATAAGAAAAGAACTTGCGTCGATTCATATTTCTGTTTATATTATCAAACCATTTGGTTTTCGTTGACGTGACTTTTGCGTTAGTTTTAGAATTCATTAAACGCTAATTAATTTTAAACGGAGCGAAACGATAGATAAGCCATGAAGTGGCCTTTACCTTTATGTATGGACCGATAGTCAAACATCAGCCGTGACGTGGGTTTTGAAGTATACGAAGATCCGCGCACCGGACCGTATACGGAGATTCTATTTTCGAACAGGCTATAAATAAAGCAACATGTCTTACGAATTCAATTTCTGATGCTTGGAATACATTCGTGGCTTAAAAAAATAAAAGACCTTTTTCACCTTCTTTTTTTTCAGCGGATTTTGACCCTCTACTGAAATGTGATATTAACAATCAAATGAGTTAATTTACTTAAAAAACTGACTGCCTATATTTAAAAAAAATACCTTCACATAACTTACATATATGGAATATGTAAGTTATGTGAAGGTATTTTTTCCGCCAGTCAAAAATCTAGCTATACCTTATTATGTTAAAATTTAAATAGCCGTTATGGCGTGCCCTTACCAAATAAATATATGTTATATATACGCTTATCACGATAGCGGAGTGGTTTTGGTAATTAGAGTCAAGAGACCCGAGTTCGATCCCTTGGTGGTAGGCTCGTACCAATGGGATTTTTTGCGATTAAAATCGTTCGCTTGAACATAAAGAGAGAGATGCTCACCTTTGTCATGTTGTCTAAAAAAATGGAAGGTGAGTCTAAAGGCCTTATTTGTCTAGATTAGTCTTCCCCAGTATTGGGAATGGCGTGAAGACATGCAATACATATATGTATATATACGAGAAACATTCTTCCTGTAACGCATTTGTGGAAAATGAAATGAGCGTTATCTTGGATACTCAGTATATTAACACAAAGTAATTACTTGCAATAGCTAATCCTTCTAATACCATAAATGTGAAATAATGTATATCATTATTGTTTCAAAAATTTTCATTATTTATTTACTGTTAAATCTCCGACAATGCTGCCAATCTCAGTTTGTATATAATAAACAGTGTTACAAAGTATATATGCCTTGTCGGTAACTGACAGTATAACCTAAATATTACCTTCTTAAATTAATTAAAGCGCAGATATCGCGCATATTTCAACCGGCAGTTTTACGAGCGTGCGACTCGTGGGAGCGGCTCCGTTTCCCCGTTGACTCACCGCGTGGGATTACGGTTTTTACTTTTGTTACGATTCTCATGTATAGCGCTGTTGGGTGAGGTTAGTTTCTGCATTTTTTTTTAATTTCCAAAGGTTATTCGTCTCTTTAGCCAGTAATTTTAAGATCTGTTTAAAAGAATAATTGATACTAGACGTACTCAGTCCTCTTTCGCGACCGCTCAGTCTAAAAAAGAAGTAGATAGCAATAAAAGAATTACGTATCTTAATGCTGTAATTTTAAGAAAATATTTCCCTTTCCCGTCAGAACTCCCGGGATACAGAGTGTTTACAAACACTCATGATAAAAACAACGTCCGGCCAAAATTTCAAGTCAATCCATTAACTACTTTTGGAGTTTTGCGGCTCCAAATATACGGATGCTATATTTTTTTATATATAGATGATTAAATCTTTTATAAAGACTCTATCAGTAGTTAAAACTATGACCGCTACGGAAACTAAAAGACGAAATTCTTATTCTTCATTTTCAAAAAGACGGTCCTTAATCCCTGCATCCATCCACTTCCCGCAACATTTTGCAAGTCGTCACCTCGTCTAGTTGGGGGTCGTCCCAAGACGAAGCTATTTTTACTTGTTATTGGTAATGATGTCGTAAATAATATTGCATACATAGATAGAGACGGCATTACCGACATTGCTCTGATTTCAAAGGAAGTAGCTTAAGCACTTGTGTTACGGAATTAGAAACAACGAAGGAGCCACAAATACCCAGACTGAGAAAATGTAGAAAAAGTTTTTTCTTTATTGTTCCGACCGGGAATCGAACCTGGGACCACAGAGATAGCTACACCATGAAAATCTATGTGTTCCACTCGTTCATATTTAAAAAATTATCAAAAACTGTAATGGATCTTAAAATTTTAAATCGTATTATAAATAAGTTTCAATGCTAACTCAAATTCAAAATAATCACTTTGGAAGTCAAAGCACATCCAAAATATCTTCAAATTTCGCAGTATTAAAATTCGTGTTGTGAGCTGTTAATATTTCATACGCATAATAACCTATACTTGCGTATGTTCGTCTTGAAGACTGCGCTGTGTAGACTGCGAAAACACTTGGAGGGTAACGACACCTCATTCAGCTTTGTGCTCTGGGATTCCACTTTGGCGGCACCAAGGACGCATTCCAGTCTCAGCTCGCGCCGCTTCAGATGTATCCGTTCGTTGTGGAATTATAAAATAAACACTCGTTTTAATGCGAACAATGTATTTTAAGTCCGCTTGTTATTCCGTTTTTGAATGTTAAATTAAGGTATACACAAGTTTAGCTGTATACGTAGGCGTGAAAATATAATTGAATGCTTCTAGCTATAGTTATATAAACATTTATTTACGTAGTGTTCAACTTCAAAAGTAATCGAAATGGTGGCTATTCTACATATGTCTTACAACTCTTAGTAGTGCATCGCAGGAAATGGATGTCTGCCGCAAGGAGTGTTTACAATAATTATTTGTTTATTTATTTATTAAACTTCATACCTTTAATGTATAGGCGGACTTAATGCCTGAGGCATTCTCTGCCAGTCTACCTTTGGGTGATGCAGACATTGGATGAAGTAGGTGAAGCAGATAAATATGATAGAGACACAAGTAAAATAAGATATTATATAATACATGAGTATAAAATATATATAAAATATATACCTACATTTTTACATACATACATATAAAAATACATATAAATACATACAAATATACACTTATACAGATTAAATACTTAAATAATATAATTAATGACAAAATTAATATAATAATGCCATAATTAATACCGGATATTACGATGATTCTGCCAAAGTTTTTGGGAGGTGATCTTTCGCTTTCTTCTTAAAAGCATAACGCTCTTGGACATCCTGATTTCGAGAGGAAGTGCATTCCAAAGCAGAACAGATTGCACAAGAAAGGAGGAATGGATAAAGCCTGAAGTATGATGGGGACAATGAAGCTGGAGGTTGTTTGATGACCGAAGGTTTCTGTCGTGGTTAGAGCTTAGGTATTTAAATAGGGAAGATAGGTAGGAAGGTGCAGTGGGAGATGTTAGGATAGAGTACAGGGTTGTGAGTATACGCAAACTACGGCGTTGGCGAATGGGTAACCACTTTAATTGCGAGTGATAATTAGACACGTGATCATACTTACGAAGATTAAAAATGAATCGAATGCAGTTATTGTTATTAATTACTAGTTTGGCAATGGACGATCGCAGTACCAGACACCTAGCACGTTCATTGACTTGCTTAGTCTTTGTAAAATGTCAGCTTGCAATTTCGGCTATGGAAATTTATAAATAATAACTGAATGTATTAATTGTAAATATTTTCGTCACGATATTTGTCCACGCTAATATTCGAAAATACTTAACCAATAATAATGAAATATGACACATAAGTGCGACTTGGTCCAACTTGTGTACTTAATTTTGTATTTGTCTAAAGTAATCTAATAATTTTTTTTAATACTTATAAACGTAACCCAAGTAGGGGAGTTATTTGTTTTTATTTTCATGAAATCTGCTATTACAGGAGCAGACAATAAAGATCTTTTCACATACTTTTCACCTAGGCTTATTATAAAAATATAAAAATATTTAAGCTAATAGTTATAACAGTAAAAGTTTTATAAATTTAAATTTACCGAATGCTATCAACAATAATAACAGTATTGGGTTCTTTGAGCTCAAAGGCTATAATTCCCTTTATTAATAACCAACACAGCTTTTCCTCTTATATCTTGATAAAGGAAGCAGAATTAGTTTGAATTGCCCGCGTCATTCCAACTTGCAGATGTTCTGATGGAAGGTCAATGCCCGGGCTACTGCGAACAACTGTTTTCATTTTTAAATTTTCACAAGTTCGTATACTCTTTGATTGTTATTTTATCTTCTAAAACGTGTGGGCTTTGGATACCTTATAAATGATGATTTCATTTTGATATATATAACTAAATAACTATAAAAAATATAACAATCAAAGTATGATGTTTATATAATGATTTGTTTTACCGTTTGATGTCGACGTGAGAATATATCACCCTCTTTGATACCTACTGGATGTGTTTGTTAGTGGCAACTTAAGGAAAAGGCTTGAAAATGCCGATCCAAGGTCGATAACCATTGAGACAATCATCTGGAATTATGCAAACCAAAACATAACGGATCCCTGACGTAGAGCGACGTCTAGGGTACGAGGTGTCCGGTATAATTGTGGCAAAATGTCCGTTCCACCCGTTTGACAAGCAAGGTGACTAGGGCAAATCTCTGTTACAAAATAGGCCTATGCCACACAGTGTACTTGTTTATTAAGTAATATTCTTTAACTACATTCGTTCTATGTATATCTTAGCACAAGGTGTGCCTCATTTGCCATCCCAATAGAATAAAACAAATCTCGGAATTAGCAGCACACTAAGTAATATTATTTATAAGGCTTCCACGTCCTATACCCTTGTGTGTTGTAACAAATTAATTACATACCTTTGTAATTCGAACAAGCAATAAGATATTCTTAGTATATTTTAATCTCTTTGTTTAACAAATCTGCGCACTGTTTTCGCAATTTCTCCCAACATACAATATTTCGGACGACTGCTTTTTATTTCTTACATTGATAAGCGAGCGATCGCTCGACGTACCGCGCTTTCGTTGCTTGTTTCTACAAACGAAGCGCTTGTTGGTACAAGACTACATTATTTAGCCGTGTTTTTAATTTCCAAATGTTTACGCATGGGCCGTATTTGGAACAGTTCCAAATGCAATGAACTGGTTGCATTCGAGCCGCGTTCGTATTTATTAGGGACTTTATTGGTTTTATTTATATTGGGCTGCAAATGGATATAGAATTGTGTTTTCGTCGCTTTAATTTGTTTATGTTGAAATGGACGGAAATCTATAGTAACTCCTTCACACAAACTGTTCCATATCTTTAAGAGTCTGTCTAATAAATAATGTGAATGTACATTTGCGAGAATGTTGTATATTTAAATGCATATAAAACAATGCAATACAACGTGCATATTTCAAACCTGCTGCCCGTAACGTTTATAATGGGTGCAATAGCATATTTATGTTTACATAGATATCTATAAATTTAAGTACATATTTACGTAAATGTGGCTATGGCTCAAAACTGTCACGTTGTCCCGTATAAGTTCCGGTCGGGATCGAAAAAACTGTCTCGATGTCTGTCTCCTTCAATATCGGGAAATACGTGAAGATAAAAACAAAAACATACAAACGAATTTTTTTTGTGGTTTTTAGAAGTCACGATAGCCGAGTGGTTGGGTGGTCAGAATTTTGAGTCAGAGACCCGAGTTCGATCCCCAGGTGGCAGGCTCGTACAATGGTTTTTTTCTTTAAAACTTATGTACCTCACCACCTGTCACGTTGTCCCGTAAATATCTTCGGTGGATGGTGGGTCGAAGGAACATAATTGTCAAGACTAGACCTCAGTCTACCCATGTATTGGGAATTGCGTGAAGATATTCATTTATTTTTTACTTTATGTAAAAAGCTTTAATTAAATTTCATATTTTTCATACGAAAGTTTACAGCGGAAGGTTTTCCTGTAAACTTTCAATTGATTATGTCACCAACGTAGAACCGGGACTAGTAATTATGCACGTATTAAATTAACTAGATTCACTTTAATTAAATATCTTATATTCGCTCGCAATGAAACTAATTCAAAATTTAAATTATAATTTTTTTTCCTTATATTTTCATTTAAACATTAAAAAACATGTTCGGATTACCATACCATTTACCAAATCTGCATGTAGATGTTGCCCATACCATTTATAAAGTAGCAAAGAGTTTCTGCTGATCTTCAAAAGATAAGTCACGATAGCCGAGTTGTTGGGTGGTCGGAATTTCGAAGGTCGAATTTCTGTTTACGAGTTCAAAAGACATATGTCAATTACATTTACACTATAATTGCATAAGTAAAAAGAATAATATGCATTCGTAAAGGTTTTTTTATCTTTTCATTTATGGCTTCTTAAATTAACATTTGTAAATAACTGTTACTTACTCTATGTAGAAATACTTTGCTCAGAATAATATTCATGAATCTCTGTTGTGTATTATCTTTTTAAAATAACAATGAAATGTATCGAGTCTGTTAGTTCATCACAGATTATGCAAGCAGCAAACATGAAATCTGTAGAATAGTGAAATGAAGTATCAGTGCTACGGCTCTTCATAATAATATCTCAAGTAGAATCAATGTAAGTAGAACAGAGGTGTAACACTAGTACATCGCGCCATGCATGGATTATGACAAATCGTGTTCCTGTTATTCACACCTGCATCTAATCGCATTATACGTGCTTAATTATTGAAATGCATTTGCATTGTTTAAATTATGCATAACTACGTAGCAAATCTTCTTTAAACTTGCTTTTCGAATTTATGTACGTGCAGATTTTCAGTTGTTCCTTGTACATTTATTACAAAGTGTTAAGGTAAATATATAATAATACAATACTGGGTGATGGCTCTCTAATAATTTCTAAAATAGATTGGAGCAGCAAAAGGTTCACGAGCATCGAGCCTGTGATAACACTTAATATTTCTACTATCAATTTAGGTATTCAAGTACTAATAATTGAGCAATTACGAAAATGAACAAACTTCTAAAATTAAATAAATCTGGAATATGTCAGAAGATGGCGGATGGAAGGTGGCTCCCTCCAGCAATGAATTTTACTGGTTATTATGCATATGTCTTGTTACATTGAAAATAGAAAGATCACTGATCTATTTAGATTTATGACTAGTATATTGTCAGATCCGGTTCTCGAAACTTTGTTAACGTGATCTTTAATTAATTCGCATTCATGTTTATTTAGCACTTTTTATAAGCTTTAAATTTTCCTACAAATAAACACGGCGGCCCGTGTCGAGTGTCTCGCAAATAACAAACTATTATACTAAAGCAAACACGTTGACGAAGTTAGTTTGCTCTCTCAATATCGCGTAAGTGAGAAACTCTAATATGTTAAATAAATACCTGTCACATAAATTATTATCCAGAGGACCTTTATCGCGATAGTTCTGTTAATTGAATTATCTATTGTCTTTTATAATTAAACTAGCTAAACCAGGCCGCGCTTCGGTTTTGATTAGATATAGCTAATATTATAAGGAGTAACATAGGCTAATTATATTTTAGAAACATAATTAGGGTTCCTAATTAAGTTATAAACTGCGGGTAAAGCCGTGGGGGGCAGCTAGTTATGAAAGTAAACTAACGAAATTAAATATATGTAAGAATCTATCAACATTTTTCTCACGGTAGGAGCTCGGTGCCATAAGAGGCGACTAAGGGAAAAATTTAAATTGCAATCGATTGACTGAGACATACTTTGAAAATTATCAGCAAAATTAATTATATCTATAAAGACCTGGGGAGTATACGAGGTGTCTCGTCCGAACGACAAGTAAACTTGTCAATTTTGGCCACCCTCCTTTGGCCATCCTCCTTTAGCCTCCTATGTCAAGCAGTCGGTTCCACTAGTGGTTAAATTAGGTAAATTTAAGTATTCGAGTAAATATTGATTATGAGAGAAAACACAGTATTCAATTAAATACGAAAAGTGTTTTCCCTACCTCGCATTCATTTCGGCTTAATATATATTTATAAACTTACTAAATTATTACTTTTAAACTTATTAAATACAAACTACTACTTTTTTTTAGTAAAGAAAGTGTTTTTTTTGTATATAAATAAAATTGCACGATAATCTGATGGTAATGATGGCCGTGAACATCTCCAACTCCGGAAAATCTGCTGTAGGAAAGATTTGAGGAAGGATATAAGATAGGAGAGTTATTCTGTTAGGTCACGCCATGACCGCGGTTGAGCCGGTCTATTAGTGCAGCTGCAAGACCCGCCGCTTGTCGTTTCCAGTTATAAAACGCAGTGGAATACAGAACCCCTAAACGTGACGTTTAAAAGTAAAGACAGGGCAAATGCTCCATTTCTCGTTCACGGGAATCGATTTACAAACCTTATACCGTCCATTATCTTTCCGCTCCACGCTCCGACGTAAGAAAGTACGAGCGGTTGATTGTATTCTATTCAACGCTCGCTACAAAGCGTTAGTAATGCGACTCTCGTATATGCTTTTAGTGCGACTACGCCTCACTTGTGTCGCAACGATTACCGCGATGTTGTGGCGGCTGGATGGCTTTTACTGTCGTGTTTGCTAATGTTCTAGAATGTGATGACGCCAGTTGATTCGAGGAAAGATTGTGTCGAATTTAATTTAAATTTTTTTTGGGTTCTTGCTGATTGTTGGGAAAATTTCTAGTTATTCCTTTATAATTGCAAAATTGTATTAATTGTTTCGTTGGGTTAGCTGTACGAAAATCTTATGTCAGTCCAAACTAATAATAATTTTGTTAAAATAATAAATAAATGTCTACGCCATTCTACACAGAGGTCTAGACAATTAAGTCCTTTTGACCCTGCTTCCACCGAAAATATTCTTTGGACAACGTGACAGGTGGTGAGCCCGTCGCCGTATTTATGTCCAAGCAAACGAAATCGTACATAAGTTTTAAAAAAAACCTATTGGTACGAGCCTTGGAGATCGCACTCGGGTCCACCCAACCACTCGGCTATCGTGACTTGATACCTACCGGATTATAATAATTCTTATACATCATTATAATGGACATCTGAACTCAACTTATTTATTTTAACAAGGTTGTTCTTTTATCTATCTAAAAGTGAATGGGATTAAGTTTCAGTTCCTGACAAAGGTCTCGACAATTTATTCCTTTCGCTTATGAAATAAGGTCTCATCCTAGCTCATATGGTACGTGATTGGTGTGAGTCTGCCGCCGTCTTAGTTTGTATGCCATCGATATAAGTCGTTTAAAGTTTCGAAAATTGTAATTGATGTTACTGTAGATCGAAGTCGTGGAGGTGGTGCTTCCACTGTTTTATGATTTTTAGTTTTTAACTCCCATTTGTCTCTTAACAATTGCAAGAGCTTTAAGCTCGTTGGCTTATAATTTCGTAAACGGAGCATCTTCGTATCTTTAAATAATGTGAGTGCATGTTCTATCGTACATTTTCTGCTCTGCAATTTTTCCGACAATAACCTAATAAATACATTAAATTACTTTAAAGATAAACGAACTGATATTGAATTCTACAATAAAAAAACACTCCAAAAAAACAACAATTTAGGAATATTAAATTATTGCGCATTTAACTTTAAAGCGGATTGTTGCAAATTTAATAGCTCCACTCGCGGTCGTTGGTCGCGTAACAATACGTCTCAATCAGCAAGTAGTGGTACATTGAGGGAATACAAAGCAATACTCATTGCACATGTCCATTGCCGCATGACAATGGACACCGCTTATTCGACGGTCATTGATCTCTGTAATGATTTAGAGTGTAGTAATAACGACATAAAGTTATAATGTCTGCGTCACCTGAATGGTGCAATTAATAGAGGATTTCATAAAATTATTATGATTAAATATGGGAGGAGAGTGTTGTCGTAATTTCCACACTTGGTGAGTGAGTTGGCAACCGCAGTTTTTTTTGTTTTAAATAGTGTTATACAGGAAGATGCTGCAGCTGCATCTTCAGATATTTATTAGTCAAAGGCGTTCCAATCGTCTCGTACGAATGGGGTTTTCAAAAACTTATGTACGAAATATAACGTTGGCTTGGATATAAAGACGGGCTCCCTACCTATCACGTTGTCCCGAAAATATCTTCGATGGAAGGTGGGTCGAAAAAGAAGAGCTCTTCTTCTTCTCTTCGGACCAGGTAACATATGCCTTTTTATATTTGCATGCGGAGGGTTGCGAAGTAATTTTTTCAATAACAACTTAACAAATAATATAAAAATATCTTCACGCCTGGATTCCCCAATACAGGGGCAGACAAAGGTCTAGTCTAGACAATTAAGTTCATTCGACCCACCTTCCATCGAAGATATTTTCGGGACAACGTGATAGGTAGGGAGCCCGTCTTTATAGAGCTCTTCTTCTCTTCGGACCAGGTAACATATGCCTTTTTATATTTGCATGCGGAGGGTTGCGAAGTAATTTTTTCAATAACAACTTTACAATGAATTTCCGCAAAGTAACGCCTGAGTCAATTAACTATATTATTTGTTGTTAGTGTAAATGGATATCGGTAATTGCTTACCATCAAGTGAATGGATTGATCGCTCACAACATTCTGTTTTAAAAAGTTGTAATGTTGTGTTACTTAATAAAAAGTGTTGCATGTCCCATACATTCGATTTCATGGCTACACATTCCAAGACAACTCATTATTTTCATAAGTCGTATGCGATAGCCAAAAAAGCTTGCGATTGCAATTCATTGAATGATAATTTTATTCCTGTCTGTAAATGGCTCTAGATTAAAATCTCGGACGACAAGAAAATGTTCACCATTTTTAGAAAAACTTAGTGTAAAATCCTGATTCTGAAATTGTTACACCTAACAAAATTTAGAAAGTTTCCAGAAATGTAGTTAACTGCTCGATGTTTTTGTGATTGATTTTAATTATTTCCTTTTATATAAATACGCTAATACATTTTTTAGTACTTATAAGAACTTGCATTAATTAATGGTATTCATAAAGTGCTGTGTGGGATCGGCCCATTTCTGTCGTGGGTGTGGTGAGAGGTGACTAAGAGAAAAGCCACTAATATGTCACTGACTACCAACAGGCATTAATAGACCAGACTTTAATAGTATTTTACACGCATCGCATATAAGACCTCCATATAAAATTCCATAAAAAATATTTTTTTAGCCTGGCCCATTATTAATCCTGGCGCTATTTTTAATCAGATGGTATGATTATGTATTGAATGAATATTATATATCATTCCGAGTGAATATTAAAGTAGAACTATTGTATTGGTGTATGCAAAAAACGAATTATTCAACTTGCTTAATAATTTGATGGATAACTCTTATTTAATGACTAGCTGTCTCCCGCGGCTTTGCCTGCGGTTTAAAACTTAACGCGGACCCCTAATTATTTTTCTAAATTAAAAGTAGCCTAAGTTACTCCTTATAATATCAGCTATCTGCCAGTGAAAGTCCCGTCAAAATCGGTTCAACCATTTCAGATAAAAATTCAGTGGAATTTTTTTAGTTTCTTTCCCTATCTTGTCTGATCAGCTTCTTATGCATACAACGTTCTGATACTTCGTTATCTCTACTTTGTTTTGATTTGGTAATCGACTTTTAAGAGCAAAACGTTTTTATCCGCCATGCTTAGAAAGATTACAATCTTTTTCACATGTGCATTGTCTTAAGAAGTTTTGTTTGTTGTTACATGTTTCACAGGTACTTACATAAACAACGACAGACAGCGTCTTTCCAACGTTAGTTAAGGGCGATTTTTGATTAGCTAATTTTAATGGTAGACTTTCACGTCGATGCAACGTAACAAATACAGCTAGTCTTAAAAGTAACAAAAATAACATATATTTTTCTTCTGTTCCAGGTAAAATGCTCGAAATTGAAGTGAAAAATGGCGCCGGTAGGTGTAATAATGCGCGTGGTATATGTTTAATGAGCTACTTGCCTCAGTTTTCCGCCGCCGTTATGAGGTTAGGGCTCTTTAAACATGACGTGAAGTAGGAAGAGCTGTGCAGCCGGCGACCCTCCGCCAGTCCCTGTTTATGTGTTTATAACTATTTAGCTCTTTAAAAACAAACTAGGGTTTTATAATTAGTAACACAAAAGTTTTAACATTGAACAACTAGTGTAGTACTAGTTTCTTTAATGTTATTACATAAACTTCATGAGTTTAAGTGATTAAATTAAAGATAAAAAATGTTTTTCAAAATTTCAACTGACACGGGCGGGATGCAGGATTTATATTTATGAGTTTAATTTAAAAGACATCGGAAAAATGTCTATCTCAGAAATATTATATAAACAACATTAATTTTTATGTATTAGAAGATGTAATGATGTAAAATTCTAATTATAAATGTCCGTTATGTACGAACTTTGTTATCTTCAAATTGAATGGTTCGATTTCGATCGTTTTTCTGTATGTGAAGCTGAGCAGGACGTACTTTTTTAAACTCCTTGTTAACATCGGGTGCAAAATTTAGTAAATAAAAGCGTAAATATTTATAAGATACGTAATGAATTCAAACATTGGTTCGCTATCCTTGTGGGTTTGTACGTCTTACCATAACCGCGACTGTGGCAGATGAACACATTATGGATTACATCTCAATTCAAATGAACGGGAGGGAGTTTGTTCTTTAAGAAGAGACCAAGCTAAACGGGGTTGCCCCGTGGCTGTGCCGACTAGAAAGACGGGAACACCGTAGAGTCTCTACAAGGGCGGGTAGAAAAATAAAGATTGAAAAAAGTCGAACGATGTAGACATAATACGGTGCGTTTATAACGTAAATAAATAAATAAATTAGTTTTGTTCAGTTATAACGTAATTAATCTAAATATCACTCACTAAACCTTTCGTATACGTAGTTAACCTAACGTACCTATTTGATACACAAGTTACCACATTAATAAACCAGACCGAAATTCCGAGTAATCGCATTTGAATGGACTCCCCGATTTCGTTACGGGGGAGCATGAAATCTATTATGAAATGTCAGTGAACAATTTCGAGTTTCATTATACGGAATCCTAATGCCATGCATCCTGAAAGAGCTAATTATGCACAAGGGTACAGGCAGCCACTGAAAAATGTATCCCGGCAGCGTGTCCTCATGAATATTCTATGTTGCGGGGAACACGAAGTTATTGTCTGTGCTCATAATATTTATGTGACATCAAAAATGTGACAGTGGAAAATATTCAGCGGGCTTATTAGCCGGCTTTGAATAAAGGTCGCTAACCTTGCTTCTATGTTTTGACGACATTCGCATTTATTTTTAGCTAACTTCACTCTTATAAATGTGTTGCGTATATAAAAATTCTTTGAAGAGCTGAATTTATTTTCAGGCGACTCTTGACGAACGCTGATTAAATCCAGCATTTAATAGCGCGGTGAGCTCGGAGAGAATAAATATCCCCCCTGACGTTTATACTGATGGTATTAACGCTATGCGATATTTGTTTCTTATTAATAATAATAACATTTAATTAAATACTTAAAAATTCTTAAAAAGCTAAGCTTCTTATTAAAAAAAGGTCAGTTCAATAAAAAAATCAAAATCAGATATTCTAAATAACAGAGAGCCCCGATAGCCGAATGGTTTAATCGGAATTCGAATCAGAAATTCAAACCAGAGTTTGATCCCCAGGAATTATAGTGTGATAAGGGAGATCGTGAATCAATGAGTTGTTTTTTTTACTGATGCGCGATTTGTATCTTTGGTTTGGTCCTTAAAACTGCGATGGGTTCCTGTCATGTTGTCACAGCTTGGGTAAAATATGGTCGAAAGGACTAAATTGTCAACCGTACTCTATTGAACTGCGTGAAGAAAAGAGAAATTAAATGTAGCTTAAAAATTAAATTTTCCTCTAGAGCCCCATTAGGTATTGCTGCAGCTTTAATAATTTGCCAATTTCAAAATTTTAAAGCTTGTTAAAATTGAAACGAAGCCTACTACAGTGTGGCAATTGAGAAGCTCAAAAATTTTTATCACAAAATTATTCACATTGACGAAATGCACTTCTGGCACCCATTTGATAGATCGAATAGATCCAGCTATAACCTGGTCAGCACTGGTTAAGCCTTTGATTTAATTAAGCTTTCGTTTTGCTGCAATGATTACCTACTAGTGACTTCGTTTTATCCCTTACTTTAAAAAGAAAATGTGTGCGGTTTCGGTAGCTGGAAGATGCACAGGCAAAATTCTGGCAGGAAAAATAGGTATTTGAAAAAATCAGATACATTTTTTAATCGCACTCATTTCTTAATACACCTTGTATTGAGAGGCAACTCAGAGGTCTAGAAAATTTTAACTTTAGTCCTTTGAGCTCCCGTTTCACCGGAGATTATTTCGGTCACCGTGACAGGTTCCGAATCGTACTGGTGTTTTGTGAAATATATACGTCGTATAAAAACGAAACTTGGCATAGATGTCATATTTAATCATAACATCGTATACAATACTATTTACTTAAACAATTACGTTATCATCAACCAATATTAGTATAGTTATTTATTTGTAAGTTCCATAGACTTACCATTGTTACCATTTTGTAACGGTATATTGTATTTTTAATATCGGCACATTTGTTTCTCATTTAAATTCGAAACAACCTGGTAAATATCGGATACCTGTCTGCAAAATATCGAATCAAGATTTTATAAACCAACTATAACGCTCATATCTATTTCGTAGTTTACAAAATTCAAACCCAACGCGATTGAAGGAAAGTTGATTTTCCAACGGAATAGTTCAGGTTCACCCTCCATATGCCGTGACAGGTGCAAGGCACCATTCTTTTGACATGCAAGTGCTATAACGCCTTTCATATTTTACGACGTCTCATTTTAAGTTCAATTTTGTTTTTCGCGGAAACTAAGATGTTTTTAAAGTAAACTGTTTACTTAAAAAAATAGATTTGTTCTACGTGAGGTTCATATTAAAAATGAGCTGTTTTTTTACGTAAATCTTGAGGCATGTTGTTATTTATCCTTGATGTGTAAGTTCCTCCAAATTTAAAAATTATATATTTCGTAATAAATAGTTTTATGTATAAAAATAGGAGCCCCGATGGCCGAGCGGTTGGGTGATCGGAATTAAAATTAGAAAACCGAAGTTTAGTTAGCGTATGGATTTAAACAGCGACCACCACCACCACCAGTACATTGTCCTAAAGGAAGTTCGGTGAAAATGCGTATAAAATATATGTATGAAAATCCCTACTTAATCGGTTTAAATTTAATTTACTTAACCGTTTTTGATAACTAAATGTTTTACCATAATTACATACCTACATTATGGCCTGTGATAGTCCTCTGCTGGATAAAGGCCTCTCCCGGAGGAGTGTTTGCCATAAGCGTCACTCTCAACAAGCGGATTGGCAATCACAGTAGACACCTCGCAATTTAGACGCTGCTGCCCGTCACCGGTCTGATTATTTTACTTTGATATTTTTTCGAGATAGTTATCCCGCCATCCGTCGGTAGACATTGATGTTGCCTTTCCCTTTAGTCGCCTCTTATGACACCTAAGAGAAGAAAGGAGGAGCATCCTCTTAAGACCGCCACGACCGATTTACAAAAGCAATTGTGTAAAAAACAAACCCAGTTTGTGCAGGTTGCAAACCCAGGCAGAATAGGGTACAAAAGCTAATAGATATATTTTTTAAATATATCTTTATTCCTGTTTTTTGTTCCTGAATCTTCGTTTTGTACAATATTACAGTTAGAAATAATAATTTAGATCGAATTACGTTGTCTTTATTTTCACGCCTACTGGAAATCGCAAACAGAATTCGGAGTGGAATGTTGATTTTGCGAAAACTCGCAGTCGAGCGTAGGAGCAAACAAACATTTCTATTTTCGTTGAATTTTGTATTCATTCACATTGTTTGTTGCATTTATCTTTTATTTAAACCTAACACTCTCCTGTTGTCGCTTATTTAATCATGAACAAACGAAAACAGGTGAGTGTTAGTGAAACTTTTCAGTATATTAGTAATGGCAGCACAATATTCTGTCGTTGAGGTACTAAAATTTAATTGTATAAGGAAGTGCTGTTTAGAATTGGATTATTCAGAATGTTGTTATTGAAATAAAAACTTCTTCAGCGCCGTTGTGAAATTAAACAACTCACAATAAATTGTAATTAAAATGAATTAAACTACAATGAGAGACAATAAAACATCATCACCTTCATCATAATCTTCTCTTTCTGAATTCTCTTGTACCTTATGTGAACTGCACTCATTTTTTATTATGTATAGCATGAAATTTATTATATTTATTTTATTTTACTAATATAAACTAGTATAGCTGTTTAACTTTCGTGAATAATGAATATGACGAGTGATTAAGATCATAGTTTTAACAAGGGCTTCATAACATAAGATTCATCACATCACAAAAACATCACTGGTCTTGTCAGTAGTCCTCGCTTCTAAGACTTTAAATTTAAATGTTATTAAATCGCCTAGTTACCTACATGATAATTAATAAAACCTTTTGTACATACTCATAAATTACATTATTTTTACTCTGCATATATAAGATAAATTATATAAGGTTAGAAACATTCATATACGTTACATATTCAAATGTTTCTACCTATCGGGATTCGAAGATGACAATCCTCGAAGGTGATGTAAAAAAAGCTATCAAATTTTAGTAAATTGTACATCCTTTCATTCTCTTTTTTTACTGTTTCTATTATCAATAAAGTTGCTGCTAGGAAAATAAAATCAAAATCAATAAAGGCCTTGCTAGGTTTTCAGTTGTCAATGGACACACCATTGCGTCCGTTGCCTACAATACATGACTTGATCGCCAAACATTCTGGTTTTGACGTGTCGAAATGTCGAACCAACGTATCGATAGCTAGTTTGTGATAGCTAGACAATAAATTGCTCCGGGATATGCGGTTCTGTATGCTTATTGAAGCTTTCAGGCAAGGTATGAGTATTTTTAATGGATGATTTGAAATATGTTTTCAGTGAGTTATAATGTAAAGAAAGATTTGGGTACGAAATGTAAGAAAATGGTGTTTTTTAAAACTTTTGTGTTCTCCCTTCCTTTCTTGTTATTACTCATAAAATAGGCGTTTAGCGAATTTTTTTGTACATAAAATTTTATTTATCTCAATTGGTTAAGTTTTGTTCTCATATAAATCAAAAGTTATAGTACTGGTTGTCCTGAAAATATTTGATGATATTTCACTGTTGTAGTACACTTAACATCCCTCTCACGTTCAGTTTTCCACAGCCTCCTCTATCATGGGAGATTTATAATGCTTACTCAAATTCGCCAGCGCTTTAGTTTTCCGGATTTATTCCTGATTATGTGATTTTTTTTATTCTTATTATTTAGTACAGGAAGGTATCGAATTGGAATTAAAAATTACCTTATTTAAGTACGTCTAATTGATTTATATAAACATCGCAAATGTTTTAGTAAATCTGAAAAAACTTTCGAATTTTTACCTCTTCTTGTATTTGATATAAAGAAACAAATTGAAATTTCACTAAAAATGGACATTTAACAAATTTAAATTTAGTTATTTCTGAATTACCAATTCACCTTGAATTACCAAAACCTTATGTCTTTGGCGTGTCTTTAATTAAAGTACTGTACTAATGGGATGACGAATAAACAAAATAAATAAAATACTCTTACCAACTGACATCGAAAACTCGGCCAGCGGGCTCGGTCGGTGTTATTTCTAAAATTATCCAACACCCTTATGTATATTTGTTTGCATTTATGATCACAGTGTCTGCTTATGAAATTTTATGAGGATTCTTTCAGCCGTGTAAACGCTACAAAGGTTAAGAGACGGTAACGTTTGTTTTTACAATATTTTGCCACAGATAAAAACTACCCTTTGTAGATATTTCGAATCGTATACAGAAAACAATCAGTGGCGGTGCGGGAGCAAGAGCAAAAATGCCAGCACAAAGTGGCCAGCGCTATACGTTAGCCGTGTTCCGACATCGGCTGCTGTAAATCTGTCCAACGCAATGTTTTTCTATATTCCACTTGTAGGGTTACACTTCCAGCGATTTTTATATTTGATTTAATTGAAGTTTTGTTTCTTATTGTTGTTGCCTTTTATTTACAGACTTCCGCGGTCTCAAAAAATATTTTCACTAACTGACTGACCTTTCACCAAAGACATTTTTGAGACAACGTGACAGGTGATGAGCCTGTTAACATCTTTATGTCCAAGACAACGATATAAATAGTACATTGTTTTGAAAAACTCATTGATACGAGCCTACCACCTTGGAATCGAACTCGGGTCTCTGGACTCGAATTCCGATCACCCAACCACTCGGCTGTCGTGACCGCGGCGTCAGATGTGGGTTTAATAATTTTACCGCAATTTAAATTGCAGTTAATTCGGGCAATTGACATAAATTGTTTATTTATATGAAGACTTATTACTACTTACTCCATTTGGCTTTGAGATCACTCAGTGTCCGGTGGATCCTTGAAGCACTATCTAAATATTCTAAATGAATGTTTCCGCGGCTGGTCGTAACTGCTGGTAACAAGAGAGGCTGTTATTTTCTCGTTATAATTAGCCTTAATTTTGATCGTGTTTTGTGTGCAGTTGATCATTTAATGATGCTGATATAAAAGCTGCTTATGGCGATACTTTCTTAATTACAATAGTAAGTTGTACTTTCGAAAAAAGAACGTAAATATCTTCGTTATCATGATAAACATACTTTACAGTTACATTTATAATTAAAACTGTCTGTTTAAATGACTTGAGTTAGCCGTGTTTATTTTATTGCAGCAGGGAATGGACAAATTTCAATTAAAGTATTAAAATGAAAGTTTAATGAGTGTTATTTGGTTTATTTTGCCGTTTAAATGTAGAATTCCTGTTAACTTCAAATACTACTTCATTTCACTGTAGTTTCACTCGCAAAAGCGACAGAACTGCCCGATTAGTGGTTTTACTTTATATATCCTTCACACAATTTCCCTTACTGGAGTAGGCCCAAACAATGAAGTCCTTAAGAACCACTTTTTACCGAAAATTATTCGGGACGTGACAGATAGTGAGCCTACCATCGTCTTAATGTCCAAGCTTCATACCATATAATAACATATAGCGAGATTCGCACCTACAACCCTTAGACGCAAAGGCAACTGATTTTACTATAAAGACACTGAAAAGACTGTGAAATCATTTTGAACAAAATAATATATACCAACTTGCAGAGACTCACTTCCTCGCTTCGTGCATAATAGTTGAGCCAAGTCTATAATTTGCTTGTCATTAAATCGCCAATTCAATAATTTCGTTTCAAATTAAGTACATTTTCTAATACTCGCGCAGGAGTTACCATAGTCGAGTTGTTGGGTGATTTGATACGATCAAGAAAGTCAACTTTAACCCTCAAAAGCATGAGCCGTAAGAAAAAGTTTTTTGTAACTTATGTATGACTTATCATCTCGAATCACATCTGATTCGAGAACAAGCTCTCACATTCATCACGCAATTGTTTACCCTTAGCGGGATTCGAACTTACTACCCTTAGCTTCCAACACCAGGATCACTACCAACCAGGCTTTTGGGTGGTAACGTACATAATTTGCTATGCGAGATCTTATTAATTTTTATAGCTTGGAAGTAAACCGTATATATCTATATCTAACTAACAGCCTCGCTTACACCCAGCCCGCGCCGTAGTTTGCAATACTTCGGTCGCATAGTTTGTAATTACACTTTGCAATATTTAATTTTAAAATAAAATAATCCCGCCAACAACCATTGCTTCGTTCCCTAGTGCATCTACATCGGAAAAGCAATCTCCGGTCATATCCACTGTGGAATGGTTATCTTATTATGCTATTTACAGTTATCAGTATACAGCTCTAAGTATCGACGTCCCTCTTTTATCTAATTTACGTACGTTAACGCGAATTATATCATCATGGAGAACAGTTGACACATGAATTTTTCGATACGTGGCTTATTTAGCTCTAAGTTATCACTGTCGAGATCTACGTGAATAGGTTTTGAGACACTCAAAATAATGAAGCTCAAAAGAATAATAATAAAGATTAATATATCACTCACTAATATATCATCTCACTTCAGGAATAATATGACTTAATCCTATGTTATTATATTAAGGCTAAAAGTAAGTTATAACCACCGAAGCTTACCTGTGATAGTTCGGCCCTAATATACTACTAAGACTATAATAAAAAAAAATATCTTCACGCAATTTCCAATACAGGGGTAGACAGAGGTCAAGTCTAGACAATTAAGTCCCTTTGACCCACCTTCCATCATAGATATTTTCGGGACAACGTGACAGGTGGTGAGCCTGTCGCCGTCTTTATGTCCAAGCCAACGATGAAATTCGTACATAAGTTTTTGAAAAACTCATTGGTATTGCCACCTGGGGATCGAACTCGGGTCTCTCGACTCGAAATTCCGACCACCCAACAACTCGGCTATCGTGACTAAAGACTATAATAAAATTCCTCATAATAGTTTTTCTTTACATATCTTAAAAATAAGTCTAAATCTTCTTCTTCCCAAAAGCTTCACATATTATTCAAGTGATTAGATTAGAAGGTCATTCTTTCTTCATTCAAAACCTCATAATACAAAAAAAAATGTAAAAAAATATGTTTCAAAATTAAGATCTTGAATCTGTATGGTTTTTTGGGTTTTACCGGATAACATTATAATTGGTTGAAACAATTCATTGAGAATTAATATAAATAAAAGCATTATTCGGGTTCTTAATCCTCGGTTTGCGTGTTGCCGACTGATATCACACAGTGACCTACATGCTCGTATCTTTATTAATTAACATTACACATATACGAATTAAAATACAAAAATAGTAAATATTTTCATCATTTTAGTCATAAATATTTTGGTATTTTTTATTGATTTTTCACATTATTTTATCTTCATTTATTAACAAATATTAATAATATTTGCCAGAACTAAAAATCTGTTAATGGCATTTTAAAAAAATTAAGAAAAATTACAACGTATCGCCAAAACAGGAATAATGATCTCTAAATTTGGGGAATATATTTAGCATTGTTTATTAATTCAATGTTATTGACTTAATTTATTTTCTTTCAATTAATGAAATTTAATTCTCTTAATCTTTAGTAATGAAAAGTAGTGAGTACTAGTATTTTTTAGTAAATAATCCCTTCTAATCATTATTGACACATTGACATTGAAACAAATGACAACTTAAATTTATCAATTCACATATTCCATATATATTAAGATACGCATGTTGCAGAAAGAAAAATAATACTATAATAATAATATGACATCGTATGTGAGACTGTTCTATTCGTCTGAAATATGAAAAGTATTAAATCTGTTTTTGACTACCGACAGATGGCGGGATAACCATCTTGAAAAATACTAGACGGAAATGCAGCAGACAGGTCACGAGCAGCACCGCCAAAGGTGCGAGGTGTCTAGTACTATGATTGCCAATCCACTTGCCGTGCGTGGCAATTATGCCACCTGTTCGGCCTGTACGGCGGTCCTGTAGATAGATAGATAGATACATAAACTGTTTATTTGGTCACTACAGCTCACATACAATTAGCAACTTAAACATTACAGACACAAAATTATGGTGAAACTAAGAACTAGCAAAAATACTTAAAGCAAATCAATCGAAAGTGAAATAGCTGTTTCAATAAAAAAAATAAAATAAAATAAAAAAACCGCAGAGGTCTACTTCCCGCAGTGGATTTAGCTGGCAGACATGATGATGATGAATTAGTTACGCTATGTACCTAAAACAATGTCTACATAGCACATAGCTGCTATATGAGGGCGCGATTTTATTACGCAATAATTTGAAAGCTCGCGAAATAAATGTGGTCTAATATTCGCGTGTACGGTGACAGGATTTAAACGAGCCACCGCATCTGTTCCTATGGAAATATTAATGCAATGGCGGTAATGAAATTCCTGCTTCTGATCTTATCAGCTCGTCGCCGCCATTTGAAGTGGTTAGAAGTGATTTCATAATCCATTAACGAGTAAATTATTTGTGTAACAAAAGAAAAAAAAATATTATAAAGAGTCTATTCGACAGTTTGTAAAAACAACTAATACTAGACCATCATGGCTCAGATCTGAATTATTTTAAGTTTATCATTTGTTTCAGCCTTAGCAAAAAAGCCAAGTTAGCTGAATGGTTTGGTTTAGTGGGGAAGTTGAAACAAGAGGCCCTAGTTCGAACTCCAGAGGGACGAACCGAGGAAGACGAACTGTATATAAGACGACTGCAACGGACTTACCATCGATCACGTTTTTCCAAATAAAATAAAAATAAAATATCTTCACGCAAGTCCCAATACAGGGGTAGACAGAGGTCGAGTATAAACAATTAAGTCCTTTCGATCCACCTTCCATCGAAGATATTTTCGGGACAGAAGAAGAGTTTTTCCAAATAACGTGAAATAAGGATCAGAAGAACTTGATTCTCTAGTCTATCTCTTTCTACTGTGCTAACCAGTAACGTGAAAGTTGATAAACATAAAAGTACTTGCAAATTATTTACGTGCATATAATTGATATACTAACAATAAGAAAATAATAAAGTTGTGATAAAAATAAACATGTAATTATAAATATCTTTCTCTTAAAAACCATAAAATCTTTAAAATTAATTAGGATTTCCTGTGTATTTCCTCATTACTACTAGGATGAATGTAATTAATGTGGCTTCCAAACAAACGTCGAAATCAAAATCACAACCGGTAAACAGTTTATACTAATGAAGTTTTTTGTACTTACCAATATTATTAAATAAATAAATATCTACACAATATCAATTCTTCTAATATTCCCAATACAGGGGTAACAGAGGTATAGCCTAGACAAGTAAGTTTAATCGACCCACCTTCCACCGAAGATATTTTGGGACAACAAGACAGGTGGTGAGTTCGTCGCTGTATTTATGTCAAAGCCTGGAGGATCGAAGTCGGATCGCATGACTCGCATTCAGATCACCCAAGCACTCGGCTATCGTAAAACTATAACGCAATACTTATCTACTAGGAAGCATGTCATAAAATGCAATTTGTATGTCAATGTTACTTGTGTATTTTCACTTTGTGATACTCGAGCATTAATAATAATGTGAATGATAAATGTATTCGTTCTCTCTTATAATTTATTATTTATGTGTAAGTACCACGTGGGAGTGGAACTGTCATTACAATAATATAAATTATAATTATTTTTTAGTAAGTACAGAAGCTTGAGCGCTTCAAAGAAACATTGCGGTTGCGGTCATATATTTTAATTTGTAGTCTAAATTTATGTCGAAAATTAATTAACGAAATATTATTTTCTATATTTCGTTTAATTAAATATTATATAAGTATACTTATTTCCAGCTGGTTTCGAAACTTAAACTTGAAGTAAGATGCATAATTTTCTGCTAGTATGATAACAGACATACATGTAGGGCATTCCGAGTACTAGGGTAGACAGAGGTCTAGACAATTAAGTCCTTTCGACCCACCTTTTATCGAAGACATTTTGTGCGAACAAAGTGACAAGTGTCTTAAAGTTCAAGCCAACGATATAAATCGAACATAATTTTTGAGAAAACTCATGGGTAGTTTGCCACCTGGGCATCGAACTGGGGTCACCTGACTCGAATTCCGATCACCTAACAACCTATATCAACTCCTAGGTTATCCTAAGTAATTTATTATTATGTAACAATAATGATGAATTATGTGTACATATCCTCCGACACTAACTTTCGAAGGATATGTGAGCAAATTGCTTGAAGAGACGGTAGCGCCATAAGTACTTAAATGCCTAGAAGTGCGTATATGAGGAATATAGTGGGATCGTGACACCCGGATTTATCCTCTCGGGCTTTCCGTCAGTTACTATGCGTGGAAATATAGGATAATAAATCTTTTGACATATGACTTTTAACATATAACAATAAATATCATGTCACGTATCAGTTAAAATGTGTTTGACATTTGTCATATATAATTTTTTTTGTTTACCAATGTTTTTCCTCTAACGTTCTAAAATATTTGCGTTTTCCTCAATAAAATTGTGAAGCTGACGTGATGTACATTTATGTCTTGTACTCGCGTGTTGGTGTTATAACAATAGCTCTGAGTGGGTAGAAACACCCTTATTCAGTCTAATAACTCCACCTCAACCCGGCCAAGAAACAAAGAAGTCGTTTTTTACACTTGTCTGAAAATGATCTTTATTACGTTTGACGATAGTATAAAGTTGTATAAATAAATAAATATCTACACAATATCTAATTCTTCCAATATTCCCAATACAGGGGTAGACAGAGGTCAAGTCTAGACAATTAAGTCCTTTCGACCCACCTTCCACCGAAGATATTTTGGGACAACGAGATAGGTGAGTGGAGTTCGTCCTTTGTCTTTATGTCAAAGCCTTGAGAATCAAAGAAGTCGGATCGCATGACTCCAGTTGAATCCACCGACTCAACTATCATAAAACTATAACGCAATACTTATCCACTAGGAAGCATGTCATAAAATGCAATTTGTATGTCAATGTTACTTGTGTATTTTCACTTTGTGATACTCGAGCATTATTAATTATGTGAATGATAAATGTATTCGTTCTCTCTTATAATTTATTATTTATGTGTAAGTACCACGTGGGAGTGAAACTGTCATTACAATAATATAAATTATAATTATTTTTAGTAAGTACAGAAGCTTGAGCGCTTCAATGAAACATTGCGGTTGCAGTCATGTAGGGTATTTTAATTTGTAGTCTAAATTTATGTCGAAAATTAATTAACGAAATTCTTAACGAATTTTATATAATTAAATATTACATAAGTGTACTTAATTCCAGCTGGTTTCGAAACATAAACTGTAAGATGCATAATTTTCTGCTGGTATGATAACAGACATACATATAGGGCATTCCGAGTACTAGGGTAGACAGAGGTCAAGTCTAGACAATTAAGTCCTTTCGACCCACCTTTTATCGAAGACATTTTGTGCGAACAAAGTGACAAGTGTCTTAAAGTTCAAGCCAACGATATAAATCGAACATCGTTTTTGAGAAAACTCATGGGTAGCTTGCCACCTGGGCATCGAACTGGGGTCACCTGACTCGAATTCCAATCACCTAACAACCTATATCAACTCCTAGGTAATCCTAAGTAATTTATTATTATGTAACAATAATGATGAATTATGTGTACATATCCACTAACTTTCGAAGGATATGTGAGCAAATTGCTTGAAGAGACGGTAGCGCCATAAGTACTTAAATGCCTAGACGTGCGTGTATGAGGAATATAGTGGGATCGTGACACCCGGATTTATCCTCTCGGGCTTTCCGTCAGTTACTATCCGTGAAAATATAGGATAATAAATCTTTTGACATATGACTTTTAACATATAACAATAAATATCATGTCACGTATCAGTTAAAATGTGTTTGACATTTGTTATATATAATTTTTTTTGTTTACCATTGTTTTTCCTCTAATTTTCTAAAATATTTGCATTTTCCTCAATAAAATTGTGAAGCTGATGTGATGTACATTTATGTCTTGTACTCGCGTGTTGGTGTTACAACAATAGCTCTGAGTGGGTAGAAACACCCTTATTCAGTCTAATAACTCCACCTCCACCCGGCCAAGAAACAAAGAAGTCGTTTTTTACACTTGTCTGAAAATGATCTTTATTACGTTTGACGATAGTATAAAGTTGTATAAATAAATAAATTTATTGTAAAGGTGGTGTGTCTAGGTGGTGTGCTTATAAATAGTCTTGCGATATTATTTAATGTTCAATAATTTTCATAAATAGCTCGCTAATATTCACAGCTATCTCGTATTCATAGAGTATATACAAGAGGGCTGATTTTTCTAAAAATAGTATTTAATTGTACTAATAAATAAAATCACCATCTTGATGCTTGGCATTCCACCACAGTGCGTTTTCGCGGAATTTTCTGCTACGCACGCGACTTAGGGACCTTCAAGAAAAGAGCCCATACCTTTCTCAAAGGCCGGCAACGCATCTGCTATGCCTCTGGTATTGCGGATGTTCATGGGCGGCGGTAATCACTTTCCATCACGTGAGCCACCTGCTCGTTTGCCTCCCTTCTCTATAAAAAAATATCTGCATATTCTTTTTCTGTTATCTTTGATGCTCTGGTTTTTACTTAAAAAAACTGTTCTGGAATTATTAATTAATATATTAAGAAGAATTTAAATGGAATGGAAATATATTTCATGTTTAGTATTCCGACCTTATAAGTCTTCGTTGTCTGTGCAGCACTGGTAACATTATGAAGGGGTTACTTTAAGGTTTATGTTATAATCCCATTATGTTAGATTTACATACCTGTAAAACTCACTAAATCTGTCGCTGGTGCTTGTAAAATTAAAACGCAATGCACAAAATTTTTGAATTATCTTTTATACCTTGGTCTAAAATATAATATATTATTTTATATATTACATTTAAGACCTTGATATTATATTGTCATTACGCCTTAAGAATTAACTGCTTCCCACTTAACTTCCCGGTCAATGAAATTCATAATTGTTCAATTAAAGATTTGGTTCACGACTTTGACTTTACTTTTAACGAAATTGAGTAATAAAATAATTAATAAATAATTAATAGTTTACTTTAACTTTAACGGAAATAGCAATTTTCTTAAAAAAATTTTTTGTCTGTCCTCAAAAAAGTGATGAAAGTGAATCCTCGAAAAGCTGGTCTGATTTTGACGGAATACACTGCATAGTTAAAGATGATGTAAATTTATAAGATTAAAAAAGATCTCCTGATTAAAGTACCGTTAAAATGAATGCAACGTTGCCTGGTGCAACTATATGTTTTTTTATAATTACAAATTTTTCCATACTGGGGTTAGCCCCCACAGAAGCTTATTTGGGACAAATGGTGAACATATCGCCGTCTTAATGTCTCTAATTTTACAGTACAATACACGACACTATTACATAGATACATTCTTAATGGATGAATATTCATATATACGTATAAACATTCATGACTCCAGTCACGGATTAGCTTAGAAGGCCTGGTCACTACCGACTCGATTCGGTCAATTAATAATATCCATATAGACTTAGTTTAAGACCGCAAACTGCGTAAACCACTACTATACATCTAAGCAGTCGCGTGTGGAGCGTTAAATAAGCGTTAGACAAAATGTATAAACCGATTTAAAGTTAGATTTTTTCACTTTAACTATGTTGCCATGCTATACTTTTAGGACCATCAGTCAGTGTACAATGCATTCCTGCTCCGCTGCGTCGGTCACGCTCAACGTAACACGCACACCGCACGGAACGCACCCTTTGTGTTATCCGTTGAAAGTGCTCAAATATTTAAAAACCACGTGGAAATGTATGCACGAATTTGTTACTATAAAGACCACTAGGTTCCATACACCGGATTCTCGATGCTATTCGTTGTTAAATTGGGAATGATGTGTGTATCCTGTATTGCACATATACAGTCTATGTACTGTGTAATACATCGAAGTTGCACTGTAACCTAACGAAAGTCATTCGTGTTAGAGCTACGAGTGACGTAGTTGGCTTCGACATAGCTAATTTCTGCTTGAGCTGGTCACGCTGAAGTGGCAAAGGGCCGGCCACACTGCTGGCATAACTGACAACAGTGGGGGAACAAAGGTACTCGTTGCAAAATCGTATGGGCAAATACAGTGTAAGACGATCGCCCGCGAAATATAACAATTTGTACAATGTTACAGTGGCCTATGATCATTAATAGACTATAGTAGGCTAAAATAGTGATTATGATTCAGTCTATTATAATAAATTGCCGTGAGGTTGCATCTTAAGAAACCGTCATCCAGTATCTTATTCCATATATTTAATAAAAAATCGGTACAGTTTATGGAATGTCGGGCGAAATGGCCAAAAACACGCACCTTTATGATGCCCTGGTAATGCTGTATTCGAGGGAATATAATGGTCGCCTCGCTAAGGATTTGCTTGGACTTATGGTTTAATAGGTTGACAATTATCGATAACATCATACTGCATCACATATGTGTATCATAATCTTAGAAAAACATGATAAATTGATTTATTCAGAGCTTATTCGATGTTAGTAAAATTGCATCGATTTTAATGTTTTCGATTTTAATTGTTTTAATTACACCCGAGTGAATGTATTTTACATTAACGATGTTGTTAATGGAATATAAATTTTACTTTAATTAAGTTCAATAAAGGATACTTATTATAATTCAGCTCTCGTTTTAATTCATAAAAAAACACGAGGACTCCAATCCACGTCTCAATTTTACATTCTGGAGCAGCCCGTTTCAACTGTAACTGCTGTTGTATAATTTACTGAAATATTTTCTTAATGAAAACTTACCCCTTGATGTGAGATGTTTGTAGAGGATTCTTTAGCGACAGGATTGGAAGATGCTAATTGTAATCGATATTTTATATATTTTTTTAAAGTATTATTATCTGCACAATACAATGATGTAGCCTCTGGTCTGGGCTTTGGTTACAAAAAAGCACTATTGTATTTGGAAATTCGTTAATTCCATCAGATAAATAAATTTTCCCATACACGGACGTATCAAATGAAATCATTTATTTATCGAAATAAAACTATACATTCGTTTATCGATAGTCATTTATTAATCTACCACCAAAGTACTCGTAACTATAATCATATGAATTACATTTACTAATAATATTTTATAGTAACTATTATAGGAAACACTTGCTATAATTACGTTCCCACAAGTTCCGTGCACAATGTATACAGGTGACAAAACAATTATCTATCCATTATAATTTAGTTCAGATTTTTATCGGGTTTTAACCGGAAACGTCCGGAGGGGTTGTTGCTAGTCATTACGGGTCATAAACTTGATGAATTGGTAACATTTATTATGTCCCATTTAAACTTTTTGAAATGCCTTTACGATTGATGGCTTTACGATTGATGGCTTTACGAAATATTTTAAATTTTTTGGTGTATTGTTAAAGTAACCTGTCCGTTTTTTTTAAACAGCTACAAAAGTCATGTCTTTGACTCTCCTAGGGAATCATCAGCCAGTTTTAAGATATAGAAGTAGATAGTCGGATTGATATCAATCTGACTTATTATTGCTGTTGAATGTCTTTATGTTCTGATAAATATTTTATTTCTTAAAACATAGTACGCCGGAGCTACATTTATAATATGATATTTCAATCTTTATTTTAACTCTTCAAGTCATTAAAACTTCAACTTTTCCACTCTTCTCGATCTTTCTTTTCCTTTCCTGGCTTTGAAGTTCTTCATTTCAATTTGAAATTCACCACACACTCGAGCTCGATGCTCTTTGTCCACACGTTGACAATCAACATGACAATCGAGTATAACAGTATGTATCCAGCATTTTCATTAAGTTGAAAGTATTGCTTGAATTTGCTTCAATTAGTATGGGTTTTTTAAAGTATTATTATCTGCACAATACAATGATGTAGCCTCTGGTCTGGGCTTTGGTTACAAAAAAGCACTATTGTATTTGGAAATTCGTTAATTCCATCAGATAAATAAATTTTCCCATACACGGACGTGTCAAATGAAATCATTTATTTATCGAAATAAAAATATACATTCGTTTATCGATAGTCATTTATTAATCTACCACCAAAGTACTCGTAACTGTAATCATATGAATTACATTTACTAATAATATTTTATAGTAACTATTATAGGAAACATTTGCTATAATTACGTTCCCACAAGTTCCGTGCATAATGTATACAGGTGACAAAACAATTATCTATCCATTATAATTTAGTTCAGATTTTTATCGGGTTTTAACCGGAAACGTCCGGAGGGGTTGTTGCTAGTCATTACGGGTCATAAACTTGATGAATTGGTAACATTTATTATGTCCCATTTAAACTTTTTGAAAAGCCTTTACGATTGATGGCTTTTCGAAATATTTTGAATTTTTGGGTGTATTGCTAAAGTAATGAAGTCACGATAGCCGAGTGGTTGGGTGGTCGGAATTTCGAGTCGAGAGACCCGAGTTCGATCCCCAAGTGGCAGGCTCGTACCAATAATTTTCAAAACTTACGTACGAATTACATCGATGGCTTGGACAGAAAGAAGGCGACGGGCTCACCACCTGTCACGTTGTCCCGAAAATATCTTCGGTGGAAGATTGGGTCGAAGGGACTTAGTTGTCTAGACTCGACCTCTACCCTGTATTGGGGAATTGCGTGAAGATATTTATATTTATTTATTTTTATATTTATTGCTAAAGTAACCTGTCCGTTTTTTTTTTAAAAGCTACAAAAGTCATGTCTGTGACTCTCCTAGGGAATCATCAGCCAGTTTTAAGATATAGAAGTAGATAGTCGGATTGGTATCAATCTGACTCATTATTGTTGTTGAATGTCTTTATATTCTGATAAATATTTTATTTCTCAAAACGCAGTCCGCTGGAGTTACATTTATAATATGATATTTAAATCTTAATCTTTATTTTAACTCTTCAAGTCATTAAAACTTCAACTTTTCCACTCTTCTCGATCTTTCTTTTCTTTTCCTGGCTTTGAAGTTCTTCATTTCAATTTGAAATTCACCACACACACGTGCTCGATGCTCTTTGTCAACACGTTGACAATCAGCATGACAATCGAGTATAACAGTATGTATCAGCATTTTCATTAAGTTGAAAGTATTGCTTGAATTTGCTTCAATTAGTATGGGTTTTTTAAAGTATTCAGAATTTTCAGTCAGTTCTTTCTAATGGGCATCTGTCTGGTCTGGCTTTTGTTAATTCATAATCCAAGTAGTACAATGCGAAAATAAAAATTATAACATTGTGTTTTCGTATCGATTTATTAAACATGACTAATTCTGGAAAAGCATTAGCGGTTTTGCAACAATGTTTTGTTTTACATTTTTAACATAAATTATTGGTATTAAATATTGTTTGTGTTGAGAATGTTGCAGTATCTCTGTCAACATTTACTCGACATCAAAATGCCTAGCTAGTCGTCATCATTTGTCACGTCCCTATCAAAAAAGCAAAAAATGAATTTGTAACACAATCCAATGGCCAGCCGACTTTCTTCGAATACTTCACCGGAAATGAAGCGGTGGAGTAATTACAGTAACGGTTGGCGCTTCCGGTGAACCCGCGCCACGCTTCGTCGACACTAAGCACTGCACTGCTGGACACCCAATAGTTTTTTGCCTTAAATAACTTATTTGTCCGTTTATTTTCGGCACATAATAACAGAGCGACAGAAATCCAGAACACGTTATACAGAACAGAACATATTATAACAGACAGAACACATACATAAGCATACGGTTTTATTGGAAATTATTTCTGTGGATTATGCTGCAATGTTAAAATATTTTCAATGTATTAAACAAACCTGAAAGGACAATATTCGTTGTCTCTGATTCGATAACGCAAGTGCTTAAGCTGCTTACTTTGGGTGTTAGATGTATGTGATGTTGTCCCTATCTATGTATTTATTTATTTAAGGGCCTGGAAAAGTCCATTGCAGGACTTCGCCCTCTGCCGTAAGAAGGATTTGCCACTAATGCTACGATAGACGACATATCGATACGATGACAATCGCTGTATCAGACACCTCGCACCTTACACTCTGCCGCAGGTCATTGTAGCGCTCATTTTCGCGTAGTTTTGTCTGGTGCTTTTGTGATTTAAAAAATATTTTCAATGTATTAAACAAACCTGAAAGGACAATATTCGTTGTCTCTGATTCGATAACGCAAGTGCTTAAGCTGCTTACTTTGGGTGTTAGATGTATGTGATGTTGTCCCTATCTATGTATTTATTTATTTAAGGGCCTGGAAAAGTCCATTGCAGGACTTCGCCCTCTGCCGTAAGAAGGATTTGCCACTAATGCTACGATAGACGACATATCGATACGATGACTATCGCTGTATCAGACACCTCGCACCTTACACTCTGCCGCAGGTCATTGTAGCGCTCATTTTCGCGTAGTTTTGTCTGGTGCTTTTGTGATTTAAAAAAAATATTTTTCATATGCGAATGTCAGCGTTACCACGAAGGTGAAAGTCTCGTGTTGGAATTACACTCGTGTATGTAATTTTTAAATATCATAAAATAAATAATAAAAATAAATATCTTCTCGCTATTCCCAATACAGGGGTAGACAGAGGTCTAGTCTAGACAATTAAGTCCCTTCGACCCACCTTCCACCGAAGATATTTTCGGGACAACGTGACAGGTGGTGAGCCCGTCGCCGTCTTTTTTTAAATATGAGATTTAGGTAATATCCATGACAAAAAATGGGTTTGTTTCTTACAGCGGTACCAGGTAACATGGGATAAAATGTCATAGTTAATCGTTGTATTGTTTGAAATATTCATGGTCTGCAACGCGCACACACACACAGTTTGTCAAATTATTGTTCATCTTTATGCTGTTAAACGTTTATTTAAATATTTTATTGTATTTAATAAAATATTAATATTTTGTTTAAATATTTATTATTATTTAAAAACTCACCAGTGAATCTATTTTTTTAGTTTTACGGAATGTTTTAGATAGTGAAAAAGCGATCGTTTTCCACACCAGCACCAATCATTTATACCATACAAAATATAGGATTGGTTAGCATTCAAAGGGCGACAAAGTGAATGCCAATAAAAAAGAGGTAACGAATCGTATTGAATTCCAGCATCAACTAAAATTAGTTTGTAAGCCACTGTCGATGTTGGGGTTTCCCATCCGCCATTTTGTTGGCGGAATGTATTGACATTTATTTTTTCAAAAGTAGAAAAGAAGGGTTTGGTTTCAAACGAAAATCACTCGTCAATCATACTTCGGCAAAGAAGTTAAATTAATAATGTCGTCAAAGGAAAATTTTGTAAAAAAAAACAGAGATTTTTAAATCATCATTAATAGCTTCGTCTTGTATTCCAATCTCTCCGGTCTGTCACCGGAGATGGGCACAGCTTACGAATTTCTATTTTGCAGCACTCGGCGAATCTAAATGTGCACCTGCAACCAAATTAACACCTCTTCGGGGGAAAAACGTACGAGTAGTGAATTTTATTAAGGTTTTTGGTTCTAGAGTTTGCTGGTATGTCGTGGCGGCGGCGTCGTGGTTCGTTCGTCTGCTAAGGGGCGACTCCTTACATTTGTGTCATACGTTTAATAAACGCTTAACGTAATAGTGCACGTTAATATGCTACTACCTTGACCTATATAGTCTAGACGGTACACGTCACATTAAGTAACGGTTCCAAATAACAATCAGTGGGAAAAAATATGACAATAATCACACAGAAACTTAACAATCCATTGTTTAAACGTGTAAATACGTATTCGGCGACGTTATCAGGCTGTTAACCATCTTGCGGAACATAGACCTCTTCCAAGTCATTAAAACTTCAACTTTTCCACTCTTGTCGATCTTTCTTTTCCTTTCCTGGCTTTGAAGTTCTTCATTTCAATTTGAAATTCACCACACACTCGAGCTCGATGCTCTTTGTCCACACGTTGACAATCAACATGACAATCGAGTATAACAGTATGTATCAGCATTTTCATTAAGTTGAAAGTACCGCGTGAATTTGCTTCAATTAGTAGGGGCGTTTTAAAGTATTCAGAATTTCAGTCAGTTGTTTCTAATGGGCATCTGTCTGGGCTGGCATTTGTAAATTCATAATCCAAGTAGTACTATACGAAAATAAAAAATATAACATTGTGTTTTCGTATCGATTTATCAAACATGACTAATCCTGGGAAAGCATTAGCGGTTTTGCAACAATGTTTTGTTTTACATTTTTAACATAAATTATTGGTATTAAATGTTGTTTGTGTTGAGAATGTTGCAGTATCTCTTCCAACATTTACTCGACGTCAAAATGCCTAGCTACTCGTCATCATTTGTCACGTCCCTATCAAAAAAGCAAAAAATGAATTTGGAACACAATCCAATGGCCAGCCGACTTTCTTCGAATACTTCGCCGGAAATGAAGCGGTGGAGTAATTACAGTAACGGTTGGCGCTTCCGGTGAACCCGCGCCACGCTTCGTCGACACTAAGCACTGCACTGCTGGACACCCAATAGTTTTTTGCCTTTAATAACTTATTTGTCCGTTTATTTTCGGCACATAATAACAGAGCGACAGAAATCCAGAACACGTTATACAGAACAGAACATATTATAACAGACAGAACACATACATAAGCATACGGTTTTATTGGAAATTATTTTTGTGGATTATGCTGCAACGTTAAAATATTTTCAATGTATTAAACAAACCTGAAAGGACAATATTCGTTGTCTCTGATTCGATAACGCAAGTGCTTAAGCTGCTTACTTTGGGTGTTAGATGTATGTGATGTTGTCCCTATCTATGTATTTATTTATTTAAGGGCCTGGAATAGTCCACTGCAGGACATCGTCCTCTGCCGTAAGAAAGATTTGCCACTAATGCTACCATAGATGACATATCGATACTATGACAATCGCTGTATCAGACACCTTGCACCTTACACTCTGCCGTAGGTCATTGGTGCGCTCATTTTCGCGTAGTTTTGTCTGGTGCTTTTCGAAATGGTTGTCCCGTAATCTCTCGATAACCTTCGTGATTTAAAAAAAAAAGATTTTTCATATGCGAATGTCAGCGACATCACGAAGGTGAAAGTCTCGTGTTGGAATTACACTCGTGTATGCAGATTTTTTAAATATCATAAAATAAATAATAAAAATAAATATCTTCTCGCTATTCCCAATACAGGGGTAGACAGAGGTCTAGTCTAGACAATTAAGTCCCTTCGACCCACCTTCCACCGAAGATATTTTCGGGACAACGTGACAGGTGGTGAGCCCGTCGCCGTCTTTTTTTAAATATGAGATTTAGGTAATATCCATGACAAAAAATGGGTTTGTTTCTTACAGCGGTACCAGGTAACATGGGATAAAATGTCATAGTTAATCGTTGTATTGTTTGAAATATTCATGGTCTGCAACGCGCACACACACACAGTTTGTCAAATTATTGTTCATCTTTATGCTGTTAAACGTTTATTTAAATATTTTATTGTATTTAATAAAATATTAATATTTTGTTTAAATATTTATTATTATTTAAAAACTCAACAGTGAATCTATTTTTTTAGTTTTACGGAATGTTTTAGATAGTGAAAAAGCGATCGTTTTCCACACCAGCACCAATCATTTATACCATACAAAATATAGGATTGGTTAGCATTCAAAGGGCGACAAAGTGAATGCCAATACAAAAGAGGTAACGAATCGTATTGAATTCCAGCATCAACTAAAATTAGTTTGTAAGCCACTGTCGATGTTGGGGTTTCCCATCCGCCATTTTGTTGGCGGAATGTATTGATATTTATTTTTCAAAAGTAGAAAAGAAGGGTTTGGTTTCAAACGAAAATCTATACGTCTGCAAAGTTAAATTAATAATGTCGTCAAAGGAAAATTTTGTAAAAAAAACAGAGATTTTAAATCATCATTAATAGCTTCGTCTTGTATTCCAATCTCTCCGGTCTGTCACCGGAGATGGGCATAGCTTACGAATTTCTATTTTGCAGCACTCGGCGAATCTAAACACCTGCAACTAAATTTACACCTCTTCGGGGGAAAAACGTACCAGTAGTGAATTTTATTAAGGTTTTTGGTTCTAGAGTTTGCTGGTATGTCGTGGCGGCGGCGTCGTGGTTCGTTCGTCTGCTAAGGGGCGACTCCTTACATTTGTGTCATACGTTTAATAAACGCTTAACGTAATAGTGCACGTTAATATGCTACTACCTTGACCTATATAGTCTAGACGGTACACGTCACATTAAGTAACGGTTCCAAATAACAATCAGTGGGAAAAAATATGACAATAATCACACAGAAACTTAACAATCCATTGTTTAAACGTGTAAATACGTATTCGGCGACGTTATCAGGCTGTTAACCATCTTGCGGAACATAGACCTCTTCCAAGTCAACAAGGGTTGTCACCCATCACTTTTTTGTCTAAGTAGAATTTTCAAGAGACATACGGTCTAGTAACTTCTAAAGTCACCTGCCTTGTAAGGCACGCACACCAATAGATTTTTAATTCGGAAGTTTTTTTTTGTTTATGATCAGCATTAAGTTACTTATCCCATTTTTTATAATTAGTTTTCTCTTATTTCCCTATAATTAATGACAGGAAAAAGAAACTCATATCTATCATCAAACCCCATCCATAATTCGTACTAATTTCGGAACATTAATGTTGCGTGAACATTTATTGTGTATGCTATCAAGATTAATTGGATGCGCGATTTGTGAGCATCGGTTTCAAGGATCATTTATTCATAAACTTCCAAGCCACCAATTCCATATGGGGCGGGCATATTCGTATCGCATATTAAACAATGCTATTAACCATTTTATTCTTTCGTCCAATTTTTAATGCCATACCAATCTTACGCGAAAAAAAAATGTCAGCATTCTTACTTCGAAAAAATCTTTACTAGCAAGTATTATTAATTTTCTTTTAACTGTATATAAGGTTAAAAAATAAATAAATTAATAAATAAATATCTTCACGCAATTCCCTATAGAGGGGTACAGAGGTTTATTCTAGACAATTAAGTCCCTTCGACCCACTTTCCACCGAAGATATTTTCGGGACAACGGAACAGGTGGTGAGCCCGTCGCCGTCTTTATGTCCAAGCCAACGATATAATTCGTTCACAAATTTTTGAAAAACCCATTGGTACGAGCCTGCCACATGGCGATCGAACTCGGGAAGGTCAATTCATTCAAACTTTTCGTTTACTTATAAAAGTAGCTTAATATCAATAAATGGTACATACTAGCAACTTAACATACTACTCATCCCATTACTGGGAAGAGGTCTAATTGGAGACCAAATCAATTTTTCATTAGATTCGACGTTTTTATTTTGTTACAACTTGACACAAGTCTGTTACTGTCTTAATATCCAAACCAACGGTGAAATTTGTGCAAGTTTCATAAAAACTTATTGGTATCTGTGGATCGAACAAAGGTCTCCTGAATTGAATGCCAACTACCCAATCTCTCGTGCTCAACTCGGCTATTGTGGCTCTCTGTAATTATGTAGAAAATAATATAGGAGATATTTTGTTTTAGTAATAAATTAAACAAGTTGCATACCGGTTTTTGCTATCGTATCTGTAATCTTTGATGCCGATGGGAAAAAGCTATAGTAGTAATTTATTTTTTATATGAACGTTGGAAATATTGAGTGTATGGTACTGCTAGCACTCGGCGCGATCAGGTGTGATTAGTGATATTTACTGTTAGAAGTTAATAACAAATGTTGCACTAAATCGTGTACAATGAAATCTTAGAAAGCCGGATTTCAAGATCATTGATCTTAATCGTTTTATCAATCTCCAATAAAAAGGTTAGGACAAAATAATTAAGTGCCATTCTCTTTTAGTGTAGATTATATTTTTGTGTAAAAAAAAAGAAGCTAAAACTAGATTCGTCATACATAATTAATAACATACGTTCACGAACATTTCAACACCGAAACCGCACCTTTAAGGTGTGAAGAGGCTCCTCCTATTTCTGATTATACGCTGATTCCACGAGGTTGTAGTGTAGGGAGTAGACTTACCAAAAAAAATGACGTCAAAAACAAAAATATGAAAAATTGTTTTTCTAATCAATCTATATCTTTCATTACTGACATGACCTGGACAGAAAAATGTCAAAGGACTTTACTTTTGAACTTTAGGACTTTACTTTTGAAACGAAAAAAAAGAATATTTGTTGTGTTTGAAATCCTATCCTGTTAATTATTCTAATAGTTTATTTTCACTATTAAAACCCTCTACATATATTTAGGCTCATTAATTTTAACCTCATCGCCGCAGACCTCATGCATGAAAGCGTATTTCGCTCCACGTCTGAACTATTACAGCAGTTCATTAATGAAGATAATTGATATGTTACTAATTTATGTATGTGTCTGTCTTTATTAACTTCAGTTCTTTACTTAGTTTGTTATTTAATTTATTATTGTATGCTGTAAGTAATCCGGATTGTACAGCGTGGATAGTTTAAACAAAATATTTAATAAACTGTAACTAAAAAAGCGGTGGTAAAAATTATTATGGCTTTTGATTTCTCAGCCAATTTCTGAGTAGGAATCTGGGCCGAAATCGATACAAACATTGATTTGTATACTTGCATTGTGTAGAAATCAATACTTGTATTGATTTCGGCTGAGATTCCTAAAGAATTCAAGAAGCTATAATTATTTTGAGTATAATTATCGGTATCATTCACCGACCTTGCGGTATGAGCATTACATAGGATATACGAAGACAAAGACCGATTTGCCTGTCTCTGTGTTTTTGCCTACTCTTACGCAATCTAACATCTCCTGTTCCGTCGACAAATATTAATTGTATTTAGAAATTGGCCGAAATAGACCTGGATTAAAAGAAAAAAGTAAAAAATGGCGTGCCAATGGAAGTTAGTAATCGATGCCCTGTCCCTGGAAGACAAGTGTAAGTAGTTTATAAATTGTATAGTAACGATAAAAGGTACAATAAATGTTCTTTGCACAATAAATGTAGCATGAAACGCGAAAGTCAAAAATAAGGAATACATTTTCATGTATGTATCTTGCGGAATGCATTTGCTGGTACTCTTTGTGGAGGAGTAACGGAACAAATTGTATCTTTGTACCGCTGATAGTGCCCTCGTCTGTTATTGTTTATTTATAGGAAATGGAAAAGAGATATTTGAATGAATATTTTGATAGTTATTAGACGTAACGTAGATGTCGTTGGTGGTATATATTAACTGGGGTAGAGTGTACCTGTGTAGTATTTTATTTATGCTTGTGAAGTCGTACAATGTAATTTTATAATAATTCCTATACGTATTTTTATATCTTGGTAAGATAAATGAAACATATGTAACACATGCGCAAGTCCTATAATCTTGAAATACGGAAAAGACTCACACATAACTGATACCTTTGTCCGATTTGAGTTCATAATTCTAACACTGTATGTTAACGAGCACGTGTTATTTTCCTGGCATTTTTTTTTTCATTGGCCAGAGATTTGCAGTCGGTGCGCTGATTACCGCCATCTAAATAATACTGCAAATAAAGCTACCGATATTCATGTGTAGCATACAGACACAGGCGAGTCGACTGACGACCTCCGTGTCGTCATCAGCGCCAGCTCTGAGGTTCAATTCCCGTAGAACGTAGAACACACTTTCTCTCAAGGTCTGGGTTAGTTTAGTAGTTATTAATATTATATAAATAAACAGTGGTAGAGCCACGCATCAGCTTTTGTTGTTGCATGAATGGGCCGGCTCGACCGGGGAAGTACCACGACCTCACAGAATACCGGCGTGAAGTAGAAGTCTAACAAACTTCTGGGTTTCGTCTGGTGAGTGCTGGTAACCGGGGGCCCACACACCCTCCTCCCCCAATTCTGGGGGTGGGCACTCTAAGGGAGGCAACGCATCTGCTATGCCTCTGGTATTGCGGCTGTTCATGGGCGGCGGTAATCACTTACCATCACGTGAGCCACCAGCTCGTTTGCCTCTCTCTTCTATAAAAAAATATTCAAGTTTTGGTACCTTATCGACTTTTATAACACCCACGGGTATGGAATGATATTATTCTTATGCCGATATCTCTCCACCTGTAATATATTTGTAATTTAAAAAGGAAATATATTTTGTATGGTACCCCAAAACGACATGAATATATTTAGGTAACCTTTTCTAGTCTTAACTCGACTTGCTTTAATACACTGTTTGGTGCCCTAATTAATGCTACGGTATGTACTGCTACTCGGTAGGCGTTACTTTGTTCGTACATATACCTTATTCCGTTTAGTCTGGTTTTTAAGATTAATAATTTATGAGTAATATCTTTGTACTTTGTACCGTCTGTATGTAGGTATGTAATATCTTTACAACAACAAACTGTGTGGACAACAAACTTAAATTAATACTGCATTATAAGTTTTTTTATCATATTTTTTGAAATCAGTTCTTTTATCTGTGGTTTACTTGGGTAGCGAGTAGTTCCTTTTATCAGTGATTCATTAGAATATGTTTTACTACCGTTGTTATAAGTATATAAGTTTTCTTTTAATTTATTATTTACCAGATTTAATGAAATAACACATGACCATAATTTTGACGACAAAATATAATCGGGAATATTTAAACTGGGCAAACAAATTTCGTAACGATAGGCAGACGTTCGTTAAAACTTTCAACCGTATTTATTGTTTGGCAACATGTGTGTTGATATTGTAAAGTCCAAGTTGTAGGGTCCGATTTTATGGATAGTTAACTAAACAACGACCTTTATTATTATGCAAATTTTAATTGTGAACTACATTATTAAGGCGGTAATCCTAGTCCCTTACTGATGGTCTCCTTCTTTTCCGAGGAAAAGTCTGGGTCAATACCACGCTCTTGTCTATTGCTACCGCCTAATAGCAGTGTAATTGTTGTGTTCTGGTTTGAAGGAAATAACTCCAGAGTAATTTAAAAAAATATTTATGCCATTCCCAATGCTGGAGCAGACGAGGTCTAGGCAATTCAGTCCTTTCGACTCACTTTCCACTGAAGACATTTTTAGGGATAACGTGACTGGAGGTGAGCCTTCGCAGTCTTTATGTCCAAGCCAACGATATAAATCGTACATTGTTTTTTTAGTTACTCTCAAAAAACTACACACATAAACTAGTTTACTCTCATAAATAACATAAGACATTTATTATATTTATATATCATTTATTTTAATATCAATTTCATCACTAGTGCACAAAGCAGCCGCAAAAAGCCGGGAATGGCTGACAGCTGTCAACCTAAAAGATGGCAAGCAAAATGGCGAGCTCATTAGCTAGCGCAAATATTATTTGCAATACTCGGCTGGAATAAGAATTCTTTATTTATTTATTCATTTAATGTTATATGTTTGTGTTATACATATAATGTACAACACAAACACAGAAAATCTTGTGTACAGAAAACTGTAGCTACGTTTAGTGGTGGAAAGCTCGGTTGGATTTCCACGACCTTAGTGATCTAGGTTCGCTTCCGTGTACTAATTAATTATTTTATTATTATAATATATTATAATATTTATAATTATTATAGAATTACAAACAGGCACTTCAATTTTATTTATATGTATAGATGGTAGTTTTTCGTGTGCTCGTACAAGATAACACCGCAATTATACATGTATTTTCTTGACGCATTTCCCCAATACTGGGGAAGTCAGAGGTCCACAAAACATAATCTTTTCGATCCACATTCACTGGAGATTATTTGGGACCACCTCCCACATTATGATTCGTCGGTGGTAAGCCTTTCGCCGTAAAAGTGCCCAAGCAAATGATGCTTCAAACCGGTTTCTGGTAACCATGATACTATCCCGGTTAAGCCAGGCCCCTGAAGTAAAAACTGTCACAATTTAAATTTACTTCTGTGTTATAATTTCTAGAAAAAAAAAAACACTACAACGAATTACTGAAATAGTCAGTCTATGTTACTCCATCCAATAATTTCATCAAGGCATTCAACAAATACACTTTGATGTAATATAAAATTACATTTGGCTTCAACTTCTAACAAACTCTGCTGAAATTGCTTAATTTTTTCGTATATTAGTGAAGTTGCGCTGAGTGCGTGATAACTTCGGTCCGCTTTCATAACATCGTTATATTATTCTGTTCACAGTCCCTGAGCTAACGCGATATTCTCATTTACATTTTTAGCCTCGTTTTGTGTTCATTTAAATTTTTATTTTAATCCGCACATAAGAAGATAGATTAAAAATAGGTTTAAACAATGTTTTTTGTCCACATTGTAGTCAAACAAGATTGTCGTATCGCAGTCTTAGAAAGGAAAGCTTTTTTTCATTCCCATTTCTGTCTAGATAGACTAGTCCTTTCGACAGGTATCTCATTAGAGACAACGTTACATCTTTCGTATTCACAATGGAACATCGTATTTCATTCATTCATTCCTGTAAAACGTATCATCCATTAGATACAGCAGGGGATATATTCATATCAGGGTATGTAATGCATATCTATCATCGATAGAATTATATTATTATCCTTAACGAGGTGAATTAGATATTATTACTAAAATCGACTTTTACCATATCCTTTGTAACAAAAACACTTACAAATGTAACATCGTGTAAAGCTATAGAGGTTGTCGTTTCTTCGGTACGTTTGCAATTTCCTAACGTCCGCCGCGCCAAAATAGGGGGTCGGTTGACAGGTGTCAGGTGAGACAACGCGCGCCCGGCTTGTTAAAATCCTAGGTAATAACTTTGAGGTGGATTTATTAGATATTTCAGAAACTCTTCAAAATTCGCTATATCTAAATTGTTTTTGCAAACTTTTTGTTATTGGAGGTGAGCTCTTAACGTGAAAACCTCCTACTGCTACTATGTTCTGATTACGGTTCAACTCAGCGATTTATGTCCTATACATTCCTTATAAATTTAAAATTCACGCCATTCCTAATACAGGGGTAAACAGAGGTCTTAAAAATTCAGTCCTGTCGACCGACCTTCCGTCGAAGTCATTTCTAGGGACAACGTGGCAGGCGGTGAGCCCGTCGCCGTCTTATGTCCAAACCAACGATAAAAATTGTACATTCGTTTTTGAAAAAACCTATTGGTACGAGCTTGCCACCTGGGCGTGCCTTGGGAATCCAACTCGGGTTACTTGACTCGAATTCCATCACCCAACCATTCAGCTATCGAGATATTATATGATATCGTAGCTAATCAATTTAAACCAATATTTTAACCAACATTTGAACCAACCTCCAGCATAGTGATGAGTACACATTCTACCTGAGTTTAGTCACAACACACATAATTATACAACTACCGCACACACATCGGAAAATTTAATTTGAACTGCAGTTTAGAGCGCTGTTAAGTTTACTGCGTGATTATGTTTTAACGACTGTGCTCATAAAGTGGAATGGTTTAGTTTGTAACAAGTTTTATAAATAAATATCTTCACACCTGTAACATTTAAACGGTACACAGATCTTGTAAAAATAAGCTATTTACATACATACACAATGGCCTATTAAAGTCCACTGCAAGATATAGGCCTCCCCAATAGGGAGGATATGCCTTAATCGCCACGCTTGGCAAGCGGATTGACGATCGCAGTAACAGACCACACGCACCACAGACGCTGCTGCCCATCTGCGGTCTGATCATTTTAGTCTGATATTTTTAGAGATGTTTATCCCGCCATCTATTGATTTCCACAACGATATTAAAGGCTGTAACCTTAGTCGCCTCTTACGACATCGGAACGGAAAGAAAGGGTGTGGCAATATTCTTACACCGTTACCATACGGTATGTATAAGCTACTTATCGGTCTATAAATCTCCACTACCAGACATAGGTCTGTCCCATAAGGAAGTTTAGCCCATAATAGCTTGACACTAGCTCTCGCCGCTTGATCTGCCTATTTTAAAAAAATAATAAGAAATATTGACGACCTCCGTGGACGGATGGCATATATCACGCCGTTTTCACGATGATACCAGCTCTGAGGTCGCGGGTTCGATTTTCGGACGGGTCAATATAGAAAACGACTATTTCTACATTGTCTCTAGTATTTGTGGTGCCTTTATTGTTTTCAACTCCATAACACAAGTGCTTTGACTACTTACAGTGGGATCAGAACAAAGTATTTGATGTTGTCTCGATGTATGTATGTACTTATTTAAACGGCACACAGGTCTGTAAAGATAAGCTCCTTAGACAGCGGTCCGTAAATCATCACTACGGAACATAAGTCTGCCCCATAAGGAAGTAGTGCCCATAATAGGTATGCTTGGCAAACGGATTGGCGATCGCAGCACCCTAGACCATATTTTGTCTTTCTGAAGTTTATTTTGTGTTAGACTTTATGTAATTATTTAAAGGTACTTGTATATTCTGATCTGAGGTAACTTCATTCTAGAGATTGCCAGCCAGCGTAGATTGCAGTCAGTTATTTAAATTAGTTCCTACAATTACATGTAAAATCGAGCTGAATCTCGACTTTAGTTTTGGCTAGTTCATACATCGCTGCGTACCGTTTGACTTAAGTGCAGTCTAATTTAATGTATGAAGTAATATTCACACACCATGTGAAATATCAATAGTCTACACATCTGCTGCGTGAAGAAATTGGCTATTTAAGAAAGGAACGGAATTATGTAAAAGCGTGTCGATTTGCCAACGTATATCACGCGTGTTTCATATCACACATGATTTGAATATTTTATTTTATTTTTATTCACACAGACAGAAACAGAAACCAATTTTACACATTTACCTATATTAATGTCACTATAGCCGAGTGGTTAGGTGATCGGAATTCAAATCACTAGAAAGAAAAAAGACTAGAGTTCGATCCCCAGGTGGTAGACTCTTACCAATAGGGTTTTTCAAAAACTAACATACGATTTATATTGTTCGTTTGGACATAAATACGTCGACAGACTCATCGCCTGTCACGTTATCCCAAAATGTCTTTGGTAAACGGTGCGTCAAACGGCTTTAATTGCTGGATCTCTGTCTACCCCAGTATTGGGTATGGCGTGAACAAATGCACAAACAGACGGCCTTATACATAAATAAGCTGACACACCTGCTTCAAGAAATTATAACGTCTGGTGAATTAGCTATACCAATTTACTAATATCCTTTGTGAAAAACATCACATGATAATACAAAGAAATAGCTTTTGGAAGATGCTGTTATAATCATAATAATGTTTTCTGCGAATATTAATGTTTTAAATGCGCAATGAATAAATGATCAGATTGTCGCCCCCCGATCCTTACCCTTTAATGTCAAATCTATATCTTGAATAACCCAAAGGGACAAATAGAAACTAAATATAACATCAAAGGCTGAAAATTTAATTTGAAACTCACGAGACAAACTAATACTTATATTAATGAAAAATTTTAATTTCTCATTAATTTAGTAACCAGTAATGACTTTATAAATAGATGAAAATGCATCAATAACTAATACATTTAAAATTAAACGTGGCCCATAAACTTGTTAATACTAAAAAGATCAAGTGGACTTAAGCAAGCAAGCAGTAAATTTTGTTCCTAGCACTTTTACACTACACTTGTGCGTGCGCTAAAGAAATTGTGCATATTTACCAAAATAATGTGTATTTTTTGCTTCAGATAATGTGGAGTTGTCTAGCTGTGTCGCTTTCTGCATATTGTCTATACATTATTATCTAATACAGTACAGTAGTTGAATACAGAAATATAAATACTGTTTAAGTATTATTAGTCTAGATATTGGCATTTAAGTATTTCATTAGCAACGTTTCAATATATTTGATTTACAGGATATTTATTTATTATATATTTATTTAATATATCTATACAAAGTTAATCAGTAAACACATGCTTTCTGATCAACTGTGTATAGACCACTTTCTAAAATTGTAGACATGTTTTAAGAAGTGTTGATGGCATAACACTCGATCGATCGATCGACTCGCTTTCGATTTATTATAAACAGGCTGATCTGTGTAATCTCTTTTTCTCCGAATCTGAAATCTTCCTTATTTCTTTATCAGATCCAATTTTTTACTTTATTTTAATTAACATATTACTTAAGTTCAGCGTGTACGAAAGTATGATAATCAGTAATGGAAACGTTAGAAATTGACCACCTTTTATATTCTTTTGAATGTCCCGAAAGCTAAAAATCTTAGAAAAATGGAAAATGATTCCGGTCAATTCCGGGAAAACCATCTCGAAAAATACTCGGATGATATATTTGTATATTTGTAGATTTTGCGTATAAACCGCTACCAGGGATTTTAAGTTGAGTCAGTATTGCGAGTGGCGTGTTTGCATGGGGGATGCGCTGTCCCGCGTCGTCCGCACCACGTAATGTCACGCCATGCTAAAGTAATTAATTCAGTTCGCATTTAGCTAATCGGGTGTATTCCTACACAGGTACGGTAACTTCATGCTGACCCTGCTAGACACCAACTCACATATACGAATCTCTATACCAACAGTTTAATTTATTTCTATTACGTTCAAACATGGATTACTTAACAAATACAAATATCTTCAAGCCATTCCCAATACAGGGGTAGATAGAGGTAGGGAGCTGCACATAAAAAATCATGTATTTATTGGTACTGCATGAGTCAGTGAACATAAACGATACATCGTGAAATATTTAATGCGTTATAAAACACTTTACGACGAGTAGTTGGTGAAACGTGAAATTTTTATCATGCATATATAAACAGTATCGACATCGTTAAATGATGTCGATCAGATAAACTGAATTAGGTTTGAATAAAGTCATAAATATTTTATTACTTACTAGCCTTTCGGTTAGTCGTCCCCTACGATGCCCACGTGGAGAAAGGAGGGTGTCAAATTCTTACACCGACACCACACATCTGATTTTTATAGTAAATAACAAAGTAAAATATTTGCTATATAAAAGAAATAAAATTGTCAACAATATCCAATCAAATCTATAAATAGTAAATCACCTTCACACCATTCCCAATATAAAGGTAGACAGAGGTCCAGACAATTGAATATTTGAGACCCATCTTAAACTGAAGACATTTTTTTTGGGCAACGTGACAGGGTGGTGAGACCGTCGCCGTCTTTACGCCCAATTTATATAAATCATAGGTAAGTTTTAGAAAAAACCCATTGGAACAAGAATTGTGGATCGAACATGGGTCTCTCAACTCGAAATCCGATCACCTAACCACTCGGCCATCGTGACTTTTACTCTAATCAAATCTAAAAGTTTATTTAATGTTAGTAAGTGTTGATGCTAATGTATTTTTGATATAATGCCTAACATCGATTAGAGTAATGTTTGGAATATAGTTATTGTTGAAAGCATTTGCTCATCGCTCCACTGAATAAGAAAACAATATGAATATTAAAGAATCGTGCTCTTTGCTGCAACGTTTCTTTGTTCCTATTTCAATTCTTTAAAGGGAACCAACCAGATAAGAAAACACTCCGACCGAGCTTACTTCGTGAACAAATAACAAATTAAAACGCATAACTAGTTATTACGCTAGGTAGTTTTTCCATTAAACCTCTTGTTTGTACGAATTGAGTTAACTGAATGGAAGTTTGAGATTGACTCTGCGGAATTTAGATAGTGGAGTGAAAGCCAAAGCCGGAGGTCGGGCAAATCGTTTAGAAGCGCTATAGTGGTGTACCTTGCGATAATTTGAAAAAAATTATTGCCTTTGATACACAGTATTTATGACAATGATTTTCAAGGCTTTCTTTTTTTCGGTTTAACTGTTTGTTAATTTTAATAACTTAAAATTTTACTGTTTTTTTAGTGTTAATAACTTATAGTTTACTGTTTTTACTGTCATTAATTCTATTTAATTTTTTACTGTTAATAACTTTGTAGTTTTTCACTCTTATAATTTATAAAGCCACGATAGCCGAGTAATAGGTTGGAATTTTGAGTCAAGAGACCCGAGTTCGATCCCCAGGTGGTACCAATCTCGTACCAATGGGTTTTTCAAAAACATATGTAGGAATTATATCGTTGGCTAGTGATGTACCAATTATATAAAGACAGCAACGGGCTCACTACCAGTCACGTTGTCCCGAAAATATCTTCGGTGGTAAACCTCTGTCTACCCCTGTATTGCGAATTGCGTGAAAATATTTATTTACTTTATTTATAGGATTTTTACGACGTTTTCAATGAATTATTAAAGCTTTTTATAATTTCCCTTTACCCTAAAAGGACAATAAGCTTGTCATCTGTCATGCTGTCTCAAATAAGTCTTAAGTGAAAAAGGGGTTGAAACGTCTCAAATGAAAATAGACTTCTGACAATTCCAATATTACTTTTATTATGCTTTGTAATATACTAAAATGTGACTAACATTTAACTTTTTTAAGCGATCGTTACAGGCATTTCCTACGCAGGATTTCTGTTATCCTGACAACAAAATTTCTTCCCACCGCAAACTTATTTTTAATAAAATTGTATAAAATAATTATATGTTCAATTAAAAACTCTTAATTAGTACTTACGAGAAAACTACAAATATGTGTTGTCATAAATAAAAAAATTCCAACTAAGCCCAACATATCAATTATCGACACTTGTAATTATCGATACAATTAACTAAAATCACTAGCGATAGTAACAGACGGTCATTCTCACGAGTCGTGACTGCGCTTGGTCGATGGCCTAATGAAGTAATGGACCATTAGGCGGACCGAAGTTGCTCCAACAATGTCACGAAGTCATCTTTGTTGTGTCGTCTCTTGAATACAGTATGACAATGTTGGGTGCAAAGCGTTCACTCTCGAATGCGCTCTTTATAGGATTTATTGATGTTACTCTCGCAAATTGCCTGAGATGGCAAATTTTCTCAAGGGTAACTCACTTTACATTGTACGGTTACATGTGGCAATACAATTTTCATTCGCTTTCATGATTTTGCATAGAGCGCCACTAATGTATGCGTAAAGGTGGCGATGCGTTTGAGCGTGCTTTGTTTAGTTTATTGACGATATCTCTTTGCTATATATTGATATAATTTTAACTCTTGCACCTTGAAATTGAAATTTGATAGATCATAATATTTCGAAGAAAGCTATGATAATTAAGTTAAGTTAAGCGTAAAGGACGACCGTACGGCGTCCTCACCGGTTTTCATGGTGACGCCAGCTCTGAGGTTGTGGGTTTGATTCACGGACGGATCAATGAGGAAAACCATTTTTTCACCATTTTCTCGGGTCTGGGTGTTTATGGTACGTTCGTTATTTCTGATTCCATAAAAAAGTTCTGGGCGATGTTTGTGATGTTGTCCCTATCTATGTATGTATTTATAATTAATAAAAAACGTATACGTAACGTACGTAGCACGTATTCTTCACTTACTCTCTCGATGTATCAACAAACAACTGTAAGTAGCGATCTTGTTACCATTAATGTATTACGAGAACAATATAGATAACTTTCACCACCATTACGGGGGTGCGATTAAAGTGAAACTCAGTCGCGAGAGACTGTCATTGTTTATGAATTAACTGCACCTGAGATAATCACCCGGAGTTCATGCCCGTTTACATTTATAATTACTTTCGTAGTTGCATGCTACGAAATAATTAGTTTTTTAAACTTTGCCATGCATGCTTATTATTTTAACACCTAGACTATAATAAAGGATAAATTTCGTTTGTATTTAGATGATGCACTGATGTGTTTTTAACGACACGACGATGCTCCATGTTCTGTGCTGTCATGTCTAGTTCTCACTTATTATCTAGATATTTTGCGCAAGTTTCTGCTCGCCATTTCCTCTGATTATCTTAAAATCGAAATTTGTGGTTAAGTAACAAACACCCATACAACAATTTCATAATATTAGCGAGGTATTAGAACTAGGACTGGGATAAATTCTTTGTTTTAACATTTTTTTTAAATTGTCTTAGTGACTATAATTGCAATCACGATTTAGATCGTTGCTAATTTACGTATGTCAGATATATATGTATATGTTATATATGTGTTCAGTGAAAAATAAACACCATCTATGACTCAAGTTGTTATGACTAAAGTATCTTTTAATACAGTTCTCCAGGAGATATATGTCATTAATTTACTCTTTACACGGCAGCCCCTTTTAACCCTTTTATTGCATAACAATCGACGGAACGGAACCCAGAAACCGCAAAGCATAAGGTAGACCGTTTCCAACGCAGGCGGCAGGTCAGTTATGCTCGTACAATAATTGCTCCGACCGCGCAACATCGCCTTTGTTGTCAGCCTGAAATATTAGAACGTAGTGGCTGCAGCGCTGCGGATCCTTTAATGTACGCCTCTGGTTTGTTTCTTGTTGGCGAGAAATGCATTTTTGTGTTTCACTTTACGTGCTATGATTTAGATGGTCCAGTTAGAAAGCTTTGAAATCCAACCATTTGTAAATTTCATGATAAAATTAATAAATAAATATCTTCACGCAATTTCCAATACAGGGGTAGACAAAGGTTTGCTATTTGCAGGTTTGCGACAAACCTATTGCTACGAGACTGCCACCTGGGAATCGAACTCGGGTCTCTTGACTCGAAATTCCGACCACCCAACCATCGTGACATATATTAGTTCAAATAGTTAAAAATTAAACATGAAAAAGTTTATCTCAAAGATCTTTGACTTTCGTTTATAGAAGAGTTTCGAACTTAGAAAAGTAGTCAACATCAACGCTTTCTTAAGTTCTCTAATTACAACATAAATAAAAGTTCTTCGTCATTCCTTCCATTTGGCGGTGATTTTATTGAAAAACTTCTTTAACCTGCGATATTAACACGACGGAAACTTGGTTCCAACTTTTAATCTCAAAGATTATGTGAAAGAAATGTGTATAAAATATAAGTAGATACAAGAATGTTTAGGCTGTTAAATCTCTGGAACAATTTTGATGTAGAAATGTTTTTGACAAAGTTAATTCTTAGGGATAGAATAAATAAATAAATAAATATCGTCACGCAATTCCCTATACAGAGGTAGACAGAGGTCTAGTCTAGACAGTTAAGTCTCTCAGACCCACCGTCCACCGAAGATATTTTCGGGACAACGTGACAGGTGGTGAGCCCGTCGCCGACTTTATGTCCAAGTCAACGATATAATTCGTACATAAGTTTTAGAAAAACCCATTGGTACGAGCCTGCCACCTGGATCGAACTCGGGTCTCGACTCGAAATTCCGACCACCCAACCACTCGGCTACCGTGACTTTTTTTCTTAGGGTTGGTTTTCCAATTAAGATAAATAAAAAAATATTAATACTGAGTAGCGGTGTTTATTATTTAATATGCAGTTTTATGTTCTCGGATTACAATTTAATATAAGTAAAAGTCAACATCCATGTCTTGATAAGTTTACCTATGTCTGAGGTTCCTGGTTATAGATTATTTCTCCACTAATTACCGGACGTCTCTATGCCAACTTTGAAATATTTATAACGTCACAATAGCTGAGTGGTTAGGTGATAGGTATTCGAGTGAAGAGACTAGGTATTTAAAAATAAAGATAAATATATAATAAATTAAGAAAATATGACTGGTACTTTGATAATGGGGTCGATTCGTAAGAGAGAGATAGATTTCAATGAAGTTGATGGTATAAGGCTCATCACCGATCACAACGTCCCAAAAATATTCTCGATGGAAGGTGGGTCGAAGGGACATAATTATTTAGACTAGACCTCTGTCAACCCCTGTACTGGGAATGGGGTGAAGATATTTTTTTATGATGGTATAAACTGAATAAGTTGAAAATGCTCAGACAGCGCTCGATTCAGATTAAAAGTACTGCGTGTTCCTATCGCGTGCGCAGTGTCGTGGCACGCCAAGCTCTAGTAATAATTACACGGAACAGTTGTTCATGTGGACAAAAACGAGTTCATCGCCGGGGTACTGCTCCAAAAATTACTCAATTTTTTAACGGATAGTTAAAATACAATTAGCTGACGAATATGGCGTCCGTTTTGTAGTGTGGACAATTGCCGACGACATTGAACGCGCTCGTGTTGGTTTTATTACGTAAATTGTTATTTTTATTGATTACGTTAGCACTTAGATTGGTAAGTATGGTAACAGTGACTTAATGCTTGCGTTTCTGGTGATGAAACCTGAATATATTTAGACGATATAGCAACAGTAGACACAACATCACATACATTGCTCTGATCCAAAAGCAAAAAAAAATCAAATTTTCTTACTTGTCGAATGTGACAACGATATTGTATGGAATATTAATAATAACAATATTATAGTAATTATATTTATTATATGATTATAATAATTATTATTATTATTATTCTATTTCAGCTAACGACAATCTTAAATACGGTGTTAGTAATAAACGTAGTAAAAAAATATCTTTAACCTATTTGCATGCGTGAAGATAGAAAAATATACTAAGACAAGACCAATTTTCCAGCACATGAAAAAAAAATATCTTCACGCAATTCCCAATACAGGGGTAGACAGAGGTCTAGTCTAGACAATTAAGTCCCTTCAACCCACTTTCCACCGAAGATATTTTCGGGACAAGGTGACATGTGGTGAGCCCGTCGCCGTCTTTATGTCCAAGATTTACATTCGTACATAAGTTTTTGAAAAACCCATTGGTACGAGCTTGCCAACTGGGGATCGAACTCGGGTCTCTCGACTCGAAGTTCCGACCACCCAACCACTTGGCTATCGTGACATCTGAGCACATGAACCACGCAAAATTATTTTACCTACTGACGATAGAACCTGTTCAAATGCCAATGCAGCCTGTCTAGCGCAATAGTTATGTACACAGCTTTCGGTGTATAGTACAAATACAGTCACTACAAGAAGTTAAATACAAACTTTATTACACAGCAGCAAACTCCTATCGGCAAAAAAGTGTGAGTATAAATCTCTGCCGCTCACTTGGTTGGAAATTGATTGACTACATATTAAACGTCACTATCACTCAATAGATTTTTCGCACGGACGCACGCCGCAATATTGCCGCTGCAGTTTGACACGTGAGCATGCAGTGGAAAATGTAAAAGCATTTTACATAATTGTAATGCACACACCATGTGGTAATCCTTGTATCCCGTTGGTGTAAGAGGTGACTAAATACTCTCGAAAATCGCAATAGTTATCGACAGATGAGGGATGTCTATCTCGAAAGCATTTCCTTACGCACAGGTCTATGTATCTTAATTGTTAAAAATTAGACCTTATCAATTTATGCAATATATAAAAAATTTCAATGGAACATAGGTTATTCGATAAATACATTATTTAATTTAATACCCTACAGCGCTAGAAATTTCCCGATCCGTTGGCTTAAATTTTTTCATCCTTACGAATATAGTACGATTTTCGTGCAAAATCTTGCCAATACAAACAATAGACCAAATGGTATTTTAGTGAATAAATGTTACGTCAAAACGTTTTTTTCTTTTTAAAATCACATTTAAATTCTCTTCAACTTCCCACCCATAATTAACGAGGGAAAACCTTCCACCGGAAACCGGAAAAGACCGCGCGATATCTTGAACGTCGATGATATTTTCACAGAAACTTACATCAAATTTCTTTTTATAAACGGCATTTATAACTCATTGGACTCAACGCTCTTAGGTATTCCTAGTAGTATAAAGTATTTTACATATACATGTGCCACAAAACATTAAAGTCAAACTTATGTTTACGGCCTCCGCGGAAGAGTGGTGTACACACCGGTGTGGCCAGCTCTGAGGTACATGGTTCGATATCCGATCGGATTAATGTGGAAAAACACCTTCTACTTTTGTTCGGATCTGGGTATTTGTGGTACCTCCGTTGTTTCTGATTCCATAATTCAAGCGCTTAAGCTTCTTACTATGTAATCAGAGCAATGTGTGTATTATTAAAATTATATCAAAGCACTTTTTATGGTAAACGGCGACGGGCTCACCACCTGTCACGTTGTCCCGAAAATATCTTCGGTGGAAGGTGGGTCAAAGGGACTTAATTGTCTAGACTTGACCTTTGTCAAGTTATATTTTTTTTTTTACTTTTTATGGTTGTAACATTTTGTTTAGTACGATCCTGATAGTGTCTAAAATATATGAATAACAGTGGACGTAATCACTGCACACTAGTGCAATAAGTTTGTAGTATAATGATTTCTTGTATTTACGCGAATACTACACATTTAAAATAGTTTTAATTTAATTAGTTTTTTACAATCTATTTTTTATTTCCCGGCGTTTCAGATGCTTTTCAGCAACCGTGGTCACGGGGGACTGGGGGGAGTTTTTAAACTAATTAAAAACGCGATAAAATCCGAAAATCGTTTTATTTTCAAGTTTGTATTAATAATAAAATACATGTATGAAGTTCCCAGCCGTTGATTTTAGGGTTGGTATAAGGTAAACCTGAGAAATTAAATCATTGTATTGAATTTTCTCGTAGGCTGTAGGAGTTGTATGTGTTTGTTTTCTTAGTGTAGCTATTCCAGTTTTATTGCGTTTCTAATCACAAAAGTGCTAAAAAAGTTTTCACTTCAAAAGTAAAAGTTTGCAATATTAAACTAGTTAAGCTACATAACAAGAACATACAATTTTCTAAGTATTATAAGAATCGTATATTCCATTCAGTATATAACCGGTTGCCAATTTTTAAGCCATAGTCTCTGATTATTTCCCTCACCTGGAAAGGACCTTCCATATGTTGCCGCAAAGCTGGCGTACAATTTTTGAATGTTTTGTTGAATGTTTTTGTACAAGAAAGCATAATCTTCTATAAAAGCGAAACAAAATAAGGTGGGACTAAGACAGTGATTCATTCTTGGATATCTTCGGCCACTTTGTTACTTCCGGAGGATAGAATGAATCACAGATCCGGACAGTGGCATGTTTAATACTCTCGGAGCCAGTAATTTCACTATTATCATCCTCCGAACCGTAGCTAATTATACGATGAGCGAGGTTTCATACAAGTCACTTTCATAAGAGGGTTATGAAAATTAGATTATTATGTATAATAAGTATATGTTAATACGCTAATATGACGAAGCTGTTTTCATAATTATAATTCATGGTTAAATTTTAATGAATGACCCGATCCAAGATGATAATATTTTTTATCTACAAAACTGAGGGTCGGGTTCGAATACCGGATATACCGAGTGATCATTTGTGCAATATATATAAATGATATATTATCGCCATCCCGTTTATCAAGAGACAGAAAAACTTGTAACGTGATATTTCCATACATTTTTTAATGTAATTTAAACTCAAATCGCTGAGCTACAACGTCGTTGTCCAGAGAAAAGTCACTAATTAGCAGCAATCATTAAGCTCTCCGAGCTTTTATCCCCCTTCTTCCGATATTAGTGCAACGACATGAAACAACGTTACTCAGTCCACTTTATTAGAAAGTAAATTAGTTACAATCGCTCTGTAATGGAACTTTCCTCGTATCTAAATGAAGCTAACATCATAATTTTAGCTTACTTCGCTGCAGTACTTAGACAATAAATCCAATACTGATCAATCTATTTTGAACTACTCTTTCTGTATTGCGTATACTTAGACATGATGCTTATAGACCGGCATGCACAAATTGCACATATTAATGTAGGGTATGGCAGAAGTCGCGGGTTCGAATCCTGCCTGTGTCAGTTGATTTTTTAAATTACTCTTTAATTTAAAGCTCATATGAATTTCTAGATATGGCACACTATTCGTTTATTTGAATATTCATAAAGTATTTATTCAGTCCCTTATATTTATTAAAAGAGCTTGTATTACGATGTGTTTTTACGTCAAAACAGACGTGTTTTTTCGAAACTAATTTACTCGGCTTAACATATTTATCATTACAAGGGCATAAAGTCACAAAGCTCCTTGAATTATGCAGAGGGTTGACGAGGAAAATATCGGTAATTTTGCACTTTGTCATAACCTTCCATATAATATGCAAATATATGCGCGCCTCTATGATCAAAGTTGTCTTGGGTATCCGGGTTATACATACTCGGATACATTCAAAATGTGCGGGATCTGTATTAGTTATAATCCCTCCTTTACGAAGGAGTTGATTTTAATCCTCTCTTATTTTTGCGCTGACGCCCTGGGATTAAAAACGTTTCATTCATTCACTCAATTTGCTCGAAGTATTAGCTGTACATTCGGAATATGTCAGTGTATTTCCAGCTACGTAGCACCGTCGGACCTGTATGAATAGCGTTTTGAACTTCGTTTTTTTTGTGTATGTGTTTGATGATTCGTCTGGTATATGGTATAAAAATACAGAAATAACACACTGGCTTCTCCCGTAAGCAGAATTTGCCGTAATCGCCATCGTTAGCAAGTAGATTGGCGATCGCAATATCAGACACCTCGCACCTTCGACGCGTCTGCAACTCATGGATACTGCTTATTTTTGATTTGATATTTTTAAAGATGGTTAAACCTTTTTTTCCTTAATCGCCTTTTAAGAAAAACACAGGATTAATTAACATAACCATAACATATTTATATATATATATATATATATATATATATATATATATATATATATATATATATATATATATATATATATATATATATATATATATATATATATATATATATATATATATATATAACACAATAGGATATATCGCCACACGCCTAAACATATCAGACAGACATAACATAAGTCTGGATATGGACTGATGTTTTCGTACGACCTTATTCCATTATAGCTCGTGGGAAATTTAAGTAAGCTATTAAATGTACAGACATTTTACTCATGTGGCTTCCGTTAAATGTAAATCCGTAAATTTTTTATACAATTGAAGCTATTATTTTGAAACGTGTATTTCTGCACGGCTTCGTCAAACTAGTTTTTTTTTTATAGTGATCTCATGTACAACGTACAGCCAGAAGGTTCAATGACGCCTTAATTGAAAGCTTGCATAGCGAAAGTTGTTATTTTACCTTACCTTTGGTAATGTAAGATTTCTGAGTGATAACCAACTCTTGGCTTAAAAAGAAATAGATAGCATGTTCATCATTAAAATTAGACACGCAAATACTTGCACATTTATACTTATTTTACCTTATTAAATCCTGGTTTAAAATTATTAAAATAATAAACAAATATCTTCACGCCATGAACAATGTAAATCGTACATCAGTTTTGAAAAAACCCATTGGTACAAGAACTGGGGATCGAACTTGGGTCTCTCGACTCGAATTTTGATCACCTAACCACTTGGCTATCGTGCTACCACCTGGGGATCGAACTAGGGTCTCTTGACTCGAATTCCGATCATCCACCACATGACTTGATTAATTCAAGAAAAAATAATTCTCCTTAAAATATAAAATTTTTACTAAATACATGTAATAAATATTTCTTTTTTTTTTTTCAGGTAATATACGTGTCCGACACAAGATGTTGAACATTTAAGTAAAATAAATCTCAGTAATTTAAACTAAGTGAATAAATAAGTAGTATTTACTTACATTGTAATTACTAATTACTAAAATAAGTGGCAAAAAATCAATTCGATTTGGCGACATACGTAACATAAGAGTGACAGAGAGCGATATAAAAAGACAATACCAAAAATGATACAACAGAGATAATTTTTTACTGTCTTCCATAATCTATTTACCAATTTTCGTGCTTACGCCTAAAAATATTGTAGTTCCAAACACACTCTCACTCCCATTCTACAACTCTAAAAATCCTTTCTTAGCTCTCGACTCCTTCTTTAATACACATACTTCGTCTTCATGCCAAATTACACCTTCATAGCTCAAGTAGTTTTAAAAATTTTGTGATTAATCAGTGTAAGCATGAATCTTTTGCTTTTACAATACATATATTATAGCGCCAAATATTTCTTTTCAAGCCAAGTTCAGTCACCCAGATATTTAGTCGACCCAAAATCTCACGTTCAAAGCAACTGTATAGGTCCCAGAGTAATTAACCTACAAATAGATCAAAGTCGATGGTTAGTACCGGTAATTGCAGTTGTCAGGCGAAAGTGATCACTTTCTATTGTGTTATGAATAGCATTAACCGGCCGAGTCGGAACAGCCTCTTCGCGAGCACGTCCCACGATTGCTACGCAATTATTTCTTTATTTATTTACTTTCCTCGATCTCACGTTCTCGAGTTAAACAGCTTTATAAAGCTGATCCACTCGCATCATGCATTCTATTTTGGTAGCTTCCTCCCGTGATGTTTTACTTGCTTTAGGATATTTCAAGCAAAATAAATTCGTCAGTGTATGTAACATGGATTGTATAGGAAGAATTCAAAAAAGTTTAATAATATATATTTATATATGTATCAATAAAATTTACAAAGTTATTTTAAACTGTTATTATTTTGAAGACTAATTTGAACTTTTGTGTACACTTGGGTCAATATAGAGATCTTTTCTGCATTTAGATTTTTTTGAGTGAATTCATTGTGTTTAATATACTAATTCTATAAATTTAGGTATTAAATAATATAATTTAAATAAAATTTAGCCAGAATTTTGATAGTCGGATAATCATATATCAATAACAGTTCCGAAATGCTAGTTTTGCCCATACTCTTTCAGTGTAGGTAAAGAGCATAATTTTCTTAATTTCAATTTCTAAACAAATAGTCACTGTTTAGAAGTAGAAGAATAACCACTCTTTGTTGTAATAAACCACTCTGGTTGTGGTGAGAGTAGTTTCACCAGTATAATCATAGACAATAAGACATTTAGTCATTGTTCACAGGGTCCAGAACTCGCGTATTTTTCTTCGATTATCTGACAAGCAAGCCAGAGATGGCTTCTAATAAAAAAATTTAACAAAACAAATTAGTTATTCGAAATTCTGTTCTACTCGCTTTTTGTTAAAATTATCGTGATTAGAATATAAACCCCGAAGAACCCGTAAAGTTTAATTAATAAAGGGTAAAGATAGAATTTTAATAATGTTTGTACTATCTAGGTTGGATTGAGAGAAGTACTTATTCTATGTATAAGCTAACTTACGTTGCATACCTCTCAGAAGTTAATACTCTTTGACGGGAAGCGGATTAAATGTCAGTGATTGATTTCTTTAGCTCGAGAAACTTAATTCCACGTGCAAACACATTAGTTTTCTATGTGCCTAGATAGTGACGTAACTATTAATGTGCTTGCTTAACGGCCTATCAAAGCTGGACTATATAGGTTAGGCTATAAGGTATAAAAATATTATAAGGTAGGCTCTATATTTGGGATAAGTTATTTTTTGAGAATATCATTTAAAATTTCGAAAAGTAAATAAAAATTAAATAACAGAACTACAGCCCATGGAGTTCATTTACATTATCATCTAAGAATCATCAAACTATGAACCCATAATTAAAAACTACTATGGACAAAAATCAATATGATAACACAATTTTTTATTAGCTATGTAACGGAATCTTTGAATGTGATTTTCACACCTGTCAATACGCTCGATTGACCTCTAACTTCGCGCACTTATTTGAGACCAATGGCATTAAAATAATTTGGAAAAGTATTAACAGATTATTTATTAATAAATAATAGTTTAAAAACTGAGCTAAAATGTAAAATAATATTTTCCAGTTCCAAATAAATAGTAATTAAGCAAGAAAACTTATCGTCGCGTTGGGGTGCTCCTTAAGATATTTAATAGTGACTTTACTTCTACCAATCATTATTTGTTAATATAATGTTAACAACAATTGAATTGTAGCACCCCACGTTTTTTTACGGTACAATAATTTTTCTTTAACCTCTGTTTATTTTTAAACATAGAGAATTATTTTTACTTTTTAGCTCGGCTATTTATAAAAGCATGTTTATTTTTAATTTTTTAAACTATTACTTGCTATGTATGGGATCCATGTAATAAAATAAATATCTTCACTCTGTTCCCAATACTGCGGTAGACAGAGGTCCACTCAATTAATTTCTTCCGAACAACCTGTCACCGAAGTCATTCTTTGGGACAACGTGAAGGGTGGTGAGCCTATCGCCGTCTTTTTTATGTCCAAGACAACGATATAAGTCGAGAAACCTACGACCTGGGGATCGAACTCGGGTATCTTGACTTAACTCGGCTATCGTATCTATGTACATATGCTATCAATATTTATGTGATGTCGACGTAAGAATTTACCACCAGGGAAGAAGGGTCTTCCCGTGGGAGTGGTAAGAGGCGACTAAAGCTAACTTGTAATTGACTATGGCGGAATGACCATATACCAGACCTAAATTGAGCAGACCGGCGACGGGCAGTTTTAAGGAGCAAGGTACTGAGTACTGCGATTGCCAATCCGCTTGTCAAGCATGGCAATTATGACAAAATAACCATTTAAGAGATTACGGGTGGGACCTTCGTTTCAAGGGCCGTGATATTAAACTATGTATTTGCGTGTGTTTTTAATTTATACTAAAAGAACAAAGGACTTGTTTGACTCAACTACTCTGCATATTCCTTTGGGCCCCTAAAATGTCTTGAGGCGATACTTTGTGGCAACTTCACGTACGCAAATATATTCGTGTCGGCTGAGCGTTGTACAAAATTCAAATATTTTTGCATATATATTGTTTCTATTCCAACTGAATACGTTTGAAAATTGCTTGGTTTAGGCGCAGAAGATAAATTTATTCGATTCTAATATCACTTACAACTGTCCTCTCTTATGAGATCTGTTTCAATCCGAGCAGAATTTGATTTGGCTTAGCTTTTGTGTCGACTTGTCTGTTGTTGTCAATCACTGATCCTTCGTTGATTTTCAGAGGAAAAAAATAAGTTGCGATGCGATTATATACCAAATGTTCAATACATTTTTTCTTTTTATATGACTTTTAGATAACTTTTGTTGACGTGTTCGTAATTGAGCAACTTTTCGATTTCGATTGATTCGCTTTTAAATTTAGATGATCTTTTCCCTTTTTTAAATCCCTTAATTTACGCATTAGTATTCCTTAATAGGTTATGACTGTTTTTTATAGGTATTAGATATAAAGTGGTTACTGCAACTCATCTGAAAACATGTATGGAAGTAGGTAAAAGATGCTTTGTCGTCCCTGAGAACTAAGCGAAAGCTTTACCGTTTACTATACATGTAATATTTAAATGAAAAAATATGTCTTAGAAGCTCTTGAAAATCAGATAGAACTATTTTTATCTGATTGTTTAACAAAATAACAACCTATGTATATGCGCTCTCTGGTTATGAGTGTATTTAACATAGTAAGTGTTACCCACAAATGTATGGTTCTTGGTGGTGGCTTGGCTTGGTGGTGACATCATTTCCCCCGGTGTTTCCGCCGGACACCATCGATTTTAACGTTAATGCACGGCCGTTAAAATTTATTATTTGACTAAAGCACGCAACGTGAAAATGTTCCAAGCGAGTAAAAATAAAAGGCTTTATATACCTTTCAAACCTTAAATAGAAAGAGTCCCGATATCCTAGTTGGTTGTGGTGCCGTCTCCGAAACTAAGAGTTGCGGGTTTGAATCAACCACATGGTTGGGCAAATATTTTGTGTGAATATGTAGGTTTGTACTAGATTCATGGATGTTTATGTGTATATAAACTTTTATCTATACAAATATTTGAAAGTATTGTTTACCGGTGGCTTTTAGATATCTGTCATGTTGTCCTAGATAAGCTTCGATGAAAAGCAGCTCTAGACAATTTTGTTGTCTAGTTGTCTGTGTGCTAGGATTGTATTAGGTGTGTCCTTGTATTAGGAATACGCGTGAAGAAAAATAATAAAAAAAAAGATAAGAATTTTTCTTTTGTCCAGTGGCAGCATGTTTGTCCTTAAAAAAATATTAAAAGGTATCACAAAAGTTTGGCTGCTTAAAGCTGTTAAAGGCGATGTGACCCACTTTGAACAAGGAGCCCGTCCTGCCCGTTAGCAACATAAAAATACACCCAATAGACCTGAGAGGCGGCGCACCTGTATAGGCAAAGTGTTCCTCCATTTGCGATATTGGATAATTTTTTATGTGTACACACGATGGCCGCGCATTAAGTCCTGAGCTTTTGATAACAATGGAACTAATATTCGCTAAGTAAATAGTTCGATCGTTTCTTTTTACAACATTGTATTTTTGGTAACTCATTGGCGTGAAGTGCTTAAATTGTTGTGATATTTAACGGATTGAAGATATAAAAGAAATGTAAAATGTTTATAGTAAATAATTCGCGTAGATGAGGCCAATGGACGAAAGTAAGTGTGGATAAAAATATTTTATTGGAGACAGGTTTTTTCTAATAATGTTATTTATACGAATGTCTTATTATCTTACTAAACCACCGAATGTATTTTAATGTGAGTTTTGTGAAAATATACTGAGAATTGGATGGAAGAGAAGAGCATACTCCTTTTCATATATATTCATGGATTTTTCCTACGTGACTACGATCTCTCAGAAAGCTTTTAAGTATCATTATGGTTCCGCTATTTTATTCGATGCAGATGGCCTCGAAGATTACAACGTGTATTCTTTTTTTCTACGTAGGCCCAATTGCGTCGAATGACTCCCAAGATAGAGTGAGGACCTGAAAAATGCACGCCACTGCCCGCAACATTTTACAATTTTTTTCAACATAGGTGTAGCAGTTTGTCAGGGAGCTTATGATAGGCTGTAAGAAGAAGAACGCCCAATTTTAATGTCTTTTAGTCAAGCCTCAGTCGTGAATCATTAAAATAACCTAACTCTACCTTAGTCGTGAATCTCTTGTAAATATTCTACAGCTAAATGATATTGTTAGTTAAGTTTCCATGGTATTTTTGTGGTCATTTTTGCGACTACAAGTGTATTTATTAGGGACATAAAACAGTTATACATTGTGCAGTACTTAAGAACAGAATATTAATAATTATCTTAACGTATAACCTACAACAATGTCCACAAAACTTATCATTAATAACTTACCAACAGCCTCTCATAAGGTCTGATGAATTAATTCTACCCCAAAAATTGTCATATTGTTTATACATAATGTTGTCATAATCGTTCTTAATACATTTAGATACATAAACATTAAAATAATGGCGTATGATTATATTGGTACTTATAAGAATGTGCCCCACAAATGTGTATTTGTACAAAAACTTACTTTAAGCAATATAGGGCATTGCATCGAAGTTAGCGTGACCACTGCCGCTTAAAGTGTACTTTTACGAGCCCGCCAGGGGGCGCGGGTAGTGAAGAAAGGGGTGTCAGGTGCGGCCGGCTACTGTTACACTCACACCCATTTGGATTAAAAGGCATTTACACAGAAATTGTGTTTATTGTAACATTGTAATATTTTTATAGCATTGTAAAATTAAGTGTTAAAACTTACGACTACTCAACACATATATTTTTTTAAATTCTAAAAAATTTTTTTTACGGCAACCTTTGCAAAGATTTTTTGCTTTTTAAATGAAAACCTGAGCTTACGGGTTTACCTTATAATCAATATTAAGGAGCTATATTTAATTGGGAATTAAATTTTTATCATTTAATTTTTATTTTGTCAAGTACCACATAAAACCATCTACAATTAATCCTGAAGTATAAACTTTGTGGAAACCCAATAAATTAACTAAAAAGAAGTTGTCTCCAAACATGAAATACAGCTAAAGTCTTCCCCAATTTAAATTTTTGTAGCAGTACCTAAAGTATATCTGTGCGCGAGACTGGATTATAGAAAAGTAATGCGACTGTTTAAGAACATTGCTAATGGTTTATCTGAAGTAGAACATTTGGAAGTGGTTTAAGGGACTTAGAAAACTTTTAATACTAAATTATTTATTTTTGTGAATCTTGGTATGAGTAACCTTCTTTGCATGTTATAAAATTTAGAGTCGGTCTAAGATAGGTGGATAAAGAAATAGATTTCTTACAGTTTGTGCTTTATAACCTAACATGCATGCGGATAGGCCGTGGTGGTACCTTCGTCTAAATTAACCACCCACTTTCTTCTAAGAGTAGACTAAGGGTATGACCTTGAAAACCGCAATAGCAGCCGACAGGTGGCGTGCTTACAATTTAAAACAATAATCAATAAATAAATATCTTCACGCAATTCCCAATACAGGGGTAGACAGAGGTCTAATCTAGACAATTAAATGCCTTAGACTTAGACAAGACCTAGACAATTAACCTTCCATCCACCGAAGATATTTTCGGGGCAACGTGACAGGTGATGAGCCCGTCGTCGTCTTTATGTCCAAGCCAACAATATATCTTACATAAGTTTTTGAAAAACCCATTGGTACGACCCCTGCCGCCTAGGGTTCGAACTCCGGTCTCTTGACTCGAAATTGCGACCACCCAACCACTCGGCAATCGTGACTGATGTTACAATTTAAAAATATGCCAAACCCAAATTAAGTAGTTCGGTGATGGGCGGCATCGTCGTGGACTGCGATCGTCAATCCGCTCGCCAAGTATAGCGATTATAATAAATATTCCTTCCTGGACAGGCCTACAAACTGCATTAAGGTTTTATAAGAATGTACATATAAAGTAAGAATGTTAAAAATATATGATGTTTTAATAAGAATGGTTTATAGAGTCCCCGTAAAAAATTATGTAGCCATTCTCCTAAAAGACCACTGGCCCACTTACCTTATTAAAGTAAAATGTAATATTTTTGAACTAATATTTGCTGCCTTCGCCATCTTGCGTGTGCTGTCAAAATTAAATGGCACGTTCTAGACACCTGACGGACGCACCTACGAAATTTTAATTAACAAAATTTTATACCATTAATAAGCGTTATTGGATGTCGTGCCAAATTAATATTTGTTACAAATGAGTATGTTATTTCAGAAGCTATAATTATAATATAAAAATCACACAAATTTCTATGATGCACGAAATTCACTTTAGTCAAAATAACATTTGTTTGGAAATGGTTGAAGTGTGGCGATCATGACACATCATCCTCAAGTAGCGACTTGCAGTTGAATTTTACATAGATACAGTAAGTGACGGACCTTAAATTTCTGCATAAACATAGGCATCTCCACTAAGGGAGGGTTTGCCATGCTTAGCAGGCGGATTGAGGACAACACAGTACCCACCATACATCTTGGATGCTGTCCTTCACCGGTCCACTGAATTATTTTCTGTTATTTTTCCAGGTGATTATCCCTCCATCTATCGGTAACCAATGGTACTTTGCATACTTTTCCTTAAATCGCCTGTTGGAAGACGAACCCATGAGAAGAACGAAGTTTGTATATACTTGCACCGTTACCACATGGCAAGTTGAATTTTATAGGACGTTAATTACTTAATTAATTTTAATCATTACGAGTATATATTTACGTAAATATGAACTCTATTTTGTATTCCTAGTTAATAAGATTTAAAACTTTAAGTAAACTTCTATGTCAAGCACCTCCTTGTTCTTTTCTAAAAATCTCAGGATAAATTACATTTATAAGTAACGTCAAAGTCACAACATTAAAGAGAAATATAAAAATTATTCCATCTTGGTTTTAAATGCCTTATAAATATAAAAGTAAAGTGGTATTAGTAGCTCTTAAATAAAATATATCGCATCGTGATTGGTGACAATGTGGTAAATTTCAACAGAGTTTAAATTTTAAGAAAACGTGACAAGTGAAATAATAATCGTCGTGTTGGTGTTCAGCTCATTGATATGTATCCCTTCACTTTGGGTCGCCTGATTTGGAGGCATGACCTAACTCCTCATCTCTAGCGATGTCAACTTAAGTGTTTAAAAAATACAATTAAAATTGGGCCATACGTGAATTTCTGGCTGTCAGTTAGTCAATCCACTCACGTTACACTTTTTTTTTAATTTGCCTAGTCCGGCAGGGACAGGTAACAAAGGCTGCGCCGTGTACCTGTTTTTAGTCATGGTGCCAACTCAAATCTGCCTTAAATATGTTCGTTCACCGTAAAGTCGGGACGTCGTTTGAAAATAAGGTGTAGTAGGATGACTAATTTTAATTTTTTTAATGTCCTCGTTATTTTATATTAACTTTTATTTACTATTTGGTACCGGGTAGTTTTTAAATCCTTGCTTGCGGCCCTATCATCCGGAGAGGTAGAAAGTGTAGGAAAGGTACTCGTTATGTTGAAAAATTATTTATTTACCTTCTCTACCTACCTGTTCTCTTTTTCTTCTTTATATCTTTTAAAACTACGTCGACAGGATGTTATTTCTTTTAAACATAATATTCTGTCGCTTTGCAAAGTTTAAATAACCACTAACATATCGCCTGGAAATATTTTTCCATATAATGACTCAATAAATGGTCTGCCATCAAACAACAAAGAGGAGAGACAATGAATAGTATCCGTGGCAACCGGTTGGCACCCTGTCTGTGAACAATGAATGAAAATCATTTCCCTGTTGCGAGGTGCGTCGTTCTCGTCAGGCGGAATTCAATTAACTACAGGCTTTTGTCACTTCGTATTTGTTTCGGGACAGTGTCGTATGCTGGTGTTGCCACTTACATTATTATTGTAACCTGTTAACGTTCCTCATTAATAGCAGAAGCATCATGCTGACATTTATCACTACAATTTAAACGTAGCTTTTCGGAAATGGATTGCTATTTTTCAAAATCTCGATAGCCGAGTGGTGGGGTGGTCGGAATTTCGAGTCAGGAGACCTGAGTTCGATACCCAGGTGGCAGGCTCGTACCAATGTGTTTTTCAAAAACCTATTTACGAATTATATCATTGGCTTGGACATAAAGACGGCGACGGGCTGCCGCCTGTCACGTTGTCCCGAAAATATCTTCGGTGGAAGTTGGGTTTAAGGGACTTGTCTAGACTAGACCTCTGTCTACCCCTGTATTGGGAGTTGCGTGAGGATATTTATATTTATTTATTTTTGTTAATAGCTAAAGCATCATGCTGACATTATAACTACACTTTCGATCGATCGATTCGATCGATTTTATTGAATTAGCGTACGAGCTGAATTGGATCTTCTATAAAATAAGGATAAAGGTCAAATTGAATACCACTCTGTAGTATGACGACTACTTTAATTGTGTTAACTACTTGTCATTGTGATGCTGGTCAGTTGAACCTAGGAGGAGCTTACACGGTTGTGGCGTCATTTTAGTAAAATAAAAATATTGATTTACAGGTCCGGTAATTTTATCCGGCTTGTCCTGAATACATATGATTCATGTTTTATATCACCGCATCGCGTTATCTATGGTGTTCACATACGTGACAAGTATATTTTTAAAAACAATCATCAATAACTAATGGCCTGAAAAGGTATGTAAATGTTCATTCTTATGAAATTAATATTACGCACTGCTTTAACTTATTTTACTAAAAAAAAGTATATTTAAATGGTCACATTAACCTTTTTGTTTTACATTTTTAAATCCGGTATATATTATAATATAAATATAGAACTGAACAAACACCGAAATTTGTGTATTTTAAAATATTCTACCCGCGTGTAAAGAACCTGTGACCTAAATCCTGCAAACCAAAACAAACTACTTAAATGAGATAAATCATTCGGGGAATTGTTTTTTTTTTTACGCAAATATATATTTAATTTCAATCGGAATATTACAAATAACTGACATGAATCTAACTACTCGAAGAAACTAACAATAAGCGTCATAAGAACACTGTATTTCCTCTTTCTGTGATTAATACAGTTAATGTGTAAGCCGTAAAGGAAATGCTGTACGTAGTAAAATAATAGGTTAAGAAAGCACAAAGGAGTGACAAAGGCAACTTTAAACAATTACTCCAGCTCTGCGTTTAGCCACGGCTTAGCTTTACACTAATTAATTTTGTGTTGGCTCTTGATTAAGGGTACAGTACCACTGTTAGTGTGGCACATAAACAAAGCGGGTAACACCCTATTTTCTGGTCCCGAATGAAAAAGATAATTTAAACGCGAGCCTTTTGTCGGATCGCCGTAACCAAACCTCGAATAGGCGAGGTGTTATTAAGATTAACTTTCATATATAAATGTGTGTATGTTATGATACGTTCATATGTATTATATTACACAATTTAATGATAGTTAGGTCATTACATTGTTATTTTTAAAGTAAAAAGATACATCGGTCGAAACTGTAGGGCGTACGTCGGTATATGACTTGATAGCTCAGCCTTGTGGTATATATCACCTGCTTTCAAAGATAGAAGTTTGTGATTGCGTCACATCTCTCATAAACCCATCCCACTCACCCACAAGAAAGATCTCCAAAAGGTCCAAAAATATTCAGCACATAAATCGCTTGGACGTGAGTTTAGCCGTTTCTAATTATTTAGTCAACATTGAGAAAGCATAAAAAGTTTTCAACTAACTTAGAGGCATGGACGTAATATTATTGTTAAACAACTAAAAATATTTAAAAGAAACGTAAGTTATCTCCGGCATCGGCGAGATTGTTAACTAAAAATTGGTATAGTTCATTAAGGCAAATCCCAGCTCCTCTAGCTCTGTTTCAAATAAATCCCTAAAACTCATCCGACACCTATTTTAAGGTTTACAAATTTACGTTCGTTTAGTAATTGTCTACGTTTTAGAGCGCTGTAGGGACTCCAAATTCTAATTAGTTGAAGTTTAATATAGCCTTTTGCTAGCTATCCGATATCTTCACGAGATCTAGTCGACTCTCTACACGTAAATTGCAGAATTTAGTTAATTCCGAACTTTTCCTTTGTCTCCAAGGCTGTAGTCACAGTCGAGTTACTCAAGCATTGCTGATTACACTGTGAAATTTGCCGTTAAACTCCAAAACTAGTCATATCTGTCTTTTGACTTTTTACAATAAAGTTTTTACTGTAAATAAAGGTGTATATTATTCTTCAAAAATACGGATTGAAAATTTTCATCATCATAAAAGCCTATCGGAAGTCCACTACTGAACATGGCCTCCCCCAAAGATTGCCACACAGAACGGCCCTGTGCCATCTGAATCCATCGACTCACCGCAACATTGTACAAGGTTGCCACTCGACACCCTTCTTCCCCAACGATTTTCAGTTCTATGAGCTATATTGCCGGCCCATTGACACTTCATTGTGCTGATCCTTTACGGCTATACTAGTAGTAGCAACTAAACTGCAATAATTGAATTTTGAGTGATTCACTTATTATATTTAAGTAAGTCATGATAGACTAGTGGTTGGGTGATCGGAAATAGAGTAGAGAGAACCGAGTTCGATCCCCAGTTGGCAGGCTCGTACTTCAAAACCTATGTACGATTCGTATCGTTGGCTTAGACATAAAGACGGCGGTGGGCTCACCTCCTGTCACGTTGTCCCGAAAATATCTTCGGTGGAAGGCGGGTCGGAGGGACTTAATTGTCTAGACTAGACCTCTGTCTGCCCCTGTATAGGGGCAGACAGAGGTCTAGTCTATTGTGAAGATATTTATTGATTATTTGTGAAGATATTTATTGATTAAGTGATTCACGACAACAGTCGATTGGCGTGCATGAACATCGACGTCCTGTTTCGCAGTTCGCTCTCTAAACAGTTCTTCTGTTGTAGTATGTGTAGATTTGCAAAATGACATATCAAGTCTAAACAACAAGCGACTTTCAAAGAGCAGGGCCCATCAAGTCTCGGCTTCCACGGCCCGGTTCTTCTCCGTAAGTTAATGCGGTCGTTGTGTATGAAACTTTTTAATCTATGTTTTTAATACTCGGCTTTCGTATGTTTGTGACCGCAAAAGGTTTGGAAAGGTCGCTACGTTCTTTACCTAAGAGTGTTGGTATATACTTTGTGCCCTGAAGTTGCCAAGGGAACGGTTAATATTTTTTTAAATACATTTACATAAGCATAATAATATTTTTGCTATACTTGGTGGACATTTAAGTCCTTTCTTTGAAGTTTTTTTTTTGAATAATGTGCAAGTGATTATGACCTTTGTGTTCAACACTTACATGGATAAATATTTATATGTATATAATAACATCACAAACATACACATCACACAAATACCCGTAGAGGGATTCGAACCCGTTACGGCGCCACGTTACTAGGCTAAATTGTGTAATATATTGTACTGATTTCCTTGGTAAACGATGTCGCTGTATGATAAATGATATTCTTACTATTGCAATCCATGTTATATTCTCTTTGACATATTTGCAAAAATTCATATTTATACCAGTATTATTAAATAATGACATTGAGTTACAGTGAAGCGTGTGGCCGGGTTCAGCTAGACAGTTATTTATTTATTGACACACGAACAGCTTAACACACTATTATAGTTACTTTACTTGATTCATTCCACTGTAATAATTAAATTTATTGTGCACTAGCCTTACTTAGTGTACAGTGACTACTTACGTCTAGAACCTTAACGGATCCTGAGTGTTAAAAGTTTCTTTCAGCGTATTTCAGTCTTGCAAGTTTTCAAGTTCCGAATTTTATTTCTTTTAATTAACACTATTTTTAATAATTTTTACATCGAGTTTTAGTTTAATCTTTTTTAGTTTTATGTTAAATAATAACATGCGGGGCGATATAAAATGAGAATAAATACATTTAATGTTTACTTTATTAAGTCATGATAGCCGAATGGTTGGATGATCGGAATTTGAGTTAAGAGACCCGAGTTCGATCCCCAGTACAATTTATATCGTTCGCTTGGACAAAAGACGTTGACAAGCTGATAAGCCTGTCACTTGTACCAAAAGAAGCTCAGGTGAAATGTGGGTCGAACGTACAAAATTGTCTAGACCTCTGGATAACCCTGTACTGGAAAGGGGGTGAAGATATTAATGTAAAAGCATAGTAAAGTGTCTTATGACTGGCCAAATGCCTTACTGTAATTTTATAGCGGTTTATACATAGTTTAACATAAGTTTGATACATTATAACCATAAGTAACCATAAGCAATAGTTTGGCTAGGTTCTACATATTTCTACCAACATTACATTAACCTTTGCTTTAATGCATCTTTATCTTTGAAAGCTTACCACAACTTTTCCTTTGTCTTAACTCGAGCTCTCTAGTTGCTTTAATTTAAAAGGATTCTATGAGAACGTTGTGAAACTCGTAGATTAACTTCGTCATTTGAACGCGTTTGTTGAAGCAACACTTCGTTAGCTAGTTTATTTTTTTGCTAACTACTAATTTTACTTCAAGCAAAACTTTATAACGAGTCAGTTACAACGTACGTATTGATTGTATACATAAATACTCTCTCTCTCTCTCTCTCTCTCTCTCTCTCTCTCTCTCTCTCTCTTATATTAGCTATAATTGCTTTGATAAGCGGATTGAAGATCGCAGTACTGCTATCTTAAACGCTGCTGCGTTTTTTCTGGTAGTTAATGTTATTTTCAAGGCTTTTCGCTGAGTCGTCTCTAACTAGATCAAAGAGAAAAAAGGACATGGTAACTATCTTCCGGAATTCACCAAGTGATATGAAACTAATAAAACTGAAAAAAAATAACTTAAAAATTACTCTTGTTTCAATCCAAATTCACTGAAATTGTAATAAGTAAAGTTTCGTTTTCATTAAAAATGTTAGGAATCCTCACTAACCATCTTACATTTCCATTAATGCGACGAGCGATCAACTTTTATAGCAATTGGCCTAACAACTGTAATTAGAGCCGCAATTTTCTCTACAGGTTATATTTATCGGGCATGAGTCGACGAGCAACATCTTTGTTTCAACCTAAGTAATTTTGTGCGCCTTGCTGATTTTGTTTGGCAAAGTCGAAAATGTGACCCAAACAAATGAAGTATTCTTTATAGCGTGCCCCTTTAGTCGTGTATGGGGTCACATTGTAAAGATATTAAAACATATATCCATATAATATTTAAAGACCTAGTTGCTAGAATTTGGCAACTTTGCAATAATTCCACTTTAATAGTACTTAGAACTTTTTTTATTTAGGTTAAATGATCGCCACTCCCTAGGACGCCTCTCGGTTTATATCTCAATTTTACCAATCTTTGCTACGAAGAACCAGTTAAAACTTTTGTGTTCGTGTGATAGGTATAAATTGCCAGTGTATTTACATTGAGGGCATTGAGGCATTCCATCTGAATCTGTAACATTCCACGTTTGTAGTTGGTTGGATACTAGCTTCGTGGGCTACATTAGTTCAAGTGTACAGTTAGCAAGGGTTTCACCCTACACCCAAAAAAAGAATTAAAAGTATTTTTACCTGTGTTATTTATAGAAGCAAAAGTGTCACCCTAAAATATTACAAATTACTATTTATATTTACCAAGTGGCTTTTGTTTCTGCTTAAACAAATGGATATTTACCATCCATTTGAAGAACCTTAAAAGCGGTTATATTCAAAACAAAACAACAAAGGGCCTCGGTTACATTGAAACTAAAAACTCTTAGATTACGACAAAGCGTTCTTTCTGCGCGAACTTTCGCTGAGAGGGCTCGTTAAATTTTATAACGAGTATGTACGACACGGGAACGCTTTTAAGCACAACCACACAGAAGCGGTCTCCAGCCTCCACCTGCAAGTTAGCGTTGTGTGTATAAATATATAAATCGCTGCCGAATTACTGAACTTTCGTTCGGGAAATTTTCAACTAATTGGGTGTTACAATTTGTTGAAATTTTCTTTTGTTGTTTATTAACGCCGAAGATCTTTTCTCTTTTGTTCTATTGAAGTTGAGTTCTGTTATTATTAAAGTTGAATCCAATTCAACTTTAACAGTTGAGTGCGTGTAAAGATTGTAAAATTTATTTTTAGTGCGATATGTAATATTAAAGTATAATATTATTAGCTCAGCGTATTTCTGACAACGTGATAGGTGGTAGCACCTTGTCCGAAATAAGCCCCGGTAAAATGTGGGTCGGAAGGACTAAATTGTCTAGACCTCTGACCTATCTCTGCATACGAGAATGGCGTAATGGCCACACTAACCAAGTAAATTGCCGATTGCTGATTGCCTTACAAGATGCCACTACTGCCGTTGCACGTCACAGGTCTGCTTAATTTTGATATTTTGAATAGGTTATACCACCATCAATCGTTAACCATTCTTGTTTTCAAAGGTTTTTTTCTCAGTCGTCTCTTATGACATCTGAAGGAAAAAAGAGGATGGTATATTCTTACCCTGGCTTTTGCACATGGCTTATTAATAAAAAAAAACTTAAATATCTTCACGTCATTCCCAGTACAGCGGTAGACAGAGGTCTAGACACATAAGTCCTTTCGACCCACCGAAGATATTTTTATAACAATGTGACCGGCGGTGAGACCGTCGAAAAAAAACTTTGTGTATTTTGCATTTAAAATTATGTAGATTTCGAATTTTCCCTAAATACATGGATGGTATATGTTAATGGGTCTTAATGTTTTTGTACTCTGGATTTCTTTTTAATTGATAAGAACTAAATTAAATCGGTTTTAAGTCCCCCATTATTTCTCATCCCTAATCATTGTAGGTTATATTAAAAGTGTTTCAACGAGCAGTCCAAAGTTTTAATACGAATTTCCCTGTACGTGAAACGTTTAGGGAAGCGTACGTGTTGATGCATGAGCGGAAGTGTCTCAAGTGCGACTTAGCTTAACGCCGTGCACCATGCAGCGCCTCGCAAAGTGACACCCCCTACGGTGCCGTAATAAAAGATCCAAAACATACAACGCCACCCTCGCCTGATAATTGAAGTGAAATGACTATTCGAACGAAGATTCTTTTTATTCGTTCACTTTGCCACAAAATATGAAGTCACGATAGCCGAGCAGTTGGGTGGTCGGAATTTCGATTCGAGAGACCCGATTTCGATCCACAGGTGGCAGGCTCGTACTACAATGAGTTTTTCAAAAATTTATGTACGAAATATATCGTTGGCTTCGGACATAGAGCCGGTCGGTCGGAAGGTAAAGGTTGTTATCTATCTAAAGACGGAAACGGGCTCATCACCTGACACGTTGTCCCGTAACTTTCTTGGGTGGGGAAGGTGGGTCAAAGGGACTTAACTGTCTAGACTAGACCTCTATCTACCCCTGTATTGGGAATTGTGTGAATATATATTGCCTTAAAAGATTGAATCGTTATAACCTCGACAAATATGAATGCTTTTATTTAAACACGTATTGTTCCTGTTTAATGTACTATTTAATGTAAATGAGCAACTGACACAGATACACACGCAACGTCCGCAATATTGATCGAACCAATTTTGCTATCGGGTTTTTTCATAGCCTCTATTGAGCATTAGAACCACATATCAAGATAGGTCTCGATACTTAAACATAAAAAATCACATAAATAAACTTATAAAGCATTGATCGTGAGCTATCAGGCTAAGATCGGATCGCTACTATTGGACTAAGATCGCTTGACGAGCGGATTGGTGATCACAGTACCAGACACCTGACCGATCTGCTTAAATAAAAACAATTGATAAAAAATATCTTCACGCCATTCCCAATACAGGGGTAGACAGAGGCTAACACTATTTTCCTCTTGACTCGCCTTCCGCCGAAGACATTTTTTGGGACAACCTGACTGTTGCCGTTCCAGAAAACAATATGAATCGTACATAAGTTTTTTGAAAAAAAAAATGATGTTACGAGTCTGCCACCTGGGAAACGAACTCGGGTATTTTGACTCGAATTCATTATTTACCCTTATATTTCGGTATTTTTCGAATTAATTATCCCGCCATATTTCGGTAGCCAATAATACTTTGAAAGTTTTTCCTTTAGAAATTTAGAGTAAGTAAGTAGCCTACTTAGGATACCCACGAGAAGAAAAGTGTCTCTGCCCTATTTACTATATTCTTACACCGTAACCACAAGTTACAAATATGTGTTTTTAACGTCTATTACAAAACTCAATAGCAGTCTAGTTAATGTCTACTATGATAATCAAACAAAACCAACTAATTGTTATACTTAAATGTTACCAACAATAAGCCAACAACGTCTCTATTAACGTCACGTACACAGTATTTAATTAAGGGAATACGTAATGGGAGGATCGTTACAAACCTCGTCAGTTAATTGACTGCGACACTAATACGCGTTACAACGAAATGAGAATATTCCTAGCTACCCACGACTCCATCTTCATTAACTGAGCTATTATAATTATGTACAAATATGACTTGCTAATCTTGCACTTTATTAACAGCCTATAAAAGTCCCTTACAGGTCATGGGCCTCTCCCGTAAGGAGGGTTTACCATAATCGCCACTCTTCATGCAGATTAGTCGTTTCTAATGCTTAATCTGGTATTATTCGTGATCTGGCGATTTTGCAAGTCTTAGTTAGCCTTTGCAGCCTCTTTGCAGCGACGAAGAAAAGGGTTGGGGTACATAATAAGAAAGCTAACGTTAATCAAGCTCTAATATAAATTTAACATTATGTTCCTTTTAGTTATAAGGAGATTATACCTTTACACGTTCCGCCGCAGGCTAGTTACCAGCCCTTCGTTAGTGAGGATAGTTGGGCTACGTTTGTTACGTTATTTGAGAGTTGATTGAGTCTCATCAACATTCCTTTCCATAACAGCTGTCGAAACTACCATAGAATTTTCGACACGAGTTTTTTTTATGAAGCTAATTTTGGTAAACTCGTTCTTTTCAAACACTGAAGCTGCACATTCAAATCGTAATGTTAGGTGACTACAGCAACAAATCGGCACCCGCAAAAGACATTGATCAAAGAATTTTACATAGGCTTTGCCACCTTTGTACACTATGTAGACGGTGCAATAGAATGGAATAGTCTGTTAAAGAAGTAAAAATTTAGATATTATAAAACAAAAAAAATCTATACATCTTTTTTCGATCAACGGATTTTCGAAAATCGCTCAACGCGCCTTCTAAAAATTCAATAATGGTTCAAATATTTGCCAAAAACAATATTCGAACTCGGAAACATAGAAACTATAGAGTATCTTTAACTGTATGAGCCATATGTAATTGCAGAAAATTACAATTTACGCCCCTTTAAACCCTACTACAGACCTATCTCTTGATGCATGCACGTCTGTTTCGACGACAGCAAACATATATTCATTCATGTATATTACTGCTACGGACAGCTGACGCATCGCCATGTTAGACAAACGTCAACAATGACTATTACATATTTGTCTTCTTGCCCCGGTAACATAGATTTAATCTAGGTTTGCTATTCACAGCAACCTAACATACCGATCAGTGATTTTGGTTGATTTGTAAATGTATGTAAGTTATTATGAATTACTAAGTGCGGTCTCCGATTTAGATTTATTTTTTTACATTTTACAAAAAAAGAATATTTGCACGCAATTTCCAATACAGAGGCAGACAGAAGTCTTCTCCTGTATTGGTAATATTTACGATCCTTTCGACCCACCTTCCACCGAAGACAGTTTTAGGAACAACGTAAGTCCTTTGCCGTTTTATGTACTTACCAACGATATAAATCGGACATAAGTTTTGAAAACCCATTGACACGAGCCTTGGGGATCGAACTCGAATTCCCATCATCCAATCACTCGACTATTGGACGGTTAATGTAATGTAATTTTTCTTTTATTTATACATTATACTCATTAGCCACACATTGTTTCAATATTAAACACAACTATCCAAAAAGTAGCTGTATTTGTGCTTTCTCAACTGTTAAACTACTGTTTTTTCACGTAAAAAAACAGTACAGAACTCGATAATAATTAGAAAGTATCAGTTACGTATCATATTTAAAATGTAGATAGTAAATTTATGTAAGCATAACAAATCAATTCGACAATAGTCCGCAGTTTTATATCATTTATTATGTTTCCCATTACAAATCGGATCGTTTTATTACGACAGGTTAAATTTCTCGGCTCAATGAGCAAAGTGTTTGTTATTTGCAAATCTGTGACAGAATTTGTGTTGGTAGATGAAATTACTTTGTTGGTTGTGTTTTCTTATTTTACTACCTTGTGCGATCGACTGTATAATTAATATAGTAAGGTCCATTATATAAGACATATGAAATTAATTCTTTCGTTGCTGACATGGGGAATTATTTCGCTTTTTACTTGAATGATATTTGCATTGGTGATCGCACGTATTACCAAAACCGTGATAGTAACATACGAAGTGTTAAATTAAAAGTTCCATTAAATGCCAAAGTGGTCCAATCAAAAACACTCGCATCCTTTGCAGTATTAACATTAGTAAATTTACATGTACAGTCCATATTGTTTTAATTTCATTCAGTACCACCTAGTTACAAAAGAAAGTCAAAAGAAAGCTTTTTTTTAAAACCCATTGGTCGACCTTTGACACGAGCCTGCCACCTGGGGTTCGAACTCAGGTCTCTCGACTCGAAATTCCGTTTACCCAACCACTCGGCTATCGTGACTAAATATTAAATAAATTATTAGTTTTCTAAAGACGTAGGTAATTGAACTGACAAATTTATAAATGTTTCTTTTATTTGTGATACAAACTGACTCAAACCTAAACTTACAATTTCTTTATCAGCTACGAACAACATAAAATATCCGTCATTGTCAAATGAGTTTGGAAGCATCGAAAATACATAATTCGTAAATAGTTTTGAACACAAATTTGTCATTTGGGACCGGAGGAAAGTTTGGTAAATACTCAAGATATTCATTTGGCTAATAGATAAGTCACTTTAAGAAAGTACCAGTGTTGTTTCCTGCTTACTAGAATTTGTTTTTCAACAAAATTTTAAGTTTTTCTGCAGTTTTTCTCGCTTAAGTCATCAATTTAATTTTGAATACTTGGAAATCATTTGTTGCCATTTCAAAAAACGGCTGTCTACCTAACGTGTAATGGCTTCATTGACCAGGTTCATAATTCATAGAAACTTAGATAACCAAGCGAACTGTTAAAACACTCTAGTTTTTGTGTAATATCAATACAATAAAACTATATAATTTGCTCTTAAATTTACAACATTTGGCTTTCTTTATTTATTCGCTTATTTAATTTCTTTAAAAAGTTTTTATATAATGACTAGTTTTTACATAATGACATAAATCGTAGATAGAAACTGAGATAAACTAATTTGTGGCTTTATCGCAATATCTCAAATTGGAATCGACAATTATGAAGTCAACAGCGTAGTTGGTATTTTTGCAAATTATGGAAGTGGTGCTCAAACCTCTACGGTAGAAATGTGGTTTTCTAAAATCACCCGTCCGAGAATCGAATCCGAGACATCAGAGCTGACGACAATTTGATAAGCGGTGTGTGTGCCTCTTAACCATGGAGATCATAAATCGCTATCTCAATCTTATATTTATATATTTATTTATCTTCACGCACAATCCCTGACGGGGTAGCCAGAACAGATCGCCAAGTGTCACGATCCCTACATACTTCTTTCTCTTCTTTCAGATTCATCATCTTCTTCATGCATGCACCTCTAGGTATCCGAGTACTCTTGACCCTCCCCTCTTCGAGCAATTTGCTCACATGATCTTCGAAAGTTAGTCTCGATCTACCTCGACACCTTTTAGTATTAACTTTCGCGCTATATATTTTCTTCACCATCGAAGCACGCCCTTATCCATTTTTGAGACAAGGTCATCTTTCAAACCTGCCATATTGCGAATCTCTTCGTTTCGCTTTCGGTCGACCATGGTAATGCCGCACATTTTACGAAGAGATCGCATTTCCACTACATTCAACCTGCTTTTATGCTTCTTCTGCCACACCCCGGTTTCGCTGCCATATAACAAAGTCGGTACCAACACTGCGTTATGTATTGCAAGGCGTGCACTTTTCACAACGCCTTGCCTTTTGATTAACGCAGTCAGGGCACCATTGACTTTGTTCCCGGCAGCGACACGCCTGTCCACATCTAAATCACATCTTCCATCCCGGCTAAACGCACTCCCCAAGTATACAATTTCATTCACCTGTTCTAGACATTCCTGATTTACCCAAATTTCGCACTTCGTTCTTTCTTCGTCCTTTTCAAATACCAAAACCTTAGTTTTATTAGCATTCAAACGGAGACCATTAATTTCACATTCTTCTTTCATACACGTGACTAATGCCTGCAGTTCTGCCTCTGATGGTGCAATAAGCACTACATCATCAGCATATAGTAGACAATTTACTTTTGTCACCCAATTTCACACCCAAACAGCTATCTTTCAGCATCTGTAAACAGCTGTCGAGATACAGTATGAACAGCCAGGAAGACATGACACAACCCTGTTTTACGCCCGTTTGGACGCTAAACATGGGTAACTGGTCATGCCCTACACACAGGCTTTACAGTCACAGTAAAGTGACTGCACAGCCCTTAGCAATCGACCATCCACACCATACCCCGGCAACAGTTCCCACATTTTCTTCCTTACAACCTTATCAAATGCTTTCTCAAGATCCACAAAAGCACAGAAAATCTTCTGGTTAGCAGCCAGAAGCTTCTCCGTGATCATGCGGAGAGAAAACATTTGATCCGTGCATCCTCTTCCAGGTCTAAATCCGCATTGTGCCTCCCATAGAAATCTTTCCGATTTCTCTTGCATCTATCTATCTCAATCTTACATCTGGTATTATTAATATAAAAAATAATGTACATAACAAACTGTAAAAGTGAACCCCAGAAAATAGCTCTCTCTCGGCGTAACGATTATTGCAAACCCTTACAAGTTTGGTAAATCACATTAAATAAATAAATAAAAGTAATAAACATTAGTACATAAATATTATATAAATCGCCATGTGACGATACCAATTCCAGATACGTCAATTAAAACGCTGCTCGTCACCAGTCTAGTATTTTCCAGATGGTTATACCGACACCTGCCGATAGCCTTTGCCTTCCGCAGAGTGTCTACTCAGATTCAATCTAACACCGATGTTCCACCAATCGTAATTTGGGAAACACTGAATTATGGAAATCAACATGAGTCATGTCGCAAATGTAATGTAATGTAACCGATACAGCGTATGAACGGTCTCGTCCGCTCGCCATCCGGCCCGTCCGCCATTCCCGTGGCGATATCGAGCGTATTCTGTCGATAACTTTGTGTTGACAATGCAACAAGCACTCGGAATTAATGAGAAATTAGTGTTTGCTGTTATGCGGATTGTTATCGATTGTTGTTTATAAATGATAAGTATAATCTAATAGGATCTGTATATATTTTTAATAAGTTTAAATGGGAATTTTTTCCCTAACATGTGTATATATTTAAGCAAATAATTAAAAAATAAAATTAAAAGACTCCATTGGTTTGTTTATGAATCAAATACAAATATCATAAATGTGAATATAACTGACTGTCTCTTAAGTTTATATATTAATAAACTTTTGCAACTACGGCTTATCCCGCGTGGATAACTTAAACTTTACATTAATAAATGACAGTAGCCTAACTGGCAACAGCCACATGTAAAACTTCAAAAATTACGATTGTAGATGAAATATTTTGGAAAAGATGTGACCAAAATTCGTTCTTAGTGAACATCTACATCGCGAAATGAGTAACTAAATGTTACATACATGTTTAAAAATCACTACAGCCGAGTAGTTGGGTGATCGGAGTTCAAGTCAAGGGACCCGAGTTCGATCCACAAGTCAAAGGACCGCACCAATGAGTTTCTAAAACTCAAGTACGATTGAAAGCGTTGTCTTGGACCATTTTGCTCACCATATATCACGTTGTCCCAAAAATATGTTTTCGGTGAAGGGTGGGTCGAAAGTATTTAATTGTCTACCCTAGTTTTGGAAATAGCGTGAAGATAAATATCTTCACGCTATTTCCAATACATATAAATTAAATAATTTAATTATTGTGTCATTGTAAGAAATTATTCATATATTATTGCTTCAAAAATTAAACGACCAACTACAGCCATTCAATGACCACATTAAACCACATATCACTTTTCATTTCATGTACGTCCTTTAAAGAAACTATCAAGCAACGCTAAGCTTCAGTTTCGAAACTAGCTGCTATCCATAACACATAAACGACGTATGTGCTAACAGTTTCTCACATTAATCTTCACTTTCTCAACTCTCCCTGTCACCGTAGCAGGCTCTCGCGACTGCCTCCCATTCTGCACTTTTACAAAACACATCTTTTCAATTTCATGCCTTAACAGTTTCTCATTGTGCCCTTAATACAACTAATTGCATATTAAATTTTCGTTAAGAGTCCTATTATAACTAACTCGTGGAATATCCAGCCAAAGTTATGAGGATATAACTTTGGCTGGATATGAGGATGGAGTAAAGCGCCTGATACTTAGATCGCCACGCGTGGGATTGCTGGAGAGGGCTACGTCCTGCCATGGACTTTTACGAGCCGTTATGATGACGATATAGTGAAGCATGCATTTCGTAACACGTGCATATATAATATGTCGTATTCATCGGAAGTACGTACGGAATACATACAATATAAATAATAAATACGTACAATACATAGGATCATCATCATATGCATTGCTTCGTTCCTTTTCCTTGTATTTCTATCCTTTTGGGAACGTAGCTTTTTTTCTAGTTCTATAACACGCGTGTTATAGAACCAGAAAAAAAGAATGTACAGATAAGAGAAAATGTAGGAAAAGTGTTTTTTTCATGGACCCGTCCGGGAATCGAACCCAGACTTCAGAGCTGGGCGGTATCGTGATAGCCAGTGCGTCACGGAGATCGTCGTAATTTTAACCACATGTATAGAACTAATATTAAGTTCTCAATGTTCCTAATAATATAAAGTTCTTTTACGTAACTAAGATGTGTAAAACCTGTTATTAATACCGTTGCTAATTTAAGCTGCCTTGTTAATTTACTTAATTGATTTTGGATTAAATTTAATTAAGCCCGACAGCCGCTTGCGTCAACCGCAAAATGTTTATAAACAAATTTTCTTTTTATGTTACAGGTAATTGAGTATGCTGTTACCGAACCCTGGGGAAGGTATTTTTGAATTTTGAAATAGGAATTCTATTTTATTTTTATTTTTTTTTTATTTAAAAGACTGAAAATATAATAAATAATAATAAATTTAAGGAATAATAATTCATATTTCAGTGTTTCTGACATACATACATAACGAGTTAAAGTCCACAACAGGCTATAGGCCTCTGATAAGGGAGAGTTTGCCATTACCACCCCGCCTGGCTAACGGATTAGCCATCCCAGCATCACGTACATTGCAATATACCTAGACGCTGCTGCCTGTCAGCGGACATCATGTCCGTCTTAACATCTTAAAGGCTTTTATCTTAGTTACCTCTTACTTACACTCACGGGTAAAAAAGGGGTGGATATTACAAGCCAGTCTACATAGTTGAAAATTAATATTAAAAAATTGTTTAAGTTTTTCTTTTAATTATCTTTCAAATTAATAAATATCTTTCTTTCTTTCTTTCAAATTAAAAGTCGACTTTGAAAACTTCGATGTTGTCAATTTTATAATCTCGTTATCACGTCGCTTTCTGCCTGTCATTAAATGACAGCAAGCACTGAAGAAATCATCAGAGTGATATCATTATTGCAGTCACTAAGTACACTACTTAATCTGCTCAATTGCCACAAAGAACGGCATTCGTCCGTTGTTCTACTTCACCAACTCTTTGAATTTTTGAATTTTAGTACGCATCAAAAAGATAAAATTATCTCAGATCTTAATTGATGAAAACATCTACATCAAATTAAATGGGTTTGGAAGCTTTAAAAGATGATATTCTTTAAAGGATGTTCGGTGCTTATTAAAATTTTACATAGGCGTATATGCTCGCGAACATTTATATTTTATAGTACAGCAAGTACATAGTACAGTGTAGCAAATAATTTTTGTAGTACCAAATGAACACTAAGTACTAGCTTTTTACATCGACTTTATCAGCCTGACGTCGAATTGAACTTATTTGATTTGAGCTTTAAACCTTAAAATTGTAGTAAAGAAAGCTTAAGCCGAATCTTTTGTTTGGATAAATAACTTCTGTATCAGTTTTTAGGTTAGACTTAGACATCGAACAATGAAAATGTTTATAGTAAATGTTTATAAATATAATAATAATAATTTATAATGAAGAAAAAAGTAAAGATTAATAGATACTAATAGAAGATCAATAGAGATCAGTATATAAAATCTATCGCATGATTTTGCTTAACAGATTTTACTTTGTTAACGAAATCGCGAACAGAAACTAATATTAGCAAAATCTAGTGTAAACATTTGTATTGCCCTCCCTTACGTTTTTGCTATAGCTCACACGGTAAGTGAGCAGCGAGAAATTAAAACTAATTTGCTCCTTGAGTCAGTCGCTGGGTAATTAATGGTTCAAATTGACCCCAATTGAACATTTCAGCACCGCCTATTGACAATTCTCACGGTCTGACATATCTCCATGACTAGGGGGGTTACCGACGCGACCTGCACGTCTTGGTTTATGATGGATATTAAGATAATCTAAGTGAAAGGCCGTAAGTAGGTTATAATTATGGGTCAGGTGTACGGTACTGATGCATGCGTGTGGTAACATGAAATTATTACTGTTTTAGTATGGATGTTAGTTATTAGAATTGGTAAAATGGTTGTAATAGCAACGGAAGCGATAGCAACGGAAAGAATATCATGGAAAAAAATATCTTTACGCAATACTCAATCTAGGTTTAGACAATTAAGTCCTTTCGACTCAAATTCCACCGAAAAATTTTTTTGAGACAACATGACAGGTGGTGTGCCGTCTTTATGTTCAAGCCATTACAATTATATACGAGTCTATCAGTAGCAATTCGAACTCAGGTCTCTTGACTCGAATTCCGATCACCCAACCACTCGGCTATCGTGACTTGTAAGAATATCATGTGTCATACAATAACTACGGAATAATAAATTAATAAAAAAATATCTTCACGCAATTCCCAATACAGGGGTAGACAGAGGTCGAGTCTAGACAATTAAGTCCCTTCGACCGACCTTCCACCGAAGATATTTTCGGGACAACGTGACAGGTGCTGAGCCCGTCGCCGTCTTTATGTCCAAGCCAACGATATTCGTACATACGTTTTTGAAAAACCCATTGGTACGAGCCTACCAACTGGGGATCGAACTCGGGTCTATTGACTCGAAATTCCGACCACCCAACCACTCGGCTATCGTGACTAGATGTATAAATAAACACAGACATAGATAGGCACAACATAACATACATTCCTCTGAACCCAAAGTAAATAGCTGAAACACTTGTATTATGGAATAGGAAAGACTAAAGAACCATGAACACCCAGACCCAAGACAATGTAGAAAAAGTGGCTTTTTGAGCTGGCGACACCGTGAAATCAGATGCATTCGCCACTCATCCACAAAGTCGTCAGATATACGATACAGAAATATTGTAAAAAACTAAAAGCCAATATAATTCACGTAAACGACATTAAAATAAAAAAAAACACATGAATCAAAAAAATCTTCACGCAATTCCCAATCCCCTGTATTGTATTTTTGTTAATAAATACAAAAAACTAATTTTTGTTTGTAAGATATCTTCACGCAATTTCCAATACAGGGGTAGACAGAGGCTAGTCTAGACAATTGACCCACCTTCCACCGAAGATATTTTCGGGACAACGTGTCATATGGTGAGCCCATTGCCGTCTTTAGGTCCAAGCCAATGATATAATTCGTGAAAAACCCATTGGTACGAGCCTGCTGTGGGGATCGAACTCTGGTCTCTTGACTCGAAATTCCGACCACCCAACCACTACCACCCAACACCATCGTGACTTAAGTGACACGTATCAAACACTTAACAAGTAACGGGATTTTTATTCTTCAATGACTTTTACTTTAAACATTGATGGAAACTTCTTAAAGTGTAAAGCTCATAACTTTCAATTCGGCTCAATCAATTTCTGCGAATCATTTCGGATGTCTTTGTTAGTAACACGTTACTGAAGAGAATTGAGAAAGTGCTGCTCGATGTTTAAAAAGTTACCTATTACTTTCTTACGATAAAGTTTATTGAAAATGAGATTAAGATAATAACCACGACAGCGAGATGGTTGGGTTATTGGAACCCGAATCAGAAGACCCGTATTCGAAAGCTTAGTACTATTTATAGCACCCACCGCTAAAATGGGGACCTCGCCCGGATTTTAACTTTGTTCTTTGCGACCCCTAAATTCCACTGCAGCATGTAGGCCTATTCCTAAGGAGAGTTGTAGTCGCCTTGCTTGGCAAGCGGATTGGCGATCGCACTTTAGGAGCTGATGCCCTTCTCCGGTCTGAACTATTTTTTTTTTAGTAAATTTTTCGAGATGGTTATCCAGCTTGCTGTTGGTAGTTGGTAACTTTTAAGGCTTTTCCTTTTTGCGATTCCTTAGGCGGTCCCTGTAACAACACCCACGAAAGAAAAGCTGAGGTCCCAGGATCGATTTTCGGAAGTATTAATGTATAAAACCACCAATTCGGGTCTGGGTGTTTGTGGTACCCTGCATTGTTTCTCATTCCGATACTTTAGCTTTAGCTACTTACTTTGGGATGAGAGCAATGTACGTGTCGTTATCCCTATTTATGTATTTATTCATACACTAAAAAATAAAATTTCCCGTGTCATTAATGGAGTAATAAAAAGAAATGTGTGCAATATTCACATCATGAGTTTTAGCACATCTTTACTTATTTCTTTCGACACAGAATCCGTAAATATTATAACCGCATGCTGTGATAATGCAAAAATATTCAAAGCGGAATACACTCACGTAATGCAATATGCATGTCTTGCATATGAGAAAGAAAGGAAACATACGTCATCGTACTCTGCCTGCGCCCGCGAAGCTCCTGTTATATTGGTGGAGTGGACGCGCTAATGAGGACACACGTGACATTATGTCGCTCCGGGCCGCAATAAGCCGGAATATTATGATAAAATATCTTCAAGCTAACGCTAAACTTAATTCGGCGCGAAATATACGAGATGGCATGGGCATAATTATGCCATGCAGTTTTGAGTGGACGAAAACTAACATTAAATTGTCTTACGTTTTTACATTAATTTAATTCTATTTCAAAGAGATATAAGCTAAGTGATGCGTTTAAAATTATAAATTTAATTTTTCTTACAAATACGGTGGTTACGTATTAGGTTAAATTCTAAGTACCCTGTAATACATACGTATCTTGTCTAAACAATCTTTTATCGTTCCAATACAGTCAAAAATAAGCCTTTTATTTTACATTAATGTTGCAAGATTATCGAGTGTACAGTCAGCGACGCGCAACTCCTTACTTATGTTTTAATAACTAAGAAATGACAACATATGTATGCAAGACTCGTGTTGGCGCCTCTGCAAATATGCTGCGAAGCTACGACGAGCCATTATCACTGTCTGGGGTTCAAAACTGAGTTATTGCGTCTCTTATGGACGATAATATTGAATACGTTTTATTAATATTAAGGCAAATTATTAAAGATAGATAATTTTAAATGGACTGGGATAAATATTTGTAAGTAAATTTTATTGTTTAAAAGTAAAGTTACTAAAGTAAGATCAAAAATCAAAATCATAAATACTATTTGATTTCTAATATCTATACATTTTATTTCAATTAGGAAATGGATATTTACTCCGATATTATTTATGATAGTTTAGGGACGTCCATAGTCATGGGGCGTGACGTCACGACTCACAAGCGACTGGTGTCCGACAGATCGACGGATGTGAATCATCCGTGTAGTTAACTAAGTTACTGGAGCGTGGATACACGATAGTTTCGTATAAGGCCATGTAGGTAGCCCGTTTTGTTGTTGATGTCTTTCAATTTGTGGCGGACTTAACATTAAAATTTTTATGTAAATATATAATTTCATAAAGTAATGTAATATTTTTTGTTTGCTTTATTATGTTGTGTGTTAATATGTTTATTTATTTTTTTATAGTAAGTTTACAATGTGTTACTCTATGTGATGTGTGACTATATATTCTTTGGTAAAAAAAAAGCTTCTTACTTTTTACTCTTTCACGTTCTGACTGATGTGTAAGGTTAAGGTTAGGCACAAATTTGAATTCCATGTTTGAGTTCTTAGATGTTCACCAATCAGCTTCATATTAAACCTAATAAAACTTTACAGTCTTTAAAGACTTACGTGACTAAATGAAGCGGTGTTTTTGTTCAGCGAATGGCCTTGATGGAATGGTTGGCATTTTACGCACCTAAAATCCTTTCGATCAGTATGTCAGTATGTGACCGGATACCGGAGACTGTCCGTCTGATCTGTGTTGTAGTCTGCTAGGTACTTATTGTACATCACTTACCATCAGATGAATCGCTTGATCGTTTGCCATGTTTAAAAAAAACCTGTCTTTAATATTCTTATCGGATAGAAAACTAGTGCTAATTTCACATATTTCTTTAAATATTCTGCTTATCAATATGTTTTATTGCGACCTCCCTTAGCTTAGTCTTTGCGTTTATGGACTGACATTGTATATTTAATTTACGTGCTGGTGAAAGCCTTTTGACAAATAGTCAACTTTTGATTATAGTTTTAAATTCATGATAATGGAGGTTAACAAATATTGAAAAGTTTCAAAGCTTTCTTATTTATATTTTCGAACCAGCTGCTTTAGTAATGCTCAAATACGTACAAACGCATTACCGGTCATTCTTTTTTTAAAATATAAATAGCCCGAACAGTCCCGTAAATATCAGTATAAGTTTATATCCTATTCAATGCTTCTGTTCTGCATAAACTTGAAATCGATACATACTCAGTCGGCCACTAGAAAGCCTCTTCATAAGCTGTTGCACCTCTGAAAGCTTCTGATACTACCTCTCCGAACACGGTGGCCTGTAGCAATACAGTGGTTGAGTGATTGAAAACGTGTTCTATTGGATGAAATTACTTGTCGAACCAGTCTTCAGTTTGCTTACGACTGAAGTTATAATTAATCCGCTCAAACGTAAACTTTACGGTGATAAGGGTTAACTGAAGGTTAACTGGGAATGTTATTAATTAAGTTTCAGTCCTTAACTATACTAAACATCAGTTGAATAATTTATTACAGAATACATATTTGGGTAACACAACAATATGCTAGCAGCGCATACTTGCTATATAATGAATGAAAAATAGGATCATAAAGAATGTATTATTCTTTTTTTTCTCCTGTGGGTGATGTTAGAGGGCAGAGACAAAAGTCTTAAAAATGGGAATGGATGGAACACCACCCCACATACAAATTTTATATTTCAACTGGGTCTCAGGTGTGCGAGTGTAAATATGCTTCGATTTATTAGGTGAACTGATTACGCGTAAGCCACCTCGCGTAAAAAATAATCTCAAGTCTGTAGACTTATTGATCGCTGTTACCTAGACAATCTGCCGAGCCAAGAAAAATTAGAAAAAAAATAACTTCATGCCATTTCCAATACAGGTAGACAGAGGTCTAGTCAAGATAATTAAGTCCCTTCGACCCACCTTCCACCGAAAAATTTTTTTTGGACAACGTGACCGGTGGTGAGCCCGTCGCCGTCTTTTTGGTACGAGCCGGCCACCCGGGGATGGAACTCGAGTCTCTTGACTCAAATTCCGATCACCCAACCTCTCGACTATCGTGACCTTCAGAAAACATTCCTTCCAGAAAAGTTAATGTCGTTTATATACAAAAACGTATGATCTAATATCTTCACCTAAGTCAATGAATAACGTCGCATATGTACACGCGTATTCTCGTGACCGTGTCGCTGTCACATTAGGGTGATTTACTAATCGCCTACTTCGCTGCTTCCATACGTTTATTGCTCAATAATGGCCATAGGTATTTGCATTGTTCGCGGCGGGGCCACTAATGGTGCGTGCAGTGCCTAATTGATTGTTTTAACAGGTGCCATTAAATAATTATTTTACGCTATTTCACTTAATTGTAATATTTAAATTAAGATAGCAGTTGCTTTCGTTTGGCTCAAAGTAATGAATAAAAGAAGCCATTAAGACAATGGAACTAAATAGGAGGTATAGGTAGTAAGTCGTTACCTATCAAACATATATAAATAGTGAATGGATGAACAAACGAATGAATGAATAATACTAATTTTGTACAAAAATTTGAGCACATTTGAGCCACTTGAGTACAACTACAAAATATGGATAACTTTGGAATGTATTAGTAGAGTATTTCTCACAAACTCCGCATGTGGGGTCTATCATATAACGGAAATTAAATGCATAGCGTTGTCACCAGACGCCGCTCGATCCCAGGAAGATGTCTACAACAGTGTTCACTTCGGTATTCTCACTGACACGTGACAAATGTTTGGCCAACTGGTACTGCGTACCGATAGATAGAGAAATGCTGTAGTGGAGAAAATGTTCAGATTTATTTTCATTGTATGTCGTCGAAATTAGAGGTCGTTTTTAAATTAAAGAATGCAGTATGTTATTTAATATGTATTCCATTGTTTAAAAATTACCTTTATTTATCTTTACGCAGTATCTCTAGCGGCGTAGCCAGATAAATCAGGTCCATAGATATCACAAACACTTAGGCATAAGCATGTTCTCTTTCATTTCTTTTACATTTATCATTTTCTTCATACACGTATGTACGCAACATACGTGTATGAAGAAAATGATAAATCCGAGTACTTCAGAGCTTCCCTTCTTCGATTAATTTGCTCACATTGTGTCCAAAATTGGGTCCCTACGGCACCTCCTTTTGCTTTTTTTTTTATTTTCGCATGTCTTTTTTGGTACATTGTTCACATTCTTTTTTCCCTAATGCATTCGACGTCCACGAACCATCGTATGCCCTTATATATTTTAGCAATAACATCGTTCATTTTATCAAGAAACGAATACATTTGCTATGATGCAAATGTATTCGTTTCTTTTCTGGACGGCCAGGAAGACGTCGCACATTTTTACGAAGATATTCGTAACACACCGCTATCAATTTGCTTGAAGTGGCTTTGGTTGTGAAACTCATGTCTGATCAGCCACTCTATACTTCCTATCAACACTATCAAATCCTCCCGTTTTTTTATTGGAATAAATTCAATCGTACGGTATTATTAATAAATACAAAAAATCGATTCTGGTTTGTTAGATCTATTCACATAATATTTAAAATAAATATAAATATCTTCACTCAATTCCCAATACAGGTGCAGACAGAGTTAGTTAGATTGCTAGTTTAGATAATTAAGTCCCTTTGACCCACCTTCCACCGAAGATATTTTCGGGACAACTTGACAGGTGGTGAGCCCGTCGCCGTCTTTATGTCAAAGCCAACGATATAATTCGTACATAAGAAAAACCCATTGGTACGAGCTTGCCTCCTGGGGATCGAACTCTGGTTTCTTGACTCGTAATTCCGATCACCCAACTACTCGGCTATCGTGACTTCTATATTAATATTTGATGATTTATTTATACCAATAAATAAAAAGGTTTCGTCCTTTGTTGTTGATGGCCCGATAACCGTATTCGAAAAACAATTTATAACCTATTCTATTTTAGCTAATGAATTCGGCAGGTACAAACGACGCAAACACGCGTTGTTTAAGGCTGATGCCATTGTATTGCGAGATTACCTATTTATTATATTATACAAAATAGTATGATGTATGAAATTCAATTGAGATTTACTTTTTATCGTTTTTATACGGTACGCTTTCTGTATGCTTTTCTTTTGGGAGGGCCTCGAGTTCGATCCCTGGCACCACAAAAATTGTGAATAACATGTGGAGAATTCTATATACAGAGCTACTGGAAAAGATCGCGAAGGTAGTCTACATGTCGGAGAATAATAACAAAAAGAAATATTTTCTTGGACGTGAGCGAGTTTTCCTCTTCTGCATTCCCTGTCAAAGAATATTCATAAGAAGTCCACTGCCCAGAAATATTATATTTAAACCTTCAAGATTCATAAGTCACGATAGCCAAGTGGTTGGGTGGTCGGAATTTCGAGTCAAGAGACCCGAGTTCGATCCTCAAGTGGCCGTAACAATGGGTTTTTTCTAAAACTTATGAACGAATTATATCGTTGGCTTGGACATAAAGACGGCGACGGGCTCACCACCTGTCACGTTGTCCCGATATCTTCGGTGGAAGGTGGGTCGAAGGGACTTAAATGTCTGTATTGGGAATTGCGTGAAGATATTATTTTCAAGATTCCTCGATCTAGTTAGAGTCCTCAGCCACGTAGGCGAGTCCCTTCTAATGGAGGACGAATTCTCGGCAACTTCTCATACATCGCTCCAGCCATATACATTTACTAACCGTGTAACATTGTTTCGAAACTCCGTACACAAATTTCAACCATCTCGTTGTATCTCTTACCAATAAATTCTAAGAGGTCTTACAGTTTAGTTATGGAATTTATACAAGTTCGCCTTTATTAAATACCGACGCTGGATAGACGAACGACCACTACAATCTTTTTTTTTTGAAAGTGAAGCCACAAGAAGCGATCGCTAAATGAGTCCGTATATTTACATAAATCGTTTATGGTAACATCTGTTCGTTTAGGCTTATTGGTTACGTGGTTTAGCGTCGACATTATTTTTTTTTAAATGATTAATGAAAGACGTAATTGAAAAATTGGGGTGATCAGAGGCGATAGACAGTTTGTTTTACATAGTCAATGTGGCAACATGACAACTGGTGAAGTTATCGTCATTGTATCCATACCAAAATATAAATTCTACATAAGCTATTTGGTAATGCGAACGCCAATTCGCCAATGCCAAACGTGGCGATTATGGCGAACCTTCCTTCCTGTGCCCTCCTTTGGACTTTTACAGACCATTATTAATCCAAACCACTTTCCTCCAAACATATTTTCGGGTGAACATGACAGGTGGTGAGCTGGTCGCCGTCTATATGTCCAAGCTCACGATTAGTTCGTATATAAGTTTTTGAAAAATCCTTTGGTAGAGCCTGCCACCTGGGGATCGAACTCTGGTTTCTTGACTTGTAATTCCGATCACCCAACTACTCGGCTATCGTGACTTCTATATTAATATTTGATGATTTATTTATACCAATAAATAAAAAGGTTTCGTCCTTTGTTGTTGATGGCCCGATAACCGTATTCGAAAAACAATTTATAACCTATTCTATTTTAGCTAATGAATTCGGCAGGTACAAACGACGCAAACACGCGTTGTTTAAGGCTGATGCCATTGTATTGCGAGATTACCTATTTATTATATTATACAAAATAGTATGATGTATGAAATTCAATTGAGATTTACTTTTTATCGTTTTTATACGGTACGCTTTCTGTATGCTTTTCTTTTGGGAGGGCCTCGAGTTCGATCCCTGGCACCACAAAAATTGTGAATAACATGTGGAGAATTCTATATACAGAGCTACTGGAAAAGATCGCGAAGGTAGTCTACATGTCGGAGAATAATAACAAAAAGAAATATTTTCTTGGACGTGAGCGAGTTTTCCTCTTCTGCATTCCCTGTCAAAGAATATTCATAAGAAGTCCACTGCCCAGAAATATTATATTTAAACCTTCAAGATTCATAAGTCACGATAGCCAAGTGGTTGGGTGGTCGGAATTTCGAGTCAAGAGACCCGAGTTCGATCCTCAAGTGGCCGTAACAATGGGTTTTTCTAAAACTTATGAACGAATTATATCGTTGGCTTGGACATAAAGACGGCGACGGGCTCACCACCTGTCACGTTGTCCCGATATCTTCGGTGGAAGGTGGGTCGAAGGGACTTAAATGTCTGTATTGGGAATTGCGTGAAGATATTATTTTCAAGATTCCTCGATCTAGTTAGAGTCCTCAGCCACGTAGGCGAGTCCCTTCTAATGGAGGACGAATTCTCGGCAACTTCTCATACATCGCTCCAGCCATATACATTTACTAACCGTGTAACATTGTTTCGAAACTCCGTACACAAATTTCAACCATCTCGTTGTATCTCTTACCAATAAATTCTAAGAGGTCTTACAGTTTAGTTATGGAATTTATACAAGTTCGCCTTTATTAAATACCGACGCTGGATAGACGAACGACCACTACAATCTTTTTTTTTTGAAAGTGAAGCCACAAGAAGCGATCGCTAAATGAGTCCGTATATTTACATAAATCGTTTATGGTAACATCTGTTCGTTTAGGCTTATTGGTTACGTGGTTTAGCGTCGACATTATTTTTTTTTAAATGATTAATGAAAGACGTAATTGAAAAATTGGGGTGATCAGAGGCGATAGACAGTTTGTTTTACATAGTCAATGTGGCAACATGACAACTGGTGAAGTTATCGTCATTGTATCCATACCAAAATATAAATTCTACATAAGCTATTTGGTAATGCGAACGCCAATTCGCCAATGCCAAACGTGGCGATTATGGCGAACCTTCCTTCCTGTGCCCTCCTTTGGACTTTTACAGACCATTATTAATCCAAACCACTTTCCTCCAAACATATTTTCGGGTGAACATGACAGGTGGTGAGCTGGTCGCCGTCTATATGTCCAAGCTCACGATTAGTTCGTATATAAGTTTTTGAAAAATCCTTTGGTAGAGCCTGCCACCTGGGGATTGAACTCTGGTCTCTCGACTCGAAATTCCAACCACCAACCACACGGCTATCGTGACTCTTAAGTAGAAACCGTTATGTATGTATGTATGTACCCTCTTACACAATTATGACTATAAAATAAATAATTCTAGTAGTTTCCTCATGATAAGAAAGCCTTTAACTCAACTGCCCGTTGTTTGTGATATCTTGAAAATGAAAAAATAAACCTTTTTTGCACAGATGCTATCACGAAGGAGAATTCCATGACTCCCTTAACGACAACGCAATAATTCAAACCTTAATTATACTTCTCTTAGAAACGAGAATTGCGTGCCTTTTTATCATAAAACCTCTTTTTTCATTCTCATCAAGAACCTAGGAAAGTATTAAAGATACGCATCATTATGTTAAATAACTGTACGCGGTTGGTCCAAACAGTCCGAAATTTGTGTGTAAGCAGTAAGCGATTTTCCACCTTATCGTCTAAGCTTAAGATTCACTGATGGAATAATTTTGGAAAACATCGGTTTTTCTTTTAATTAATTTTGGTCACGTGTAAAGATTGTTGTTTATAAACTTCTTCTTTCCCGTCGTACTGAATTTCGCTGTTTTTTTATAATAATTTAATAATTTGACCAGCAAGGGAGAGCTCGTCGAAGTCGAATTCGCATAAAAAAGGTTCCGTACCGTTCGGAAGATTTATACACATTAGGAATCAAGCTCGATTCACGCTCTCACTCATTTCCCAACACAGGGGTATTCAGAGGTTTTAGACAATATAGTCCTTCCGTCACACATTTCACCGGTTATTTTTGGGACAACGTTACAGGTGGTTATCCTGTGGCCATCTTTATATCAAGTCAACGATAAAAGAGAAAATCATTGGCCTGAGCCTACGTCCTGGGGATCGAACTCTCTTGACTCGAATTCCGAACACCCAACAGCTCGGCTATCGTGACTCGTAAGTAGAAACCGTTATGTATGTATGTACCCTCTTACACAATTATGACTATAAAATAAATAATTCTAGTAGTTTCCTCATGATAAGAAAGCCTTTAACTCAACTGCCCGTTGTTTGTGATATCTTGAAAATGAAAAAAATAAACCTTTTTTGCACAGATGCTATCACGAAGGAGAATTCCATGACTCCCTTAACGACAACGCAATAATTCAAACCTTAATTATACTTCTCTTAGAAACGAGAATTGCGTGCCTTTTTATCATAAAACCTCTTTTTTCATTCTCATCAAGAACCTAGGAAAGTATTAAAGATACGCATCATTATGTTAAATAACTGTACGCGGTTGGTCCAAACAGTCCGAAATTTGTGTGTAAGCAGTAAGCGATTTTCCACCTTATCGTCTAAGCTTAAGATTCACTGATGGAATAATTTTGGAAAACATCGGTTTTTCTTTTAATTAATTTTGGTCACGTGTAAAGATTGTTGTTTATAAACTTCTTCTTTCCCGTCGTACTGAATTTCGCTGTTTTTTTATAATAATTTAATAATTTGACCAGCAAGGGAGAGCTCGTCGAAGTCGAATTCGCATAAAAAAGGTTCCGTACCGTTCGGAAGATTTATACACATTAGGAATCAAGCTCGATTCACGCTCTCACTCATTTCCCAACACAGGGGTATTCAAGTTTTAGACAATTTAGTCCTTCCGTCACACATTTCACCGGTTATTTTTGGGACAACGTTACAGGTGGTTATCCTGTGGCCATCTTAATATCAAGTCAACGATAAAAGAAAATCATTGGCCTGAGCCTACGTCCTGGGGATCGAACTCTCTTGACTTGCTACCTCCTTTCTCCCCGCTAGTGTCTTAAGAGACGACTAAGAGATAACTTCCGACATATGTTCGAATAACCATCTCAAAGATCTCACACCAAAATTAAGAAGACCGGGTAACAGCATGATTATGCCGAGTCCTTCTCAGGTAAGTGGTTTATATTCTGCAAATAACTTTTACGGGCGGTCAAATAAGCATATGTGTGTTAACACCTGATCGTGCTATGACCAGCGCATTGTCATAGTCTATGTTCAGAACTCAGGGATTCGTGTTAATCTACGAACGTGGCTATGTTGTTACGTAGTTTGTAATTGATAGCGAGTTTCCAAAACGATGCAGATGATTTACTTAATTTTGATGTCTCATCATCTCAATGACGGCGACGGGCTCACCACCTGTCACGTTGTCCCGAAAATATCTTCGGTGGAAGGTGGATTGAAGGGACTTAATTGTCTAGACTGGACCTCTGTCAACCCCTGTATTGGGAATTGCATGAAGAAGTCTTTCCTAAAAATATTTCAAATACGCTTCAGTGAAAAGAGGGCTTAAACGAATTACATTGTCTCTACCTCTTTCTAACCCAATACTGGGTAAAGCTTCAAGATGTATATATAATTTTTTTTACATATAGTTATATACCATTTTTTAGACATTGCCTTTCCTGTTAACCGCAACCGTTATTAGCTAAATTCATGAAACAAAAGGCATGCCAATTAAATATGCGAATCAAATCACAAATTTCCTGATAAGCGTGTCGCAGCTGGGCTACAAATACTGAATACCGCGAACTTGCAACTGTCCGGTACATTCATGCCGACACACATACAAACATTTATATAACGGACGCGCTCACACGCATACAAAACGCCTGACACGGTTATTACGCCGTTACTTTTTTTTTTTGTCCGTGTCCATTGGCAACGGGTCACGGCATTACATTTTAATAAAGCGAATGATTTATGACAGTTGAGCAGGCAGAAAAACATAATGACAATTTAATAAATATATCTAATTACTTTATACGAATTATATCCGATAGCCGAGCCGAGATAAGAAGTCACGGTAGCCGAGTGGTTGGGTGGTCGAAATTTCGAGTCAATAGACCCGAGTTCGATCTTATCTTCGGTGGAAAGTGGGTCGAAGGGACTTAATTGTCTAGACTCGACCTCTGTCTACCCCTGTATTGGGAATTGCGTGAAGATATTTTATTTATTTTATATTTGCGAATTATATCGTTGGCTTTGACATAAAGAGCGCGACGGGCTCGCAGTCTGTAACGTTGTCCCAAAAATATCTTCGGTGAAAGGTGTTTCGAAATTACTTAATTGTCTAGAACCCTATCTACCCTTGCATTGGGAATAGCGTAAAGATATTTATTTTATTTTTAGCCTCAGTTTCAGCGTTTCTGCAGCCAGACTGCGGAAGGACAGATTTTTAAAGTCAGGTGGGAGCATTTAATATTTTAAATGATTATGAAACTAATAATAATATCAATAACCGGTCGGTAATCGGAATTAAAATCCAGAGATTCGAGTTCAAACCCCAGAAGACTCGTACCAATGAATTGTTTCGAAATAGATCGTATACAAGTTTTTGTAAAAACCCATTGTTACGAACTTGGGGATCGAAATCAGATCTCCTGACTCGAATTCCGATCAGCCAAGCTCTCGGCTACCGTGACTATTCCATGAGGCTGAAGTATAAAATTATATTTAAGATAATGCATTAAGTGTTACAACTTTTTTTGCGCTATCTTTAACAGTTAAGGCTACCAATTACGGCAACGCGCTCTCCAAGTCCGTGGATAGAACAGACAATAGGACATGCTATCTCCTATCAGATACGCAGTAACAAGACCCTACATAACATTAACATTGTTGAGTCTCCAAAATTTAGCGTGTAATTGCTTTAATAAACTTCCAGAAAGCAAAACTATCTTATGAATTAACGTGGCGATTTTCCACCTTATCGTCTAAGCTTAAGATTCACTGATGGAATAATTTTGGAAAACATCGGTTTTTCTTTTAATTAATTTTGGTCACGTGTAAAGATTGTTGTTTATAAACTTCTTCTTTCCCGTCGTACTGAATTTCGCTGTTTTTTTATAATAATTTAATAATTTGACCAGCAAGGGAGAGCTCGTCGAAGTCGAATTCGCATAAAAAAGGTTCCGTACCGTTCGGAAGATTTATACACATTAGGAATCAAGCTCGATTCACGCTCTCACTCATTTCCCAACACAGGGGTATTCAAGTTTTAGACAATATAGTCCTTCCGTCACACATTTCACCGGTTATTTTTGGGACAACGTTACAGGTGGTTATCCTGTGGCCATCTTTATATCAAGTCAACGATAAAAGAGAAAATCATTGGCCTGAGCCTACGTCCTGGGGATCGAACTCTCTTGACTCGAATTCCGATCAGCCAAGCTCTCGGCTACCGTGACTATTCCATGAGGCTGAAGTATAAAATTATATTTAAGATAATGCATTAAGTGTTACAACTTTTTGCGCTATCTTTAACAGTTAAGGCTACCAATTACGGCAACGCGCTCTCCAAGTCCGTGGATAGAACAGACAATAGGACATGCTATCTCCTATCAGATACGCAGTAACAAGACCCTACATAACATTAACATTGTTGAGTCTCCAAACGAACAATGAAACAGACCACAAATTATCAACTGTCTGAGCGATTATTCCGACCAACGAGTTCTAAGAAAAAAGCGGACGGATAAACATTTCTTTTAAAGTAATCATAGACTTTGAGACTGTCAATTTGTTGTTGGTCTTGACCAGACGTTAAATAATAATAATAAATATCTTCACGCAATTCCCAATACAGGGGTAGACAGAGGTCGAGTCTAGACAATTAAGTCCCTTCGACCCACCTTCCACCGAAGATATTTTATTTATTTTATATTTGCGAATTATATCGTTGGCTTTGACATAAAGAGCGCGACGGGCTCGCAGTCTGTAACGTTGTCCCAAAAATATCTTCGGTGAAAGGTGTTTCGAAATTACTTAATTGTCTAGAACCCTATCTACCCTTGCATTGGGAATAGCGTAAAGATATTTATTTTATTTTTAGCCTCAGTTTCAGCGTTTCTGCAGCCAGACTGCGGAAGGACAGATTTTTAAAGTCAGGTGGGAGCATTTAATATTTTAAATGATTATGAAACTAATAATAATATCAATAACCGGTCGGTAATCGGAATTAAAATCCAGAGATTCGAGTTCAAACCCCAGAAGGCTCGTACCAATGAATTGTTTCGAAATAGATCGTATACAAGTTTTTGTAAAAACCCATTGTTACGAACTTGGGGATCGATTTCAGATCTCCTGACTCGAATTCCGATCAGCCAAGCTCTCGGCTACCGTGACTATTCCATGAGGCTGAAGTATAAAATTATATTTAAGATAATGCATTAAGTGTTACAACTTTTTTTGCGCTATCTTTAACAGTTAAGGCTACCAATTACGGCAACGCGCTCTCCAAGTCCGTGGATAGAACAGACAATAGGACATGCTATCTCCTATCAGATACGCAGTAACAAGACCCTACATAACATTAACATTGTTGAGTCTCCAAAATTTAGCGTGTAATTGCTTTAATAAACTTCCAGAAAGCAAAACTATCTTATGAATTAACGTGGTTAGATACGTGGGTCATCTCCAGTGAGCCGTAAAATAGTAAATGAAATCACAGATTAAATAATAGTTAATAGGCAACAATGTTACAGTGCGATAACGGTGTAAGAATATTGCCACACATTTTCTTCCCGTGGGTGTCATAGGGAAACATCCCAGAATGTCGTTATGGCAACCGATACATGGCGCGATAACCATCTCTAATAATATCAGACCAAAACAATCAGACCGAAGATGGGCTGCTGCCCATCTGCTGCGTCTGAGGTGCGAGAGGTCTGCTATTGCGATCGCCAATCCGCTTGCCAAGCGTGGCGATTATGGCAAATCCTTCCTGTGGGAGAGGCCTATGTCCTGCAGTGGATTTTAATAGGCCGTTACGTATGTAAATATGTACGCAACAAAACTTTCTTCCCGCTTTCAACACAGTGATGTCTATACAAGTAAATTTAAAATACCAAGAAGCTTTCATATCGGTCTGTAAAAGTTAAATTGCACGACATAGGCTTTTAAACGTAGCATAATCGCCACGAAACTAACACAGCAGTTTATATCAAAACGTGGCGGTATGGTAATGGCGGAAGAAATGTCTTCGAGTGGCAATCTTGTACAGATGAAAGCAGTAAAGGCGACCCCCACAAGATGGAGTGACGACCTGAAGACGTGCACGATATTGCGGGAGATGATGATGATTGATTTTGACGGACTGAAGAATTGAAATGATGATTTCGAATCGTTACATTTGGCAAGTGGACCGGCGGCCTGATCGCAACTTTAACGCTGCAGTTGTCAGAGCTCAGCTTAATTTTGGTCTTATAACATGAAAGAAATTAATCCGCTTTATTTTGGTAGCCACTTATTGTTGATACAATTAAATACAGAGATAATGATGCTCTGCTATTCATTACTTAATTTTTTTTCAAGTTAATCAATTACGCTTTGAGGTAGTGACATTTTTAAACAAAATTTATAGGTTATTCAAGCGCAAATTTAAATATATTTTATAGTAGAATTAATAGAATTGATCAGTCACCAAACGAACAATGGAAACAGACCACAAATTATCAACTGTCTGAGCGATTATTCCGACCAACGAGTTCTAAGAAAAAAGCGGACGGATAAACATTTCTTTTAAAGTAATCATAGACTTTGAGACTGTCAATTTGTTGTTGGTCTTGACCAGACGTTAAATAATAATAATAAATATCTTCACGCAATTCCCAATACAGGGGTAGACAGAGGTCGAGTCTAGACAATTAAGTCCCTTCGACCCACCTTCCACCGAAGATATTTTCGGGACAACGTGACAGGTGATGAGCCTGTCGCCGTCTTTATGTCTAAACCTACGATATAATTCGTACATAGGTTTTTGAAAAACCCATTGGTACCAGCCTGCCACCTGGGGATCGAACTCGGGTCTCTCGACTCGAAATTCCGACCACCCAACCACTCGGCTATCGTGACTTGTGAAACTAGACGTTGCTTTGTAAATTTTGCCACATAGATTAATCAATTGTTGTCGGAACTAAATTATGTATACTCATAACATTTACAATAGAATACATGAAATAGAAATCAAAATATCTTCTCGCTATTCCCAATACAGGAGTAGACAGAGGTCTAGATGATTAATTCCTTTCGACCCACCTTCCACCGAAGATATTTTTCGGGACAACGTGGCATCGACCGAGTACTAGTCTTGGACATCGTACTAGAGACTCTTGACTCGAATTCCAACCTCCCAACTTCTTCGTTATCGTAAAAATACACAGGAGTGATTTTGCCAAAAAGATGATTTGCTGTTTTTGGTTTTATAGTGAAGTTGGCTTAATTTAAAGAAAAAAGTACTTGGCCATGCATGCTATACTATTAATAGCGTTTGCTTTCGAAGAAAAATCTTTAATCTTGATCTTACATTATAAATAACTCGTACAGGAACATGCCGATGACAAGTTCTATTAATTATTATTTATGCACTGGGTAATATTTATCATATGTATAAAAAGTAAATAAATAAATTTTATTATATATATTAAAATATATATATGTATAAATTCAAAATTTATTATATATATGTATAAATTCAAAAATAACAGTAGGAATAATTTTGTGGATAAATGGTATTTACTATATTCCCTTTAACATGCATGAAGTTGTAAATAAATGTCTCGAAAACTTTATATAGTCATTACATCTCATCCCAAACACAATACTCGACAGGGAGTCGAACCGCCCCCTAATGCCTTCCTGCAGCCGGAAGTCATTGATTTCGGTCCATAAGCCCCCTCCTACAGCCATTCTGTAGTTTATTTACGACCTGCATTTGTACTAGGCTTCATTTCCTGTATGGGAGATTTGCTTTAGGCTATTTGGGTGTAAAACAGTGGGTGCACTGATACAGCGCAGTAAAGTTTGTGATATACAAGCAATAGACGCCGATTTCGCAAGCCCTATGCGAAATAAAAAAATGCACAAGTTTCAATTCGGATGGAAACTGTCGTATTCGTATACATTTTTTGCCAGAATGTTCGATGTGTTGGGTGGTTTTGGGTACATATTCGTACAGTTAGCTCGCCTGATTGCTTGTTATATAATTATATTAGAAACCTCTCACGGTCTTATATTGAATAATGGAGTAGTCAGAGGAAGATTCGGTAGAATTGAGTGGTTGTATGATCGGAATTTGCATCAGACTCGAGTTCGATCACGGCAAGGAAGCCTTGTACAAAAGAGTTTTATAAAACTTATATACGATTAATGTTTTTGACTTAGACATAATACGACGGCGTAGGGGTCACCAGCTGTCACGTTGTCCCAAAAAAAATTCTTCGGTGGAAAGGGAGCCGAAAGGACTTATTCGTCTAGACCTCTGCCTACCCCTGAATTGGGAATGGCGTGATGATATTTATTTTATATTACTTAAGTTTATATTTAAGATTTGCTTAAGATGGGGTGTTTGTAAACGAACGAGAGAATATAGCTTCGTATAAATTCAAAGGCACGTAAAAAAAACGCCGCTAATGATTACAAATGGCTAGCAGAAATCATTACGGAAAGGAGGGTAAATCAGAAAGGTAATTTTCCATTTTACCCGCAGACTATAAATTGTGATTCATTGAGTCTCAGCTGTTGGCACTCTATTACACAGAAACGTAACGTTGCGGATCTGTCTCCAGCGATGTGAGAACGTGCGGAATGCATTCTTCTCTGTCAACGGTGCGAGAGGAATACGGGCGAGTATTTTGTTCCATTTCGTAAATATTATTTGTACGAACATGTCCTTTCTGCAACTGTAAGAATGCAACAGTTATATTATTTAACAACTGTGATATATGATTTGTACTATTTTCTAGCTTCGTGCACAACTTTTCCGGCGTGGAAATCTTTAACTGACCATGTATACAATAAACTGCCATACTAAATTTTATTAAACATCGAATTAGCGGCTTGGTCGTGAAAGCGTAACAGACTGATGCACAGACAGAAGTAACATTCATTTACATTTCATTGACATTTATTCGTTTTATTGAGTTTATTACATCAGATTTTCAATTACTTAAGTACTAAAAATTTGTAATTAATAGCTCGTTCTTCTATTTTCTACTAGATAAAACAGCAGCATATTGCAATTTTTGGTAATAAAAATAAAAAATCCTATGCTTTTATGACATCTATTGTAAATTTAATCATTATATTAGTTACTAAATATTTTAAGATCACTTCGGTGTTAATAATCCCAGGCCACTCTGTTGTAAATTATTTCCTTCTTTTCGGAATCCGTTAAAAATGGCAGCCATCAATTTTTCTCTATAAATTTGGTTCACATAATTAAATAATAATTAACTCATTGTTTCCCTCTGTGTCTATTAATTCCACCATTTTATTCAGAATATAAAAATATGCTTTTTAGTTATAAGATAAAAGCAGGTTGGAGGGTTATGTATCTACGCGTAACAAAATAGTAATTGTTATACTGTAAAATTTATACCCGCGGCTGATCATAGAAAAACTAAAAAATAAAAAAAAATTGAAGAAAAAAATTGATCGAAATAGTGACAGGTGCTTCCTTATGTTTAACAGTTTTTAGTTAATAAGGATTCCAAAATAAACATAATTTTGTTTCTGTGAGAAAATATTTAAGTAAAAGTAATAATTCTATGTATAGTTTCACGTTTACTTTACATAATCAAAAAACATTGATATTCATTAATTACGTTGTAAAAAACATCGTTATGTTCGACAATTAAATTTGAAATTAGTCTGTACCTAAATCGTCACGATAACCAGTGGTTGGATGGTCGGAATTTCGAGTCAAGAGACCCGAGTTCGATCCCTTGGTGGCAGGCAGGTACCAATGGGTTTTAATAAAATATAATGTACTGGCTCACCACTTGTCACGTTTTCCCGAAAATATCTTCGGTGAAAGGTGGGTCGAAGAGAGTTACTTGTCCAGACTAGACCTGCGTCTACCCCTGTATTGGGAATTTGAGACTAACTTGATCGATTGCGTTTTCAAAGTCGATACTTAGTTTACTTTAAGGATAAACGATTCCTGTAATTATTAATTTAATTTGTTAAAGGCATCAATTTGTTTTAGCCGAATTCATAGACGAACTTCGTTTAACGAGCTCAGAAGCCGACAAGTTAATTACTATGATGTCTTGAATATTTATGGTATTATTGGAGTTTTGTATCTTGTTAACTACATTCACAATAATAAATTCAATATCAATACAACTTTACGTACGTAACGGCCTTTAAAAGTCCACTGCAGGCCTTTACCATAGGGGATGGATTGGTTTATTGTAAAATTTTATACAAAATTATGAAATCGTTTTATCGTATTATCGTAATTAAGATATATATTAGGAAAAGTGGTAATAATAATAATAAATGAATTTCTTCACAACATACCCAATACAGGGGTAAACAGAGTTCTAGACAATTAAGTCCTTTCGACCCTCCTTCCACCGAAGACTTTTTTGGGACAACGCGACAGATATTAGCCCCGTCGCCATCGCCGTCTTTACGTCCAAGCCAACGATACAAAACGTACATAAATTTTTGATGAAACCCGTTGGTACGAGCCTTGGGGATCGAACTCTAGTCTCTTGACTCGAATTCCGACCCATCACCCAACAACTCGGCTATTGTGACTAAGAAAAGTGGTGGAAAGAAAAAAATGAATCTATACAAGAGATTATAATTCCGTTTTGGTCAAATCTCATATTTGAGGTCACCCTCACGTACTTTCAAACTCTAAGCCAATTTTTATTATTAACTACTTTAGGGGTTGTTCATAAAACGAAATGACTGAGTGATGAGGGGGGGCACCTTTGACTGTGTCCTTTGAGTGATAGAACACGTATCAGGGAGTTCTTTTAACTATATTTTTCCTAATAAGTGTCATAAACTTTATAGCTGTAGTTAAATCTAACGTTAGACAGGGTTTAACATGCAATGTATGTTAAATACATAGTTGTATTTACACGTTTTATTATTCAACAGTTTAAATACTTTTTACTTCTACTCAATAAAGCTAATTTTAATTATTTTTTTGTTTTAATTTATTGGTATGACGTAACAGAAATGCTGCTATTCCTCATAAGTCAATTCAAGAAGTTTAACAGATGGGATTCTCTTTTAAGTCTGAGTGATATGTGATTATATTATTAAAAAAGTCGCAATAGCCGAGTGGTTGGGTGATCGGATTTCGAGTCAGGAGACCCGATTTCGATCCCGAGGCTGCCGGCTCGTACCAATGGGTTTTTCAATAATGTACGATTGTATTGTTGGCGTGGGCATAATGACGACGACGGGCTCACCACCAGTCACGTTGTCCCGAAAAATTTCCTCGGTGGATGGTGGGTCGAAGAGACTTAATTGTCTAGACTAGACTTCTATCTACAACTGAATATTTTTTATTATTAAAAAAAATTATTACTTAAGTTAAAACTTTAATAATTCACCTTAAAATAAAGTAACAAAGGGCGTACTTAATTCATATTAACATTCTCTGACAGTCAACCATTGGCCTGGCGAGAAATTGTCGCAGCTGCTTGAATTAAAAAAAAATCGTATATACTGATTTAAGACAAACTGTACTTGTACTTCTTCTTTAACCTATCAAGAGACTGCTTTGTTACATGACCTCCTAAAACTTTCCTGATGAACAGTCCTCTTCACCTGCATCCATAGACTTCCCGCAACATTTTGCAAAATTAATCCTCCTCAATTTTATATGTACTGTACTATACTTAACGAAATTATATGCCGCGGGGGACGTTAATTTAATATAGTCACGATAACTGGGTGGTGATTGGAAATTTGTGACGAGTCCAGAGTTCGATGAGTGGTAGGAAGGTCGGAATTTCGGGTTGAGAGACTCCCGAGGTTGGAGTGGTCTCAGGCTCCTACCAATGGATTTTTCAAAACTTTTATGTACCGGTTTATCAATTGACGTTTTGTTTGGGGCAGCAGGCGACACACTCCTGTCGTTGTCGAAAATATCTTCGGTGAAAGATGGGTCAGAAGGGCTTAATTGGCCAATGGATTCTCTGTCTACCCTGTACCTTGTGAACTACGTGAAGATATTTATGTATTTATTGACTTCTATGTACTCGTACAGGCAAAGAATACTCTAACTGTATTTTGTAAACTTTATATAAATATATTAAGTTATGAAACAGACAAGTACTGACTTTACAAAGATTAGCTACTGTGCCTTGTTGACCATGGGCGAAACCCATTTTATATTTCATTGCTTTGATGCCATTGAATTTGTCACAATAAATTGCCAAGATTGGACGGATGTGCATTATTTTTTGTATATAGATCGCGTTACGGTTTTTATTGAGTTATTTTTGTAGCTGACATTAAATGTTTGAGTTGTTCTGGTTAGCACAATGATTATCGTCAGTACCCGTTTTGTGGCGGCACAGAAAGAACAATTTTCAATACATCCTGAATGTGTTCATATATCAATTGAATTCTTTTGTACCTTGGTTTTGTTTAAAAATATCTTCACATAATTTACCAGCTATTAGTAGACAGAGGTCTCGAGCAGTTCAGAGACTTTCGACCCACCTTCCATCGAAGATATTTTTGGGACAATTTTGTTTAAAAAATATCTTCACGCAATTCCCCAATACAGGGGTAGACAGAGGTCTAGTCTAGACAATTAAGTCACTTCGACCCACCTTCCATCGAAGATATTTTTGGGACAATTTTGTTTAAAAAATATCTTCACGCAATTCCCCAATACAGGGGTAGACAGAGGTCTAGTCTAGACAATTAAGTCACTTCGACCCACCTTCCATCGAAGATATTTTTGGGACAATTTTGTTTAAAAAATATCTTCACGCAATTCCCCAATACAGGGGTAGACAGAGGTCTCGACAGTTAAGACTTTTCGACCCACCTTCCATCGAAGATATTTTTGGGACAATTTTGTTTAAAAAATATCTTCACGCAATTCCCCAATACAGGGGTAGACAGAGGTCTCGACAGTTAAGACTTTTCGACCCACCTTCCATCGAAGATATTTTTGGGACAATTTTGTTTAAAAAATATCTTCACGCAATTCCCCAATACAGGGGTAGACAGAGGTCTAGTCTAGACAATTAAGTCACTTCGACCCACCTTCCATCGAAGATATTTTTGGGACAATTTTGTTTAAAAAATATCTTCGGTGAAAGATGGGTCGAAGGGGCTTAATTGTCTAGACTAGATTCTCTGTCTACCCCTGTATTGTGAACTACGTGAAGATATTTATGTATTTATTGACTTCTATGTACTCGTACAGGCAAAGAATACTCGCTGTATATTTTGTAAACTTTATATAAATATATTAAGTTATAGAAACGAACAATACACAACCCTACAAGATTAAGCTACTGTACTGTGACCAAAAAGCGGGCGAAACCCATTTTATATTTCATTGCTTTGATGCACCATTGAATTTGTCACAATAGGTACTTAGTTGGACAGATGTGCATTATTTTTTGTATGTAGATCGCGTTACGGTTTTTATTGAGTTATTTTTTTTTTGTGGCAATGACATTACAAATATTTGAGTTTGTTCTGGTTAGCACAATGATTATCGTCGGTACCCACGTTTTGTGGCGGCACAGAAAACAAAATTTTCAATGCATCGAATCACAGATATGTTCATATATCAATTGAGGTCTTTTGTCGCGGATTTTGTTTAAAAAAATATCTTCACGCCATTACCAATACAATGGTAGACAGAGGTCTCGACAGTTAAGACTTTTCGACCCACCTTCCATCGAAGATATTTTTGGGACAATTTTGTTTAAAATTTGTCATTGTAAGTTGTAGGTTATAAACCAAAAATAGAGATGTTATTATTTCCTTACACAATTCCGCATGTAAAGACAACAAATTGGATGCGGTCCGAAGAGAAAGGAGCACCATCCTTCCTTTCATGGTTACACTAATTCTACAGAATGTGCCACCACCACTACAAAGGCACTACGCACCTCACTTGCCGTACGTCTCCACCGATAATAACGCGACACGTGTTTTGCTTCAAAACAATCAATCATCAAGCGAATTGATTCTAAAATATTCGACCGAAGAGTCAAAACACTGGTAGATTATAATAATGAGATAAAAGGGCAGTTGAATAGATGAAATATATAATACGTAATACGTTTTCGATCTCAGTACACTATAAAATTTTTAATAATAAACCTTTGATAATGCCATAGAGGCGAAACCGGGCAGGTATGAGAACTAAAAAAAATATATAATGGAAGAAGTAAAAGGGAATTTTAATTTACTTAAAGATGAAGTTACACCAAGATACCACACTCGTGAGTATTCTATAATAATAATAAATTTTCGCTAAATAACGCCTGATTACATTAATAATAAATAAATAAAAAAATATCTTCACGCAATTCCCCAATACAGGGGTAGACAGAGGTCTAGTCTAGACAATTAAGTCACTTCGACCCACCTTCCATCGAAGATATTTTTGGGACAATTTTGTTTAAAATTTGTCATTGTAAGTTGTAGGTTATAAACCAAAAATAGAGATGTTATTATTTCCTTACACAATTCCGCATGTAAAGACAACAAATTGGATGCGGTCCGAAGAGAAAGGAGCACCATCCTTCCTTTCATGGTTACACTAATTCTACAGAATGTGCCACCACCACTACAAAGGCACTACGCACCTCACTTGCCGTACGTCTCCACCGATAATAACGCGACACGTGTTTTGCTTCAAAACAATCAATCATCAAGCGAATTGATTCTAAAATATTCGACCGAAGAGTCAAAACACTGGTAGATTATAATAATGAGATAAAAGGGCAGTTGAATAGATGAAATATATAATACGTAATACGTTTTCGATCTCAGTACACTATAAAATTTTTAATAATAAACCTTTGATAATGCCATAGAGGCGAAACCGGGCAGGTATGAGAACTAAAAAAAATATATAATGGAAGAAGTAAAAGGGAATTTTAATTTACTTAAAGATGAAGTTACACCAAGATACCACACTCGTGAGTATTCTATAATAATAATAAATTTTCGCTAAATAACGCCTGATTACATTAATAATAAATAAATAAAAAAAAATATCTTCACGCAATTCCCAATACAGGGGTAGACAGAGGTCTAGTCTAGACAATTAAGTCACTTCGACCCACCTTCCACCGAAGATATTTTTCGGGACAACGTGACAGGTGGTGAGCCCGTCTCCCTTTATGTCCAAGCCAACGATAAAATTCGTACGTAAGTTTTTGAAAAACCCATTGGTATGAGCCTGCCACCTGGGGATCGAACTCGGGTCTCTTGACTCGAAATTCCGACCACCCAACCATTCGGCTATCGTAACTTAACTATCATAACCAAAAAATTTTTTCGTCATTATATGATGCATCGAAGTTTTTTAATTGTGATTTGATTAAAAAAGAGATATACTTTGTAGCAACCGTCAACATACAATATGGTCTACTGCTGTACAATGAACCACACTTGGGGTGACATCGCCAGTCCGACAGGATCCCACTTTAAATCGGGCCGAATGATAATTGGACACGCGTCGTCCGCACTCAATAGAGACCGCTAATCTCTCAGCAAATAACCGCATATTATTATTTGCATTTGGGATTGGAGGGTCCTTGTTTAGGGGGATTAAGTATTCGGGTGACAATACTTTAATCTTCTATTCATTATCTGTTCGTTACTTAATATTACTTTTAGATTTTATTTTTTGCTTCTTCGTTTTGTAAGATTTTTGCGAAAAAACGACTTATAACAGTAATATTGTATGTGTGTATGTATTTGTTACTCTTTAACCCTGTAACTGCACGAATAATTTGACTGTATTTCAGAATGGAAACAACTTAAAAGCGAAATGGAGTTAACTATTAAACCGCAGGACGCTAGTCACTCGTACTGTATACATCACAAATCCTAAATCATTAGTTTCTGTTATGACATTACTACAGCAATTAATTTAGCAAAAGTATGTCTACTGATCCCTCCATACACATGTGATTTATATAGAAATTAAAATAGCTCAATGAAAATTAACAGATACATAAAATAGCGAAATATTTATTATACAGTATGTATCTTTAAAAATGCTGACAAACCGTTAATAAAATTTATGTCATACGGACTACGTATGTCGGCGATAAAGATTATTGAAATATATATTTTCATAAAGTCACGTTGGGATACATTTTACGGGGTCTAGACAACATCTTATATCCTTTTTTATTACGGAGTATAATTTTTGTTGTATTTTTAAATTTACTACTAGCATATTCTCAGATAAACAGACGAACAAAAACAACATAATTATACTTACAGTGTTTACATTTGTTTTTACTTTTTTTAGTATTTATTATTACATATTTGCTTTTAAAATAAAACGATTTTCGGATATTACCGCGTTTTTAATTAGTTTTTACAAACTATTTTTTATTTCCCGATGTTTTCCCCCGTCCCCCGTGACCACGGATGCTGTAAAGCATTCGAAACTTGTAATCACGCGAATACTACACGTATTCGCGTGAATACAAGAAAACATATTTACTTTGTTAAGTTTGCTGAAAAGCTCAAAACATATGTAAATATTTTACTTAAATCGTTATTAAGTTAACTTTAGGGAAACGTATTCGGTGTATCATCAGATACGAGTATTAGTTGCTGAATGTATAAAACGTTCATATAAATACACTTCTTTCTAATAATATTCTGGAAAATAATAAATTGTATATTAGGTACTTACAAAGTTATTCATCACATTTACCATTGTTTCATCGAAAAAGCAATACTTGTGTTTATTTTTAAACCGACACAAAAGATTGAATACCTATATTGAATAGCTTAATAACCTCAATATTACCAATCGAAAAACAGGGAATATTTTGTATTTCATTGTTCGGTTATTTCAATTTATCATTTCTCCAAGTATGGATTTATTTTCTTTGTTTTGTGGAAACATAACGAACAACAGGCGACTACAGCGCTTGTTATTTCAGAGCTCTTTAAATTGAAGCTAAGAAGTTGTAATAACATAAATTAAGTTTATACCTTTAAGATTTTATTTTTGCTTCTTCGTTTTGTAAGATTTTTGCGAAAAAACGACTTATAACAGTAATATTGTATGTGTGTATGTATTTGTTACTCTTGGAAAATAAAGATTTAAGGTCTTACAGTAATTATATTAGGCTGTATTGTGGTTATGCTGAATTGGAAAAGGATACTCTAGAAGAAGCATCGGATAAAATGAATAAGATGGAAGTTTCAGAATATTCAGTTCTTTCTGCACTAATGACATCATCAAATTGCTTTAATATTTTTACTCGGTATATTGCTATTTATAGTTTACATGTTTTGATACATAATATGTTTAAAAAAATTATGAATTCAAAAAGATTACTTCAAACAGTCCTTAATAAATCCTGTCATCTATTAGCATTATTTGTGATTTACAAGGCATTTCGGTTAGACGTTTCTTACAACACTCACAGGACGAGAAGAGTGGTACATTCATACGTCGCATTAAGATAAAGCATATTATACAGGCCAATTTTATAAGATTTTATCTTCTGTCACAAGTATGTATATGAACTAAAAATTTCAATAGGACTTTACATTAAAGTGTGAAATAGAGTTTCAGTTTTAAGACAAGGGTTAATGAACTATAAACAGAGCGTAGAAAATAAAAATTGTTGAATTGTTACAAATAATGATTAAATTCTCAATTTTAAGTACTAAAATTATAACAAGCTCGAAAGCATGACTATGTTCGCCAACCAGATCTGGAGCAGTGCATGTATAAGGAACATTTAAAATTCTAAAATCTTGCAGCAAGATGTGTAGCAGGTGACTTGTTGTTTTAACAATGGCATTATCTCAAGTCTTTAAGTAAAAGTTTATAAATTTAATTCGGGTCATAAATTTATTCATGTGTGCTCATAACTATAACTCTGTCCATTTATAAAATAATAAGATGGGGACAGTAGTCGGTAGCCGTAAGGCATCACGGTATCGTTAGACAGGGACGCATGAGGTGCATATATTATTGCGCATTTGAGATTGTCACTCACTGCGCGCATCAATGCGCCTATGACTATTGTATGAATATCAATAGATGACGTAATTTTATACGAAAAGTGTATTGGTTTCTTTTGTGTCGTTTTTTAAGTGTCCAGAGAACGAAAAAGTATATTCATCTCGAGAAACGGAAGATAGTAGCACAAATTTGCATTAATGCAAATTTGCGCTGCCTGACGAAAATTCATTATCATAAACAACTTTAGTGATTCGAAATAGTGTACGTTACATTTCAAGGTTAATATATGTATAATACATAAAAAAACACATTCAGCGCATGTTATATTTTATTGCAATAATATCTAAACATCACATCCATTGTGCCTTCGTTTCCACAAATTCATATTCATTTTACTTGCTCCAGTTTATCAGGCGCTGACGTTTTATATTTCATTGCTTTGATGCACCATTGAATTTGTCACAATAGGTACTTAGTTGGACAGATGTGCATTATTTTTGTATCATAGATCGCGTTACGGTTTTATTGAGTTATTTTTTGGCAATGACATTACAAATATTTGAGTTTGTTCTGGTTAGCACAATGATTATCGTCAGTACCCACGTTTTGTGGCGCTCAGAAAACAAAATTTTCAATGCATCAGATACAGATATATTCCTTATATCAATTGGGAGTCTTTTAATACTTGGATTTTGTTTAAAAATATCAACTACGCCATTACCAATACAATGGTAGACAGAGGTCTCGACAGTTAAGACTTTTCGACCCACCTTCCATCGAAGATATTTTTGGGACAATTTTGTTTAAAATTTGTCACATTATAAGTTAGCAAGGTTATAAACCAAAAATAGAGATGTTATTATTTCCTTACACAATTCCGCATGTAAAGACAACAAATTGGATGCGGTCGAAGAAAAGAACTGCATCCTTCCGCCCGCCCATTGCACTAATTCTACAGAATGTGCCACCACCACTACAAAGGCACTACACACCTCACTTGCCGTACGTCTCCACCGATAATAACGCGACACGTGTTTGCTTCAAAACAATCAATCATCAAAACTGGGAACCAGAGTTCAAAATATTCAAACCGAAGTCAAAAGCTTACTGGTAAAATTACTTATTAGTAGAGATAAAGAGGCAGTTGAATAAGTGAAATATATATTACGTAAGCGTTTTCGATCTCAGTACACTATAAAATTTTGTCAATAAACCTTTGATAATGCCATAGAGGCGAAACCGGGCAGGTATGAGAACTAAAAAAAAATATATAATGGAAGAAGTAAAAGGGAATTTTAATTTACTTAAAGATGAAGTTACACCAAGATACCACACTCGTGAGTATTCTATAATAATAATAAATTTTCGCTAAATAACGCCTGATTACATTAATAATAAATAAATAAAAAAATATCTTCACGCCATTACCAATACAATGGTAGACAGAGGTCTAGTCTGAACAATTAGAATCCTTCCAGGCCACGCTACCTTGATGTTTTTCGGACAACGTGACAGATTAGTGAGCCCATCCTTATGTCCAGGCCAGCGATGCATTGTTGCAGCAGAAGTTTAAACCAGTGGTATGAGCTGCACTTATTTATAGAAATATTACTTATCTTAAAACCTGATCTTCCGTCTCTTTTTCCGCGCTCAATTATTTTGGGTTGTTACTCTTGGAAAATAAAGATTTAAGGTCTTACAGTAATTATATTAGGCTGTATTGTGGTTATGCTGAATTGGAAAAGGATACTCTAGAAGAAGCATCGGATAAAATGAATAAGATGGAAGTTTCAGAATATTCAGTTCTTTCTGCACTAATGACATCATCCAAAGAACTTTTATTTATTTATTTATTTATTTATTTATTTATTTATTTATTTATTTATTTATTTATTTATTTATTTATTTATTTATTTATTTATTTATTTATTTATTTATTTATTTATTTATTTATTTATTTATTTATTTATTTATTTATTTATTTATTTATTTATTTATTTATTTATTTATTTATTTATTTATTTATTTATTTATTTATTTATTTATTTATTTATTTATTTATTTATTTATTTATTTATTTATTTATTTATTTATTTATTTATTTATTTATTTATTTATTTATTTATTTATTTATTTATTTATTTATTTATTTATTTATTTATTTATTTATTTATTTATTTATTTATTTATTTATTTATTTATTTATTTATTTATTTATTTATTTATTTATTTATTTATTTATTTATTATTTGCATTTGGGATTGGAGGGTCCTTGTTTAGGGGGATTAAGTATTCGGGTGACAATACTTTAATCTTCTATTCATTATCTGTTCGTTACTTAATATTACTTTTAGATTTTATTTTTTGCTTCTTCGTTTTGTAAGATTTTTGCGAAAAAACGACTTATAACAGTAATATTGTATGTGTGTATGTATTTGTTACTCTTTAACCCTGTAACTGCACGAATAATTTGACTGTATTTCAGAATGGAAACAACTTAAAAGCGAAATGGAGTTAACTATTAAACCGCAGGACGCTAGTCACTCGTACTGTATACATCACAAATCCTAAATCATTAGTTTCTGTTATGACATTACTACAGCAATTAATTTAGCAAAAGTATGTCTACTGATCCCTCCATACACATGTGATTTATATAGAAATTAAAATAGCTCAATGAAAATTAACAGATACATAAAATAGCGAAATATTTATTATACAGTATGTATCTTTAAAAATGCTGACAAACCGTTAATAAAATTTATATGTCATACGGACTACGTATGTCGGCGATAAAGATTATTGAAATATATATTTTCATAAAGTCACGTTGGGATACATTTTACGGGGTCTAGACAACATCTTATATCCTTTTTTATTACGGAGTATAATTTTTGTTGTATTTTTAAATTTACTACTAGCATATTCTCAGATAAACAGACGAACAAAAACAACATAATTATACTTACAGTGTTTACATTTGTTTTTACTTTTTTTAGTATTTATTATTACATATTTGCTTTTAAAATAAAACGATTTTCGGATATTACCGCGTTTTAATTAGTTTTTACAAACTATTTTTATTTCCCGATGTTTTCCCCGTCCCCGTGACCACGGATGCTGTAAAGCATTCGAAACTTGTAATCACGCGAATACTACACGTATTCGCGTGAATAAGAAAACATATTACTTTGTTAAGTTTGCTGAAAAGCTCAAAACATATGTAAATATTTTACTTAAATCGTTATTAAGTTAACTTTAGGAAACGTATTCGGTGTATCATCAGATACAGTATTAGTTGCTGAATGTATAAAACGTTCATATAAATACACTTCTTTCTAATAATATTCTGGAAAATAATAAATTGTATATTAGGTACTTACAAAGTTATTCATCACATTTACCATTGTTTCATCGAAAAAGCAATACTTGTGTTTATTTTTAAACCGACACAAAAGATTGAATACCTATATTGAATAGCTTAATAACCTCAATATTACCAATCGAAAAACAGGGAATATTTTGTATTTCATTGTTCGGTTATTTCAATTTATCATTTCTCCAAGTATGGATTTATTTTCTTTGTTTTGTGGAAACATAACGAACAACAGGCGACTACAGCGCTTGTTATTTCAGAGCTCTTTAAATTGAAGCTAAGAAGTTGTAATAACATAAATTAAGTTTATACCTTTAAAGATTTTATCTTCTGTCACAAGTATGTATATGAACTAAAAATTTCAATAGGACTTTACATTAAAGTGTGAAATAGAGTTTCAGTTTTAAGACAAGGGTTAATGAACTATAAACAGAGCGTAGAAAATAAAAATTGTTGAATTGTTACAAATAATGATTAAATTCTCAATTTTAAGTACTAAAATTATAACAAGCTCGAAAGCATGACTATGTTCGCCAACCAGATCTGGAGCAGTGCATGTATAAGGAACATTTAAGAATTCTAAAATCTTGCAGCAAGATGTGTAGCAGGTGACTTGTTGTTTTTAACAATGGCATTATCTCAAAGTCTTTAAGTAAAGTTTATAAATTTAATTCGGGTCATAAATTTATTCATGTGTGCTCATAACTATAACTCTGTCCATTTATAAAATAATAAGATGGGGACAGTAGTCGGTAGCCGTAAGGCATCACGGTATCGTTAGACAGGGACGCATGAGGGTGCATATATTATTGCGCATTTGAGATTGTCACTCACTGCGCGCATCAATGCGCCTATGACTATTGTATGAATATCAATAGATGACGTAATTTTATACGAAAAGTGTATTGGTTTCTTTTGTGTCGTTTTTTAAGTGTCCAGAGAACGAAAAAGTATATTCATCTCGAGAAACGGAAGATAGTAGCACAAATTTGCATTAATGCAAATTTGCGCTGCCTGACGAAAATTCATTATCATAAACAACTTTAGTGATTCGAAATAGTGTACGTTACATTTCAAGGTTAATATATGTATAATACATAAAAAAACACATTCAGCGCATGTTATATTTTATTGCAATAATATCTAAACATCACATCCATTTTGCCTTCGTTTCCACAAATTCATATTCATTTTACTTGCTCCAGTTTATCAGGCGCTGACGTTTTATATTTCATTTCGCAATCTAGCACCCAGGAACGAGGTTCACTTATTTATAGAAATATTACTTATCTTAAAACCTGATCTTCCGTCTCTTTTTTCCGCGCTCAATTATTTTGGGTTGTTACTCTTGGAAAATAAAGATTTAAGGTCTTACAGTAATTATATTAGGCTGTATTGTGGTTATGCTGAATTGGAAAAGGATACTCTAGAAGAAGCATCGGATAAAAATGAATAAGATGGAAGTTTCAGAATATTCAGTTCTTTCTGCACTAATGACATCATCCAAATTGCTTTAATATTTTTACTCGGTATATTGCTATTTATAGTTTACATGTTTTGATACATAATATGTTTAAAAAAATTATGAATTCAAAAAGATTACTTCAAACAGTCCTTAATAAATCCTGTCATCTATTAGCATTATTTGTGATTTACAAGGCATTTCGGTTAGACGTTTCTTACAACACTCACAGGACGAGAAGAGTGGTACATTCATACGTCGCATTAAGATAAAGCATATTATACAGGCCAATTTTATAAGATTTTATCTTCTGTCACAAGTATGTATATGAACTAAAAATTTCAATAGGACTTTACATTAAAGTGTGAAATAGAGTTTCAGTTTTAAGACAAGGGTTAATGAACTATAAACAGAGCGTAGAAAATAAAAATTGTTGAATTGTTACAAATAATGATTAAATTCTCAATTTTAAGTACTAAAATTATAACAAGCTCGAAAGCATGACTATGTTCGCCAACCAGATCTGGAGCAGTGCATGTATAAGGAACATTTAAGAATTCTAAAATCTTGCAGCAAGATGTGTAGCAGGTGACTTGTTGTTTTTAACAATGGCATTATCTCAAAGTCTTTAAGTAAAAGTTTATAAATTTAATTCGGGTCATAAATTTATTCATGTGTGCTCATAACTATAACTCTGTCCATTTATAAAATAATAAGATGGGGACAGTAGTCGGTAGCCGTAAGGCATCACGGTATCGTTAGACAGGGACGCATGAGGGTGCATATATTATTGCGCATTTGAGATTGTCACTCACTGCGCGCATCAATGCGCCTATGACTATTGTATGAATATCAATAGATGACGTAATTTTATACGAAAAGTGTATTGGTTTCTTTTGTGTCGTTTTTTAAGTGTCCAGAGAACGAAAAAGTATATTCATCTCGAGAAACGGAAGATAGTAGCACAAATTTGCATTAATGCAAATTTGCGCTGCCTGACGAAAATTCATTATCATAAACAACTTTAGTGATTCGAAATAGTGTACGTTACATTTCAAGGTTAATATATGTATAATACATAAAAAAACACATTCAGCGCATGTTATATTTTATTGCAATAATATCTAAACATCACATCCATTTTGCCTTCGTTTCCACAAATTCATATTCATTTTACTTGCTCCAGTTTATCAGGCGCTGACGTTTTATATTTCATTTCGCAATCTAGCACCCAGGAACGAGGTTCACTTATTTATAGAAATATTACTTATCTTAAAACCTGATCTTCCGTCTCTTTTTTCCGCGCTCAATTATTTTGGGTTGTTACTCTTGGAAAATAAAGATTTAAGGTCTTACAGTAATTATATTAGGCTGTATTGTGGTTATGCTGAATTGGAAAAGGATACTCTAGAAGAAGCATCGGATAAAAAATGAATAAGATGGAAGTTTCAGAATATTCAGTTCTTTCTGCACTAATGACATCATCCAAATTGCTTTAATATTTTTACTCGGTATATTGCTATTTATAGTTTACATGTTTTGATACATAATATGTTTAAAAAAATTATGAATTCAAAAAGATTACTTCAAACAGTCCTTAATAAATCCTGTCATCTATTAGCATTATTTGTGATTTACAAGGCATTTCGGTTAGACGTTTCTTACAACACTCACAGGACGAGAAGAGTGGTACATTCATATGTCGCATTAAGATAAAGCATATTATACAGGCCAATTTTATAAGATTTTATCTTGGTTGAATTGTTTTAAGGTGAATTGTAGCTCAATTTTTATAACATTTCCTACAGTTAACAACTTTAAATGTTTATATAATTATTAAAAACTGTATTGTTTCACCTTAAAATAACGTAGCAAAGAATTAATGCCTATTATATGTATAGAATATATCTAATATAAAATAATAAATAAATAAATAATAAATAAATATCTTCACGCAATTCCCAATACAGGGGTAGACAGAGGTCTAGTCAAGACAATTAAGTCCCTTTGACCCACCCACCTTCCATCGAAGATATTTTCGTGACAAAAATAATAAAATTTTAAATAACCACAAAAATATCAATTTAGAAAGAGAGTCATCAAATCGTAGTCTCCCCATTTTAAAAACAATCCCCAAGGCCAGAAATGTAATAACGATTACTTCATCGCAACATGGTTGAAGAAATTTTCAACCGGAGGATAACTGTATATTAAACTAGTTTATGAAGTTTAAAAACGAAGTGACCATAGTTTTGCGGACGTAAATTTAAACCAACGCGCTCCCAGTGGAGACGTAGCCGTATATTAGTTTCGTAAACTTTATCTCAACGGTTAAACCGACAGTTTTCGCGGCGGCAAAACTCAACCGGTTTATGGAAGTGTATTGAATGCTGTGTGCGAATTTGCCGGAAGTTTGCTTTTAACAACTCGTTATAGTGAGACACTTCTTCAAGAAGTAGATGCTTCAAATAAGCCTTGTTAGGGGAAGAGTAACTTTCGGAAGCAACAGTACGAGCAAAAATAAACCATTTGCTGTAAAAGGCGACTGGGTTTTAAAAGAAAAAGTTATTAATATGATAGTCTTATTAGTCTGATATATTTTCGATGATATCGCGATGGTCGTAGTGACCATCGATAATATATCAGACTTTAGTAAAACAGCCCGATAACGGATAGATACATCTAAAAGGCGATTGCAGATGCTGTAAAAGACATGGCACATGCTGAGCATGGCGAGTATGGCTCATCTTTGTCATGAGAAAAAGTCCTTCTTTGGACTATTTAAAGACCGTTTACATAAAAGATACTGCTCTCAAATCCCAGAAAAATTAGGGAGAAGGGTCACTAAAGCTCTGTGTATCTTCTTTGCTCATCAAAATCCATCCTGGCATCCCTGGGATAGATGGATACCAAAATGGCAAAATATTATTCAAATCTCTTACGGCAATTTTCGGACTTTACTACTAACAACTAGGTTCTGCTGGTAGGGACAATGTAAAATTACTGACACATTTATGACGGTAAATTTGCGGCGACAGAGGAATTCAACGATTAAAATTTTTTTCACGATTGTCCAATTTAATTTTCACTTCAATAACATGATTTAAAGAACTTTTATTCCATTTGAAATTTATTTTTTTTTTCATATCAATAGCAGACTGATGACAATTTTGAAATTGTTAACATACATTATTTACGTTTATTACAATCGATGTACAATTTACAGTCATCTTGAGTCGCGTCGTAGTCCCTTAGGCAAATCATCCTTGTTTACAGATTAGGTTACGGATCCCAGCATGGGTGGGAATAACATGCTTGGGCACGTTTGTAAAACAAACGATGATCCCTATTTATTTCATGTCATGTCTATTTTCTTAACACTTTATCTATCGTCTTAACACTTTATCTACTAAATAAAATATAATATTATTTAAAATAAGTTAAGGAAACGTTATGAATTTTCATTCAATGTCAATTTTTTTTTCTTTTGTTCACCGTAGACAAATATTTCTGTTTTCTTGTCTGCGTATCAATAACTCTCTGGTCGTGCAAAGTCTGTATTATTCGAAATAAAACAATAAAAACCGTCAAACCCTCATAATATATTCATCCCCAACGCCTAAGCGTGCGGCCAGCTAATATAACTTGCGTAGGGTAGTAATTGCTAACCAACCCACCCTGTATCACACTTAATAAAATCAAATTTTGGTACACCCCTTTGTAACAGAGGAGAGTTTCTCAAGGGACGCGCGTAACTTTCTAACCGATTCCGAAAATTTGCTTTGTAAATAAATTCACATATTCTTTGTTATTTAAATCCTTGTGAGCATAGAAATTGTGTATTATTTTTGAGATACTCTTTGTGAATTTTTATTCTTGTATTGTATAAGGATTTTAATAAAACCACGATACTGATAAGTGGTAAGGTGATCGGAATTTGAATAGGGCACTTGAGTTCGATCCCCAGAAGAATATCTCGTGTCAATGATTTTTTTTTTTACTTTTATATACGATTTGTATCGTTGGCTTGGACACTAAACGACAGGCTCACTAACTATCACATTCTTATGAAACCATCCACCACGATCCTGCAAAAGGGCAAAAACAAAACAATGACCTACCAATATATTTATAGGCGGCGAGCAGAAAATATAAAGAAGGGGCTAGGCCCCGCTAAATTTTGGACGCCCCTGGGTGTGCAAGAGATAATGCGTTCCTATTACATCGTCCCAAATAAGCTCCGGTGAAATGGAAGTCGAAACGCCTAATTATCTCTGAATCTGACAAAATCTGCCTATTGAACTCTGATTACCCTTGTATAGGGAATGCTTTTTACTTTCACGGAAGACTATTAGGGGCAACGTGACAGGTAGAACAAGAATCTAGAAATTTAGAGATATGAAAAATGTAGAATAATGTAGAAATCTGCAAGCTCACAGCTGTGTCTAAGTGTCTAATACTAACCAGCATGTTTGGGTAGGCATCATATAGCTCCTTACTCCTTGGGCATTCCTATAAGTTAAATAGTAGACGCTGACAACAACAAAGATAATGTTATGTACCTATCAATATTATTTGCTATCAATTAATCGTCATTTTCTGACAAAGGAAAAATTTATGGAAATCGCGGGAAATTTATCATCCGCAATGAAAGAATTGATCATGCCATATGCATATTAACGATCATTTATCCAGTACCAATATTTGTATAAAGATATAATGTCATAATAATTCAGATTTATAATCAGCTAGATGACTCGATAGCCTAGGTGGAAGTGATCCTGCCTTTCGCCATTCGTAATCACAACAGTTGTTGGTATTACTAATTAAGCCCAGCCTGTCATTGCTTTAGCGTATGATTTTTACACAATTGCGCCGAAAAAAAAAATTGTTTACAAAGTGTTGCCTTTTTTGATTATTGATTGGTAAAGGTTAGTATAAACTGCTTGAAAGCAGTCAATAATTAAAACAAGTAACTTATGCAAGACACCACAAAATCATCGCAGAGAGTATCCACTTTCAAATAAAATAATAATAAACCAACCACTCGGCTATCGTGACTTTTCAGACAAGATGTTAAAGGTATTACGCACTACATTATATTTTGAAAGTATTGATTTTTAATGGTTAAGTACTAAGAAGATCGTTATGTAATCCCAATTTATCAACGTAAAGGTAAACTCTGTAATAATCGCGTAGAATATCACCTTGGAAACACCTCAGACCAAATAAGAGAGCAATTCCGTTCTGGGAATTTGGCTTAAATCGGATATACTTGTATTAACGAAAAGATTTTGCCCTAGCCTCAATAAATAACTGAAGGAATCGAATATTTTCGACGTACAAGTCTCCATTAGAGTTTTTTCCTATTATAAATATTTTTTATATAATATCAAAAAAGTAAAGATAGCCGAGTGTTTGGATAATCGGATTTCGAGTTAGGAGACCCGAGTTCGATCCCCAGGTGTCCGGCTCCTACCCATGGGTTTTATCAAAAACTTATGTACGATTATACCGTTGGTTTGGACACAAAGACGGCAATGGGTTCACCACCTGTCACGTTGACCCGAAAAATATCTTCGGTGGAAGGTGGGTCGAAGGGATTTAATTGTCTAGACTACACCTCTGTACTACTGACTACTGTATTAGGAATGGCGTAGATACTTTATTTTCTATAATAATATATATTACCTTCAATAATATGAAATTTAATGGAAAAACTACGTGACACAAAGTTCGTGGAGGTAAGTAACGTTTAATGTCATTAAAAAACACGCAAGCGCTTTCCATTATTTGCAAAGTGTATGCCAGTGGATGCTATATTTGAAGCCCAGCCCATTTATCGTCATGTTCTCTTCTCAAAATGAAGGGACGTTGTGCGACTGTCTCATTTGCCAGTTATTTTGGTCTACGGTTTTCTGATGACACTAATGCAGCGTTCTGTTCAATCGTTGCTTTCTACGTTTTGAAAATATCTCATGTTAATATTTTTTAGTTTTACCAATCAACAAACTATTGCAAATATTTTTTAAATGAACACGCGAATGTTAGAGACATTGGTGATACTTCAAATTTATGTGAACTCATACTTATTGAGATATATTATATTGAATTTCCGTTCATTTCGTCTTAGAAGTAGTAAAATAAACTATCTTCCCCTATCTCAAATAATGTTATAGTTATTTCATGAGTTATATCTCTTACAGACCTCGACGCCATTTATTCTTATTACGATGAACCCTCGAGTTTAAACTTATCCCGTATTGTAAGTACTTCTGGAGCTAATAAAATTACAATAGCACCCTTATATTCATGGATTTCAAATATTAAAAGAACATTAAATAGATTGATTTATTTATATAGTTTTACTTAGTTACTTCTGAAAAATGGTAGAAACTTCTATAATCCTAATACGAGAACTACATAATTAATTTGATGTGTGTATACATACAATTGAAATATATACCTAAAATAATTTAACATTGGTAGAGCCACGCATCAACTTTTGTTGTGGCATGAGTAGGCCGGCTCGACCGGGGAAGTACCACGACCTCACAGAATACCGGCGTAAAGTAGAAGTCTAACAAACTTCTGCGTTTCGACTGGTGAGTGCAGGTAACCGGCGGCCCACACTTCCCCCCATAATTGGGGGAGGGGGGCACTCTAAGGGAGGCAACGCATCTGCTAAGCTATTGCGGGTGTTCATGGGCGGCGGTAATCACTTACCATCACGTGAGCCACCTGCTCGTTTGCCTCCCTTTTCCTATAAAAAAAAATTATACTCCGTTGTAAAAATGAATAATAGGAAATATATTTTAATTAAAAATTCTGAAGGCGTATTTATCAATTTAATAAAATTCAAAGATTATTCTGGGACTGTTGACGAGCTTGTGCTATTTATAATCTTTTCATTCATACTTTCCATACTTTATTTTTGTTTTATAATTTTTAAACGATAAACTGGGCAAATATCCCTATCTATTTCAGAAAAATGTTGCAAGTCATTAAACAAATTGTTTCAAAGCCCCCAAACCCAGTCGTCAACATAATCCATGCAACAATTTGTTTTTATTATGTGGTAACCCTCGTTACAATTGCGTTAAGCTAGGGACGTCAATAAGTTTATTGTTTTCAATATGAATTCACTGTATAAAAAACTCTATCTCAAGAACAATAATAAGGCGCAGAGTTAAAATAAATATGGATGTTGTTTTCAGGTTTTTAATTTATTGACTCTGTGTTACTAGTATTTAAAAAATAATAATCTAAAAATTTCAGTACATACTTTTGCAGTCATTAATTTAAATTTTTAGTCCATGCTTTCTTATTATTTCTTTTAATTAAAAATTAATTTTCAATATTCTTTATATAGGCTATATTATTTGGTGATAATATTTTTAAGGTGAGAATGAAAAAGTGTAATGAGAAGGAAAAAACATAAATATTTTACAACGATTCTGAAGACATTAACAATTTAACGAAACATTAAATCAAAAAAACTACATAAACACTCGTAAAATTTTTAGTTCTATAATAAAGTAATATTGAATAAAAAGTGCATTGAAAACTATCGCAAGTCGTCGCACGAAAAGTTTCTAGGATCAAACTCAATAAAGTCTAACAATAAATAGCTCCGGGCTTGCAGGTTTCTGGACTTTGAAATATTGTTTTTATGAAAATAATAGACAACAAAGCGATTGAAATCAAAATGATTATTATAAAGTAGACAGGAAAAGTACTTATGTACCTAATGTAGTGAAAAATTTCCCTTAAGACCTAGGACACATTTGAGCACTAGACTTTTGCAGGTCATTATGTATGTTATAAAAGTCACGATAGCCGAGTGGCTGGGTGGTCGAAATTTCGAGTCGTCAGACCCGAGTTCGATCCCCAGGTGGCAGGCTCGACCCAATGGGTTTTTCAAAAACTTACATACGAATTTTATCGTTGGCTTGGACATAAAAGGCGACGGGCTCACCACCTGTCACGTTGTCCCGAAAATGTCTTCGGTGGAAGGTGGGTCGAAGGGACTTAATTGTCTAGACTAGACCTCTGTCTACCCTGTATTGGGAATTGCGTGAAGATATTTTATTTTATATTTTTTTATTATGTATGTTATGTAAGCTAGTATTCGTAGAAGGCTTCCATAAGTTAATCTTAAGTTTCTTTTAATCTTCACGCTTTTCCAATACAAGGTAGCCAAAGGTCAAAACAATTTAGTCCTTTCAACCCACATTACACCGGAGATTATTTTGAATAAGTTATGTTAAAACTCATTGGTACCAGCTAACGTCCTGTGGCACTGGGGCTCCTGAATCGAATTCCGCTTACCCATCCTCTCGGCTGTTGTGACGTCAGTAAGTAGAGAATAGAGTATGCCATTGTCAACTTACCTAATCCTGTGTTTACATTTAACGAATCAAACTTCTACTCTAAATAGTGTGAAAAAGTTTTAAGGCCATGAATTATTCGTTCATTAGTATTAGTTCGTTATTATCGAACGAATCTTTTTAATAAATAAGTGTGCCACAAATGAGGTAACAAAAAAAATACTTCCCATAATCTCATAATACCATACCATGGAATCCTAAAAAGTCACGATAGCCGAGTTGATGGGTGGTCGGAATTTCGACTCGAGAGACCCGAGTTCGATTTCCAGGTGGCAGTACCAATAAGTTTTTCAAAAACTTATGTACGAATTTCATCGTTGGCTTGGACATAAAGACGGCGACGGGCTCACTACCTGTCACGTTGTCCGGAAAATGTCTTCGATGGAAAATATCTTCGATGATATTTTTGTGGTTATTTAAAATTTTATTATTTTTGTCACGAAAATATCTTCGGTGGAAAGTGGGTCAAAGGGACTTAATTGTCTAGACTTGACCTCTGTCTACCCCTGTAGTGGGAATTGCGTGAAGATATTTTATTTTATTTTTATATTTTTTTATGGAATCCTGGACTGTATTTAAACTAATTAAGTTACAGGTTTTAATTAAAACGTATATCATTCGTACAGGTAGCCCTTTCTCAGTGGCTTCTAGAACACTTCACACTTATTTTAATAAAAATCCTAACGCCAATAATAATATTATCATAGAAACTGTTCTGCCCATTGCAGGATAAGAGGGAAACCAGGTCGCTCGCTCACGGGCCCCAGCTAGATGCTTAGTTGAGTACATCGCAAGGCTTTTAGGCTAAGCTTGGGAATCCGCTTCCGAATATCGACAGCTCATTTTAATGCAAAATTTCGATGAAATAGCTACATTGGTCTGAGCTTAAAGCTCAATCTGTCTTGCTGTCTAAAAGCCATGCGATAACGCCTGCTTTAAAGCGATGATGCGAAACATAGGTCAGCAATATCGCACTTATCTACACATTTATTATTATTATTTATAATAGGTGTCGGCCCAATAGTCTAGTTGGTCCTGCCGCTGCTTTAGAAGCTAAGGATTGTGGATCGAATCACGCTAGGGACAAATGTTTGAGTAATCGAAATAACTGTTTGTACTCATGTCATGTATTTTATATGATCATATAAAAGTTTATTTATGTAAGTAAACGATAATTGTAGCCAAATACAAGCGTTAGTAATATTATCTAGTCAATACAAAGATATATTTTAAGAAGACCTAAGTACTAAAATGGATCAGGGCTAGCTTCGATGGTTAGAGAATCTTGAATGATTTAGTAAAAAGAAAATGGTGAATAAAATGCACAAAAGTAAACAAGAAGTTTCCACAAAACCTTACTTGATTGGAATTTGATTCCATGTGAGCAACTTGTTCGAAGAAGGAATAGCGTCTCTGATACCTGCGTGTTTGAGGAAAATGAATCAATTTCATCTCAGTGAAAGAGGTATGTAAGGATCCTGACGCTTGGCAATCTGTTGCCTTTGATACGTCAAGGATGATTTAGATTGTTCAATAGAAACAGAGATTTCAGATCGAGGTCTAGACAATTTAAATAAAATTGGTTAATTTTACAAACTGCCGCTTTCAAAGTTTAATGAAAATAAAAATAATGGGTTTTCTGTTTAAAATTTTATAAGTAAATAAATATCTTCACGCAATACCCAATACAGGGGTAGACAGAGGTCTAGACTAGACAATTGAGTCCCTTCGACTCCCCTCCACCGAATAATTCGGGACAACGTGACAGGTGGTGAGCCCGCCGCCGTCTTTATGTCCAAGCCAACGATGTAATTCGTACATAAGTTTTTGAAAAACCCATTGGTACAAGCTTGCCACCTGGGGATCGAACTCGGGTCTCTTGACTCGAAATTCCGACATCCCAACTCGGTTATAGTGACTTTTTTAAAACTTAAAATAAAATGTAGTATTTTTCTAATTTTCTCTCTTTCTATAATACTACTGTAATTTTGATGGTATCCATATTATATTTTACATCAATTCTGTTCCGGTGTTGCTATAAAATTCAATATTCATTGCTCCTTTCTTTGTTGCGTAGGCGCTACGTGATTATGTATACAAATAATTTACTGTAAGAGTAATAAACACAGGAATATCTGAAAAATACTTTAAATTTATTTCATTATAATCATAATTGTAAATATTAATGACCCATATATAATGATACCATAGTTTAAATTGTCTAGTGTTGCAGGTTCGTGTCCTGAAGGGGCACAGACTTTTATGATGAATATGGTTGTTTATACTCGTGCTATGGACGTTTGTGTGTATATAACATGAATATTTTCTACGTGTAAATAATGATACTATAAAAATTCTGTATGTAATAAACTGCATATAATACCAGTTTTATAAAGCTTTTTATGTAACCCATGATGACGAGAACACAATTTACAAATAACTAATTTTGTCTTATTTGTTATAGGTTTTTAAGTTTACGTTCGTTTAAATAAAGCACGTTTTTATTTGTATGCATTAAGTTCTGTGAAAATACGGCAGATAAATAAACAAAAAACATTAATTCGTTTTCTTTTTATTAACCCTATTAAATTTTAACTAAACGCAATGCCTGTTACGGGCAAACTGAGCAGTGAATAAACTGATGTAATTAAATTTATATACTTATCAGATGTAAAAGAAAATAGTAACAGATATACTAAATTCATATCAAAGTAATCCACGTGTACAGTTAAACGTCTAACTGCGTTGACCTCTCCGTGTCCTCATAACCGTGATGTCAGTGTACCTCTATACATCCTAATAGACGCATCAATTTGATACTGGCCTGCACTTTGAATAGAGAAGCCTTTTTGAAAAAAAGTACTACGTACGTTTAGTCGTACGACTAAACTTATGTCGACAGTTTTACTCATTAGCAACATTATTTATATTATTCGAATAAATTTATGAAAACGACTACAAATCCGTCATGACATTCTATGTAACTGATTTGTTTAGTACCTTTGTTGCATGAAAAGCATTTTTGAACTGATTTCTTATTAATTGGAAATCGCCTTATCCTTCTCAAGTTATACTGAAATAACGTTTCATTTTCTGATACTATTTGAGGTACACGATTCTTTTAGACCTAAGAAGAAATCGCTGGAATGACTTTTTGAAACCCCTTTGATTTTTGAACTACACGGAAGCTAGGCAGCTGAACAGCACGGGACCTCTAGTAAATAAAATAAATATAAATATCTTCACGCAATTCCCAATACAGGGGTAGACAGAGGTCAAGTCTAGACAATTAAGTCCCTTTGACCCACCTTCCACCGAAGATATTTTCGGGACAACGTGACAGGTGGTGAGCCTGTCGCCGCCTTTATGTCCAAGCCAACGATGAAATTTGTACATAAGTTTTTTGAAAAACTCATTGGTACTGCCACCTGGGGATCGAACTCAGGTCTCTCGACTCGAAATTCCGACCACCCAACAACTCGGCTATCGTGACCTTTAGTGTTTATTGAAAAAAAAAATCATCACTTTCATGTAAATTTTGCTGAAAATATGTATTTGGGTATAGTGTAGTGAAATATTGTAGGGTCGCTGATACCCATGCTGATCTCGTTGTGATCAGCATGATGTTTATAAATATAGTTATAAATTCTATTTAGAGGATGATTTTGCGATTTTTCTGAACCAATTTTGCGATTCTGAAAATTTATTGTGCTAATAGGAAACAATAGCGTATGTATAAAGAAGCAATATTATCCCTGGGTGGCGTCATGACGTCCATGATATCGCTTAAAACGATTTTTCCAACAAAAAAAAAACATATAGCAAAGAAGACGTCAATATATTTATCAGAACAGTGTCTCCACACATGCCAATGCTCGCGCTGGCATTCAAGTAAACACGCGTTGATTGTCTGAAGTCATAGCGACGCTATTTTTTTCTTCAATTAGGCTCATTGGGCTTCAGCGCTGAGGGATCCTCGGCCTATTTACCACGTAATGGTTTCTCTCAATGAACGACACTGTCCCATTTTGTAATAGCTATTAACTGCGAACTGACAAACAGATAGTTCGGATTAATAGACTAAATTCTTAATAGTTATCGGAACATTTACTGATGTATCTGATAACGATGTGTTGGATGGTACCGACAAATAAACTGAGCGTCGGAAATTAATGTGGACTACATGATGACTGTTTAATAGAATAATCGATGTTTTTTATTACTTAAACTAACTGTGACACGAACGAGACATTTATGCGGACTGTTCTTGAAAGTGTCGTTCCTGGGCCCAATTCAATAATATTAAATATACGAGGTAATGCTATGTTTGCCGGTAAAAACTAAAAATTAATAAATGCATACATACATAGATAGGGACAGCATTACATATATTGCTTTGAGCCCAAAGTAAGCAGCTTAAGCATTTGTTATATGGAATCAGAAACAATGAAGGTGCCACAAACACCCAGACCCGAGAAAATGTAGAAAAAGTGTTTTGTAAATTGACTCGACCGGGAATAGAACCTGAGGTCCCGCCTCAGAGCTGTATACCGTAATCGTAATAGATTACCTTTCCTTTAAGTGTTAAACTATCTCAAAGGAGATCAATTTGTTTCTATAAAAGGCCAGTGACAAAATTGCATAGCCAGTTCCCATCTCTTTGCAGACATCGACAAACACAATCCACGAGAGATAATTGAATTGCGTCTTATAGCTTATCTCGGAGGACCACCGGAATGAGCAAGTTAGCACATTGTCTGAAGCCTAATCCGACGACTGGCACATACATATTTTTAAGATAGACATAATATTAAACTAACACAAATTATAAAGTCCTAGTCATAAGTATTATAGATGTATATTTATAAATGTATGTGTTAGATATTTATGCAGAATACAGAGATAAGTTGAAAAATAATAAACAACAAGTTTCATGACGTTATTAGGTCTCTGTGGATTTCAAATCCCGACGAACAGTGATTTGAATCGCTGGGAATTTACAATTTTCTCTGTTACGTCGTATATTTCTGTCCATTTTCATTACGTGACATTTTCCTCTGGACCCGTTCTGTCGTTTGCTAGGACTTTTCAACGATATTTTAGTTGCGAATGGAGATTAACATCTACGTTGTGTACTCGGAGCGAATATTCTTGTTATGATTTATTGTGGATTAGCGCTAAAATCATTAATGCGTTTGCTTAAAATTAACATCAGTAATTGAAATTTAAAAATAATGATATAAATTATAAAAATATAAATAATAAATGCGAAATATTTGTCAAACTTTGAACTAAACCGAACACAAATTGAAGAGAAAACTCTCATAACTTGCATTAACAAATAACCAAACTTCGCCACCCATAGCGCTGGGAGCGTACAACACCTCACAAACAATGCGTTCAATATTTATAGAGCCACATAAATCTCGTGCCGCTCAATAAGCGGCGGTAATGTCTTCCAACTATTTTCCATCGAGCCACGAGTGGTGGAGTAGCAGCAGAAGCACAGCGAACTATGTCGTGTAATTCAGATCTGAGGACGGAGTAAGGCCGGCGGCAATCGTGCCAACTTTCAGATATACAGTTTCACTAAGTTTACGAATACTTTTTAATGTTGGCAATACTTTTTACAATACGTGATTCTTTGCGAGCGCGTCTACACGGTAGCCTGTAAAATAAAATAAAGAAATGCCGCTTTGTTGGATAAATTATACACAAGTTGAATATTTTTGTTAAAATTTAAGTAAGATTCTTTTAGTTACTTGATATTCCAATCATGTTCATCTGATATCATACATACATATAAATACTGGCTGCACACCGAGGCTTAGCCCGCGGTTTAAAAGATAACGCGAAACCTTTATTATTTATCTAATCAAAAGCCTACTTGCCTCAGTTACTCCTTATAACATTAGCTATCCACCGTTTCTGAGATTATCTGGAACAAATAGACAGACAGACAGACAGACAGTAGTGAAATAACAGTGAAAATCTTTTGTGAAGAGAAAAATGTTAATTTGGAATAATAAATATAGATTCTGGTATCCTCGCATATGCGTGTGCGTGATTGTCCCCCTTTTGCGCCCTAGACCACGAGATACATGCCCATTTAATAAATTTTTATTTATAGTATTGATTTTAACATTAACAATAACATTAGTCTCCTTTCCTCCAAAACGTACGTTAAGGCGTGAAAGACTGTTGCTATAGTTCCTACATGGAACAAGTTATGTATAAAGTTACTACCAAAAAGACTCATGCCCAAACAAACTGCACATACAAACAGTACATGTTTTCATAAAGCAGTAAACAATTTTGATTAGATACTTTAACATTAACAAAAACTGTGAAGTAATAAATTCGTTTGATGAATCTTGCTATAAATACAATGGCTTAGTTCACATATTTGGCTTATTGCTCATTTTACGATCGAATGGCCCGCAACCCACATATTTTTTTTAGTGTTCAACCATCGGCTTTTCCTATGAGCGGACTCTTCTCTAGACTTCTTCTTAATTTTTAAGTTGTATACTGATTGCATTGCAAACTTTAATATACATTTATAATACGTTTATAATTACGTTAACCAGTTCTGTCACATTTTTGTAAATTTTTAATATTATAATTACTGATCCGAATATATTCAATACAAAAACATCACATATTCGATGTTAAAATGTTACACATAAATCTGGAATTATTCAGTTGGATGGCAACCTAAAGCGATTCCAACTAGATCTAGTCGTCACAAAGCGGTACTGGAATTCAATACATTTGAGTCACTGTAAGCTTCAATGCATAAGGCGAGCTAACCTTAAATTATATGAAACTGACATATGTACACATACTTACAATTGTAATTTTTTATATATAATGAGATTCCTTCCATTTAAGAGGTATGTTTAAATATTTCTCATATAGAAACATTTTGGTGACGGTGCAAATTCCAAAACATGTATGAAATTTTAATGAATGATTTTATTTTATTGGCAAAAGCAGGCAAACGAACTTTCGACTTTGTCGATGATACCTGAGCACTGAAGATATAGTGGCTAAAAGAAAGGAATTCGGGAAAAAGTTTCAAGCTTTTTTTCCCCCGAAGAAAGGTGGGAGGGGAACAGAGTCTAGGCTTTCGGTTACGCTTACTAAACGTTCGAAACGCTCAAGATTCCTCTACTTCACGGCGGTATTGTGTGAGGGGAGGTAAAATGTTAGCAGGCTAGTACGACGGGACAATTTGGCCTAGGGAAAAGCATATATGTGGAGCATTGTAATTTGCATTAATGACATCTCAAATGAGATATCGACATCCGTGAATCCGTGCAAAAACAGTGAACCAGAATTTTTTATGTGTTACTACTTTGAAAAGAGATAATTATATAAATTGTATAAAGGTTTTTGGCTTTTTAAAATTATTGTAAATAATATTTTTTATAAATATAAATGTAAATTTTTTGCTTCAGGTCAAGAGGTGGAAATAACTCCTAAGAAGGCAGTGCGCCGCGTGGGTGACGAGCTTACAGTGCTGTGTAAAGTACCCTACCGCATCGACTCCTGTCGGTAAGTGCTTAATCTTTAATGTTTGTAAGAATAAGATCAGAATCTAAATCTATAATAGAAGAAAGAATCTAAATCTATATTAAGTCTTGTGCATTTGTATGATTTGTATTTGAATTTTGCGGACGTACCGTTAGATGTGACGGACAGATGTTATTTGTATTTTTAAAGAAATACAAATATTTGAATTTTTGTTTAGAAAAAAAAACAAATCTTTCCGCCAATCACAATGAGAAAGGAGTTGAAATTTAAAATTTCGAATTTTACGTAATAATTACTAATCTAATTTTTGAAGCATGTATATCAAGCTGGACTTAGTGTTATTAAATTAAAAGGAAATTTTTAAGAAAAGGCTCGGAGAAAAAAGCGTCGCCACGGTACGACAAAGGTTGCGGGTTCAAATCCCACCCGAGTCAGTTTATTTTTTAAATTTCTCATTAATTTAATACTAATCTAACATTTTAGTACAAAACTTGTTAATTATATATTTCATGTAACAATCAGAACGCTCCAATAATACCATACCTGTGTAAAGACATCAATGTACTTGTGATAAACAGCTTCCTAACTACATGCTTAAGACCTGAAGTCTAACGTTGTAGTTGAGTTAGCACAGCGACGAGTTAACTAAGACGTGGGTTTAACTTAACCGCGAACAGCTTGCTTTAAGTTGCATGCCAATTCCTGTGATTCTATTACACGGTAACGCGTGGAATCCGTTGTGTTTTTTTTTGGAAATTCCTAGTTAGGAACCAACCTGGGTGACTTAAGTTAGCATGAGGTCCAGTAGATGGTAATTTAATAAATTTCTATATTCGTGTTGTTACTAAATTTTGTGTGTTTCTACTTTGTTTCTACTTCTTGCCAGGTGCAAAAATCTTCAACCGGTGCGATGCAGAGAGTGTTATAACTAAAAATATAGAAATATCTTCACGCTATTTGAATACGGGGGTAGACAGAGGTCAGGATAATTAGATCCTTTCGATCCACCGTTCACGGAACACATATTTTGAGACAACGGGACCGGTGGTGAACCATTGAATTAGGGTCTCTTGACTTATCTTCCTATTCTTAATTCCGATCACCCACCTATTCGGCTGTCGTGATTTTTTAGAGAGTGTAATAATCTGTATTTTTTAATTTCCAGAATGACTGTGGGTTCGATATCCTACCGACTGATTCCGAACAATCAGGGAGATGTGGTTTATGCTGGGCAAGGCTTGGAGGTAAGAGAAATTTAGATTTAACTGGATACAATTTACTTGAATAAGCATTGGTCAAAGCCTTCGTTTCTATAATATGAAATAAACCAGATGCAATCACGCGGCACCGCTTAATTTGTTATTTAGTACTTAAAATTGAATTCAGTACTTGTTAGTACTAACTTCATATACTGAATTTACCAATATCGCGATTAAGAACACAAGGAAATCTATCGATCTGTGAAATATTAAATAAATATTTCATGGACGTGTGAAGTACGTCTAACCCCACTGGAGCAGCGTGCTAGACCTTCCCCTGCTACCTGTTAAAATACTTGAAAGCCTTTAGTAACAACGTTTACGCCACTTTAATTTTTACATGTATATTCACATCAATAAGATTTACATCAATTTACAGGCGGATTAAAATGTTGAGTTTTACAATACATAGACGATTAAACATTGGTGTTTCGGTATTAGTGCTTTCTATACATTATTCGGTTTTATCAAAAACTACGATTTATATCGTTGACGTAGACGGCGGCGATGATCGCTAATTACCTGTCACGTTGTCGCAATAAAATTACTTCAGTGAAAGGTGGGGCGTAAAGACTTAATTGTCCAGACCTCTGTCTACCCCTGTATTGGGAATGGCGTGAAGATATACATTGTTAAAAATCGGCCCGGCCATTCCTATCCAATCCTATCCACCCATGCGCTTAACTCACGAAAGCTTGGTGTCTCTGCAGATGGGCGAATGCGGTGCTCACATCAAGCACATAAAGGAAGAATGGAACGGCAACATTACCTGCATATTGCCTCCTAAGTCCGGCAGCATCGAAGTATCGGCAACCATGAAGCTGTTGGTTGCAAGTAAGTTATGATTTGATTAGTATATAATTATTTTTGTAACCATATAAATATAACTTCAACATTTATCCTGAAAAATATTATTTTAAATTAAGCTTAGGCGTTTCTCCCACATCCTTGAGCGTTTCGTCCCAAACAATGGCGGCTTTCCCGCGCATTTTAACGGCGTCAAATATCATTTTTTTTTAATTTTTTAGATTACTTTTATGAAATAAAGTGTCGATTTCTTCGTCTTTCTTTTCTTCTGCTTTGGTAAAATTTAAAGCGGACGAGATGTACGTTTTTAATAGTGTATTAATTAATGTTACAAATTAAAATACATAATATATACTTAAAGAGCTAACGCATGACTATCGATCATTATTTGCCAATGTTGAGGATGTTTTTTTAATGATTTTAAAGAAATATCCTTGTTATATTGTTCAATATAACAAGGATATTATGTAAATATATTATAAAGGAAGGACAAGGCTGTATATCTTTTCAATTACTAGTATTGACATTACTTATTGTAATTCCCTCTACATTATAGACTTTAATGATTTACTCGCTGTAAATTAAATAATCTTACTTATCTCCTAGAATAATGGTTCGATGACATGGTTACTTGCAGAGGCACAGACTTATTACACTTCTGGACTATTCTGCTGTCAAAGCTGGCGTCCCGCAAGGCGGCATATTACCTCCTTTACTGGTCTCTATTTGTATCAATTCGTTCTATTTCCACATAACTAAATATAACATTATATTTATGTAATTTTTTTATATTCTTGACTTTTTACAACGACAGAAAGCACGTTTACACCTTACTGCCTACTGCTTTGAAGAATTTATATACAAATATTATCTTACTTACACCGACAAATCTTATGTTACTGCTCGATATAGCAAAGTTCATTCCAAAATATAGGGAAGTTTTGGCGTTAAGTTTTATTAAAGAAGGCGTAAGAAAGTTTCACCTTAGCTTTAGTTATGAAATAGTTAATATACAGAGAATGAAAGTTTTAATGAAGGAAAGTGCCTGTAAATTTTCTTGAACGTATTGGTTTGTCGGTCTAACGCTCTTTAAGTATAACACCTGGCTCTAGGCTGTGTTCTTTATAGGATTTCCGATGAGTCGAAGAAATTATGGTGAAACTTCACTATCGTCAGTCTGGGCTTTTTTCTTTTATGTCATAAGAAATTCCGTATGTTAAGTAATTATCATTGCTTTAAGATATTTTTTTATGATTTTTTCTCAAAGCTTTTTAAACCGGAACACAAGAATTACTATACTGCCGACTGGAAAGAAATCTACTTGGTTTTACTAACCTCCAAGAACCTATACAAGATATTTATAATTGCACCAGAAGTGTCAATGTTTTTTCATTCCAACTCACGACCGTATTTCTAATTGTGCTTAGTCATAGTTCTCGCTCGTTTTAGTCCCTTCGTAACACATTCATAAGTCACATTAGCCGAGTAGTTGGATGGTCGGAATTTCGAGTCAAGAGACCCGAGTTCAATCCCCAGATGGCAGGCTCGTACCAATTCGGTTTTTCAAAAACTTATGTACGAATTATCGTATATATTAAACTTATATCGTTGGCTTGGGCATAACGATGGCGACGGGCTCACCACCCGTCACATTGTCCCGAAAATATCTTCGGTGGAAGGAGGGTCAAAGGGGCTATATGTGTAGACTAGACCTCTGTCTATGACATCTTCGATGACATCTTCACGCAATTCCCAATACAGGGGGTATTGAGAATTGCGTGAAGATGTCATCGAAGCAGCTATTTAAAATTCACTTAATACTAATTAGATTATTAATTTCATTTTACTTGCAGGGGCACCTGGTGATCCTCAATTGATCTCTCCGCCGCAATCATCTTTCAAAGAGGGTGACATCTTTATGGCGCAGTGCGTCGTGCCTAGCGGTAGACCAGCGGCCAGGATCAACTGGTTTTTAGGTAAGACTTTTAATTGCAATTTGTGTTATAATTGTTTTAAAGTCACAAAATAACATTGTTAGAATATGTGGCAAGAAGTGTGTGTGTAGATGTACTGTCTAGAATTACGAGATATTAATTTCAATCAAGGCCCTTCGTTAGTTATTTTGCATCCCCATTTTTGGTGTGTAATACTGACACGAAGATAGTAGATGTTATGAATGAATTAATCATCTGAGAATATTTCCGGAAAGAATTCACTTTCTATCTTTCAACATTATGAAAAGTGGATTGTGTAACTGTACATTTGATTCTGATTAACGGAGTAATGTCACGATAGCCGGGGTTGGGTGATCACAATTTGAGTCAAGAGATCTGAATTCGATCCCCAGGTGGTAGGCTCGTACCAATGGATTTATTCAATAAACTTATGTACGATTTATATCGTTGTCTTGAGCATAAAGACCGCGACCGGCTCACCGCTTGTCACGTCGTTCCGAAGAGGTGGGATGAAAGGACCTAATTGTCGAGACCTCAGTCTACCCCTGTATAAGGAATGGCGTGAACTATTAAAGCTAAATTTAATGATGTTATTCCACGTCAGTATGCCGAATTGTGCCATATTTTATTATTTTATAATTTATTATCCATGATCTTTTTGGGTAACTTATTTGTTAATTCACAGATGAGGAACAACTCCTGGCGGGCACCCACCAGCCGATAGTGACTACTGACCCCGGCAGTGACCTGCAGACCATCAGTCAGAACGTGAGCCGCGCTCTGACGGCCGACGACAGCGGCAAGAGGCTCGTGTGCCGCGCGGAGCACGAGAGTCTGGACAAGCCCAAAGAGGCGAGCAGACAGCTGCTCGTGCACTGTAAGTGTCTATATAGCTTTATTGCCATGGGTAGAAAACGGAGCCTGGTACCGTTATTAATACGTGGGGAAATACCTAACGTATACCCACCCCCGTGGAGGCATTGATGTCGGCCTCGCACCGACTAAAACCCCACGTTGTTCCGCCATCGCCACGTGTTGCCAGAGCCACGGGAACTATCTGGCATACATACTTGACCCCACCCGTACTTGCCGCCCAAGACAGCTTCACCTAGGAAGTAGGAATGGCTCATCTCCTTCTCCCACCAGGATAGACGCACCTTCTTGGCCTTGAAACCCACTTGGGTGACGAGCACATTTCCCAATCCGCCTGATGGTTAGCTGCAGCCTATGGACTCTGACCTGCATGCAACATCAGTAGCAATAATTTATAGAAATGTATTTATCAAACCTTAGTGTCAAATTATATATGATTGTGGTCGAGGTCAGAGTTGCGAACTTAAAACTAATCAAAACAAAAATAATACATAAAAATTAAGTTTAAGCTGAATAATAAATATTTTAAACAATAAACACAATGAAAGATTCAATGTGCATATTCCTGTGCTGAGGCTCTTAATAAACACTGATGGATACTTCATGTTATCATTTAAAAGGTGACTACCAGTATACTTTTTTTCCACAGACCCACCAAAGCGTTTAGAAGACAGCCCCAGCATCACTATCTTCGGTCTGAAGCTGTCAGCGGAGGGTCTGCTCAACGTGACCGTGCGCTCGAACCCGCGCCCTCGCGCCGAGTGGACCATCGGAGACCTGAAGCTCGTCGCCCCACAGAAAAATGAGGACGGCACTATCGAAGCGCTGGAGCCCATCCATTTGGTAAATATCCACTATTGTCATGATTGACTTAAACACAAATAATATTTAAATAAATACATACATCTCATGCATTGCTCCGATCCCAAAGCCTTAGCACGCGTGTTATGGAATCGGAAACATTGAAGGAACCAAGAACAAATAAAAAAATAAAAAAAGTGTTTTCTTCATCCGACAATGACTTTTAATTTTGTCTCGTGTGCTTATAGACTAGTTCCTTGCTATACCAATCCTACCTATCATTATAAACGTTAGATGTAAAATCCTGTCTAAATACTAAATATTATCTAAATAGCTATAGTAAATTCTGCACCGATGTTTAAATTTATGTAAATGTCATACAAAATAAACTTATGTTGTGAATAAGACGCGCATTTTTTCTCTGAAACGGCCAAACTTATTATATTAAAATTGTTTAAGTAGCAATCTTACTATTAAGCTAACTCCTGAAATGATCCCCTATAATTTCTAAATTAATATTATGTCCATTATTAGTGGTAATATAATGGCAACTAGCACTCTAAAACTTTTTTTTTGATTACTTGAACCGAACCCGAATTCGTCTTCGGTGTCGTAGCCTAAAACCCTTTCGCTTATATTTTTATTTTCTGACACATTTTAGTTGTAATCAATCTAGTTGAACAGGACACACCTTTTAAGTGGGAAAACCAACTGTGCCAGTAGGCCCCACTCTTGCATAACAACATACATACACATTATTTCACATTAATCAAAAGTAGCACATAATTCTGTGATTTTTGTACGTTTGTTATATATTCCTGAAGTGTAAAAGCGTGTAATTTCTGTGTTAGTTAGCAGCCAACCAAGAACAAAGCTGACATTACATTTGCTTATCGTTAATTCATTACAGCATCGCCAGGTTAAGAATGTTACAAAAAACCTTGTGTCGTTTTTCGTTCGTTCGTTCGTTTGCGTTTCGTAAACTCTGAGAACAAAGAAATCTATCAAAACGTTGTGTTTACTTTTTTTTGCACTAACTGATTCATCCAACAGGGCGGGGGCTATTACAATGTGACGCTGCTGCTCTCCCGAGTGGCCAAGGAGGACGTGGACCGCACCTATTACCTAACCGTCGTCAATGACCTGGGCGGCGAAGACTTCTCCGTGCGCCTCAGCACGATGGACGAACCGGCTGGTAAGCCGACATGTATTATTTAAATTATATTTCGCTACTAAATTCAATTGATACCTGTTATAAAAAGGTGTTCATATTTTTGCTCGTGCAAATTACATTTTGTCGGTTAATATTGGTATTAACAATAATAGTTACTATAATTCTATATAATATAAATGAATGTATGTAACAATCATGAGTCTCGAGGTGAATGCTTCTTTTAAATTATGTATGTAATAGGCACCTATTTCAGGAACAATATTGTAAACACAAAAAGCATTAATATTCTCGTTGTAAAGCGGTGTTGGGTTTTTATTAATAGTTGGTACACTGTGGTATTTTATTTAAAAAATAATTTACGTTTTATAATTGGCCATATAATATATATTGGAGAAGCATATTCTCGGACATTTTTAAATATATTTTAGCAATCGTCGACACATTTTTAGTAACAAAAACTCTAAGACGTTATTTTATATTGTGTAAAAATTATACTTTTTTTACAATAAACTATCTATAATAACAATAAGATTCCCTAACAAATCTAAATAATAGCGTTCCATCAAACGAGGTTGCTTCCCGTTACTTAACTAAAACTGAACACAATCTTGCTAAACTAAAGTCAAGCAAAATTGTGTTAAAGTTAGTCTAGTTCTCAGTAATTAATAATTACAAAATAAAACATCGATGTCGACACTTTTTTGCATGTCGCATTGCTATGATGTAATAATAACATAGTACTTTCACCAACTAGGACGCGTATTGTTTGGAAGAAAATTAGTGGGATTAATTATAAACATACGCAGCGCTTCGATCGCTTCTCTTTGAGCTATATCAGCAAGTATTTTCTTGAGGAACAAAAAAGACAGAATATGTGCATTTTTCTTATTTAATACGGCGATATTACTCGCAATAACGAATAAATACAAACAATAAAAACAAACGGCGAATAAACTCAGGCGATATTTTACGGAAATTCATTATTATAAAGTTGTTATTAAATAATTACATTGCATCATTCCACATGCAAATCGTGAAATGGTGAATACTGCATTAATTATTTAATAGCTACTTTAAGTGTTTTCTTCGCTATATTTAAACTCTTTTTAGAGATTAAATTAGTACCCATTTTTAACAAGATTTCGGTGGAAAACTGAATATTTTTATAAAATTTCCTTTACTCTTACTGTAGTAGACAAATATCATAAAGGAATATGTGTAACGTGTGATAAATTTTTAAATTATTATTTTTACAATTTATGATATACACATTATTGTCATTATATTTTCACAGCCCGTAAAGCAAAATCTTCGTTTTTGGTAATCGATATTTATGGTAAGAAATTATTCTAGGAATGCTAGCTTACAATGAATGAGTATGCCATTGATTTTTTTTTATTTCAAAGAGAAGGCCTGACTATAAATGTTTAAGGTAGTAGTGCAACATGATCTAATTGAAAGAAAAAAATCGTACGATCGTTTATTCAAAAATGTTAAGATCGATTATGTTTTAGGCATGCTTCAAACTTACTTTCATTTCTTTTTATTCCTAATCATTTGACATCTGTATCTTTAAAGATTGCATGTAAGTTAATAATGCTGTAGTTAGTTCATTATGAAATTGTAGGTATACATCTATACATACTCCTCAAATGATAGGCCTGGTAACCATGCATTTGAAGTGACATATTTTAATGTAGTGCCTGTTTGCTTTCTGTATCATCTGTGTCTTGTTCTTTCTATTTCTAAGTATCATTGTGGTCGTAGTATTTTGATATTAGTCGTATGCTACAAAACAAAGAAAGTATGTTCGTGTGTATAAATTTGTTATTTATCAGACTTTTTGTTGATAAACGAATCAGTTTATCAACAAAAAGTCTGATAAATAACGAATATTATTTTTACTATAATATAAGACATTTATCTAAGAGCATTGGTACTTTCGCAGTACTTATACTTACTCTATACGCGAATAGCCTAGGTTCGACGCCCGGATCGCCACGACTAAAATTATTTTTAGCAATTTTAAGTGCTGAAACTACCACGATGTCGGAGAAAGAAAACATCCCGAGGAAATCCGCTCTTTTGTGACGTAATTAAAAAGTTATTATTTTGAGGTCGTGCAAGGTGCCGCCAACAAACTCTGATGCATATTGGACGGACGTCCCCTGCTCAAATCTCTTCTATATACATGAGAGACGTCCTTTAATCAGCATTAGTCATTCACAGGCTGCTACTACATTTACGCTTCTCGGTTTCAGATATTATGTATAAAACGGTTTATACGCTAAAGCCTTGCCAAGTAAGCTTCTGTAAAGGTTAACTTTGTTACCGGAAATGGTCGGAAGATTTTTATGAGGTCTACAGTAAATTTTAATTTAATAAATGTGTTCATTACTATAGGCGTGGAACTGGAAACGGGAGCGATTGTGGGGATCGTGATCGCCGTATTGGTTCTACTCATCGCCATTTTCCTCATCGTGTTCGCTAAAGCCACCGACAGATGGTGCTTTGCAGGTTAGTACTTTTTACTGTTATGAATATTGTATCTAGTTTTACGGAATCGTTTGCACTGTATTTGTGTATCGCATTTTATATTTTTAACATACTGCAACTACTTCTTTTTCGTAGATATGACAGAGTTAATACATACGCTTCCGTAAAATATTACGAATGGATGATAATTGAAATATATTTTGTCTTGTGTCTCCCCTAGTTTGATCACAACTAACTAAAAAAAGGTCTGGGCGGATTATTTTTAATTTTATTAGCCGTACCGTCCTGTATAAGCGTAAGCTATCAACTTCGATCATAATTTAAGAAAAAAATCATTTTTTTTTTCAAACAAATGCCGACATCAAAGCAAATAAGGGAATACTAATACTTATTCTAAGCTGCTTTTCGTATTTCGCATCGCCATACTTTAAACTCTGCTTAATTTATACGAATTAGATTTGCCTGCAAATTACATTACAGTAAAATGGTATAAAAAAATAATCACTACGAAGATCTATGTTAAAGTTCGAATCGATAGCTTACCTTAGTCCCGTGATGCATTTTGTCATTTGAACTTGCTTCTTTATGCGCTTTCATATCCATTTCTTTTATTTAGGCATGCCCCCTTTAATGCTACAATTAAAAAAACAACAAGACTAATAAAAATGAATATCCAACAGGCTCAGGGGCGGTTGGTCGATAGGTAAACACTAGAAATTCTTTAATTACACAAATATCTCACAGACTTGTCACGTGTTATAAGCTCACCTTATATTATTTAATGGTTCTAAATATATCGTTAATGGAGTGGGCGAGTCATGTCTGAAATTTAATATTTAAAAAGGTCCTTGTTAATGTTAACTTTTCAAAAACCGTATTTGCTTTATGTTATTCAGTAATGTACCTTATGTCAGGGATTGCGCATAGACGAATATGGCGATGGTAAGAGTTATGATGTATTACTGGGCGAAAAAAATAATAAAGACGAAAAGAAGTTATGGAAAGTAAACAAAAAAACATTTTGGAAAGCCTGTTTGAACCTGGTGTATGCTCTCAATCGTATTAAATAAACACATGTATCTAACATTGTATTTACGAACAATCGGGTGAAAATAACCTTTAAAGTAAAATTTAAAAGGTGATGCAACCGAAAAGGCGCGGGGATAAAGGTCCGAAGGGTCCCTCAAAAAGGTAGTGGCTACAGCCACCCCAAAATCGACCAAGTGCGAGACGTATTTTGAACTATCTCATGATCCATATAATGCATTCGTAAAAAAGAAATCATTTATTAAGCACTTCGCTGCGTTCCAAATCACGCACGATTGATTGCTTTTTTTATTTTTGTCTTATTAAGGCATTAGTTAAGTTGAGGGTATGACCATCGTGTCCACAATGGTGGGTCGTTGATAAAATATTTAGAAAGTCTCTTATTTGCTCGTGAAGATGTATGAGGTGGCAGCTTATTTAAGCGTAGGTGTTGGTTTCTAGACGTATTTTGATAACAGAATAGTGGCAATACTAATAACGTTTGCAATGTTTGCATCTGGATACCGGACTCGAACCTGCGACAGTCGATGTCCTATCAACGCGTATTAAAATTAACTTAACGCAAATACGGTTTTATTTAAGATTTAAGTAAATTATTGTATATTCTATTGAGGTTTCAAATATTTCAAATAGGCTTCCCTACTTTTATGTACGGTCTACTTATATTCTAAGCATTATTTTGTTTGTGTAGTAATTGTTTGGCTGATGTAGATTTAGAAAATAAGAAGTGTAACTTGGCAGTGTCTTATTTTTGCAAAATTGACCTTGTGCTTGTAAATGTTTTGTGTAGATTTATATGTAATTTGAATAAAATTATCGTTACTAGGTTGAATTTTGTGATTTTTACTGTATAGCAATATATTAAGCGATCAAGAACCCTTATACGGAATCGTAAACCATTTTTATTGAATGTTGCATGACTTATTTTCTAAGTCCTTTTGACGCACGCATTGGTGAATGGTTTTGTGTTATTATTCTGTATTATCTTCTACCCTCTTTTCTTACTATAGAGCATGATTAAATTTAACATTTAAATTGTGCATGAATAAATATTTTTAAAAGTTTAATGTGGTATTAGCGATCATGAATTTTAATTCAAGGCTGAATTTCATTTGACTAATAAAATTAATTTATGGAAGTCACAAAATGTCATTTTTTTTGCTGTTATTTAAATCTTTTTATTAGTCAAATGGTGACATATTTTCGTAGTTTGCAGATCACGGTGGAGGATGTTCAATAATTTTAACCTGTGTGACTAACTTATGCCTGTAACATATAATTGCAGTTTTGTGTGTAGTTTTAACAGTCTTTTTTTAACATACAAAATGTGAATACACAAAATATTAAATAAACAACCAAACCAAACCAAAAATCAAAAACTATGAGTTCACTGTTTTAAATTATTTAACACATAAAATACTTCAACTTGTAATTTTTTTTAGTGATTTAAATTAAAAAGACAAATTTAATAAAAGCAAATACATGAATAATTTTAATAAAACCTTTTTAACCTAAAGCAATATTTTTTTGCGTTGATACATTAACAAAAGTTATCGGGGAGTTACGACAGTACAGTACAGTTGTTACAATTTACATCGTGATCTATCAGTCACGCAGAAATAAAAATAAATTATTGAAAATTAACTCTATTTTGCAACAATACTTCATTTTTATTTTATTTTATTATAACAATTTTTGGAAGTCACGATAGCCGAGTGGTTCGGTGGTCGGAATTTCAAGTCGAGAGACCCGAGTTCGATCCCCAGGTGGCAGTACCAATGAGTTTTCAAAAAACTTATGTACGAATTTCATCGTTGGCTTGGACATAAAGATGGCGACGGGCTCACCACCTGTCACGTTGTCCCGAAAATATATTCGGTGGAAGGTGGGTCAAAGGGACTTAATTGTCTAGACTTGACCTCTGTCTACCCCTGTATTGGGAATTGCGTGAAGATATTTTTTTATAATTTTTGGAACACTTATGCTAAATTAATTTAAAATAATTTATTTTTACATACACAGAAGGTATTATAACTTTTATGATTTCACTCAATCATAAAAGTATATTTTAATTAAGAATATTATATTTGTTCTGTTATTTTTAAACTAGAATAGACGTAATAGAATATTTACTGGCTGTTATTTTTATTTTTTGTTCTTATATTCTAAATTATTTACCGAAATCTATCTATTTTCTGCTGATGTAGGATAAAATGGTAGTCACGATAGCCGAGTGAAAGGGGCTGGCCTGGATTTCGAGTCGAGAGACCCGAGTTCGATCCCCAGGTGGCAGTACCAATGGGTTTTTTCAAAACCATGTACAATTCATATCGTTGGCTTGGACATAAAGACGACGACGGGCTCACCACCTGTCACGTTGTCCCGAAATATCTTCGGTGGAAGGTGGGTCGAACGGACTTTATTTTTTTATGTAGGATAAAAGATATATGCCAGTAGTTTTGTTTGTCTATATTTTTTTCTTTCTCGGCTAAATTTAATAAAATAAATCTATTATAATTATTTAAAGAATAGCATTAATTTACTTTCTCCATAAAATTTTTAAAAAGCGTAATTATTAAATTTGAATTTAACTAAAGAATTACAAAAATTAATTAACTAAAGAATTGCAAATTTAAATAATTAATTAAATTAATATAATTATGAATAATAACATAGTGAATTTATGGTTAAAATATTTTTGGACATAATAGAAGAATATCAAGGATTAAATAAACACATATTCTTAAATTTTGATGTTACAAAAAAACATAATATTCAGATTGTAAATCTAAAATATATATAAAATTTTAATACATGCATTTCTTTGCCTAAAAATGCTTCTAACGTCACTGTCTGTAAAAAAAATAACATTCGATATATAACTAGTAAATAATTTCGGGTACTGGTGTTTGTTTAATTTTCTGTATAGTCGTACACTTATGGCACTTGATCAATTCACATTTTAGTACATTTTCATCATCTCTAAGGGTACATTCTACTATTCACCGTGTGTATATTTACACGAGTTAGCCACCACTTAAAGCTAAATAACAAAGAGCAACATATTTGTTTTCGCTTAGCATACTGGGCGTACTACGGGTATTCTTGATCGCTTAACATATTGGTATGTGGCAGGGCGGTCGCACCGCACCGACATACCTGATGGAGCCGATTCTGAGGCGCCCCTGCCCCCTCACGATGACGTCAAGGGCTCCGAGAACCCCTCACACGACCATGGGGAGTACATCAGCAACGGAGACACAAAACACCCTGAAAAGAAACCCGACACTGCTGTCTAAATCGTAAGTTGAAAGCTGTCACTCAGTCGTCCCGAACACAATTGCCGATTTTAAAATCTTTAATAATGTTATCATTCCATCGCATCGACTTATTTCTGAGAGACAGCTTTGAACGCGACTGGAATTTAGTACGTTTGAAATTTGCACAAATGTGTTTCTATTGCCAGATGATGATTTTATCATGTATTGTTACTTATTCCTGTTAGCAACGACTGACGAATATTTGGATGATTTTACTTTAAACATTTCTATTAATTGCCATAGGAGAATGGCAGTAGGTAGTATAAACGGTTGCATCTACTGCCGCTTTTTGAAATAGATGTACGTAAGAAATATATAAATATTTGTCTTTTTCTCATGTTGTCCACCATTTAGAATGTTTACGCTACGATCGAGAGAGAAGCTAATCGTTTTTTCAAAAATTTATATTTACTGTTACAGAGCCTTAGCGATATAATTTTTTAATAAATCATTTTGTGAATCGTTACATAATGTACTGTAAAATCTACATTGTAACAGTTTCCCCAATACTGTTTATGTAGTCTGTGAAAGACACATCAAAAATTAAATCAGTTAAGAAATCAATAAAAGACTTAATTTTTCAGGAAATTACCAGAGGTAGAACAGGAGAACCCCTAAGGACTACTTAACAAAAATACTTTTTCTTTTCAGTAACGTTTGGACTCTTCTCTCGATTGCACTTCTAGACTAATAATGTTTCGATGTATTCGTAGTTGAATATAAAATAAGAATCTCGTTAAAATTATTAAAAAAAAAGTATATATCAATATTGTATTACAACGAATCCCAACGTGAATTGTTTAGACCGTCGTTTCTAATAATATACAAAATATAGTCACAAATACCGCTACTTAATACAGAATATGTAGAAAGATGAATTTTACACTATTTCTTAGATTATAATGAATTTTATAACTGTTTCGCGATGTACTGCTTGCGATTATTTAAGACTTTTATGTAAGTTTTATACAATAGACTTTTTTAAAAATGTTACATTACCTGTAGTTTCGTTCTTTTTCTAAAACTGTCTTATGTTAAATCCATGGCCGTACATAATTAATTTTAGTTTTATAGTAGGATTAAATTGTGTTCGTACCACCATTTTTACTTTTACTCATATAATTTTATAGTTCTTTGTGTATATAAATTGTAATAGAATCAAGTTTTTCAACTTTTTACATTAAGTTTACCTTAGTGACGATATTTTATTTATAAAATATTTGTAACAATATTACATGTTACATTCGAAATAAATGTTGTATATTCTTTCATAAATAAGTTTGATTAATAAATTGCAGAAAGTCAGATGAAAGAATCTCATTTTATGTAAAAAAAATGAACAATTAATTAAGTTTTAGTTTGTTAAGTCACCGTCATTGTGATTTTATGGTATTTTGTAATTAATACATTATGTACGTTTTAAGATTTTTTTGTACCAGATTAGTTAAGCATTAATAGGATAAAAATTTCCATTTCGCCTGTCAATTAAGTATATTAAAAGACACTGCCATTTTACACTTTGCCAAAAAGAACCGCTTTGAACATTAGGCTCGATTTCGTTTAGAAATTTTAAACAATCGAAAAGATTTTTTTTACAACACTGGTGAGCAAATTGCCAAATATGTATAATTTTAAATTTTTTATCTCTGTTATCCATTTAACCATTTCTTAATGAGCTGATTTCATTAAAATAAACTTTATATTGGAATTATTATTAATATTTTCTTATTACCCATGTTTTGAGTAATTTTAAAATTCTAAGCATTCTTTTGTTGATTTTCATTCAAAGAGCTTATTAACGCGCAAGCTAACGTAATTGCCAATTTGTTTGTATTAAAATTACAAACATGTAACCTCTCAGATTCTAAGATTTAGAGAGGATTGTGGAATTTATGCCAATCTTTATGGAATACTTAGTCGTAATGTTAAAGGAAAATTCGCATAAATGTTTATAACTAATAAATCTCAACGTTAAATGGATAATAATGAATTACGATTGAATATACCGTATTTATTAAATAAAGATAACTTTGTTTTATTTGCTAATATTTATTAGTTATTTTTACCCCTATTAAATCAAAATGTAGAAATCAAGTAACTTCAAAAAGTCAAAAAATTTAACACATTGCACAGCGGAAACATTGTCTCTGAGCCCTTATATTGTCCTTTCGCTTCCGAAATAAGGACGAAACCAAGGATATATACATTTTTCTATACTCAAGGAATATTAAAAATACATTTCAGTATACGCTACAAAGTATATGATAACTAATTAGGAAATATATACACACACTTCGGCAGTAAATGAAAATATTAGTGTAAAATGCCTAAAATATATCAAAATTCGAAATATATCTTCACGCAATTCCCAATACAGGGGTAGACAGAGGTCTAGTCTAGACAATTAAGTTCTTTCGACTCACCGTCCACCGAAGATATTTTCGGGACAACGTGACAGGTGGTGAGGTCGTCGCCGTCTTTATGATGAATGTTTACATGTATATAATATTTATCTATGTAAATATATATGTATTTTTGTAACTATATTGCACCATTGGCTTGGACACCAAGACGGTGATAGGATCATCACCTTTTTTGTACGTGAGGAAATACGTTACGTATGCCTGCCCTCGCTAGCCAGCATCGTGTGGTTTTTGTCGGGCTCACACCGAATAAAACTCCACGGTGTTCGGCCATTGCCGCATATTGGCGGGGCCTCGGGAAAGCTTTCGCACACATCCATGACCTCACTCGTGTTGGCTGCCCTAGACATCTGAAAACATTGGACTCTGCGGATAGAATGCATCTCCTCCCTTGCGACCTCCGTCCCTCCGACGACATTTCCACCGTGGACGAGTGGCGTATACACTGGTTAACAAGGTGTCGCCATCTCTGAGGAGGGTTCGATTCCCGGACGGGTCAATTTTCAAAGAACACTTTTTCTACATTTTCTCGGGTCTGGATTCTTCATTCTTTGTTTCTGATGCCTTAACACAAGTGCTTTAGCTGCTTACTTTGGGATCAGAGCAATGTATGTGATGTTGTATATGTATGTATTTATTAATTAAAAAAGAAAAGAAATAGTGGGAAAAGGCAACGAGGCAAACACTACCCGCCAAACAAAGCGGATCCGACTGCGTAAAAAATTATGATGTACAATGTTTGGAGCCCGGAGAAAAATATAGATTACTTTTTTCCCGGAAAATTTCGATAAAAAGCGTAAACGAAGTCGCGGTAAAATCAAATACAATTTACGTCACTATTCAACATATTAATGATTGATGCAATGATGTTCGTTAGTTTTTATGTAAAATATTCCCTAATACCAAATATATTGAACACTAAAATTTAAATCTAACGGTACATATTTAAGCTAAATAATTCATTATAATAAATAGCGCGAACGTATAATTCATTAAAATAATAGCGAGAAATAAATCAATGTTGTAACATTTTCCACACTTTTACTTTCCATTTTAAGCGGATGTCGCAGGCAAGCAAAAGGCTATTTATAACCTTCATCAAAGAAAGTCGAAAGAAAACTAACTTTATTTTCTTTAAAGTATTCTCAGACGGAACCGCGATGAAAAAAGGCTATTCAAGAAAATATAAGTATAATTTCTGAAGGACGTCTATATAACTATTTTATGCTCGAAATATTTAAAAATATAAGGTAAATTTATTAAGTAATGAATAGTATTTTTTGATATCAAATCTAATACTGCAATAAATAACATACAATAATAATAAGTCACGATAGCCGAGTTGTTGGGTGGTCGGAATTTCGAGTCGAGAGACCCGAGTTCGATCCCCAGGTGGCAGTACCAATGAGTTTTTCAAAAAAACTTATGTACGAATTTCATCGTTGGCTTGGACATAAAGACGGCGACGGGCTCACCACCTGTCACGTTGTCCCGAAAATATCTGCGGTGGAAGGTGGGTCAAAGGGACTTAATTGTCTAGACTTGACCTCTGTCTACCCCTGTATTTGGAATTGCGTGAAGATATTTATCATTATTTATAATACTGCTTACACTCATGTACACATGCTTATATTGCGAGGCATTATTTGCCTCGTTAATTAATCGATATTTAGACATACATACATAACGGCCTGTAAAAGTCCACAGGAAGACATAAGCCTCTCCGTAAGTAAAATTCGTCATAATTGCTATACATCTTAAGCGGATTGGCAACAGTACTAGACACCTCATATCTTAGACGCCGCTGTCTGTTTTCTGTCACCTTCCTTTTCGAGGTTCATACATATACTAACAGTTAAATGCCTTTGAGCCACTCTAAGAGTAAATAGTCGTTTCTTAATGCTACTTTTTACTAAAATGCCACCAGCGTAAGTCATTGGTGCCTGAACTGTTTTACAGGCAATACCATACGATATGTCAATATGTTGAAAATAACCAAAAAAAATATATAGATTTGGTTAATGGGTAATTATTAATTAGATGTTAAGTTATTTAAATAATTATTGTTAAATTTTGAATATTTTTGTATTACCTGTCTAATGGTCTGTTCACGTAAAAACTGAATATCTGTTTAGGAAATCAATAGAGTACCTGGCCACTAATATTTAGCCCTTATTTGCATTCACTATTTCATATCTTTCACTATCTATTGCAATCACTTTTACCCGACCCTGATATATTTAAATTTATTGATTTTAAAATTTTGTAAGGATGTAGTCCTTAGGAAAATGCTGGAAATATCAATAAGCATTTTGTTTAAAAAAAAAACTAAATTTATTCATATTGAACTAACAGGTAGCAACGGAGTACGAGACCACACTAAGAGCTCCGGAGAATCGTGAGTATTTTATACTGTTCTTAATTTTAATCGAAACAATACACTAACTCTAACTCACATAAGCAATTTCAGTTACACAGTACATGGCAAAAATAAAATATTTCTTTCTGTAAGGACGCCGGCTGGGGATGTGCTTTTAGAAATTGACATGGCGCAACCATCCAGAACGTATGTTAAAAACAATTGCATTTATCTGCACTAATGGCGTGTTATGTTGTTTGAACGTATCTAAATGCACATGCCCATCAAGTTACAAATATTATACATGCATGCTTAGCATTCCAAGGATTTAACATTAAAATTCCTATAAAAATTAAAACTTCTTTCTCCTCCTTATTCATTAAAAAAAGACCCATAGAAACATAAACCACCTTATGAACATTGTGGTTGACGTAAAAAATAAGTTACGTAAATTTGCATTTTACAGAATAAAGTTACACAAACATTACGCTAAAAATATGGTAATTTAACATATAATGGAAAATTTAATTCTCAACAGTTTTTCATATATTTAACAGTGGTAGAGCCACGCATCAGCATTTGTTGTTGCATGAGTGGGCCGGCTCGACCGGGGAAATACCACGACCTCACAGAATACCGGCGTGAAGTAGAAGTCTAACAAACTTCTGCGTTTCGTCTGGTGAGTGCAGGTAACCGGAGGCACTCACACCGAGGGGGGTGAAAAAAAATAATTCCGTAATTACGTAGAATTTGGAGAACTCTAAAAAGCTTAACCTATATGCTATATGCTTTGTGATTCGCAACATATGTTATGATAACAGATTTTTAAAGCTGCGCATTTTATAATTTTTAACATTTGTTTTTCACGCCAGTAGTTTTAAGTTTCAAGTATCTTGTAGTATTTTAGTTATACATATATTTAATTTCTAAAAACTATACCATAATCAGGTCCAATATAGAGTAAAATTAAAATCACTGCATGTTAGAAAAGCAAAACATCTATCAAATTGAATTAAGCGTAACAAAATTAACGTTTCGCTGCTTTTATCACATGTATTCCTATAAGTAGTTATTTTAATTTAAAACTGGCACACTCCCGTGGCTTTGCTACGCACAGTACATAAGATTGTACTCACTACGTGTGTCATATACTTACTTATTGCAAATGGTTTTTATAAATGTGTGTATGCACCTCGTAACACAATAATAACACGAAGCACCGGTCAGTAGCGACACGGAGAGTGCTGTGGGAGGGCGGGAGCGGTCACGTCTGGGCGCGTTAGGCGCACGCATGCGGGCCGCCCTACCACGCGCTCGTGACAGAGTGCAGGCGACTGAACCCAGGACGGAGACTGATGATAAGGTGTGTATATAGCTTAAACACCACAGTTTTATTGTTGGCTTTGTGACTTATCTCACGAAGTGTGAGTACAAGGTGAAAGAAGTCAAAGTGAAAATTCACACAATAGTACACATTCGTGCAGAATTTTCGACACCTATTTTACGTAAAGAAAGAATAAATTACTTAGAGCTTCTAATTTGAATCCCGCCTCACACACTGTGCGAGGCGGGACGCGAGCGCGAACTCATTCCACTCACCCTGATGAAGAACCTCCGATAGGTCTGAAACTAGTCGGTACCACGCCGATTATTATAACGTGAGTTAAGCCATTTTAAACTATTTGATTAAACTTTTTGTTTCAAGAAAGTTAAAGTAATAACTAACTTCTAATTTGAATAGTAGGGTTCCAATTACAGGACATTTTGTTTATTGCTTTATCGCCGCGCTCCTCTCTCAACAATAACAAACAAACCTAAATATAAATATCAAAGCGGGTGTAGGCTGTGCTCTCGTCGCGTTAGTTATAACATTTAATTTATTTAGAATGAAATATAACCTGTGGGAGACTGTGTAGTCATTATGAGGCATTCTGTCTTAGGCATAGTGTACGCAATGCTCGTTGCTATTGATATTATCCTACTCCCATAATAGAACGAGATAAGATTGACGTATGGAGAAAGAACGCTTAATCTGACTTACAATTTGTATCTACAGGAAGAAAAGAAGGGCGTAGTTTACGCCGAGCTGCAACTTGGCGAGCAAACGGCTGAGAAGCCTCCACCGCCCTCCACTGAATACGCCGAGATTGTTTACACAGATCAAAACCAGCAGAAGGAAACTAAAGAATAAATAATACCATCACCGTAAAAATAAACACTCATTCCTTCATTACTTCATAATTCCATACATTCACCAAACTCATAAACCATGAAATTTAAGAAAAACCTAATTACAAAAAATTTTAATGTTGAAATTTGAGTAAGCACTAAGTAGAAAGTTAGCGTTATGAAACAATAAAATTGACCCAACAAAAAAGTTTAGTAATCTGTATGTAAATCATCACAAAACATTCGTAACTAAAACTCCACCGAAAGTAACATATTTATTACAAATATTAAATTTTAATTCATATTTTATAGTAAGCTGTGTGTGTATTATAATTATGAGCTTACTCGTATATCATATAAAACTTTTAATTGTAAGAAAATTATTATTCTTATACGCAATCAAGAATACATACTTATTTCCTTAGATTATATAAATATAATGATCCATTTTAGTTGTATATTTGAGTTTAAATGGTAAACCGAATGTAATCTCTCATTATATTCCTAATTATTAGTAGATATATTTGTGTGTGCTTTGAATTGATTATGTGTATCAATGTGTAAGATGGTAGTGTTTAAGTAATTTATGACACCTAAAAATATTAAAACATATTCTTACCTATATTTCATAATCATCATACTTAAATTTATCAGTACCTTTATTTAATTTAAAATAAAGTACTCGTACATATTTCAAAACTTCTTTATAAAAACCAGAAATAATTCATCTAGTAAAAATCCTTAAGTTTTATTTACAAATTTGTATTGTGTTTGTACCTAATCAATATAACATAGATATATACATGTAATGTAATTATTTTAAATTATTTGTCAAACACTAAAACAGTTTTTTTTCTAGAATAATTAATCACTTTAATATTTTTAAAAATTGTATTTAAAATTAATTTGCATGAGCATAGATAATTATTATTCAATGAAGTACAATATTTGGCAAACTTTATAAAATCGAGTGAAAAGTAAAATATTTTTCCCTGCTTTTACAATATACACATTGTGAAATAAAACAAAGAAATTTGCCCTTTTTATTGTGGATCTGTATAATACCTATCTAAACACAATTTCTATAACGAAATCGTTTTAACTTTGTTTATATTTTGGGAGACTTAAGTTTTATTTAGATTTAAGCTCAAACCAGGGTTGAAAAACTGAGGAGGCTTTTAATTAAGAATCCCATATTTACATTGTTAATTCTGCTTTAAGGTACAAAATATTATTTTTATATAATTTTATAATTAATATAAGTATATAATAATTAGCTCAATTTTGAGTCTGATTACATTTTATTAAGTCCGTCCTTTATATCAAGAGTTACTTTAATTAATATATTTTGACTAATTGTATTTTAATTAGTATTTATAGTTTTGGGTGCTGATTACATTAATATTTCATTACCAGTAGTCTACTTTGTATGTCTATTAAATTCTTAATGCGTGGTTGAGTTCACATTAGCCCATTCGTTGGGTTGATTTATATTATAACCTTTAATAATATTTTCTAAAGATCTGTTCTAAATTATCTTCATTATAAAATTGAAAATAATTATTTTGTATTTAATTAACCATTCCATGCCATTTATATCAAATTAAATAATACATTGCTTACATTTGTAATTTAAGTATTATTGCTTCTTTCACCTGTAAGTTTCAATTCATGAATTTTGTATAGGTAAGTTTTAATATAATGTTTGTTAGCTGTTTACTTCCACTCTACTATTTTAAATAGAAATTTAAATAATATTATATTAGATAGGTATATAAGTTTTTTTTTTATTTTATAAATTTATTTTTATAATCTCTTTTCGTATTTCGATGTCTCCGAAATTTATTACAATTTTATAATATTTCGTTTACTCGGAACTTATGCTTGGTTAAAATCTTTATTTCAATGTTTCACGAATGTAATAATCAAACAAAACATCGATATTAATTTCGATTTTCCAGGCGTTACATTTACCAATTTTAACGTCTTCGCGTGATTTTCTGCTTATTATACATGTAGCTCTGCTACATATAATGTTTCCTTTAGTGTATCTTTCATAATATGTATGACAACATAGTTTATTATTTTATCACGCGATATTATTTATGAAAGAAATATTCTATTTAGAATTTCTTTATTTTTTACATTTTCATAAGTACTTAAGATAACTACAAGATCTTTTATATTATTGTAGAATTAAATGTGTCATTATCACGACTATTGTTTTTATTACTAGTCCATTTATCACTTATCATAATCTCGTAAGGGAGAATTTGCCATAATGGCCAAGCTTGGCAAGCGAACCAGTGATCGCAGTACCAGACACTAATCACGTTATAGGCCTGTCGCCGGTCTGATCTGAATTATGAAATTTTGACCTACAATTTTTTTCGGTTTCTACCGGTCGCAAATTACATTTTTATTTGTTTTAAATTCAGAAGCAGAATCTAGTTCAGTTTTAAAAATAGCAGCAGTTTAGTTTTAAAAAATTCAGCAACCTGCATTACAATGTACGAAATATTGAGTAGGTACAGACTGGACAGGTGCATTTTGAAAACGAAATAATAACCTTCATAATGTTGATCATTTATTTATTACATTATTATAATTATATACATACTATTTACTTTCCATACAATTTTCTATAAAAAAAAACATTATGTACAATGCATCATGTCAATCTAATCTTCATTGAATACTGTCACGATAGCCGAGTTGTTGGGTGGTCGGAATTTCGAGTCGAGAGACCCGAGTTCGATCCCCAGGTGGCAGTACCAATGAGTTTCTCAAAAACTTATGTACGAATTTCATCGTTGGCTTGGACATAAAGGCGGCGACGGGCTCACCACCTGTCACGTTGTCCCAAAAATATCTTCGGTGGAAGGTGGGTCAAAGGGACTTAATTGTCTAGACTTGACCTCTGGCTACCCCTGTATTGGGAATTGCGTGAAGATATTGAATACTGTGCCTGCATAATTTCCTACAATTGCGAAATTGATTATAGATTGAAATTAATCTAATGAGACCTCTTACAACATTAAACAAATCTTTTCTTCGAAAACCAATTTGACTAAAATAACCTAAAAAGTTAGCGCGAAACTCTATCGTTAGCCATTCCCGCCATTTCAAACGATAGCAGAGCAGCGAGATCGTAAAGACAGTAAGCAGAATAGTAAATGTGTAAATTCAAACTGAGAATAAAATATTATGGTCATCCTGCAAGTAGCTGTACGGTAAAGAATAAACACTATGAATGACACCATGCACACATGCACAATCAAATCATTTATTCATCGATATAAGTAACATATATTACATCCATCGATTGCAATTTTTAATCTACCGCGGTTTTAAATTTTTAATCTATCAATTTTCAATCTATCAATTTGTAATCGCGCAACTTGTACCGTATCAACAAACATATATTAAAGAGGGACCTATTTATAATTTTATAATAACTTATCAACAGATATTACATAACAAAATGGGAAAAACAAAATTAAAAAAACGAATAATTTAATGCGGTATACCACTATCCTGGCGTTTATATAATACCGCGGACTGACCCTTTCGAGGCAGCAGGGAGATAAAGGCGAAATAACCGCCCTAAAAAACAATCTGGTCTCCAAATATCTGTCCCATGCTACTTATTCTTCTCACAATAACTGTTCTTCCTTCAAAATGTTCAAATGTTAACAGTTAATACTGGCGTCTACTCTGCTTCGCTGAATTCCTTTCTTGTTAAATACGTAATAAAGAAAACTCTTGTGGTGTTTATGTATTATATACTCTTTGGGTTAGTCTATGTGGCTTTTATGAAATGACAAAAACAATATCGGATTTTTTACAATATATTTTCGGTAGTGATACATAGCTTCTCATATTAAAGTATATATCAAGCTACATAGCATTAAAATATACAATTTAAATATTTTTTGTATAGTGTGGTGAATTTACTAGTTCCGGACTATGTACTTAATACTGATAGATTCAGGACAGGTCAGAAGGTCTAGACATCGTAGTCCTTTTGATCCACATTTCACCAGAACTTTGATGGAGGGGCTATATAGCAAGCTATTCAAAAAATTAAAATTCTTTAAAATGTGATGTAGTGAGTCAGGTAGTAACCAACTAAACCGTTTTTAATTCCCCAATAGCTTTACCCCCGTAAGGCTAAACTAAGTGCCCGAATCGTCGCAAGGCTCTAACTTTATTTTCTTATTTATAACATTCTCCCAAACGATTCGAGCCACACTTGCGTCCGTGTCGGAGCAGTTGTATGTATCGTGCGGATGCTTCCGCGTGTAGTGTCTCAGCACGTTCTGCCTGTGAGAGAATGTCTTCGGGCATATTCCGCATTTGAATGGCTTCTCTTTTGTATGCGTCCTCAGGTGATACCTCAGACGACTCTCCTTAGGAAACTTCTTGTGACAAATCTCACAAACTAAACGCTTCACCTTCTCGTGTCTCTGAGCGTGTCTTTGCATGTTGTGCTTATGTGAGAATAGTTTGTTGCAGACCGGGCACGAGTATGGTTTCTCACCCGTATGCACTCGCATATGCGGCTTAATCAGTCCCGCATGCGTGAAATTCTTCTTGCATATCTTACATGAAAACGGCTTATTGTCATTATGGAGCTGAACGTGACGTATCAATGTTGACTTGTACTTGAAATTCGTTTTACAGGTCTCGCAGGAATACGGTCGCTCCGTTGTGTGCCTCCTGAGATGACTTCGCAGTAGAAATATCTTTTTGAATACTTTATTGCAAATATTACACACAATAGGTTCATCTATGGGCCTCTTACAGCATTTTTTACCTTGATGCTTTACTAAATTACCCCGTACCGCAAAACTTCGGTGACACACATCACACCTGAACGGTTTCTCAACTAAATGTATACGTTTGTGCTGCTGTAAATTTGAGGTAGTTTTAAATTTCTTATCGCATTGGTCACATTGGTAACGTTTTACCTCCATATGTATGTGTTGATGTTTCTTCAGATGCGCAATCTTAGTAAATTCGCGAAAACATATCTTGCATTGTAGTCCTTCGTCATCGTGCATCAACAAGTGCCATTGCAACAGCTTGTTGTTTGCGTAGCTCTTGTGACATACAGGACAATATTTCGATGTAGAATTCAAGTTTTCTTCTGCTTCTGTAATCCAAAAAAAATGATTTCAAAAAATTTATGTAAATTAAAAAAATCGATATCAAATTATTGAAAAATGCATAAGAAATGCAAACCTATATAATATCATATGTATTGAAATTTGAAATGCATATTAAAATTTTAAATGTACGGAAGTTAAAGGAAATTAAGAATTTCTTTCAAGGGAAACAGAAGAACAGAAATTGGCTATGAGTTGTGTGCAGCTACCAATTGAAGGATGATGCCAGAAGATATATCGTCAATAATATTTGACCATAGTGTGATATAACCCCGACAACAACTGACATACACGCTTCACATATATGCACAATTTGCTACAGCATACATATTCATTTTGATGATTTTTACAATATTTACCAACAATGAAAGTGCTTATAACAGTCAATAAAAGAAATTATTCATTGCCCGTCCACAACAGTGTTAGAACAACTTCTTTTTATTTGTGGCCTCACTTGATAGAATATTATTATTTTTGATCTTCACGTATTTCCCAATGGCTGTAGAAACTGAAGTAGTAGGTACAGTGCCGATATTAGTAGTTAGAGGTCAAGACAATTTAGTCATTTCAGAGGATCTTACATGGAACAATGTTGCAGATGTGTGTCTTTCAGTGATCCTGTCGCTTTCTAAGGGTTCATGCCAATGATACACATCGTACGTAAGTTTAGAAGAAAAAAAACAGTAGGAGGCTTTCTCTTGCAATTAATTTTGGGTATCCTAGCTCTAATACCGATCACCCAACTATCCCACAGCCGAACTAAATTTGCGAAGACTCGCAAGCCCGAGGTAGCCGCGCCAAGTGGGCTTGGTCAGGGAAACACGTAGTCTTCTTCGCCAGCGCTTGTGCTGGAGCAACTGTGCCGAGGCCTGGCCTCTTCCTGTGGTTGCGATCCCCTCCCATTAATACGGATTGGATATGGGCTTTAGTTGCGGGCATTGCCCTGTGGTATCCATGACGATGGACCATGGTATCCATCCCGCGATCGAGCTCAGTCAAGATGCTCTTCCCTCCGGTTTACCGTACGGGGCCCTCCCCATGGAGGGTGGCCCCCGGACTTCCTCCCAAAGGCTGGAGACGGCTTTTATGTTGGACGCTGGGCGTGACTCGTCCACCGGTCTCCGCTTAAGCTGGGCTCTCGCACATCCTGGAAGCTAGCGACGGTAGAGCCCAGCGCGGCGTACGTCAGCTTGATGCGCAAGTACAACTTGTAGACGTTCAGCTTCAACTTCAACGGTAAGATGGACTTGAGGACGGTGTCGTTTACGTGGTGAACCATGCAATGTTCTGTCTATGGTCACGCACAGTTATTTGACCTTGCGCGAGCTCCTTGTCGGGCAAGTTTTGGCGCTGAGTTTTGGCAGCGGAAGCCTTTGGGGCTGTCCGAGTAGTAGGCCTGCGTCTTGTCGACGGCCTGTCCCGCGGGACGGGGGGTGACGGACGGCAGGAAGTACGGGACGGGGGTGGGCATACGTTTGGTGTTTCCCCTCCCCAAGAAAGGTGTGATGAACAGTACACGCCTTGCGATACATATCGTAGTGCTGGTACTGTGATATTTGGCTGCAAAACCTAAGTTGGGTGGAGAAAGCAGAAAAGCGAACTGAATGAAGTAGAAATGTGATCTCTTTGAAAACTGTCCGACATTATCTTAACCGACCAAAAAATATCATAATCTGCAGTGTTTAAAAGATAACCTTATCAATAAAATGGATATAGGCAGGCATTGATGTCCATGTTAACCAAATGAGTGAAGGCCATATGGTAAAGGAAATATACAGCATGAAGTTAACAATAAAAGGAATTAAGGATAAGGATAAGATTAATTATTGTTATATATTTATCCATATGCCAAAAGATATATAATAAAAATAAAACATTTATTACACACACAGTTATGTAGGTAGAAAAGAAAATTACTTTAAAAACATTATTATGACATACTATATTTTCAGGGCTTACCTTCTTTATCACTTAATTCTGGTGAGTTTTCCTGTTCTTCCGTAGGCATGATTGTCACCTCAATTTTTGGAGCCTAGATAAAAAATCTTTTTAGTCCATTGGTTTTTTTATCATTGTATTGTAGGCAAGTGGGATAGGATCACTCCATGGGGTGGCACAAATAAAATTGTTAATTACAATTTTAAGTGCCGAATTAAGTACAAGCTTGGAAGTTAAGGTAATCAATATGTGGAAATCAGGTTTTGGTGTGTTGTTGTCACTACACATTTTTCTACCTAAGAAATAACAATAATTCTTTTAGTATTGTTATTTGATAGTGTTGCTTAACACTGCTGAAGCAAGGTGGATGCTATCTTGTTCTAAACTATCTCAAATAGCAATCTTTTTCCCAACAGCTTTTTCTCAACAGTGGGCATTTAAATCTTTCATTATTTTTTTAAATTAAGATTTTCTTTTATGCCATTCCCAATACAGAGGTAGACAGCGGCCAAGACAATTAAGTCCTTTTGACCAATCTTCCACCGAAGATATTTTTGGTAAAATGTGATAGGTGGTGAGCCCATCGCCATCTCTATGTCCAAGCCAACACTATAAATCGTACACCATTACACCATACAACCCATTGGTACAAGTCTGTCACATGGAGATCGAACTTGGGTCTCTTGACTCAAATCCCGACCACACAACCACCCAGCTATTGTGACTGTTCTTTTAATAGATTTAGTAGTTGGAGCACAATTTTATTGATGGAGTGTAGTGAAGAAGAGCTATCAGCTCACATGATGGTATGTGACTATCCATACACTTTTAAAAAATAAAATGGTATGTTAGTTAATTGACTCAGGCGTTACTTTGCGGAAATTCATTGTAAAGTTGTTATTTAAAAAATTACTTCGCAACCCTCCGCATGAAAATTTCATGCGGAGGGTTGCGAAGTAATTTTTTAAATAACAACTTTAAAATGGTATGTGTCATTGTGACATCTATGCCCTTTATTATACTGCCATACCATTCAAACCATACCAAAACAGGCACTAAACTGCTATATGGTGGCAGAAAAGAGTATGAATGTTGTACTGACCCTGAAGTGTCTATGAATTTGCTGGTATGCTGTGAAATTGTAGTCTTTTCAATAAATTTAACTACTTTTATTAGTTTACATACCTTAAGCTGTGGTTCAAAATTGTTTATCATTATGGTTATATTATGGAGTTATATTATGGAGTGTAAACATACCTTACAGTTAGGTCTGTCACCAGATTCTTCTTTACATGAAACTGTGGAACATATTGAATCTTTTAAAGGCCTGAGCCAAGTGAATGAAGGATTACATCTTCCTTCCCCTATATAAGTATCATCTTCTGAGTGTGGTTCCTCCTTCACTCTAAAACACAGTTTATTCAAAGCAATTCAGGTGCATCAAAAATTTAGAAACTATTTTTATATACATAGTACATATTAACCAAAATTTTTACAAGTGTACCTAAACTCACGCAGTCAAAATACCTTGATATATCTGGTAAGTTTAATTCCATTTTTATATTTACAAATTCCGGGGTAGGTGTTACGTAATTTTCCGGTTCATTTTTAATATCCACCAAACTCTTCGAATGTTCAACGCCAGGTTCCATCTTGATCTCAATATCAGGAGTTTCAGCAGACATTTTTATACAATCACAATAACCTACTTTTTTGTATTTAACATGTAATTGCTAACGTACAATAAATATTATATGTACAATACATTCATACTCCTCTAATTAAAATTATTTACATCGCATACTAATACTAACTAAATCAAAACAATTATCTGTGAATTATTTCAGATTGATTTTCCTGAAGAATTATATGACATGACTTTGACACATTGACAACCTTAAAGTACAGATCTGAAATACAGATTTAAATTCCAGAATATGTTTATTATTTGTTTGTTTAAAGTAAAATGTTCATTACATAAAGAAATTGAAACAAATGAACAATATTAAAATTAAAACAGCTAATATTTGCCTAAAAATGAATACAGTAAAAATATATAGGTACCAATATCTCAGCTTAATATCATGGTTGATGCCGCGACTCTGATCTCCCGTGGATAGCTTATTTGACTTTATTAATAGAGAAAGTTAGCTATGAGCAAAAAATAATTAAATGAAAAATATAGAATGAAAGAAGTAGCTGAGATAAAAAAAGCTACTATATGTACTCCCTCATAATATGTATTGTACTTTATAATGTAAAAAAAACTGGTTTGTAGAAAATTTATAAAAAAAAATAATTCGTTACATTGTTTTTAAATATCAGGTATCAATAAAGTATCTATCCATCACTTTTTAGATTAACTAATGCTTTTAACTTACGCGTGATTTATGAAATTTTAATCACCCTTATACCAACAATCTTCATAACGAATCGACCATCGTTGGAGCGGTATATTTCGGGCTATATGCAAGAACATTGTAAATATAAAAGTTAGATAAATTATTTATCAAATCTTGACAGCCGAGTGGTTAGGTGGTCAGATTTCGAGTCAGGAAGTTTTTTTAAATTTATCTACGATATATATCAATGTCAAAATAAGCTCAGATGAAATTGGGATCAAAAGGACAAAATTGTCAGTGTGCTTTCCCATTTCTACAAACTGTGTTTAGATTGTTATAATGACTAGTGTGTGAGAACTTTTTAAATAGCGCTGCCATTGAAGGCAGTTTCTGAAGCCGAGAATATTCTGAAGACACTTTATATCAGAAGTCAAATGACATTGACAATACATAGTAGTCAAATCCGCTCTGTTACTTCCTGTATCGACCCCACTCAAGCGCACCACTTGACGATTCCGAAGACTTTTAATAGATGGCGTTGTAATCAAAATTGTTGCCTTGTCATGATTCTGCGAAATATAAGTATTATATTTGTATAAGCTTGCAATCAAGCGATGGTGGACTTTGTTTTAACTTAATGAAAAGTTTAATGTAATCAGGTTCATCAAAGTTTCAATGCAAACTTTTCGATGTGATATAGGGATTATAATTATGTTATCTTTTGATATTATTATTTTGAAAATATTCACACGTTTCCAATACAGAAACATTATTTGGTATTTGGAAAATGGTTTAAATTTAATCCGATAAATATATAAATAAATATCTTCACGCAATTCCCAATACAGGGGTAGACAGAGATCTGAACAATTAAGTCCTTTGGACCCACCTTCCACCGAAGATATTTTCGGGACAACGTGGCAGGTGGTGTGCCCGTCGCCGTCTTTTGTCCAAGCCAACGATGTAATTCGTACATAAGTTTTGAAAAACCCATTGGTACAAGTCTGTCACATGGGAATCGAATTCGGGTCTCTTGACTCGAAATTCCGACCACCGAACCACTCGGCTATCGTGACTTCAAGGACGAAGAACTTAATCAAATTAAATTGGAACAAAATGGTCTAATTTTGGTCCGTTTATAAATATTCAACACATCTGATACAGTAAAAATATATAGGTACCAATATCTCAGCTTAATATCATGGTTGATGCCGCGACTCTGATCTCCCGTGGATAGCTTATTTGACTTTATTAATAGAGAAAATTAGCTATGAGCAAAAAATAATTAAATGAAAAATATAGAATGAAAGAAGTAGCTGAGATAAAAAAAAGCTACTATATGTACTCCCTCATAATATGTATTGTACTTTATAATGTAAAAAAACTGGTTTGTAGAAAATTTATAAAAAAAATAATTCGTTACATCGTTTTTAAATATCAGGTATCAATAAAGTATCTATCCATCACTTTTTAGATTAACTAATGCTCTTAACTTACGCGTGATTTATGAAATTTTAATCACCCTTATACCAACAATCTTCATAACGAATCGACCATCGTTGGAGCGGTATATTTCGGGCTATATGCAAGAACATTGTAAATATAAAAGTTAGATAAATTATTTATCAAATCTTGACAGCCGAGTGGTTAGGTGGTCAGATTTCGAGTCCAGGAAGTTTTTTTTTAAATTTATCTACGATATATATCAATGTCAAAATAAGCTCAGATGAAATTGGGATCAAAAGGACAAAATTGTCCTGTGTGCTTTCCCATTTCTACAAACTGTGTTTAGATTGTTATAATGACTAGTGTGTGAGAACTTTTTAAATAGCGCTGCCATTGAAGGCAGTTTCTGAAGCCCGAGAATATTCTGAAGACACTTTATATCAGAAGTCAAATGACATTGACAATACATAGTAGTCAAATCCGCTCTGTTACTTCCTGTATCGACCCCACTCAAGCGCACCACTTGACGATTCCGAAGACTTTTAATAGATGGCGTTGTAATCAAATTTGTTGCCTTGTCATGATTCTGCGAAATATAAGTATTATATTTGTATAAGCTTGCAATCAAGCGATGGTGGACTTTTTGTTTTTAACTTAATGAAAAGTTTAATGTAATCAGGTTCATCAAAAGTTTCAATGCAAACTTTTCGATGTGATATAGGGATTATAATTATGTTATCTTTTGATATTATTATTTTGAAAATATTCACACGTTTCCAATACAGAAACATTATTTGGTATTTGGAAAAATGGTTTAAATTTAATCCGATAAATATATAAATAAATATCTTCACGCAATTCCCAATACAGGGGTAGACAGAGATCTAGACAATTAAGTCCTTTGGACCCACCTTCCACCGAAAATATTTTCGGGACAACGTGGCAGGTGGTGTGCCCGTCGCCGTCTTTTGTCCAAGCCAACGATGTAATTCGTACATAAGTTTTTGAAAAACCCATTGGTACGAGCCTGCCACTTGGGGATCGAACTCTGGTCTCTCGACTCGAAATTCCGACCACCGAACCACTCGGCTATCGTGACTTCAAGGACGAAGAACTTAATCAAATTAAATTGGAACAAAATGGTCTAATTTTGGTCCGTTTACAAGTATTCAACACATCTGATGCGAAAGTAAAATCTAATACGTCGTCCACGCTTGCGATATTTTTAAACTGCGTTATATGCCTGACCAAGCTTATCACCGGAAATCGTGCGGCTATAAATTGTTATTGGCACCTGTTCAAAGTAGAAACATGTCACTAGAAATACTTAGTTCTATATCCCCATAGTCGAGTTTTTTAACAGTGGTAGAGCCACGCATCAACTTTTGTTGTTGCATGAATGGGCCGGGGAAGTACCACGACCTCACAGAATACCGGCGTAAAGTAGAAGTCTAACAAACTTCTGCGTTTCGTCTGGTGAGTGCAGGTAACTGGTGGCCCACACACCCACCTCCCCAATTATGGGGGAGGGGGGCACTCTAAGGGAGGCAACGCATCTGCTATGCCTCTGGTATTGCGGGTGTTCATGGGCGGCGGTAATCACATACCGTCACGTGAGCCACCTGCTCGTTTGCCTCCCTTTTCCTATAAAAAAATTAAAGAATAAAATAACAAGTAATGGTTTAAAAAACAAGTCAACAAATATGGTTTAAAGGAATCTCAGATACTTATTTTATTAGATTTCATTATAATTTGATTTTTCATTTTATTTACATAATTATATCAATAACTATTGTTCTAATTACAACCATTATTAAAGTTCGACAAAATTACTTAGTCTAATCAGCGCCAGGTTCTAGTTTTATTTTTTTACTTATGATGTTATCCCATATGGTCCGCGCGACACTCGCCTCAGTTTCGGGACAACTGTACTTATCATCAGGATGCTTGGCCGCGTAATGTCTCATTACGTTACTCTTGTGAGAGAACGTCTTTGTACAAATTCCGCAGTTGAAAGGTTTCTCTTTTGTGTGCGTACGAATGTGATACCTCAGATGACTCTCTTTAGGAAACTTCTTGTTGCAAATGTCACACACCAAACGCTTTACCTTCTCGTGTCTCACCACGTGTCTTAACATATTATGTTTGATTGAGAACAGTTTATTGCAGATTGGACATGAGTAGGGCCTTTCCCCCGTGTGCACTCGCATATGGGGCTTGATTAGTCCCGCATAGGAGAAATTCTTCTTGCAAATATTACATGAATACGGTTTATTGCCATCATGGACCCGAAAATGACTCGCCAATGCTGATTTGTATTTGAAATTCATTTTGCAAATATCACAGGTATACGGTCGTTCGGTTGTATGTTTTTTGAGATGACTTTGCAGTAGAAATATCTTTTTGAATTCCTTATTGCAGATTTCACATACAATAGGTTTTTCTGCAGGCCATTTAAGACAGCTTTTACCCTGATGCATTAGTAAATTTCTTCGTTCCGGAAACCTACGATGACACACTTCACAACTGAATGGATTCTCAGTCATGTGTACACTTTTATGTTGTTTAAGTTTAGATGCAGTCTCGCATTTTACATCACACTGGTCGCACTTGAAGCGATTGTTCTCCAAGCGACGATGTTTCCTCCGTGGTACAATTTGAGCGAATTCATTCGCTGCTACTGAAATCAAAATTAACATCAAATTATTATTAAACTACGTACTATTCTCATTAGGTGCTATGGTTGAAGGTATATAATTATGTTTATAAATATCTTATCTAAAGGGGGTCCACAAGGAGGGTTATTATCATCACTTCAGCGGAACTTGGTTATAATTTCATAAATGACCTGATAAAGAACCTAAATGTTAAACATTTCTAGACCGTAGCGTACGTAAACGCTAAAACAATACATCTGCCAGTACAATCTGCTACCCTGGTGGGTATGAAATATTAGCTTAGCCACACAAAACTGAAATTGTGATGTTTTTTTTATAGAAAAGGGAGGCAAACGAGCAGGTGGCTCACGTGATTATAAGTGATTACCGCCGCCCTTGAACACCTGTAATACCAGAGGCATAGCAGATGCGTTGCCGGCCTTTGAGAAAGGTATAGGCTCTTTTCTTGAATTTCCCTAAGTCGTATCGGTCTGGAAAAACCACTGACGGCAGAACATTCCATAAAGTGCAAGTGCGTGGCAGAAAATTCCGCGAAAAACGCACTGTGGTGGAATGCCAATCATCAACATGGTGGTGATGGAATTTTTGGCTATGCCGTAAGGTACGATGGTGAAATTCAGCGCCTGGGATTAATCCGAACAATTCCTCGGAGTACTCCCCGTAGTACATCTTGTAAAAAATGTAAAGAGGTGCAACATCTCTTCGCAAAGCCAGGGGATCTAGCCGATCAGACAGAACTTGGTCGTCGATGATTCGAACCGCTCTTCGTTGGATACGGTCAAATGGAAGGAGCTGACACTGGGGTGCCACCGCCCAACGATGAGAACAGTACTCCATGTGCGGCCGAACTTGCGCCATATAAAGTTACAAGCGGTGGGCCGGCATAAAGTACTGTGTGTGTCTACTGAGCACGCCAAGTTTTGTAGAGGCCAATTTGGCCTTTCCTTCCAAATGACCGCGAAACTGAACGTTGGTCGATATGTCGACGCCAAAGATTCCGATGCTGACTGAGGCAACTAGGGGAGTGCTCTCAAAACGAGGTAATACGCGCAAACTTGTGTCTTTTTAAGGTTGAACTGGACTAAATTTAGTCGGCCCCAGTCCGAGATTTTGTCTAACAAAATCTCGACATCAGGCATAAGCTTGTTCCGGTACTCGTCGACGTGTTCCCGGAAATATTGGCACGGCCGGCGTATAAGGCATCACCAGTGCTGTCGTTTGCATAGCAATGAATGTTACTAACTTGTAACAAATCATTGATATGCAGAAGAAACAGGGTTGGCGATAGCACACAGCCTTGTAGGACACCAGCGTTCACAGACTTGGAATCCGGGAATGTACCAGCAACCACAACCCTGATGGTCTGTGAGAAAACTAGTGACCCAATTGCAAAATTTCTCGAGAAGCCCATATGACGGAAGCTTCGAGAGAAGCGCTTTGTGCCACACCCGATCAAAGGCTTTTGCTATGTCCAAACTAACTGCCAGGGCCTCCCCCTTGCTCTCTACTGCCTCCGCCCATCGATGAGTGAGGTATACAAGAAGATCACCAGCCGAGCGACCCCGACGGAAGCCATACTGGCGGTCACTAATCAACTGGTGCTCTTCTAAGTACCTCAAGAGCTGACAGTTTATAATGGAGGCTCATTATTTTGGAGAACAAGAAAGTGATGACGATCGGTCTGTAGTTGCACGGATCTGAGCGATGGCCTTTCTTAGGGATCGGATGCACCAAAGCTGTCTTCCATGTCATCGGGACGACGCCTTCAGAGTAGGAGTACCGAAAAAGACGCGTTAGAACCGGTGCCAACTCTGAAGCACAGATCCTCAGCACAATAGGGGGATACCATCGGGCCCACTCGACTCCTGGATGTCCAGGGAGAGTAGTGCTTTTCGCACTGAGCTCTGAAAAAACCGGATGTCCGGCATAGAGCACTCACTGCACGGGATGGTCGGCGGTGAGTTCCCCCTGTCATAGAGAGTCGAGTTGGACGCAAGAGAACCTAGAAAATCGGCTTTCTCTTTTGCGACATAGGCCAGCGAGTTGTCCTCCCAATGCAAAGATGGTAGTGATGGCTGACTGAAATTCCCTTGGACAGCCTTGGCGAGGGACCAGAACGCACGAGTTCCCGAAGGAAGATGAACTAGTTTCTCGCCAATTCTGCCAATGGGCTCAGACTTTGCCGCAGTATTACTCTTTTGAAGGACCTGGCGGCAGAGTTATACTCCTTCTTAAAAACACTAGTTTTTGAATCTCGAGACGCCGATGCTTTAACATGATGGGCACTTTACTCCGAATCAGGCAGTGGTCTGATGAACCCAAAGGGGCATCAACTGTACCACATAGCCGTCCGTAGAGGCACCCATAGACGCGAGGGTGGTCGTCACTGTCTATGTGTAGCCAAAGGGTGGACAGATCCCTACCTTCATGGCTGCCGAGGCGTAGAGAACATATATCCTCTCTGACAACACACAAACCCCGGCCCGTGACACAAAAGAATGTTTCAGCTTGTACCCCGGGTAGGAAAGATAAGAAGTATCTGCCAGAGAGGATATCTGCGTCTCGGTAAGAAAAAGCAAGGGCAGCTTTGTCTCCAGAAGATAGTGGACGGCATCTAGATTGGAGTGTAGTTCCCTGATATTGCAGAAATCCATGGCAAGCGTGGTAACGGGTGCCGAAGGCTTTTTGCTACATTTGCCTCGGACAGTGTGGTAACAGAGTGGAACTTGTTTATTCACTGACATAAGAATGTGCATTCGTTTATAGATTTATGACATATTTTTTGTATTCAACAAAATATCCTTCATACCTTGTGATGTTACTACATGGTCAGAATGCTGTGCATTTTGACCAATTTTAGATGGTCTTCCTCGTTGAGATGTCGGTATAATCTCTTTAGACGCAAATGACAATTCCTCATCTTTGACATTGTCTTTGCCCAAATGTTGTTTCTCAGTGTCCGAAGGATTCAAATCAAGTTTGTTTGCTATTTTTTTGTCATTACAAACTGTAAATGGAAATAGAAATTGATGTTTTTTAAACACATTCCTAAACACTGTAAATAAAAATCTTATTTTCAAATTACAAGATTTTAGAGTATGATTAAAGCCGATTTGGGATTTCGAGAGGTTCTAATTTTACAATGTTTCTTAAATATTTACCATCATTGTCAGAAGAAGTTGATGAGTTTCTCTCTGTTTCCAATGGGATGGTTGCAACTTCATATTGTTCAGTCTGAAGTTCATATAAAAAATTTTAATTTGAAAATTAATTTTGAATTAATATATTTTAATATGTGACAGTATCAAACTATCAATAGAAAATGATGTTTTGAAATGTATGCAAAAACTAATTCCTAATCATTATATCAAATGTGATAAAATTGCATGGAAACAAACTTGCTCAACAACATATTATCATAAGTAAAGTCCAACAAAATGCAGATTAAGTAAAAAATAACTAAATCATCTAAATTAATAATAAATCTAAATCTAGTCGCCAGAATTGTGACTCCAAGAATGTGAAAAAGTATAGTATATATTGAAATAAAAAGAACTAACATAGCTTTCAAACAACAGAAAACATTGGGGTTTATATTAATAATGTGTGTAGTATAATTCTTTGAAGAACTTTGAAAGTACAATATCATGCATGATGATGATGTTCCAAATTGTGTGCATGATTTTGACTAATATCTACTGACTGGAAAAGTAATAGATTAATTTCTGAATGTTTTGTCATGTGGTGTTGTGTCAAAATAACAAGCACACACACACACACACAGACTCAAACAAGATTTTTCCTAGATAGTATGCTGAGGAATAACTTTAGTTAAAATAATTACCTCAAAAATTAGTGTTCCAGCAGGCTCTTCTTTACAGTTAACAGTTGTATCAATAGAGTCCATATAAAGTTTGTGCCAAGTGTTTGAATCATCATCATCATCATATGATTCTTCCTTGAAACTAAAACATCCACATATCAAAGTAAATGCTGCGTTAAAGTTCACTGTTACATGTTCACAAATTTCTCTCAACTAATAATTAAAATACCTTGGTCTATCTGATATTTTCAATTCCATTTTCACACCTAAAAGTTCCGATTGGATATCATTTTCATAATTCTCCGGTTCATTTTTAATTTTCACAAAACTCGCCAGCAGTTTAGGTTCTGTTTTGTTTTCAACAGTGTCAAAAGCCATTTAAAATAAAATACCGTACAATCTATTATTAAAATTCTTCAATATTTTTTATAAGCATGTAGTAATAACACCGAGGATTGTTTTATCGTTATCACTGGTTATCACATTATCAGGTAGAGAGTATTTCATAGATTACACATATATAACTTAAAGAGTATATAATCACAACGTAATTTAAACATTGTCGTAGTATCTTTGTCGTCAAAGAGTAAGATTATGGTAAAAACTCCGGCCAAAGAGTACATAATCTAAGTACAGACATATCACAAACTACGAGAGAGGTTACCCCTAAAGAGAAATTGCTGGTTTGTTCGATTCGGCTACAAGTAAGGAAATTTGTAGAAAATTTAAATTGTTAATAAAGATCATTGAATTAGAAATCGACCGAACCAGTAAATCGATCTGTACATACCTATATGTATTGTACTATCGCCGTCTTTCGGTGTAATTAAAATAACCTCCTGCTCAATTCAAAAATCATAATATTGTAACATTTACTATTTTCCTCTAATCACAGGGAATTCCCTTCACAACTGAATGAAATACCTAACAAAATTAGTTGGGGCGCCGTCTGAGGAATCTGTGTAAGTTGGGCGATCAGTGGCGCTTGTGAGATAGTGAATAAACACATAATTAATAAAAATCAGCTGTTTAAAAAGTGCGTAGATTGTGTCGTTTGAATTGTTTACCAACACTTAATTGAGATCAAAATCTTAATATTTTGTTATTGGTCGTTAAATCGCGCCATCTAACATTTAACTACCAAATCACTTGGTTACATATTGTTTAAATTAATTTTTAAATAACGGGATGGCTAAGTGTACAGCATGCGGTAGATTTTGTCGAGGGATGCGTTGCGATTCCCGGTACCGCAGCGACTTCTAAGGACTGGACTTCCCCCGAGTGTAAGAAAAAACAACGGAAAGGTGATAACAGTAACAGGTCAATAAAAAGGCCAAGCCCTGCTTCCCATTCCGTATATGAGACTAGGGCCGCAGTCTGCTCACCCGAGACCGAAACAACGACACAAGTTCCCGCTTCGCACTTTGCTTCATCGTCCCTGGAGGTGGAGGATATGATCGGGATTTGCGTCCTGAAATCGCAGAAGATATGTTTAAACTACGATAGCATGGCATACGCAAGCATGGGCGAGGGGATGGATGGGTTTGAGCGAAGACTTGTAGATTTTACAAAGAAAGATCTTTCAGAGTCTGGACCAGACTAGATTGCTAAGTAGCAGGCACAGTGGATCAGCTCAAACAGGAGCTAAATGATAGGGACCAGGAGGCCCTGCTAAGCGACTTAGATATTGGACAGCTCATAGAGGAAAAAGGGGAAAATGCTACTTATACTGTAAGAGTACTTGCTGCCAGTTGGGGGTATCTCTGGAGGATTGAGACATTGAGTTTGCTGAGCGAGTAAGAGCTGAACATCCGAATGACTCGGATGCCTATTGAGTCATAAAACAAGTACGCCGCATCACAGTAAGACTGGCGTGACGTCAACTTAGAGATAAACTTTTGCGTACCGCAAGGACACGTCGCAACCTCTCTACAGCTGTTTTGGAATTACCTGGGCTGCCGCATAGAATATTCGTCAATGAGCGGCGGTTTTTATTACACTGCCTTTTTTACTTTTGCTAACCTCTATACATATAAATAAAATTGGGATGTCAGATTTGTAATATTGGTACCGTTTTTTTAACACAGGTTTTTATCACAGGGCTTAACAGAGGTACATTTTTGTGAGAAAGGTGTAAAAACGAATGCAGTTGTGTATCAAAATACAGTCCTGACGAACCTTGTGGAACCTTTTTCTCGTACCATGTTGAATAACAGGCACTGGGTATTCCAACAAGATTCGGCGCCAGCTCATAGAGCGAAGAGCACACAAGACTGGCTGGCGGCGCGTGAAATCGACTTCTTCCGGCACGAAGACTGGCCCTCCTCCAGTCCAGAATCCGTTAGATTACAAGATATGCCAACACTTGGAGGAAAAGGCGTGTTAAAAGCCTCATCCCAATTTGGAGTCACTCAAGACATCATTGATTAAGGCAGTCGCCGATATTGACATGGACCTCGTTCGTGCTGCGATAGACGACTGGCCGCGCAGATTAAAGGCCTGTATTCAAAATCACGGAGGTCATTTTGAATAAACTTTAGTGTCATAAGAATCAATGTTTTGTTAAGTTCAATTTGGTATATAAATGGATACATAATGAAAATATATTAAACATGTGACAATATTTATGACTTGACTAGGTATATATATATATATATATATATATATATATATATATATATATATATATATATATATATATATATATATATATATATATATATATATATATATATATATATATATATATATATATATATATATATATATATATATATATATATATATATATATATATATATATATATAGCGGAAGAAAAATCTACCACCACCAGCACCACTGGTGCTGGACCCCCTGACGGCAATCGCTGCCCGGGTGTGGATGCTCAGGCTGCCCCTCGTATTCTGGGGCAAGGTTCCGCTCTGTCCCCATTCTGTTCGAGCAAACGAAGCAAAAACCATCGGCCGAAACTGACCGACTCATCGACCACATCCAAATGGCTGCAGATTCCGTGCTACAGCAGATCCCATCCGCAGAGATCGTGGTACTCGGCGACTTTAACGCCCACCACGCCGAATGGCTACGATCTCGAACCACTGATCATGCGGGGAGATCTGTTTTTGACTTTGCTCTAGCATATGATCTGACACAACTGGTTAATTCGCCAACGCGGGTTCCGGGTGTGGAGGATCATACACATTCCCTGCTGGATCTTCTGCTGACTGTTCTCTTTTCTGTTAAGCGTCCAACTCGACTCTCGATGACAGGGGGAACTCACCGCCGACCATCCCGTGCAGTGAGTGCTCTATGCCGGACATCCGGTTCTTTAAGAGCTCAGTGTGAAAAGCACTCCTCTCCCTGGACATCCAGAAGTCGAGTGGGCCCGATGGTGTCTCCCCTATTGTGCTGAGGATGTGTGCTCCAGAGTTGGCACCGGTTCTAACGCGTTTTTTTCGGTACTCCTACTCTGAAGGCGTCGTCCCGATGACAAGCTTTGGTGCACCCGATGTGAACCGACAGTGCGTTTTTCACGGAATTTTCTGCCACGCACTTGCACTTTATGAAATGAGCTGCCGTCAACGGTTTTCCGGACCGATACGACTTAGGGACCGAGCTAGGGGACCGACCGAAAGATAGGGGAAGAGCCTATATCTTTCTCAAAGGCAGGCAACGCATCCACTATTCTTCCGGTATTGCAGATGTTCATGGGCGGCGGTAATCACATACCATCACGTGTGCCACCCGCTTGTTTCCCTCCCTCTTCTATAAATAAATGCTTTTAAATTGGCATGAATGCCATTGAGCAATAATTTATATTTAGATTAGGTACGGCGGTTACAGAACGAAGTTTAACCGCTGTATCAAATTAGTCTCGACTGAAAATTTTTCACGTGTGGTGCGTATTGTGCATTGCACACAATATTGTGAAAAACTTTTCCACTAGTGACGTCACATTGTGGCGGTTCTTCGGTCGTATTTTTTACACGCTTTATATAAGCTTCACCTGTATGTTTGTATGTTTGTAACAGACTTCTTTGAGCGCGATTTTGACTCACTTTAAACGGCCAGATTTCGTTCAAACTTTGTAGATTTATCGAGGACCGATGACAATACACTAATTTGATGAAAAAAACTAAAAAGTAAATAATCGTTTAAAAAACCTAAATAACACGCTTTTTATAAAAAATAGAAAAACCAAACTAAAAAATAGAAAATAAATTTTAATAAATTTAAATTAACAATAGCGTTAAAAATTTTAATAAATATAAAGTAATAATAGTGTGAATAAAAAAAATATTTTGAAAAAGCGTGGGGTGCATGGTGTCAATCGTTACAAATATTTTATTAACAGATATGAGTAGAGTGATTATCATTTTGATAATACCTTAAAAAGCACGCCACGCTTTTTAAAATAAAATATTTTTTTTATTCTCACTATTTTTAATTTATATTTATTGATATTTTTAAAGCTATACTTAATTTAAATTTATTAAAATTTATTTTGTATTTTTTAGTTCGGTTTTCTATAAAAAGCGTGTTTTTTAGTTTTTTTATTAGTTAACTATTATTTATTATACTTAACGCATATATTTTGTGTGGAACTCTTACAATTCACTCTTGTGGCAATTACCATCATCGATATAATAAAATAAAACACTTAATTTAATGCGGCTAACCATAGATATCTTCAATAATATAATATAGCAATAGCATAAAAAATGGCGCCTTAAATATTACTCTCAAAACAAGTAAGCTTGTAGTTTTGTTTTGTATCTCTCACCAATCAAATGTACCAATACTACTTATTTACTAAATTGGTGTTCTAGTTACTTTAAGATATCGAATTATGTTTTACGTACATAATAATATATTGAAAAATCTCTTGACATGACTTCTATAAGGCTATTAAGCTTAGTTTTATAATAAACTAGCTTTTTCCCGTGCCTTTGCTTGACCATTTCCACGCATGTTTTCGCGAAAAAAGGAGAGACGATTTTGATAAAGATTTAAAAAAATATATAACTAAGATTGTTTGAACTGTTTAGGTATTAACAAAAAACAAACTTACTTTCGTATCTATATTAATTAGTTCTACTTTTAAAAGTAAACAATAGATTTAAGAGAATTAACTTGCGAGTTTCTAGTGACCGTGAGATCTATCCTGTAATAGATAACTGTGTGAGTTATGTGTGACATACATATATAACGGCTTTTTGAAGTCCACTGCAAGACACAGGTCTCTCCCATAGGGGAAGGGGAGGGTATATGTGACATAACACAAGTAAATTGTTTCACCTGTACTTATTTATTGGAAAGACTGTAAATTTGTTCTTACTTATTTCATTCTTTCAACTAAATACAAATAAATTTAGGTTTTAAGAGTTAACTGCAACAAAAGAAAATTATCGTTTCAGTACAGTTTCTTTTTTAAATCAGAACAGGAAATGAGCGTTATTTTAGCAAACTACCATTATTACAAAAAAAAAATATCTTCACGCAATTCCCAATACAGGGGTAGACAGAGGTCGAGTCTAGACAATTAAGTCCCTTCGACCCACCTTCCACCGAAGATATTTTCGGGACAACGTAACAGGTGGTGAGCCCGTCGCCGTCTTTATGTCCAAGCCAACGATATTCGTACATAAGTTTTTGAAAAACCCATTGGTACGAGCCTACCAACTGGGGATCGAACTCGGGTCTATTGACTCGAAATTCCGACCACCCAACCACTCGGCTATCGTGACTTTTTTTTTTGACCATTATTACAAAAGTTCGATAATAGTAGTTTCGGCAGTTGTTTTTTTTAAATGAAATCTAAGTCGAAATTCTATTATAATTCTACTGAGCCTACCTCATTAGTTTAATATTAATTAAAATTGACGATTATTTATCGTAACTACTTATTTACATTTGTCTGAGCATTGTGTATGAGCCACTTTCGTTAATTGAGCATAATGCGGTTTGCAGAAGGAAATCCGTGTTTCACATATTTTTATTTCCATATAAATATTATGTGTGTTAAACTATAATGCTTTTCCATTGCAATAATTGTTTGCATTGACAGCCGATCGCCTGTTTCGCCACTCCTGCTAAGTATTTTTGTGAAATATTTTACAAATATGTATGAAACTATAACTAGTCTGTCCTATACTATTAAAACGAAAAAAAAGAAAAAAAAATCAAGTTTTTAATTATTTTAAATTAAGAACAGGGTGATGGGAATTTGAGTCGAGAGACCCGAGTTCGATCCTCAAAGCTCGTACCAATGGGTTTTTTCAAAAAATAGTTTTTACGTTGTACGAATTACAACGTTGGCTTGGACATAAGGACGGCGACGGGCTCACCACAATTCACGTTGTCCCAAAAATGCCAAAGACCTCTGTCTACCCCTGTATGGGGAATGGTGTGAAGATATTTTTGTTATATATTTTTAATAACTTTCAATTTTGGTGCATATGACATATTTTTCGTGTTCATTATCAAATTACAATATGTTATGGGATGTTAAAAAAAGGGTTGCAGTGATCGCCTTCAACCAAGTGGGTAAGGAGCCGCCGGTCACTTCAAAATCTTGGTATCAGCCGTCATACGAAATATCAACAGATACAACAACACTTCGTCTGTTAATGACCAGAAAAGATTGGGGCGGCCGAGTGCTGTTAGAACTACAAAGGCTGTTAAAGCCAGAATACGTCGAAACCCCATTAGGAAGCCAAGAATCTTATCGCGAGAAATGAATCATCAGTTAGTCTCGGATCATGTTGTGAAACCTTTTAGAAATAATACACTTTTAAAAAATATACCATGGACGTTCAGCAGGACTCTGCGCCAGGTCTCAAAGCACGAACTATCCAAGCCTGGCTTGAGACCAACGTTGCGGACTTTATAGCTGAAGACTGGCCCTCATCTAGCCCAGACCTTTAGACTTCAAATTGTGCTCAGTTTTATTGGATATGGCCTGCTCTAAACGACAAGGAGTCATTGAGTCTCTTAAAAAATCTTTGCAACAAGCAGTAGTGAAGTCTCCCTAGGAAACAGTGCGTAAATTGGAATTGCGATTTTAACGGGACTGTCACTGGCAAATTGAGTGACTTTGGTTACTTTTAGTTTAGAAAAATAATTTTTTTTTTTTTTATTTATATAAAATAATGCAATCTGTCTCCTTTATGGACATTTAGCAATATGTGTAATAAATAGTCATCTTTTGTGGTCCAGGTCCAATGACAAGGCCACGTCAATATAAAAGGACAGATTCGCACATGTCCCTGTCTTGCTTGAGATTTGCCGTATTAGGCATTATTGACACAAATCTAGGGGCGTTCTTCTATTCAGTCTTGAGAATACCACTCTCGGTGTCATCAGATCCACTGCGAGCTCGTTTACGTGGTTTAGAATACGGTCTCTGTATTTAGGCATAACTTTTAATATCTCTTCCTTTACTGTAGAATTCCTAAGTCATGGTGTAACCTCTCATTGGTTATGTACCAAGGCGAGCCAGTTATAATTCTCAGAAGCTTCGATTGAAATCTTTGCAATATCTCTAGGTTGGAATTTGCTGCAGTGCCCCACAGCTGGATACCATAGGTCCAAGTCGGCTTCATAATGCACTTATATATGAGAAGTTTGTTTTCTAGAGATAACTTTGAATTTCTGTTTAGCAGCCAGTAGTACTTTCTGAGTTGTATGCCGAGTGCTTTGCGCTTAGTGAATATATGTTTTTTCCATGTAAGTCGTCTATCCAAGTACAGTCCAAGGTATTTAGCTTCCTCAGCCTGTGGTACTACAACATTATTTAAGGTAACAGGTGGGCAAGTCTCTTTCCTCAGCGTATAGGTGACATGGACCGACTTAGTTTCATTTGCTCGAATTCGCCATTTCCTAAGCCAAGTTGAGATGCTGTCCAGGCTTATTTGCAGAAGATCAGAAGCTTTAGTGGCCACTTTGTCAACGGCGAGAATAGCCGTATCATCAGCAAAGGTACCCACCTTTGCACCCTCTGTCACTGGCAGGTCAGACGTAAACAGTAGGTATAATGTTGGACCCAATACACTGCCCTGAGGGACGCCAGCACAGATCTCCTGAAGATCCGAGGCATCTTCACCATAGCTCACGAAAAAGCGGCGCTCATGTAAGTAAGATTGTAAAAACAGAAAGAAGTTTATTGGTAGATTTTCCTTAATCTTATACAGGAGGCCATCGTGCCAGACCCGGTCAAACGCCTGAGATATATCCAAAAATGCTGCAGAGCAGTACTCCTTATTTTCAAAGCAGTTGTATATGCCATCAACGAGTCTATGAATCTGCTCCACTGTGCCATGACCATGCCGAAATCCAAATTGATGGTTTGGGATGAGCTTCCTTTCCTTGAGTATTGGGTTTAATCTGCTTAGGAACAGTTTCTCCAGCACCTTTGAGGTTATCGGCAGAAGACTTATTGGGCGATAAGATTTCGGCTCCTCAGCACTCTTTCCTGGCTTCAGGATCATAATAATCTTGGCGATCTTCCACTGGGGTGGAACGTAATTTCTACGCAATATTGCATTGTATATCTGCGTTAATACGACGGTGCCCTCCTTAGGTAGCTCTCTTAAAACCTTAGCCGTTATTAGATCGTAGCCAGGTGCTTTATGTAGATTTAATTTTAATATAGCATCACGTACCTCAGCCCTGGTAAATCCATCCAAGGGTGGGTCCAGCTGGTAAGTTGTATCCAACGCTCTAGAAATCTCATCAACTGTGTCCAAAGTACCCTCGATGTCATTTGGCTTGAAAACCTCCCTCAGGTGTGAAGCAAATGTTTTAGCCTTCTCTATGTCACTATTGGCCCATGAGTTGTCTGACCTACGTATAGGAGGTGAGTATAGCTTGGGTTGTTTTAATTTCTTGGTGGCTTTCAAAGAGAATAATCCGTTGCCCGCGTAGCATCTAGATTTATAAGGTATTTTTCAACGCCTGAGTTTTTATATTCTAGGAGTATCCGTTTCAGTTTTGAGGTAATATAATTTAGCCTTTTCTTATCTTCGGGATATCTCGTCTGCTGCCAGGTCTTTCTGGCAGTGCGTTTCTCAGCGATCGTATCTCTTATGGTTTGAGGGCAAGAGTTTGGAGTGCAATCCCGTTGTTCAGGAGTCGCCTCCCATGCCGCTGTCTGGACACAGTTATTAAAGTGTTCCACAGCAATCACGATGTCTTCATCTATTTTAAGCGGCAATCCCATGTTGATCGTGGAGGATACTAGGTTGCGGAATAGTGACCAGTTTGTTTTGAGACTGTGAAGTCTGCACTGTCCCTGCGCCATCTTGGCATCTTTTTTTAGGGTTATTACAACTGGCGTGTGGTCTGATGATAGGTCCAGGCTCGATTTAGCCGATATATGTGTGTCCGCAATGCCTTTTGTCACACAGAAGTCTATAAGGTCAGGGACTCGTTTCCTGTCTGTAGGCCAGTATGTGGGTTCTCGGGATGAAACAACAGCCAATTGCAATTCCTGACTCGCCAAGAGGAGCTGGCGTCCCTTGGGCGTGGTAACGCGCGACCCCCAGTCAGCGTGCTTTGCATTATAGTCTCCACCAGCTATGAATTTATTTCCGAGAGTTCTGAAGTAGGCAGTATAGTCCGCCTTTTTTAGGTTATGTTTAGGTGGACAGTACAATGCGGACACCGTCAGAGGCCCAGTGCAGCTCTCAACCACAATATTTGTTGCTTGGATTTTATCGAAGCAATAGGGCTGTGCTAGATGGTGTTTAATATTCGATTTTATGAGTATTGCAGATCCAGCATGTGCAGAACCGTCGGGATGATTTGTATTGTAGATTTTATATTTCGGGATATTAATATAACTTTTATTGGTGAAATGAGTTTCCGATATCATCAGTATGTCAACATTATTTTCATATAAAAATGTTTTAACTTCTAGAGTATGTTGTAACAGCCCATTGGCATTCCAAATCACTAATTTTAGTTCCGTTTTTGTGTAATTTGATTTGTTAATGCTAGGAGCAGATTGTTCATAGTTGTAAGTTGGTTCATCATTTGCTTTAGCATCTCCATCATGTCCTTGACGAAATTCTGGTCCTGAGCATAGTTTGTCTCTGTCTTATTATAATTTGCATTTTCGTTACTGGCTACTACCCGGGCGTAAGTCTTTTTTGGCATGTTTGGTATACTACTTGGATTGGGTGCTGTCTCATCTTTTTGAGAAGCCTTTGGAGGCTTTCTTTCGCGTGGAGGAGGATACTTTATCGGATTCTGGGGGGGGCGATTTTCGCTTGACGACATCGACGGTAGAATCAGGTACTAAGGTAAAGGAAATCCCCAAGGCTTACATTCAACAAGTACTTAACAAGAGCGTATTTACGAACAGACAAAGATCAAGCTCTATCGGCAACTTACCCCAAACTAAAGATAAAATCGATATATTAGAACAAGATCAACATGACATCACCCATATCGATGACAACTGTGAGAACACTCAGCATGAGAATTGGACGGAAATTACCAATAAAAAGCGTCTTAGATCAAGTCCTGAAACATCAAACAGATGCAAACAAACTAAATTGAACTCTTATTGGCTAAGTAAGACAATAGAAACTTCAAATCGCTATACCGAACTGGAAGTCGACCAGGAAACACCAGTAAAGGAGAGCCCTAGAGAGCCCAGACCTCCGCCTATATTTGTAGACAAAGTGGCTAACATACAGCCCCTAATAAACCTACTCAATGCGCACGTATGTGACAATTATACATTAAAGGTGCTACAAAATGATAAAATCAAGATCCAACCACATACATCACTAATTTATCCTAAAATAGTAAAACTGTTAGAAGAAAAAGACACAGAATTCTATACTTACAAACCCAAAAACGAAAGAAGTTTCAAGGTAGTCCTAAAAAATATGCACCCTACAATGGATATAGACGAGATAAAAATACATTTACATGGACAAGGACACGTAGTTGCAAATATTTGGAACATAAAACAGAGATCCACTAAAAAACCCTTACCAATATTTATCGTGGAACTTGAGCCAAAAGCCAATAACAAACAAATTTATGACATTAAAAGGCTTATGAATTGTAATATCCACTTCGAACCACCACGACCAAAGCGTGAAATACCGCAATGTTCTAACTGCCAGCAATATGGCCACACCAGAAAATATTGTCGCAGAAAACCTAAATGCATCAAATGTGCTGGGGACCACTCTTCGTCTGCTTGTGAAATGAAAGGGAGGCTGTCTAATGTCAAGTGTGTTCTTTGTGAAGGAAACCATCCAGCCAATTATAAGGGCTGCAACGTATACAGAGAACTACAAAAAAAAAAAGAAAAATAATTAGGGCTCCGAATTAAGTGTTAAACCGCGGGAAAAGTCGGGGGGTGGGGGTCGTTAGTGGGTAATAAAACCATAACAGGATTTAATCTTTCTATCGTTTATTATCTTCAAAATCTTTACCATAGCAGCATGCAACTGCATAACTTATGTACAGTAATCAACTTAAAATAAATGCTAAAACAAATACAATTTGATAAAATAAGAGAACACTGATATTATAAGACAGTGATTATTTAAAATTAAACAACATATACAAAATATGTACAAATAGCGACGAAATAACACACAACTTTATCAATATATAACCAATTAGGCGTTAAAGTTATTCCATCATAGCCCTAAGTTCAATAAATATATTTTCTTCATTATGGAATAAGTTTGTCACAAAGAAATAGAATTAGGTATTTCTGTTTTGATTGACATTGGGCATATATTTCTAAAATTGCATCTGATGGTATATAAAAAAACTGTCTAGCTTTGGTACACTTGAATTGTTATATTTAAGAACATACAAGTGACAGGATGAAATACAAATTTAAAAAAAAATGTACAAAATTATTTCTTGTATTATTAAATGTATTGTTATTAACGCGAATAAAAATATTTAAATAAAACAATTTTCGAATTTCCCCTAACAAAGACCTCAGTCCCCCCGTGACGTGGGATGCTGTAAAGCATGCGAAACGTCGGGAAGTAAAAATAGTTTGTAAATACTAATTAAAAACCCAATAAAATTCGAAAATAATTTTATTTGAAATTGTAAAAAAACTGCAATTTTCAAATAGTTAAACATAGTCGAAGCCTGGCGTTCCCTATTCCTACTTAATCCCTATGAAAAATTATATAAAAATAAAACTAGCCAAGCTGCTTCTTTGTCCGAAACGTCGCTAGCCCTCGTATAATTATCTCAAGTGAATAAATATGTATTGGTATAAGAAAGAACAAAATATTAACAATTACACAGCCCGTTGACAAATATAACAGTTAAGAATGTTGTTTTTTTTTTGTCAGTCCATTTTAAATACAGCCCGAGGCAAGCTTTCGTCATTTAGTTTTCATATGAGCAAGTTTATTAATAAATAACACGATGTTTTTAATTTTCACACAAAACCTTACCATTTACAATGAAACGAATCGAAACTACAGCTCGAAAGTGTGACTAGTCGTAAATTTGATTGTTCTGAATTTTGAAAATGTTTGGAAAACTTAACAAGTTTTCCTAACTTTTTTTTGTATTTATCATAACAACTGGTTATCTTGAAATCAAGATAAAGACAACAATCCATATGGCGTTGTTGATGTAGTGAAAAATGTATTTAGTAACATTTTCTTATAGGCATGATCTAAAGTTACGCTTTAGAACTGAAGTATCGGCTAGGAGTATATTTCGCTCGTCGATTTGAGATTTCGGGCGATTAGAATAAAAATAGACTTTTGGCTATCTTTGTTCATAAATTTATTTCATGCGCCATCTTTTTGATAATGATAAACATATGAAAACCTAAACAGATACTTATTAATTGGCATCTATAACAACAAGTTATATGTTAAATATTTTGTTCTTTAACTATCGTATCTAATCAAACTCCGCTGAAATAAGTTTTTCAAGTGACGTCACAATATGGCGCTGCATAGATCGTATTTTTATTCTAACCGCATGTATATTATGTCAGTTGCTCTTGTAACAATTATCGTCATCGGTATAATAATATATAACAGTTAATTTAATGCGACTGACCATAGATACATTCAATAATATAATATCGCAATGGCCTACAAAATGGCGCCTTCAATATTACTCTCAAAACAAATCTACAAGTATGCTTGTATCTCTCACCTATCAAATATAATACTTCTATTTATTTACTAAATTGGTGTTCTAGTTAATTTTATTTGTCGAATTATGTTTCACGTACATACTAATACATTGAAGAATCTCTTGACATCAATTCTATAAAGCTATTAAGCTTATTTTTATATTAAACTAGCTTGAACCCGCGGCTTCGATTGCCCATTCTCATACCAGCAAGTTCTCGCGAGAAAACGGAGCAAAGAACCTTTCTGTGTCAAAATAGTTTGAACTGTTTAGACGTAAAACCTTAACATTGAACTTACTTAACAAACAAACAAACTTACTTTCGCATCTATATTAATTAGTTCTAATGTTAAACAATAGAATTAAGATAATTAAAGTGTGAGGTTCTAGTGACCTTCGTGTGTCGTGAGTACCATAAGTAAATTGTTTCCCCTGCATTGATTTATTGGAAAGACGTTCTGTCAATTTGGGCTTACTTATGTTTCACTTTCAACTAAATACAAACTGGTTTATGGTCTTAAGAGTTCAATGTAACAAAAAAGATTACCGTTTTTTTTTTTAAATGAGAAGAGAAAAATTTCAAAGGACCATTATTACAACACTTGGTTAATATTAGAGTATTTTTCTTTTATGAATTTTCTTTTATAAATCTAGTCGAAATTCTATTAATTTTTACCAGCTCTTTTCTAGCTGCAGTCTACTGACAAGAGGGTGAATTTTTTGAGACTATATATCCGTACTTCTTTTAGCTTTGCAATCTAGATAGTACCATAGATGTTATGAGATGTCAAAATTCGTCTCTATTATGGACCATAGAGTTACCTCTATAGGTTTAATTATACGCAATCATATTCCTTTTATCAATTGATATTGTCCTTTGTATTATTTACTTATTTTGTATCATTTATTACATAATCAGAAGTTACTTTTAACGTCACTTTCAAAAATAAACCTTATGCATATAACTTTACGTCTTATTTTGGCAGTGTATGTTGCAACAGGGATTTGTAGAGCTTTAATAAAACTTACTTTCCATTGTTGTGTTATAAATCAATATGACATTTCAAATGCATACAAAGAAATAAAGATAGCTTACTTCGATGTTTATGTAGTACTTAATATTACCATATACGCATATTTTATTACATTAACTACAGGATTGATTATTAATTTTTTACGCGACATTAGTTCTTATCTAAAAAAAACAATAGAGAAGTTAGTTGTAAGAAGAAAGTGTACAGCACAATTCTCTCTTTTATTCTTAAGAACATATTAATGCAATAGTCAATGGTGATAAAAAAAAATTTGTCGATTCAAGTTTAACATTTTTTAAGCTGTGTTAAAAGCAATAAGTACAGTAAGACACCTGCATAAAACCATAACTCTTATGCAATTAACTCAAGGTCGATTTTTCATGACACATATGTTGGAGGATACTCCAAATGACACCTATGATTATAAAATTTCTGTAAAATGTAAGAGATTTTGAGCTTTGTTATTAAAGAAAAGTAGTATTTCTTTCAAAAAACAAATGACAAGAGCTGGATTTAACCCTCGACCTCCCGTATCAGACGATTTTTAATTAATTCTTTTTTTTTTTAATTTCAAATAATACTTCTCGCATTTTGACATTAATTTTGCGCGAAAAGTCCATGAAGTATGATGTCACTGAATTTTAGGACGCATAAGAGAATTAGGTGTTTTTTTTTTTCTCAATCCACTGGCTCATAGTCCATATCGCCGCAGTATTCGGCCAGAAAATCCAGGAACAGTGTGAACTTGCCCGTGGAGGAGCGCGACCATCGCGACGAAACGGACTTCATACACGTCGACAGGTTTTCTAAGATGCTCTGTTAACGCCAGAAAGTAAAGTGAAAATAAAAATAAAATATAAAATGTCTTCACGCACTTCCCAATACAGGGGTAGACGGAGGTCGAGTCTAGACAATTAAGTCCCTTCGACCCACCTTCCACCATAGATATTTTCGGGACAACGTGACAGGTGGTGAGCCCGTCGCCGTCTTTATGTCCTAGCCAACGATATTCGTTCATAAGTTTTTTTTGAAAAACCCATTGGTACGAGCCTACCAACTGGGGATCGAACTCGGGTCTATTGACTCGAAATTCCGACCACCCAACCACTCGGCTAGCGTGACTTCTAAAAGTAAAGTACCGATATAATATCAACAACACCATAGTGACTGCATATTTTTGCCGACTGGCGAATGGGTAAGAGAGACAGAAAGATAGTCAACAAATTAAACACACAAGCATAAAATGTTCACATCACGCCGCCGGTCTTCTGTGATGCCGTTTCAGCGTTAAACTGCGTTTTTAAATTTGAAGGATCTGGGGCGGTGTTGGTGGAAAGTTCCATGGTGATTTCCTACATGGACGCTGCACGGGAATCGATCCCAGGACGCTTTAAAAATCAGTGTGTACACTACTTGTCAAATTATGAGCTCCTGTAGCGTGGATAGTTTACACTATCGTGTGATTACGTCATAAGAATGTACTATCCTCTACTATCCTCTTTATTCCCGTGGATGTCCTAAAAGGTGACTAAGGGAATTACCCTTGAAATTTATCATCATCATAACAGCCTATCCGAAGTCCACAGCTGAACACAGGCCTCCCCCAAAGATTGCCACATAGATCGGTCCTGTGCCATCAGCATCCATCGACCGCCGCAACATTATGCAGGTCGTCGCTCCATCTCGTGGGAATTCGTACTACTCGTACACTGGGTTTGCCTGTACGAATTTGCCACTCGCGTCCTTTCTTCCCCAACGGTATTCATCTCTACGAGCTATTTGGCTATGTCGGTTAACCTGGTTCTACTGCGGAAAAATACTTGACCAAATTTCAGCAGACCAGTGATGGGTGGCAGCACATTCTGGTGCTGCTATTATGATAAAACCCCCATTTTTTTGCCCATGAGGCCCATGATCAGCTGTGAAGGTCGTTAATAGGATCATATACAACACAGAAATACCTGAGGCCAGTCCTGCCGGTACACCGCCAGGCACTGCTCCGTCAGCGAGTCCTCGCTGAGGTAGTCATTCTTCAGCAGAAACACCAGCACAGTGGCCAGCGCCTCCCAAACTGAGCTGGCCTTACTCTTCGAATCACCAAGTAGAACTACGTTCCGAGGGCACAGGATCCGGTCGAAGAACTCCAGTAGAGGATTCCGCTCGTCTTGAGCGTCTGTCTTTGACTGTTCTATTGTCGCTGAAACCACAGTAAGCACATCGAAGCGTCTATAGCGTAACGGTTTAGTTTGCGGACTGCGAAACATAAGGTCGCAGGTTCGGGCCCGCCATTCGACTATTGTCGTGAACCATTGCAGACACAAGCATTGCAGCTTGGTTGTAGTGATTAACAGGAATAACAGTAATGTTATTTGCTAGTACTTCTTAATTTAAAAAAGCCTCGGTAACCGAGTGATAAGGTGATCGGAATACGAATCAGTAGACTCGAGTTCGGTACTCAGGTGGAGGGCTCGTACCAATGAGATTTTTCAAAACTTATGTGCGATTTATATTAGGTTTGGACACAGAGACAGCGACAAGCTCATCACCTGTCACGTTTTCCCAAATAAATATATGGTGAAATGTGGATCGTAATTACTAGTTAAGTACTAGGAATGCGTGAAGATACGAAAGCTGAAACTATTATGATAAATATTATCATAAAATTAAAGAATATAAATTAATAAAAATAATAAAGTTGTAGACATTAAGTCACAAGTTCGTATGGCTTCTAATAGATGTCGCCAACTACCTTTCCTTGTTACTGATTCCATCATACAAGTGCTTAGGCTGCTTACTTTGCGATCAGCTTGAGCAGTGTATGTGATGTTGTCCCTATCAAAGTATGTACCTATGTATGTACTCAATAGTAAGTAAAATAAAATAAATCTCTTCAGGCAATTCTCAATACAGGGGTAGACAGAGTTAATTAAGTCCCTTCGACCCTCCATCCACCGAAGATATTTTCGGAACAACGTGACAGGTGGTGAGCCCGTCGCCGTCTTTATGTCCAAGCAAATTCAATATTAAGTGAATTTTAATAATTAATATATAAACTGTGTGGTACGGAGAGAATATTGCCATTCCCTTTCTTCCAGTGGGCGTCGTTACAGCGGACTGAGGGACAGAGCCTTGAATATCGTTATGACAACCGTTAGATGGCCATCTGTCAAAAAATATAAGACCATAATCAGACCGAAGATGGGCAGCAGCGTCTGAGGTTCGATTGGTCTGGTACTGCGATCGCCAATCCGCTTGCCAAGCGTGGTGATTATTGCAAATCCTCCCTATGGAAGAGGCCTATGTCCTGCAGTGGACTTTAACAGGCCGTTTAGTATGTATGTATTTATGTATGAATGAATGTGCACATAACGTACACACATACATTGTATGTATGTGTGTGTGTATGTATCTATGTATGTGTGTATGTATCTATGTATGTGTGTATGTATGTATGTATGCATGTATGTATGTATGTATTTGACGACCTTCGTGGACGAGTGGCGTAAACACAGGTTTTCAAGGTGTCGCCATCTCGAGGTCACGGGTTGGGTTCCCGGTCGGGTCAATGTAGAAAAACTACTTTTTCTACATTTCCTCGGGTCTGGGTGTTTGTGGTGCCTTCGTTGTTTCCGATTCCGATACCTCAAGTGCTTTAGCATCTTACATTCGGAGCAATGTATGTGATGTTACCCCTGTCTCTATATGTATTTATTTCTTTATTTATTTACATGTATGTAATTATATTATAAAAGACTTACCACTCTTGCACTCGACACTCGAGTTCACATCAACAACCGCGACAATAACTTTATAATTCTCTGCGGTCGGATTGGAATTAGTGACGTCCGCCATTTTCGGTTCGGGTGCATCGTCTTCGTCACTTACAGGAGTTGGGGCTCTTTCCTCATCTTCGAAGTTCCGGAATTCCGGGGACAAATCCGATCTTCGTTCAGGCAATAATATTTCTGGAGGGGTGTGCTTCTTCCTGTCCGGACAGCAGGTATTCCACAAAGCGTGGAGTTTGTTCAGGAATGCCTCATTTACTTGTTCCGGTTTCCGGCTAACTAAATAAAGATAAAACAAATATAACATACGTTTGTTTAACCAACTGTGACGTTGTTCTAAATAGCTTTTACATACTTTATATATAAGATTATATATAAGAGCTTTTACATACATAGATAGGGACAACATCACATACATTACTCTGATCCAAAAGTAAGCGCTTAAGCACTTGTAATATGGAATCGGAAACAACGAAGGCAACACAAACTCCTAGACCCGAAAATTTAGAAAGTGTTTTTTCTACATTAACCCTACCGAAATAGAACCCGGGACCTCTGAGCTGGCGACACCTTGAAAACCGGTGTGTACGCCGCTCTTTCACGGAGGTCTTTCTTTCATAAGTATCTATAATAATCGATATAAAATTAGAAACTGTTTTATTCCTATTAAATATTGCAGATACGATATTTAAGTATTAGTAAATTATGAATAACTAAAATAACTAACAATTAGAATATTTACTATTAAAATAATCTAATAAAATTTTATGATTTTATTTTGACTTCCGTAAAATTTTGCGAAACTCAAAATGATGTTACATTAAAAGAACATATTTTAATAAATTCAAACTGCAATTTCACAATTTAATATCATGTAAATAGTTTAAAAAAACGATTTTCGGATTTTAACGCGTTTTTAACTAGTTTTAACAAATTATTTTTATTTCAAGAAATCATCTAATATATAAAATTTCCCTGTCACAATGTTAGTTACCGTACTCCTCCGAAACGGCTTTACCGATTTTTACCAAGTTTTGTATGCGTATTCAGCAGGTCTGAGAATCGGCTACTATCTATTTTTCATACCCCTAAGTGATAAGGGTGGTTCACCCTTAACATTTTTAAATTTTTGGACGAAATTTTTTGTTTTTATTTTTCTATAATGTGGCATTAAAAATTCATACAACCCTAAATTTTTACCCCTCTATCATCAACCCCTATTTTTTATATGGCAAAACAACGTTTGCGGGGTCAGCTAGTTATCATCTAAATAGACTTTAACTTACCGAAAACAATACAATAGTCGACGCTCAGTTGCAATATGGCGCGCTGTGTGGGCGGACGACTGAAGACGTTCGTCGGGGAGCTGGCAGAGGCACAGGTCGCGAGTAACGAGGTGGAGTCCGGGACCTCCTCGTAGTCCAGCAGGAGGCAGATGTGCTCCTGGAGGCAGAAGTGAATGGGGAAATTTAACATTTAACTGAGCCACGATAGCCGACTGATTGGGTTTGACTGATCGGATTTGGAGTCAGACCACACGCGAGTTCGATCCCCAGGCGGCCGGCTCGCGCCAATGGGTTTTTTTTTTTTTTCAAAAACTTATGTACGATTATATCGTAGACTTATAAAGACGGCTCTGTATCTATCTCTGTATTGGTAATGGCGTGAAGATATTTTTTGACATTTAATTCAAATTACTGCAGCGCTTAGTACGAGGGTAATAGGTTCGATCACGGGTCAGCTCCACCAAAATTAGTTTTCATTAATTAAAATCGCTGATGGTACCAAGCGCTCGGCGGTGAAGAAGTATATCTAACGTATATATAAGGAAATTTACATATATGAGTAATAATAAAAACATACATCGGAAATCTATGAATTCTGACAACCCACATGGAGCAACTGCGTCTAAGCTGCAAGGTATGTGGTACTGCGATCGCCAATCCGGCTGCCAAGCGTGGCGATTATGGAAAACCCTATCCCGTCTGAGATATGGGATAGGTCTTTATCCCAAAGTGGACCTTTACAGGTCGTAATGCTGATGATTTGGAGACCTATTAGGTTCTGTCCAACGGGTTTACCATTTTAATAAATAAATATCTCCACGCAATTCCCAATACAGGGGTAGGCAGAGGTCTAGTCTAGATAATTAAGTCTCTTCGACCCACCTTCCACGGAAGATATCTTGGGGGATTATATTTGATTTTTAAATGAAAGATATTTATGTATATACTTTTCAACAAGCATTGGAAATTCCCTAAAGGACTTGGGTCATTTACGGCCCAGCTACTCGTGCACTCAAGTCAATTGTAAACATTTTTTATCTTTAATTTAATAACAAAAAGTTTAGCATAATTTATATGCTTTTTTTTTTAAATAAAAGTGAGCCAATTTTTTTTTTACTTTATAAATAAAAAAATTGGTTACAAAAAACTCTCGCTGCAAACTTACAAACACTCGCTGGAAGAATCTATTGCTTTACAGCTGTCTGTCTCAACACCTGGTTTCCTGCCAACTCAATTTAAGTGGATCACTTAAATTGAGTTGGCGGGCAGCCAGGTGTGATGATTGAACTCGTCTTTCAATACTGCAGAGCGGCAGGGTCCTATAATCCAGTAGTAATATAAAAGAATGTAGAATTCTAAACTCTGTGCCACTAACTTTAAGGTTGATAACAGCTGTGGCCGCGCTGACGTGGATAGCGTCAAACTTCTCAGCGGGCAGCAGCATGGCGGAGAGATCCACAGGGCTCGTCTGCGTCGCCATCGCCACATCGCCAAGTGTCAACAGGGTCTTCATTTCCTCCCCTATGTCCTTGCAGAGCACGGCTTTGAAATAATGTTTAATATGATGTCATCTAAGTATCCTTCTCATGATATATTGAACAATTACATATGGTCAGTTATAACAGTGTCAGATTAAATTATGACACCGTTGGGTGATCGGAATTCGAGTCAAACGACCTTAGAGTTCGGTTCGGAGGAGTTCGGCTCTTACCAAAAACATATACGATTTATATTGAGTGTTAGAAAGTTATATATATTACAATTAATAATAAAAAAATCATCAAACAGTATTCTTTAAGTCCAAAACTAGCATAAAAAGGAGAATAATTATAGGAAAAGGTGCCGTAAAAACCAATTTTGCCCGTCGCCATATATTATATTGTAAATTGAATAGACTTTTATATATATATCCTATACTGTCACAAAAGCTGAAAAGAAGCAGATCTCTGAGTGGCTTTTGTCCCAAAATTATGATGAGATCGAATCTTTATTAATTTTAGTAAATATGAATATGTAATATGATGCACATACTCTAATACGCACTCAACAGACGCATACGCATAAATACACACACACGCACGCACGCACGCACCCAAACATACAGTTTTCAAATACGTAGATTTAAAAACGTTGTCAATAGTCATAACTGTAGTTCCTTTCCTAGGAAATGTTAGGTAGATTTATGCTGGTATTTAGTAGCTTATGTGTGTTTTTATAGTAGTAGTTACGCGAGTGTTACCTCAAATTTAAGCCTTTATTAGTAAAAAACACATGTAATATAATTTATGGAAGAGAGCGAGGCATTCTGGCAGAAGTAATTATTTGCTTAACAGGATGTTCCAACAATGGACTTATTATTGTAATACGTTTTTATGCAAATACATTATTCTTCTTATTCTTATATCGATGGCTTGGACATAAAAAACGTCGACAAGCTCACCACCTGTCCCAAAAAAGGTCTTCGGTGAAAAGTGGGTCGAAAGGACTTAATTGTCTCTGACTTTGTGTGTGACTTGTGACCTCTGTCTACCCCAGTATCGTAAAGAACATTGGGCAGTTACCAGTGGTGCGCCAATTGTCGTTGAGCCACTTGCGCAGCCGGCTGGCGCAGCCGCGGACGGCCAGCGCCAGCAGCGGCGGCGGCGCGGCGGGCAGCAGCGCGCCCAGCGCCGCCGCCGCGCGCCGCGAGCCGCTCGCCGAGCCCGCCGCCAGCGCCGCGCCGCGCAGCCGCCGCAGCTCGGCGCCGTACAGCGCCTCCAGCGACTGCAGCAGCCTCGCCTGCCAGCACCACATCGTTCCCGAGTAATGTTACCATAGCGGAATATGTTGATTTGATGTGCCGATATCCGAAGCGTAAGTGTGCCTTCCGAGCTAAGGATTGCAGGTTCGAATCCAGCTGTGAGCAACTAGTAACTAATACATACATACATACATAACGGCCTATTAAAGTCCACTGCAGGACATAGGTCTCTCCCATAAGGAGGATTTAACAGTCTCTACCACTGTTAAACGTCACGCATCAGCTTTTGTTGTTGCATGAATGGGCCATCTGCTATGCCTCTGGTGAGGAGTGAGCGGGGTTCTTCTTCTTGCGAAGGTATCGCGCCTCGAGGCATACCTCTTTCCGCCCCGCCCCCACACCGTTTGAGCGTCATAGGCGGCAACCGTATTCCCGGCCTCGCTTTCCAATGTTATTCCGGCGTATTCTGTTAAATCCCATCCTCCCGGGTAAAGTGCAGGTTCCCCTTCCTCTTCAACTTACGCTTCTGTGGCTGGGGAATACTCCGACGAGGAGGATGAGGATGGCGATTGAGGCGGTTGTTCGTGCCTGACTGGCGTCTTGTGGCGTTTTTCCTGTGGGGTGGGGTTTTTTCAATTCCGGGCGGAGTGCGACGTCTTACGGGCGTTTGCGTCTAGCGTCTGCTTGTCGGGTGGTTCCCACGGTCGACGGGGGGGAGGGGGTCCCCTACGTCCGACAACATTGAGTGCTAATGTGTGTGTGCCTATGTAAGTGTGTGTGTGTGTGTGTGTGTGTGTGTGTGTGTGTGTGTGTGTGTGTGTGTGTGTGTGTGTGTCTCGGTGAGCGTGCGAACGATGTTCCGATTACCCGGGTTAAACCTTTCGGAGGCCCAGCACAGCGCCCAGCGGTTTGGAGGTTCGTCGACTTACAGGAAGATGTCCCGGCGAAATGAAACTTATTACCTCAATATACAATTGTAGCGACAATGATTTCTCAATTGGCAAACAGACGTTATTCCGGGATGTGGTCGCCCAAAGTCTCAAAGACTAGGAACCTCAGGGAGTAAACTCAACCTTCGGGACTTCGACCGAGTTCTTCGGAGCGACGGGTGCCGTGGTAATAGTACTTGTATACACGATTATTATTCACCGATTGCACCGCTACACAAGCCCCGCTACATTGCGCCTCTGGTATTGCAGGTGTTCACGGGCGGCGGTAATCACTTACCATCACGTGAGCCACCTGCTCATTTGCCTCCCTTTTCTATAAAAAAAAATTGCCACGCTTGGCAAGCGGATTGGTGATCGCAGTAGCAGACCACTCGCACCTCAGAAGCTGCTGCCCATCTTCGATCTTATTTCTTTGGTCTAAAATTTTTTAGAAACTAATATTCAACAAAAACTGCTATTATAATTTCTATACCGAGCAGACTGAAATATAAGTTTACTAACATTATCTTCCCCCTTTTTACTGTTCACGAGGTCGGCAGCTTTCTCTCGCGTTTTCTTGCGGAAGTCGCTCAACATTTGCGCGGTCAGCTCCTTCACGGTGCCGGAAGTCACGCGCTCCATCACCAGCTCAAGTACACGACGCGTAGACGACGGTTGGGTCTTCAAGAATTCCTCCTCTAAACGAGCCTGGAACCAAACAAAAGATGTCTCATGCTCCCAAGCTATTTCTAGAAAAAGAAATATCTTAATTTTGTATCGTCATAAAAAAAAGAGTAACCCAAAAAGATAGAATACCTATTGAGTTTCTTTCACCAATTTCTTCTCCGTGAGAGTGGCTCATTCCGAGACGGTGGTAGAATAAAAAATTACTTTAGAGTCATTATTACATGAAATGAATATCGGGTAGAAAGGAACGAAAAATGCATCTACCGATATAAACAAATGAATGTTCTTATTTCGATGGATAAATGTTTGATGAATGAATGATAAATGTTTCGATGGAAAAATTCACGAGGTATATTCAATTACATATATGCCATTCAAGCTTGCCGTGTTGTTACGGCATAAGAATGTACCTTTTGCATCTGAAGGTATTGTAAAATATATAAAAATACGTTATTACAAAAAAAAAATGGCGACAATGGGGAAAAGCCTTGAAAATGCTATAATTAAATAGACGTATCGAAAAATACCGGACCAAAAATCAACAGACCGGTAACAGACTTTGTTATCGTCAATACTCTTCCCAAGCGAAACGATTTTTTCAAAGCCTGCCTTACGGGAGAGACTAATATATACTGCGTTGGATTTTTGCATACAGTTATGTATGCATATACTCGTACATTTTTATTATTGAAATAATAATAAAAAATAAATATCTTCACGCAATTCCGTATACAGGGATAGACAGAGATCTAGTCTACACAATAAAGTTTTTTTAAAAACCCATTGGTACGAACCTGACTCCTGGGAATCGAACTCTGGTCTCTCGGCTCGAAATTCCGACCACTCAACCACTCAGCTATCGTAACTTTATTGAAATATTTACCATAATAGCCACCATTGACAAGAGAATTAGCAATCGAAGAGCTCACAACTAAGAATCTGCCTCATGTGATCTAACTTAACTGTGCACTTAACATTTATCGAGCTGGTTATTCCACTTTTGTAGGAGGTCGCCAGCCTTTTCCTTTTTTAAGGCTTTTCCTTAGTCACCGCAGATATATTCCGTCGCAATTATTGTACAGCAAGTCGCATAATAGAATATTTACATGGTTTTTGTACACGAGGTTATCTCAAATTAATTGATATTACACGACACTGTGACCTTTATTCTGTATGGCAACTGTGGATCCAGTGGATCCTTCCAATATACAAATATAATGACAATTGACTCAACAAATTGATACCATAATGAAATTTTGGAAAAGACAAGATTCAAGTCACGATAGCCGAAAGGTTGGGTGGTCGGAATTTCGAGTCGAGAGACCCGAGTTCGATCCCCAGGTGGCAGGCTCGTACCAATGGGTTTTTCAAAAAAAAAAAAACTTATGTACGAATAACATCGTTGGCTTGGACATAAAGACGGCGACGGGCTCATCACCTGTCACGTTGTCCCGAAAATATCTTCGGAGGAAGGTGGGTCGAAGGGGCTTAATTGTCTAGACTCGACCTCTTTTTACCCCTGTATTGGGAATTGCGTGAAGATATTTATGTTTATTTTATGGAAAAGACAACAGTATACAAAGTATATTACCTGCAGTTCTCTCTCTTTATTCCGTATGCGGTCTTCGGCATTCAAACTCAAACTGATCGGTGTTATATGCCTAAAACTGCCCATCTCTTTCTGATCCTGTGATATTCTACACGTTGATAGCAACACATTGACATCTCTCAAGAACGGGCACAATTCAAACAGAACAGACTCATCGATCAAATCATAATAGTCTATTGTATTTTCACTGGCAACACTGACACTCATTTTTTTACTCTCATAGAAATATTCTTGAGGAAAATGCGGCAAATCGAAAAGCCATCCAAGGATTGATTTCAAAAATATCACTGTATTCTTCTTCAGCAAACTTATAGAATTTATTTTTAATTTCATCTCATAAATATTGAATAATAATTTCAGTAGGTTTTGGTAGTATTTCAACCGTAGTGAGGTATAGTCAAGCATTGATAAATAATGGACGATCCAGGGTACAGTTATGCACAGGCGGCCATTTTCTTCAGAGTTGATTAATATTCCACGCAGATCAATAGAAGGTTGACTCTAAAAAAACAATCATAATTGAATGGCCAATTCTAATGAGGTATAAAAGTTCACCATGTACTAAAGTTACCATATATTTGTATGCATGCTTTAGTAATTCTACCATGGTCCGTCATTTTATTTGTAATATAAAATATACTTACGTAATTCCTTAAAGATATATTATTTTCCAATACTTTTTCCTTCGGCACTGTATAGTCAATGTCCTTCTGTACCCTAACATTTGCCAACGCACCAGTCTTCGTCACAAAGTCAGTAGATACTTGGGAGTAGGGTAAAGACGTTAAATACCCAAGAAATTTCGAGAGGAGACACAGTTTTTTAGTTAACTGGAGAAATTCTTTGGTAAGGTCAGTTCCATTAGCTGAAAAATAAAATAAAAAGTTGTATATATTATTATATATCTTCACGCTATTTCCTATACTGGGGATAATGACATGACTCCACTACGAACATTTTGATGCTCTCTAGCACCATTAGAACCCTCAAACCGAATAAAACAAGACATTGTTGTGCCACAACAGGTTCTTAACTTTTCCTAAACAACTGACAACATCTGTGGACGAGTAACATAAACATCGGCTTTCAAGGTGCCGCCATCTCGAGATCCCAAGTTCGATTCCCGGTCGGGTCATATAGAAATACCGCTTTTTCTACATTTTCTCGGGTTTGAGTGTTTGTGGTGCCTTCGTTATTTCCGATTCCCATACCACAAGTGCTTTAGCGTCTTACATTGTGATCGGAGAAAAGGATATTGTCCCTTTATGTATTTATAATTGTACATGTACATGATTTTCATAAGGGAGATATTCTTTCTGATTTAGTCCGACTAGGCACTTTTTATCTGTATTATTTAGAAATCTGTGACGTAATATTGAAGAAAAAAACAACATGGGCACAGTCAATGTGCTAACGGTATACGTCATCGGCACCACCATACAAATTTTACACACGACGACCTCCTTGGACGAATGGCGCACACATCGGCTTTCATGGTGTCGACAGCTGTGAGGTTCCGGGTTTGATAACCTGAAGAGTCAATGTAGGTAACAACTTTTTCAACATTCCATAACGCAAGTGCTTCAGCTACTTACTCTGTCGGGTCAGAGAAATGTATGTGATGTTGTCCCTGTCTATTTGATATATCAATCGTGTCATCTTAATCAGGTGCCTAAGCAAGAGTCAATTACTCTAACAAAAGACACATGACATTGGCGGTAGAATGAAAACGCCATAAAGGAAAGGAAAAAGAAAAAAAGCAAGAGTCGTTTACTGTTGGGTAGCTATTTTTCACTTTTAATATAGACAAAAATGTAAACTCACAGCTCTCTGTAGCGATGGAGGCAGAGTCAAGAGCAATAATCTCAGATGCAAAGGAGTCCCGTAAATGCACTCGAAAACATTCGTTTTCGGCGTACAATATAAATTCCCTGGAAACACAAAAACAGTTACGTTCATAACAAACATTATTATAATCATCACAACGCTCTGTAAATATCCACTGTAGGATTAATTCCTCTCCCATACGGGACTTTGCCATAATCGCCACGCTTGGCAATAAGATTGGCGATCACAGTACCAGACACGTTGCAACTAAGACGCTGATGCCAGTCACCGGTCTGCAGAATTTCGGTCAGGTATTTTTCGAGATGTTTATCCCGCTATATGCCGGTGTAGGTAGTTAACTAACAATAATAAAGAACGATGATAATGAATTTACATGTAAACTACCCCACTTCCAATATTTTTTGTGTCTACTTTGTAGTTGCAATTACGTAGGAAGTTGAAGCAAGATAATTTTATCTTTTTCTTGCTGACACGTCAACCTCTAGTACTTGCAAGTACTCTATTTTTTTTTAATCCGGTTCACCAACAACTATTTACGCTAATGATTAGTATAAAGATATTATACAACTTTATCATGACTAAGTGTAATGATTACTTAAAGGTAAACACAACGTCCAAAAATAATGTATACCAAAAATTATAAAATAATAATATAAAATGATAAATAAATATCTTCACGCAATTCTCAATACTGGGGTAGACAGTGGTCAAGTCTAGACAATTAAGTCCCTTCGACCCACCTTCCACCGAAGATATTTTCGGGACGTGAAGGTGGTGAACCCGTCGCCGTCTTTATGTCCAAGGCAACGATGTAATTCGTAAATAAGTTTTTGAAAAATCCATTGGTACGAGCCTGCCACCTGGGGATTGAACTCGGGTGTCTTGACTCGAAATTTCGACCACCCAACCACTCGGCTATCGTGACTTTCTTATCACTATCTTGAGTAGTGGTAAAACTTTCTGCATAGCTTTCCTTATAGTACGAGATGCGAGGAGAAATAGGTTTCCTTATAGTACTCTAAGTTAGTAGCCTTTAGGTCCAGTACCATGCAAAAATCACGACGTAAGTATATAGCTTTTTACAGTGGTAGAGCCGCGCATCAGCTTTTGTTGTTGCATGAATGGGCCGACTCGACCGGGGAATTACCACAACCTCACAGAATACCGGCGTGAAGTAGAAGTCTAACAAACTTTTGCGTTTCGTCTGGTGAGTGCAGGTAACCGGAGGTCCACACACCCCCCTCCCACAATTATGGGGGCGGGGCACAATAAGGCCGGCAACGCATCTGCTATGCCTCTGGTATTGCGGGTGTCCATGGGCGGCGGTAATCACCTACCATCACGTGAGCCACCTGCTCGTTTGCCTCCCTTTTCTATAAAAAAAAAAGTTTTATAATAAGGTCATAATATATGAAAAACTTGAGAATATTCACTTATAAAACATCTCCTTGTCCGTGAAGTGGGGCAATCTGTTAGACTCTGGTGCAGTCGGACACGTTAGACGCCTTTGCAATTTACTCAGCTTCGACTCCTGTAACAAAAAAATGTCATAAAATATAATTGAGAGCAGGTTTTTTAATAATGAAATTAGGTTATCTCCGGTTCGCCTTAATTGACATAATCCCATCGGATTCAATAGATTATTACCTCCATGTTTTCCGAGTTTAAAAAACAATGTGGATAATTGAATAACATATGATATTTTTATGTGCGTTAACCGATGTTTCGGAAACTGATCTGTTTTAAAAAATACGTATACAACACACTCATGGAGTTGTAGAGATTACATAAATAAAATAATAATATAAAATGATAAATAAATATCTTCACGCAATTCTCAATACTGGGGTAGACAGTGGTCAAGTCTAGACAATTAAGTCCCTTCGACCCACCTTCCACCGAAGATATTTTCGGGACGTGAAGGTGGTGAACCCGTCGCCGTCTTTATGTCCAAGGCAACGATGTAATTCGTAAATAAGTTTTTGAAAAATCCATTGGTACGAGCCTGCCACCTGGGGATTGAACTCGGGTGTCTTGACTCGAAATTTCGACCACCCAACCACTCGGCTATCGTGACTTTCTTATCACTATCTTGAGTAGTGGTAAAACTTTCTGCATAGCTTTCCTTATAGTACGAGATGCGAGGAGAAATAGGTTTCCTTATAGTACTCTAAGTTAGTAGCCTTTAGGTCCAGTACCATGCAAAAATCACGACGTAAGTATATAGCTTTTTACAGTGGTAGAGCCGCGCATCAGCTTTTGTTGTTGCATGAATGGGCCGACTCGACCGGGGAATTACCACAACCTCACAGAATACCGGCGTGAAGTAGAAGTCTAACAAACTTTTGCGTTTCGTCTGGTGAGTGCAGGTAACCGGAGGTCCACACACCCCCCTCCCACAATTATGGGGGCGGGGCACAATAAGGCCGGCAACGCATCTGCTATGCCTCTGGTATTGCGGGTGTCCATGGGCGGCGGTAATCACCTACCATCACGTGAGCCACCTGCTCGTTTGCCTCCCTTTTCTATAAAAAAAAAAGTTTTATAATAAGGTCATAATATATGAAAAACTTGAGAATATTCACTTATAAAACATCTCCTTGTCCGTGAAGTGGGGCAATCTGTTAGACTCTGGTGCAGTCGGACACGTTAGACGCCTTTGCAATTTACTCAGCTTCGACTCCTGTAACAAAAAAATGTCATAAAATATAATTGAGAGCAGGTTTTTTAATAATGAAATTAGGTTATCTCCGGTTCGCCTTAATTGACATAATCCCATCGGATTCAATAGATTATTACCTCCATGTTTTCCGAGTTTAAAAAACAATGTGGATAATTGAATAACATATGATATTTTTATGTGCGTTAACCGATGTTTCGGAAACTGATCTGTTTTAAAAAATACGTATACAACACACTCATGGAGTTGTAGAGATTACATAAATAAAATAATAATATAAACATAAATATCTTCACGCAATTCCCTATACCGCCTGTATAGACAGAGGTCTAGTCTGGACAATTAAGTCCCTTTGACCCACCTTATATTTTATTTGTCCCAAGATATTTTGGAACAACGTGGCAGGTGGTGAGCCCGTCATCGCCTTTATTGTCAAACCATCGGTATAAATCGTACATAAGTATTTGAAAAACCCCATTGGTACGAGCCTTGAGGATCGAACTCGGGTCTCTTAGCTTGAATTCCGATCACCCAACCACTCGGCTATCGAGACTTATTCATACTTCATTAATTATTAAATAAATAAAGAATATAAAAATAAATAGAAGCGCACAGGATATCATGATAGAATGTTGGAAACATTTTACAACATACCTGCCCAGTAGGCGGTAGGCATTCCGCAATCATGTGCGCAGTAAATAAGGCTGCAAGGTGCGCGTGATTAGCTGCGGTAGGACCTGAAGATATTAGGGTTTTCACACGAGCTTTGAATGTTGTCCTGGATCCCCCAGGTGTCTGTGTATCTTGGTACCACCTAACACACATAATTTGTTAAGAGTTATTTGTAATTCATGAAAAAAAAATTGAGAAAATGGTAGACTTAATATATTATAACAATCAAGTATTACAAATATATACAAGTGAAATGCATATAACATTCTATAACCTCAATCAATGCTTACCTCAAAATTTCGTAAAACATATCTCTTTGTTTCTTAAAATTCTGAAAACTCAATATGGACGGAAAATTGTCAGCATTGTCCGTTTCTAAATTAAAACAGATGACACCATTTGAACCTCTGCTTTCGGATATTGATTTGGATTTATCCTGATTAGTTTCAGCTTCAACTTTAAGTCCATATGAATTAAGAAGAAATTTAGCCAAATCTGGAAAAAACTTCTAACCTTCTTATTCTCTCCTAATATTTTAAGAGAACTTCTATCTAAAATTACTTCTAGTATTGTCCGTAGATACCATAATGACTTAACAGCAAAGTATGTACTATTATGTATAGATTTCAGAAGGTATTCACTAATATTACTCTCATTTGCCTCAGTTTCCACCTTTGTACAATCTTCTTCGTATTGTTTGGAAAGCAAAATAGATATGAGAAAGTAAATTTCGGTATTCAGACTAAGTATTAAATTGTTTTTGAGAAGTGTGTCATATATTTCAACTAAAATATCAATCTGCTCCTTAAATACAACTTTATTAACATCAGCTATAACATCGGTTTGTTTTAAATTTGAAGAATCTTTACGAGTCATTTTTATTTGCGGCGTTGTTATAACTTTAGGTGATGTAGACGTGTTTAAAATGTTAAATTTCTCCATGAGTTTATGCCTCTCTTGCTTTAAGATATTTCTTTCCATTTCGAAACTGTATGAAGATTCTTTTGACTGCACTTTTTGATGTTTGAAAGCGACATTTTCTTCCAATACCAATGGTGATGGTTGTTGAAACGATTCTGAATTAAAACTATTTAAAGAGAAACTTTTTTGACTAGAACTCCTATCTAAATTCGTCGGTTTTATTCTTCGTCTCTCAGACCGCAATGAATTTGCCTTTCGTGCACCAATTTCAGGGAAAATCTCAGAATTGCTTAGATCCAGATCCATTTTAGTTTCTGTATCATTGTCATCAGAGGTATTTTTAACGCGTTTCTTCTTACTGCTTTTAGGTTGAACATTAATTAAAAAATCTCCTAAACTGATGTTCTTTTCTTGGGATCTGGAATGTCTATGTGACATTCTCGGAGTATCACATCTCTCGTAACTGTCTTTGAAACTACGAAAACTTGGTGTTACTGGGCTTGTGTGTAAACTTGGATATTCATTTTTGAAACCATTTTTTATGGGTGTGCTGGACAAGACTAGCCTATGAACTCCACTAGTGAGCCTAGACTCATCAGACGAAACCGACAAGTCTTTACTTCGATCTTCAGGAAATAGTTTAGTTTTAACCTTTCGTCCAGTTTTTTTACGATCATTATTCGGTGATTCATGACTATGTTGATGCTCGGCTTTCGCGCTCAGGCATTCTGTCGTTCGATCAGTGTCACTTGTTGGATCGCTGACCGATCTCTGATGCTTTCTCCGGGACAGTATTTTCTCTGGAGTGGCTTGTTGTTGTAACAATTGCAAGGCATTACTATTCGACTGCAAAATACTGAAACAAATGACATGACAATTGCCAGTTAACTGTAATTTGAATACCTATTACCTATTTATATTTAAATTAGACTTTCAGCATAGTAATGGGCAATTTTAGAGAATTTTCTGCAGCATACTATAAAAATAAATTCATTCAATGCATTTGACTTTTTAAAAAATTAATCTCAAACTGTTTTAGGATTTCATAGCTTGTAGTTTTATTCAAACTCTTTATTTATTATAGAAACAATATTATATTTATGACATTTAGAGCCTACAAATTTAAATTATCATAAAGCCCTAAAATCTTTATGGCATGGTACCATGAACAATCAATGGTTTAAACTATTGAGTGAGAAAAGAATCTGAAAATAAGATACAAATACACTTCCTTTGAACACATCCTTAGTGATTGAATGCCTCTACAGCCAAAGGCACAAATATTACATCTTCTGTTAACGAATCATATTTACGCCACTTTCGGATACTGCTGCCAGTGATATTGCACCAGATCTAATCAAATTACTTTGATATGAGGGAGCGGCCAATTTATAGATGCTATTCAAAATCTGAATGGCTTTTCCTCTCTCCCAAGGAATCAAAGATCTTACAAGGCTCTTAAACAAAATATGAAACCAAAAAATAAAATAAATTTAAATGCCAGGGTAACTTTCCATGTGCAACATGTGACTACAGTAAGGACTGTTCAAAATCAATATGCATTATCAAGTGTCACATGACAAAAAATTGTTTACAAAAGCTATATAAATCATAGGCAATATAGACAAACGTAATAAGAAACATAATTACATTAAAAAATTATTTAAAAATTTTTTGTTTTATCTTTTATTTTTTCTTCACACATTTTCCAATACTGGGGCAGTCAGAGGTCTAGACAATACAGTCCTTTTAATTATATCACATCACAGAAACTTTTTAGGGACACGGACAACTAAGTTATTGGAATAGCTTTTTATAGTACTTACTAAAATGTGAGGTCATAAAATATTAAACAAATATAGGAAAAAAGGTGTATCTTGTCATTTAAAAAAAAAAACCCACAAGTGATATTTATCCCATGAAACTCATTAAAAATTTATATACTTTAGTTGCCACTGGTAACAACAGTGATTTTTGATGACACACAATTTCTTCTTTTTCTTTACAGCCTATTGAAGGTCAACTGACAAACTGTAAAGACAGTAACGGTCATACCACCTGTCATGTTGTCCCAAAAAAAGGTCTTCCGTGGGAGATGGTCAAAAGGACTTAATTGTCTAGACATCTGTCCACCCCTGTATTGAAAATGGGGTTAAAATATTTTTGTCTATAGCTATCAAAGCCCTTAAACTGATTTTTGTCTTTAAACCAATGTTTGTAAACTGTAATAAGGGAGCTTAAGCCATAATCTTGATGACATTTATGTTATAGCTGTATCAGAACCTTACGTTCTTTTACTTTTTACTTTTTAAGTATACCCTCTCTTAAATAGAGAATTTTTAGAAGCAAATGCAAATCATATATACTATAAAACCTGAGGAACTTAATATATACTAGAATATATATAAAACTTAATTTATATTAGCATATATTAAGTTTTACCACCCACCAAAATTTTGGTGGCATACCCACACAGTATGCCACCAAAATTTTGATCTCTAAGGAAAACCTACATATAGGGAAAAGTGTAATAAAATGGCAACAGAACCAACAACAATTAACAATTTACTCTCCCTCAATCAGACTAGTACAAGTTCAAGACTACTTTCATAAATACTAATTTCATAAAGACACTTTTTTAAATTATTTTGTACTGATTTTAAATCGTAATTGTTTATAACAGTATTTGTTAGCTGTAGTTGGTGATGTATTTTGTCAGTTACATTAATGTGTTAAGCCTACTATGCAACATATTATCTTACTCGCTGATACTTTGCTTCCTATGAATAACATTCCATTGTGTTCTTGTACACTCAAACATGCTAATTATGTGGGTGTACTATACTGTCTAAATTTAAAATGGCTAGCCATAAGATTTATTTCTTCATACTAGTATTGATGGTGGTCTTAAATAAATAAATTTTTACTCTATAGTAAATAGTGGCATGCATGCACACAGAATTTTTGCAAATTCAGAAAATCAAAAATAAGATATAAAAGACGAGATGGAATTAGAATGTGCTAAAAAATTATTATATTTTAATACACATATAAGTTGTAGTCAGATTCAGAGTTTCGCGATAATATGCTTAAAGTGATATTAAGTTACTGAATTATGATTGGCTTACATTTTATTCTAAATGTCCCAGCGTGCTTTAATAAGTTTATGGCAACCAATCATAAAATGCTAGTTAACTATTTGAAAAACACCATAGCAAATCAAATAAAAATAACGACTAAAGTTTCAATTTAAGTGCTTACCTGTCAGTCTGTGATCTTAAATATGACAAAAAATATGCGACAAATTCGCTCTTACTACAACAAAGTAGAATACAGTCTTCAGGAGCATCCTAAAAATAACAATAAAATTATGTAAATAAAAAAATATCAAAACAAATAGTATTCCTTTTAAGGTTAGTTATTTACCTCAATGGATTCGTTATTTAACCATTTCATTAACAACACCGTATCCAATTTACTTGAAAGAACGCTTTCTATAATTGTCTCCGGCATTTCTACTTCAATACTTACTACATAATTTATAGAAATCAGAATTTACCAAATAAAAATAATTATTATCGATTGATGACAGTGACAGCAAGTTTACAGTTACTTGGTTGTCAATTTGACATAATGCGATGACTGCGCAATGAGTTTTTTTTATTATGCTTATATTTACTATACTTAAATTACAAAAACTACTAAAAATACAATATTTTTACTAATTTTTATATATTTTTTATATATTTAATAATTTTAATTTAATATTCATAAAAAGTCTCTTGTGCACCCTATTTATTTCATGGTTCGGTAGATGGACAGCACAGGTTAAGAACTGTATTAGTCTCAGTATTAATCAAAATAATAATTTTTAAAGAAATAATTTTTGTTTTTTAATCAAAGAGTATAATAATTTATTGGGAGATGTACCCTTTGACTGTCTATTAATAATGGCATTAATAATAAATAAACGGCTTAGAATGTATTAAAACATATTCTCTGGTGTATTATTTAATTTGAGTAATAATACAACGGTTGATCATTTCTCATAGCAATTTTAGTTTTTTATTTATGTTTTAAAATAAAAACTATATAAAAATTTACAAAGTTTTGAGTTCAGTCTTTCCACCTCTCATGATTATCTATAATTTTCTATAAGATCTGTGACAAATCTTCTTGTTGACAAACATTTGTTACCCAGAGAGTATATGATACTCCTTTTTTGTGACCTATATAATCTTATATTTTAAGTTTTACATTGAAAGATAAAATAACAATAAATGCATTTCTTTTATATTGTACTGTCCTCTTTGTTATAGATTTGGAGCTAATCATAAACTAAAATCTTGTTGACAAATACTTGTCATTCCGATGAATGAGAAAATAGGACAATATAATTGTCCTCTTGTAAACGTCAAATTAAATTAATATTTTTGAATAAAAGAAGAATAGTTCTATCATGAACTAAATACGGAGTATTAATATAAACAAAATAATTTTGAAATGGAAAATCTCTGCCGCTGTTGTCATTCTCAGTATGGTTATAAAAGTCTTGGCTCTACATTTGAAGATGAAGGAATCGAAGAAACCTATTCAGGGATGTTGCAAAAGACTTTTGGAATTGTGGTATGATTATATACTTAAATAAATAAAATAATAAATATCTTCACGCAATTCCCTATGCAGGGGTAGACAGAGTTCTAGTCTAGACTATTAAGTCCCTTCGACCCACCTTCCACCGAAGATATTTTCGGGACAACGAGACGGGTGGTGAGCCCGTCGCCGTCTTTATGTCCGAGCCATCGATATAATTCGTATATAAGTTTTTGATAAACCCATTGGTACTAGCCAGCCACTTGGGGATCGAACTCGGGTCTCTTGACTCGAAATTACGACCACCCAACCTCTTGGCTAGCGTGACTTATACTTGTTTCATGGTATTTAACTGTGGCTTCGTTTCTTGTGGGATTAGGTTGAAATAACTAATTGAAAAACATTTTACCTGATGGGAAGTAGGCACTGCAGCCTATGCACAACTGCAGTTGAATGCCTCACACCATATTAACATTTACTAGACCTCAAAGAGTAACTTGTTTATAGGGTGGTGTGTAGGCTTTTACAAAAAAAAACAAGTAATGTGCAAATCTTAATTTTAATAAAAATGTGCAAATCTTGTGCGAGTCAATTAGATCCCCAGTTAGGCGGCGGCGACCAATGAGTTTTTAAAAATTTATGTATGTTAATAAATTTATTAAGGGTTAATATTGTTGGCACGGACACAAAGACTGTAACAGACATGTCACCAGTCACATTGTCCCAAACTAAACTCTGGTGAAATGTGGGTCGATAGGACTAAATTGTCTAGACCTACCCTTGTATTAAGAAATGCATGAAGATAAAAAAAAGATTGTTCTATCTTTTTTTTTGTACTAGGTAAGCCCTGTAATTGGAGAGGCAAAGGCAGTTTCTTATTTAATTTGTGATATATGCATTTCACATTTACATGATGCCTTGATTTTCAAGCAACAAATACTGACATGTGAGCAGATTCTATCATCACACAGCAATAATCAAGGTATGAAATTGGTTTTATTTAATTGATTTTTTATAAGTTTTGAAATTTAAAACCAAATCAAATGGCCAAATTTGTACACCACATTAGTTTAACAATAAAATTACCAGTTTTATAAAAAGTTTTATAAATTTAATTTGTTTTGGTTGTAGAGAAATCAAACATTGAACATTTTTATAGCTACATTATGAAGGTGAAGTGTGATAAGCTTGAACTTGTAAATGATAGAAGAGCAAATACTTTTGACTTGAAAGATTTCGTTTACTACTTCCCTTAAACAAGAATAATAATTAACTATTAGATAAGATTATAACATGTTAAATTTTTATTGTTGACAGGACTCGCAGCTTTTAATAATGCAGTGAAACAAGAAGTCATAGAATTTGAAAATGGTAATTACCCTGCAGTGCTTGGCAAAATTATATAGGTAGTACAGGATAGCTTATGAGGTACAACTATATTTCAGGGCATATTATTGATTTGATCATTTCATTTAAGGGTTAAAGGAGGAATCCTGTCACGAGAATGTCAATGGAGACAGCAAACCAAAGTGCATTGGTAAGCTGGTTTTAATTTTGTAATAAAGTTTAATACTTTTTTTTTTTTTCAATTTAACAAACAACAGCATACTTTAACATACAATTTTAATTTTTTTAAAACTAATATGTTTCAATATATTATGTAATTAGAAAAAATATTGTAATTTACCAGATGTTTGCTTAAATTAATGCATTTCTCTTTTAGCTTTGTAAAGATTGTTTCATTGTATATTATTTGATTTGATTAAGGTAAACAGTAAAAACAGGAAGTGTATACATGAAGTTTTGAGAGTTATGTAGTAGCACTCCAAAGAGATGTACCTGTAAATTATAACTATATTTTCCTAAATATATTATAAAATATGCAATCAAAACTAAGTCTTGTTGTCTGTGTATTTCATACTTGAAAAAAATCTTGTTTAATATTCTAATTTGTTCCCGAAAATTAAATTTGTAATTGTTAAATATGAAGTTCATACTAAATTTCCAGTATGTGTTCAGTAAATTTTAAATAAATAACAATATGTTTAGATATTTTGATTGCAGATAGTAAGCTATCCTTGGAAGTCCTTAACAACTCCATTGAAGATACTGCTGATGACCAACCTTTGTCATTTTTAAAGAGAAAAGATGGAAAGGATGGTTTACTAGACCAAGATTCGGAACCTGATGCAGACTGGGCTACTGCACCTGACTTAAGTGATGGTATATATTTACTATTACACTGTATATTTTTTTAGATATAAAGATTTTCAATTATTAAAAGGTTTATATTGTTATAGATGAGATTTCAAAGCCAAATCATCAGACAAAAACGAAAAAACATACATGCAATGTTTGCAGTAAACAGTTTACTTATTTTGGATCATTGGAAGTTCATTTACTAACTCATAGCGGAGAAAAAAATTATCAATGTCTTATATGTAATCACAAGTTTACACAGAATAAGGATCTCACTAAACATATATCCGTAAATCATTCTAATGGTGGGTTATTTCAATGCAATATGTGCACAGAAATATTTGAAAAGGCACGCCTTTTCAAAACTCATTTGCAAACTCATTATGATAAGGATAAATTTAAGTGTAATCACTGTGAAAAACATTTTCAACGCAAGAAAGGTTTGAAAGAACACATGAAAACGCATACAAAAGAGAAAAATTTCACTTGTCACATTTGTCATAAATCATTTGGACACAATCAGACTCTAAAGTCACACATTCTGACTCATACTGGTGAGAAGCCATATGTGTGCGACGTTTGTGGACGTCGATTTGCTCAGCGCACTCATCTAAAGAGACATATCTTTATTATTCACACTGGTGTTAAACCTTATTCATGCAAAGAGTGCAATAAACAGTTTTCCAGTAAAAGTTATCTAGCAATCCACTCCCGTCAGCATACAGGAGAACGTCCACATACATGCGAAGTGTGTAAAAAGGATTTTACAGCCTATACAACCTTAAAAGTCCATATGCGTGTGCACACTGGACGGAAACCTTATACTTGTAGTTTTTGTGACCGACAGTTTGCTCAAATGGCCAGTTTTAAGCTGCATGAACGTACCCATACTGGTGAAAGACCTTATTCATGTAAAGTATGTAAAAAACCATTTTCCGATAATGGTTATTTAAAAATTCATATGCGTGTACACACTGGTGAGAAACCCTATTGCTGTGACATATGTAAAAGATCTTTTCGTGAAACTGGACAACTGAAACGGCACATGAGAGTGCACACTGGAATAAAGCCTTATACATGTAAAATTTGCAATAAACAAATTGGTAATTTGTCCAAACACATGCGAGTTCATTCCGACGAGAGACCTTTTAATTGTAATATATGTAATAAGCAGTTTTCAATTAATGGTAATTTAAAACTTCATATGAGAATTCACACAGGCGAGAGACCATTTACTTGTGATCTCTGCAATAGTCAATTTACTCAAAGCAGTGGACTAAAAAGGCATAGATGTGCACATTTAGATAAGGTTAATACATAATATTGAAAAGTATAACAGTATTTTTTATAGAATCAAGTGAAGATAGAATATATAATACAATTTATTTTTTTAAACTGATACTAATTAACATTACAAGAGTATGAAGATAGAATATATAATACAATTTATTTTTTTAAACTGATACTAATTAGCATTATAAGAGTAGTTACATGGAATGTATAATTTTTCTTGTAAACCACTATAAATTTATTTTCTCTAATATTTTTATTAGGTATCTAATATTATATTTTTATGACATTTTTCCTCCAATGACATTGAAGGTGTAAATATTCATATTTTTTCAAATTTCCCACATTCTTAAAATGTTTATCTTTATCCCTTATATACAATTATTATCCCTTATGTACACTGTATAAATTTCAATGTAATAACTTAAATATATATTTTTTATTGTTGTTAATTGTATGTACTTTTAGCTAGATTAAGTGAAAATTTTTAGTTATAATTTTTTTGTAATTATGATACTGATTAATTTAAAGCAAAGATTTCTTATTTTTCTGTAGTTTTTTCTCATCATGCATCCTACAAATATGACTTGATTGTATGATGAAAGTATTTCCTATGCAAGTATTTTTACCTCATACGCTGAAAAAGCGGCCGCGGGCAGCGAGACAGAATCAAGGCAAGGATACCGCACCGCCAGAATGCTAAAATAGGAAATTGATTCGAGTCAGAAATTCCGATCACCCAACCACACGGCTATCGTGACTTATCGCGACTTATGCAATATTAGGCTTCGTGAATACTTCAATGACAAGATTTCTGGAAGACTATTGTCAATCAATAAAATTTTACATAAAAACCTACAATATCTAAGTAAAATCGATAATCCGTTATAACTGAATAAAAAACCTCATTGTATTTATTTACACCTGATCAAAAAAATTACGTGTTTTTACTTAATCATATCAAAGTCAACACACACAACAGTTTCTACTGACGCCAACAGAATGTTGTTTTTGATTAGATGGCGTCAGTAGAAACTGCTTACCGCATTGGTGTACCCTACCATTATAAATGGATTTGACTGATAGATAGTGTTAGGAGTAAAAAATGTGTATGTTATTGGTGTAACACGCGTATTCCCAATACGGGAGTAGACAGTCAAGTCCCTATGATGAACCTTTCCCCGAAATGTATTTAGGAAAACGTGGTGAGCCTATCGCCTTCTTAGTATTAAGCAAGCCAACGGTACCATGTACTTACATATTTAAGTTACATTGACTTACAAACTTTCGCGGGTCCTGTGGAAGAATGAGTTTTTCACACCGGTTTTCAAGGTGTCGCTAGCTCTGAGTCTTGGGTCGGGGTGTTTGTGGTATCCTCGTTGTTTCCGATTCCATAATAAAAATGCTTAAGCTACTTTGGTATCATAGCGAAGTATAAGTATATAAAATAATGTCCCAAACTATGAATGTATTTATTACTATTATTTCCACACAAATATTTGTCCTCAGATATAGCTTCGAAGGCACCCTGCTGTCGACTAAGCTCTGTCAACTAAGCGCTTAGTCTCCAAAGTGGTCTAGGTGAACACACAGAGATTCAGTGGAGACTCGATGGGTGTCTACATTTGCGTCACAAAAAAGAGAATTCATAATTTGTAAATGGGAGTCCACGAAAATTTATCTGCTTTCGATAGTGAAGAACTTGACTTCAGCTATCAATGTAGGCAGACAATATTTTAAGAAGCTCATCGACTAGTACTTGTAAAAACTTACATATTACATACTATATTCAGTACGTTTCGAGACTTGCAAATTGCCGGTGTCACCGTCCGCAAAACTTGTTCAGACTTGCAAATGGACAAAATATGACTAGTAGTGGATCTGTTCTTCACAGTCTTTGTCGATTGTTCGAAATATAATAGAAATGTATATGCAAAATTTTTGGAGGGGTTTATGAGAAAACGTCTGGAAACCTCTGAACTAGGCTATCGGGTCGTCGTACCGAGTACTTAAATTATAAATCCGTTGAGTAAAATAACGCGTTACAGGATGTTTATTACTTTCTTTACAGTTCACATTGTGAAGAGCACGATATACAATTTAGATGAATTACATGCCAAAATTTTGAAGAGCTGCACTTACATTATTTTATGTTATTCGGTTCAGGAAATATAGATAGAATAGAAGTATAGAATTTTGTATTATTATATGTCACAGATTTACTCAAGGTATTAGCGCATGTCAACATTATTAAAACTGTGCATCGCTAAACATTTCTGGCCTGAGTGTTTAAGCTTGGATGAAATAGATATGAGTCGATTTTAATCATGGGCTCTAAAAACGATCTTTTCGAAATGGATTTTTCGTAAGATATTTTTGTACAAACGCTAGTTTAGAAACACATACATTTAATTCCATACTATAAGTTAAATATGTATCTTAATATTTAAAAGTGTATGGTCACTAACTTTTGATTAATCCCTACGCAGACTAATCCCGAAATCTATTTTTTTTTATTGATTTAAAATATGTTTTTGTTACATGTTCTTTGTTCCAGTACATTTTAGATGCATATTAGTATTCGCCATTTATCAGTTAAAAAACCTTCGTGTTATTAATTTTAATAAAATATTTATTTTTCCGATTAAAATTTAAACTTTTCAAGAAACTTTAAATAAAGGATTTCAACTTGCAACACTGCCGTTGTGTAGCCATCTTTCTTTTTAGCCTTTGCCATTTTTGCGATTCGTGTGCTCGTTTTAGGTTAGTATTTAGTTTTAATATTTAAACTATTATCCCTAAGCAATTAACATTATGAAACAGAGTATTTTCTTTTATACTTTTCAGACACAAAATGCAAAACGACGCTGGTGAATTTGTTGATTTGTATTGCCCGAGAAAATGGTAAGCGTTTTCCACGTTTATTGTGTATGTTTCGAATCACATTGTTTCTTCTAAAAATATTCATAGCTTTTATGCGTGTTTTTTTATTTACATTTCATCTAGCCAAATAGTAATAAAGAAATACAATTTTCCGTGATTAATTTTTTATAACTTTTATAACCTTGGCGCAAATTTATTTTCGTTCTAGAAATTACCTTAAAAATAGGTTTACCATGTTCAGGCGTAAATTTAAGATAATGTAAAATGTGAAACATACGATGATAAAATATATAAAACATTTGTTTTCAATCAAACTACTTTACATTGCAGCTCGGCCAGTAATCGCCTCATTCATGCTAAGGATCATGCCTCAGTGCAACTGGTCATTGCTGACGTAGACCCGGCTACTGGGCGCGCTGCCGACACGTCAAAAATGTATGTCATCTGTGGTGCCATCAGAAGAATGGGAGAATCAGATGACTGTATAGTCAGGCTAACTAAAAAGGATGGCATATTGACGAAGTAAGTTCTTTTTGAAGGAAAATTGTGGTAGAATGGTGTGAAATTTAAAGTACTGTACCATCAGAAGCAAAAAGCTTAAAGCATTGATTCATATTTGTATATAAGAAGTTTGATTTAATGAAGGGTAGAATTAGTAAGATAATAAAACATGGCCTAGGTGAAAGAGTAGAAAGTGTGAAGTATACTTAGACCAGGAATTTTAGGTAAATTTAATTGTATTTGAATTGGAACACTGATAATTCTTTCATTATTTTCTGACTGAAATTACTAATGAAATGAAATTATTAAGAAATAATAATATATGCAACTTGATCTGTGTTTATTATAAATAAATAATCTTAGTTAAATTATTCAAAACCACTAGTTTCAGCCTTTTGGAGGTCCTTCAGCAGGGTGAGTGGAAGGTGGTGCAAGACAAGACATGAGCACAAACTCATAAGTCAACAACAAAAACAACGCAATAAGTCAGAAACTAGTTGTTACCTACACCAATTATTATAACATGAGTTTAAAAAATATCTTCACGCAATTCCCAATACAAGGGTAGACAGAGGTCTAGTCTAGACATTAAAGTCCCTTCCACCAAAGACATTTTTGGGACAATGTGACAGGTGGTGAGCCCGTTGCTGTCTTTATGTCCAAGCCAAAGACATAATTCGTACTTAAGTTTTAGAAAAATCCATTGGTATGGCCACTTAAGGATCGAACTTTGGTCTTTTGACTCGAAATTCTGACCACCCAACTACTCGGCTATCGTGACTACTTTTTTATTACATGAGTTTAGCCGTTTTTAATTATTTCATAAAAGATATTAGTGTTTTCATTTGTATTAATAATATGGAATTAAATAATGGAATTAATTATATTATTTATTAGTATCTGTCATAAATTAAAAATATTAACATCTTAAATAGTCAAAAGTCTGGGCAGAGAAATCAACAAACTTTCAGATTTGCTACTTTGTACAGCCAGACTAACATATTTACCAAAGTATGAACCAGGAATGGTAACCAAACACAAGGAAATGCCCATTTTCCACAGAATAAGTGTCATTTTATCAGGCCTCTTTCTATTGTCTTGTTATATATCATTTAGCTCAAAAATTTCAGGAGTACAACCAGTGCAACATAGAAAAGCTAGGCCATGATAACCCAAATGATGAGCTTCTTTACCATAGTTGTTATATAACATAGTTTGTAGTTACCCTGTCTTTGAAGCTAAGATTGGCAGGTTTGAAGGAAGATTTGTATGGTCTCTACAAATATAAATGTTTGTAAACAAGTCATAGAGAAACCTCTATTATAAATATTTGCCATATAAAGCAAAGTCCCTTTTGTTATATGCCAATAGCCTATAATATCAAGTTTTATCAAACACTCCTATTATACTTTTTTGTTGCAGGAACTACTGAGGATGTAACCATGTAAGAAGCATTATTTTGTAAGGGCAAAATAAAAAATTTTAAAATCCAAAGTGCATTTTATTGTTTTTCAACTAATTGCTCCCCACTGTTTCGCACATATGGTAATAAGTTACAACACTTAGAAAACATAATTAGCCCAATGGCATAGTTGGCAGTGAATCTTCAAGGTCCAATGTCGGTATCGGCAGGTGGTTGTGATATTAGGAACAAACTGTTTTTGGCATCTTCCTCATCTGCACAGGATTAGGAATATATTCATATTAAAGTTGAAGCCTCATCAGATATTTCTTCTCATCAGATTTTTTATATAAGGTAAAAATGTTTGTGCTGTTGTAATAAGTTTGTAGTAATGTAAATCAATAGCCCATTTGATAACATTTATAAAATGTCCCAAATAAGCTCTGTTAAATGTGGGGGACTTGAAAAAGAAAAGGTTAAATTGTCAAGATGTCAGACTACCTCAGTATTGAGATTGATCTAAACTTTTCTTTCTTCTTTTTTAAGTTTTCTTTAAGTTATGGTTTGAGGTTGACATCAATCAGTGATTTTGGAAAAATTTTATTCACAATTTACCTACAGTTTCTTGTTATGATGTTTCTAGTCATGAAACTAATAAAAGGCTTACCTTTTTCAATATATTTTAAACTCTAGCTTACACCCTTTCCCTCCCTAAACTTACATGGTGGTTATAAATATTTTTTTTTTGTAGACAACTCCTGGGTGGGGGGCCCAGGAGTCATCCAGGTCAGACAATACTTACAAATTTCCGCCGCCAAATAGCTATAACTTGCATTTCGGGTACAAAAGTGTAGACCTTGTTAATTGGCCCAGGCGTTACTTTGCGGAAATTCATTGTAAAGTTGTTATTGAAAAAATTCGCAACATTGCGCATGCATTTATAAAAAGGTATATGTTACCTGGTCCGAAGAGAAGAATAGCACCACCCTCTCTCCCGCAGATGCGTGCATTAATTCCACTATACACCACCGTAACTACACTCAAACCAGGTAACATATATTTTATACAGCGGTAGAGCCACGCATCAGCTTTTGTTGTTGCATGAATGGGCCGGCTCGACCGGGGAAAGTACCACAACCTCACACAATACCGGCGTGAAGTAGAAGTCTAACAAACTTCTGCGTTTCGACTGGTAAGTGCAGGTAACCGAAGGCCCTCACACCCCTCTCCCCTAATTCTGAGGGGGGGGGGCACTGTAAGGCCGGCAACGCATCCGCTATGCCTCCGGTATTGCGGGTGTTCATGGGCGGCGGTAATCACTTAATATCACGTGAGCCACCTGCTCGTTTGCCGCCTTTTTCTATATAAAAAAATCTGTATACATCTAATATATTGCAACGTTAGCAGACCAATATTAACCGTTGGCGATAGGTTCACCCCATTTCCATTTTGTCCCGTATAAGCTTCGGTGAAAATAGATCAAAATGACATAGTCTTGACCTAGCGTGAAAATATAAAAAAATCTTTATTGTATATTATTTATTGTAATAAAAAACAGACTTGCAATTCATACATCATTAATTAAAAAGATAAGTACTTTATTACTGTATCAGTCTATTTATTAATGGAAGACGGACTTTCAATGCCAAAGAATATTTTAAATGTGATCCACAATTATCAAAACAGTTTCCACAATATGCCATATCTTGATTGGTTGGAGCCTGTGATCTTTCTGTAATTCCTAAGACCTGCAAGTGATAAGTAATTTTTTTATCAAATCTTATATAACGATTGTATTCTGATAATCTATAATAATTATTATTTTTGTTAGGAATCAAGCCATATTGAGTTTTCATCAAGAGAGATATGCTATACTAGCATATCTCTCCTCTTTCTTCTACGATAAAATGTCAATTACAATTTGGCGGGATAATCAACAAATGACAAGTAGACTGGTGATGGTCAGCAGCATATGTAGTATCTGGTGTCACTGAGGACATTTACTGGCTGTTATGTCAGTAGTAAGAAAAATACAACTAGCTTATTGTAGTTTATCGGCAAACATCAACATCTCCTGTGGCAGGAAAATCTATGCCTTAAGAATATTGTCTATTTCTAGACCACAAAGTTATCAGTGATTTGTAATTTTCATTCATTGTAATCAACATTCAGATAAAGTGAGCGATCTCCGTTAAACAAATCTAACAAAAAAAAAACAGTTTAAAATTTTAAACAAATCAGTACAAAAAGAGGTATTTCCAGAAGGAGGTATTATAATTAGACAATTCTTTTTCTTAGTTTTATGGTTTTATTCTCCCAATGTCAAGTCAGTCATGGGCAGGATAAGTAGACAATCTAATTGAGATAATAATAAATTGGTATAATCCTATTTTCAAATATCTGTAGTATGCTATATCTCCAATTAAAAAAAGGTAACTGACCATCCACGACCGCAGCCGGGTCTGCCGCCAGGAGGAGGTCTGCATATCGTTTTTTTCTTGCAGCCACCTACGGACGCTATGAGGCATAGTACACACCACCACAGCGCCCACACTAAAGATTTCTGTAATAAGACAACAAAAAATAGAAGTTATTTCTGAATTCGTAGATTAAAATTTTGGTTATCAGAGTAAGAGTTATTCCTTTCTATTCTTTTTTTCAGTATAATAGGCATTTTCCGAAATACAGTATACAGTATTTTCCGAAACCGAGGTAACATATGTTATCTTTAACTATCTCTCAAAAGGCGAAGTGGACATATAATTTTGGACAGTTGAAGTGACAGGCGTGATACAGTTACAAAAGTTCGTATTAATTACAAAATGAAATGAAAAGTCACGACAGCCGAGTGGTTGGTTGGAATTTCGAGTCGAGAGACCCGAGTTCGATCCCCAGGTGGCAGGCTCGTACCAATGGGTTTTTTCAAAACCTACGTACGATTCATATCGTTGGCTTGGACATAAATACAGCGACGGGCTCACCACCTGTCACGTTGTCCCGAGATATCTTCGGTGGAAGGTGGGTCGAAGAGACTTAATTTTCCAGACTAGACCTCTGCCTACCCCTGTATTGGAAATGGCGTGAAGATATTTATTATTATTTATTTTATTCATTTTATTTTATTTATTTTATTACGCATTCAACTTATATAGGTACGACGTCGTCAAGCAGTGTACTTAAACAGGCCGTTAAATATTCCGCTATCTATAGGACTGTATTATGATTTATATGGATATGTAGGCTTTAAGTATTGCTATAGATCCGCAGGCTTATTAGACTAATAAAAATAAAGTATAATTCCGCTTTTCCTTTTCGAATTCGAGGTTGTGCTAAATCTAGATTTGCAAATACAGATTCATGAACAATTTTTTTAACTTGATTCTATGTCCACTTTGAACTTTATCATGCACAGTACTCAATTTCTTGGTCTAAAAGTATGCTGACATCTCATACAACGGTACACTCGTATGTCCATACTATCGACGTATTTTACACATCTAGGAAATTAAGATGGATGTTGGTATTGAACAATACTTTATTTACAGAAAAAATTTTGTTAATACAATACTTATTAACTAAAAACTATTATAATCGTAGAGCCCTATTTTGATATTTCTCGGAGATTGGTTTCGCGTAATCGACAAAAATTACATCAAACTCACCATGGTATAAATAAAAAAGTGAATGCAGATTGTCGTCACAGTGTGACGATTTTACACAGAAATCAGCTTTCACCAGTACTTGGGCTTGCAGCCACCCGGGCAGCGAGGTGGGCGGCACGCAGCTTTCTTCTTACAGGCGAGAGCGCCTATTACCTATTAGAATATGAAAGAAAACAATAAGTGGGCACCACTGCCGTTTTTATCTTATTTTGAATAATGTTATTTTCAGGGATAAATATTTTTATAAGTTGCAAAAGCATCCAATTGATTTACATGAAGACGTTCATTATTTTAATCAATTAACGAAGAAATATTTTAATCGATTACCGAAATTTTAGAATAAAACCCCACTTGGGTTACTAATATTATTATTTTTATGGTACGTAGTAACTTGAATCCGTCACCGAAACAGTAAGGTTTTAAAACATAATATTACCTTTTTTAAAAAAAAAACCGTTATTATACCAAATTATAAATTAATTCTAACACTGTAATTGTATCAATTCTAACACTGTACTTGTAATTGTTGCTTTAATTACTACGAACGAAAATCTAATGATAATGAAACTATTAAATAAACGGTTGATAAATATATTCGGTAATGCTGATTTTCGCCATTGGACTGGCGTTTAATTTTGACGTTGCTTTCTTAGCGACACTTGCACAATATTTTAATACCTTATGATCATCCTGACTGCAGCAAGTGATAAGATTAATAGAAAATTATTGAAGCTTTCCGAATTACGAATCATCAGAATAAGGCGAGTTGCATGCTTATAATAGCTCTAGTTATAGCTTTTAGGTGCAACACTAACCTGTATTAAAAAAACCACTAGCCACCAAAGACCATCACTTGAATACTTCATATTTGCAATTCGTCTACAGCTGAATACAGTTAGGGTTTCTACATTGTGTTTATTATTTTTATTGATTAATTTTCACTTTTAATTTTGCTTGTGACATATCTAAAATTTTCTTTTGTTCAGATTGTGTCAAGAAGAATCTATTGTCAGCAGTTAACAAGCATGTGGCCAGCGTCAATAGCAATAAGACATAAATCTTCGTCGAGGTTTTATTCTTTTAAGAAGTTTTTACATAAATGCATGACTGATAGGGTGACCCCTATAGGCATTCCCACTTTGAAGTACAGTTTCAGCATACGTTTAAATTGTATATAACAGCTGGGAGACCTATTTTTAACTTCTGGAATTAAAGTTATACGATAAACGAGTGGATGGATGATCGGGATTCGAGTTAAGAGACCCGAGTTCGATCCTTAGGTGGTAGGCTCACAGCAATGGTTTTTTCAAAAACTTAAGTACGAATTATGTCGTTGGTTTGGACATACAGATGGCGACGGGCTAACCACCTGTCACGTTGTCCTAAAAAGTGGAAGGTGTGTCGAAAGGATTTAATTGTCTATATCTTTGTCTATCCCTGTATTGGGAATGGTGTGAAGATATTATTTTATTGCATTCAAAATCTATTCCATATTCTATGTCTAGCTGTGGCGACGGTGAGATGTGGTGCTGCTGCTTTGTGCTAGTTATCCTACCTTCTATAACATCATAAATGTGAAATTTTTTATGTTTAGATATTTGTTATTTCATCAATCCAGAAGAGCATAAGGAATTTGAATGAAATTTGGCATATTTTCAACAATCATTTTCCTTGTATCCGATTCTATAACATCAGAGCCTTAGGTAAGTATCTATTTGGGATTAGGGCAATTTAATGTTGTCCGTATTTATTAACATATTATTTTTTATAGGTCCAGAAGTCGTAATTGGGTCTTATATGCTATGCCATTAAAATATTCCATGACCATGCCATGTATTTTATTAGACGATTATAATGCCACTATTTAGGCCACACAAGGCATGGTTATCAATAAACTACGGTAAGATTTTTATCGTAAAAGTTATAAACATAAAGAATATTTTTATATTCACGCAAATCAAGGGTTCTGGGGTAGGCCGCGGACTAGACAAGGCAGTTCTTTCGACCCACTTCTCACCGTAGTTTATTTAAGACAATATGAGCCTATCGCATACATAACATACATATGTAATTAAATAGATAAATAGTCATACATACATATAAACATCCATTATTCGAGTAAAAACATTCATAGTCATCAACAAATGCAATGTTTACACCTATGTCAATTCGAACCGGCAACCGTGAGCTTCGACCAATGAATACCAACTTGGCTATCGGGTCGTCATGTCATGATTCTGCACAGAATTAATTGTTCCAGACCAGATTTAGTGACAGCTATTTCCATAAGGTCGACCGTGAACAATTTCATTACATTGTGTTATAATTATAAATCCATAAATATCTTCATGCAATTCCCAATAAAGGGGTAGACAGAGATCTAATCTAGACAATGAAGTCCCTTCGACCCTCCTTCCACCGAAGATATTTTTAGGGACAACGTGACAGGTGATGAGCCCGTCGCCGTCTTTATGTCCAAGCCAACGATATAATTCGTACATAAGTTTTTTGATAAAACCATTGGTACGAGCCTGCCACCTGGGGATCGAGCTCGGGTCTCTTGACTTGATATTCCGACCTCCCAACCACTCGGCTATCGTGACTTGTTATAATTATAAACCATCAAATATCGTCTGAACTGTATAAAATATACATATCACAACAAAAAGCGGTACTGACATTTGGTTACTGTGTAATAATATACCACGCCTACCTGCCCGCGTGTGTCGTAAGAGGCGACTTAGGGAAAAGCCTACAATATAAGCAGACCAAATAATAATACTAGACCGAAATTTAGCAATCCGGTTACGGCGTCTTGGTGCGAGATGTCTATAACTGCGACGCGCCAATCCGCTTGCCATTCATTTTGCGTGGCGATTGTGGCAAATTCTCCCGTACAAGAAAAACAATGGGATTTTACAAGCCGTCATGATAATGACGAAGTCCATAATTGTGTCTTTTTCACGTGGGATTTTATTTTGACTCTGTTTGAGTTTTTTTTTTGACAAAATTTCGCATTGGGTAAAGAACATGTACGGGCATGTTCACTTCAATGTTCGCTACTAATTTGGCACAATGAATAAGGCAGGAGAGACAGCATAGTCTTGAAAGTAGGCTAGACTGACTTGAAATTGGAAAAATTCTATTAAGAGAGGCCATTAAATAAAGAAGATTAACATGAAATAGGCTAGGAATTTAGTTTTGTTATGGACGCCAAAAGGATGAAAAACTTTTGGAAGAAGTAAGTGGTAGAAGTAACTTTTAACTTTTGCGATAAAGATTTTCATTGGACGTAACTGCCTGTTTAAAATGAATTACGAATAAAGCAATAGTTTGCAGTTGTTTTTTACCACCATCTTTATTTTCATGAGAGTATAGCCGACCCGAATATAGGGCTAAAGAAATGATAATTACAAAGATAAGTCACGATAGCCGAGTGGTTCGGTGGTCAGAATTTCGAGTCGAGAGACCCGAGTTCGATCCCCAAGTGGCAGGCTCGTACCAATGAGTTTTCCAAAAACTTATGTACGAATTAAATCGTTGGCTTGGACATAAAGGCGGCGGCGGGCTCACCACCTGTCACGTTGTCCCGAAAATATCTTCGGTGGAAGGTGGGTCAAAGGGACTTAATTGTCTAAACTAGACCTCTGTCTACCCCTGTATTGGGAATTGCGTGAAGATATTTTTTTATTATTACAAAGATAACGGGTAGCAACGTTTAAGTAGGGAGGTGCTTGCTACAGCGGTCACCAATCCGCTTGCGAAACGTGGCGATTATGGAAAATCCTGCTTACGTGACTTAATCATATGCCTTGAAGTAGACATAAGCAAGTATATACCATCTCCTTTCTTACCGTGGTCGTCATAAGAGGGACTAAGAAAAAACCTTTGCTTGCAATTGGCTACCGACAGATAGCGGGACCTGCATCTCGAAATATACCAGACTAAAATTCAGCAGTCCAGTGTCGGGCAGCAGCATCTACAGTGCGAGGTGCCTGATACTGCAAACGCTTCCGTAGGGGAGAGGCCTATGTCCTTTTACAGACCAGTATGATGATGATGAATTGCGCAATAGTTTCTATGGTAAAGAAATTAACAATTAAATCTAAATGAAAATTAATATTCGCGTCCAACCAGGGGCAATAAAACAAGACACCGATGCAAATAATATAATTTCTATAATAACATATCTATCAGCAAGCGCACGCGCCGCCCGGCCGACAGAACAACTGAGTGGCGAAGCAGTGGCGGACCGCCCTCCAGTAGCCCCTGCACCTGGCGCAGAGCGTATCGCCATCCAAACGCTCGTCGTACTGGCCGTCCAGACGACCAAGTCTGTCGTTCAGTAACGTCCGATCCTCGCTGCGTGCGCGACGTTTCGTTGTGGTCAGACCCTGCAGACGTTTTGCTTGCGTGTAGAGCTGGAAAAAGTTCAGCCTAATAAAGACTTGAAGAATAGCTTTCGTCCACCAACCCACATCATCTGACTATTCTTTAATATTATCTATTTAATTTGAACTTATGTGAATTAAGACTCTGTATTTAGGAATCGATGGTTTTGTGAATTCAGAAATGATAATGAAGTATTTAAATGTGCATGTGAAATTCAGCATCTCTTTTTAACATCATTTTGCATTAAATTAAAGAGAAAAAAGTAACCACGGTCCAGCAAAGATCGCGGGTTCGAATCCCACCAATGTCAGTTGAAATTTTAAAAACATGTTTTCTCTTTAATTTAATAACGAAAAGTTCAGCATAACTTGTATGCTATAAAATCGATAAATATGCGTAATCTTTTTGCATTTACTCCTGTTTAACACTTTTATTAACTCGGAGTACTTACTAATAAAGACATAGTACTGACGATAAAGAGGAATGAAAAATTTTTGCCTTCGACTCGAAATGGTTGTTAAATAAAAAGTCAAATATTAAAAATGAACTGACGCGGTCGAGAAGGTTGTTGTTATTCGATGAGTTGAATTTTAAATTTGTATTTAATAACAAAGCTTAGCTTTCAATTGCCCTCAATAACTTTTTGATATAAATTCAATTGATTGCTGGTACTCACACGAACAGGATCCTCCAGCTCGAAACTACACAACCGTTCGCGCATTGAATCACATCCAGAACCGATCTCCCGTTGTACCACACTGAAATTAAAAAAAAAACATCATCACAAAAAAACCTAAAAGTACTTATGATTAAAAAGACATAAAAAGGAGAAGAATAAAATAAAATTAATAATTAAATAATATACTAAGGATCAGGGATGTGCCCGTCGCGGATTTCGATAATTTTAGCAGTATTGTCAGTGGTGTTGGGAACGCGTGGAATAGAGTTGTAAGTTCACGCAAACGCAAATGAACTCGTCGTCTTTACGTTCCCTTTATCTAAATGTACATGCATAATTTTAAAATAGATACGGCTTTGCATCAGATAAGGATAGCATGACCCTGTTATGGGGAGGAGGTGAGTATCTATTAGGCCGGTAGCAAGCAAAATTAAAACAAAAACTACAAAAGAAAGAAAATTTCGCGGTTGATAACAATTACTAAATACAGGGACTTCGCCATCATTTGACACGATTTATTTTCTGACCTAAATTGAAGTATCTACTTCAAACCTCAATAGTTTGAGGTTAACACTTCAGGAAAACAAAATACTAGCTAAAGCGTCATTCTGAAATAGAGTATTTCAATAGGTTGGGCGCAAAATGAGTCTGCATCGCAATTCGCTAAGTGGTATGGGTTAATAATTATTCATATGGTTATATTTATTTTCGTACCTTTCTGTTGTTATATTAGGCCGTTTGCCTTGCACCGGTGCTATTTCTAGGACATTAGCACGTGTAACCGCTAGACGGCGATTCCCTCCCATACCACCAGTTTCTCGGCGCCCTTCTGTGCGATTTGTTGATTCCCCATCTTTTTGGCCTATTTCCAGTTTCCCTTCTCCTAAAATTGTACTAGTTCCTGTCGCATGGGTTTGTATTTGTAAGCCCCTCGCGTGTCCTGTTGGCCGAGGAGTCAGCAATATCTGTTAAGATGTTTGGTTTTTCTACAATAAGTTTAAGTAAGTATAAGTTGTGTTTGTGAGATTGGCCGAATTGACAGGTCCAATAAAATGCCTTGACCTTTAATATAGCATTACCGTTTTATGTAGCAGGATACAGAAGCGTCTTCTTATGTACTAAATTCTTCAACATACAACTAGCATAATAATTACGCGTTGAAGTAACGAGATCGGCATCAGTTTTAAAAAAGACTGTTCATACATATATTATTTTTGTTATTATGCCTGTAAAAGTGCATTACAGGACATAGAATACTCCTGTTAGGGCCATAAATGTCACAACTGCTGCGCTTGGAAAACGGACTGGCAATCGTATTACCAGACACATGTCACCGACGCTGTCCGACAATGGTTTGTTTAACTTTGGTCAGGTATTGAACAGGATGGTTATACGCTATCTGTCGGTTGTTTATTCGCTGCTGGACAAATGCCGTCTCTCAAATGTTTTAAAAGATTGGTGCAGCGAAACCCCGACACATAAATTTTCTGCCTAAGCAAAGATAGAATCGAACCTCCCAATATTTTCATATTTATACATAGGCTGGATAAATAATACTCACAAATCTTATTGTGCATAAGGAAAAGATCTTAATGTGACCAACATTAAGGTCTTTGTCAAATGGGCGGCGATTTACCGCTGATATTCAACATAGCAAACCCACCTAAAGTGCAAGGAGTCACAGACAATCAGTGGTTACACCAGTATGCCAATATATGTCTTTAAGACTGTTGTTAACGATTTAAATTTGCAGTAACATACTTTCAATACTTACTTGAACGGTGGGAGACAAGTTTCTTGATACAATACATGCCCGGAGATCAGGTTCGGTGGCCACAATTTTGTCTGATACAGACACAGAACCCGAGGAGGCTAAGCGAGGCGCGGGAGGCGGCGGATGTTTGGAGCCCAAAGGAACTGGTGGTACGGGACGTCTGGCTGCGAATAATCTACTCAGCTCGTCCAACTTGCTCATTATAATCTTGTATGTTTTGCATTCATCTGTCTGTAATTTTTTTTATGTTTGTTTAGTAAGAGGTATCTTTTAATTTCTCCTCATTTACTTATTTATTAAAATTTTCGGTGAAATTCTTCGGTGGAAAGTGATTATACCGACTTAATTATCTAGACCTCTGTCTGCCCCTGTATTGGGAATGGCGTAAGACATATATTTATATTAAAATTTTCTTTCGACATTACTTCGATTTTGAGTTACAATTTGTCTTATAAGCCCACGATAACAAAGTGATTGGGTGACTTGAATTAGAATTAGGAGACCTGAGTTCGATCCCCTCAAGGAAGGCGTACCAATATTTTTTTAGAATATTATGTACGACTTGTATTGTTGGGTCTTAAATTGGAACGACACGACAGGCCGACCACCTAATACAAATAAGCACAGCTGAAATGTCTACACTACACCAGTGTTAGTGTTAAAAAATTACAACGCTTATAACACCAACCCGATGTTTATCTTTACGTCGTTCTCTGGTACTACGGCTGCTAGATGAAATATCACTGGATTCGATACTGGACGACGTGCATTCGGGCTTCGGACGTGCTGGCTTCAGCCGCTCCGGCCTCGGGCGCTCGGGCTTCAGTCGTGCGGACTTCGGTTGTTCGCACCGACGCTCGGCGCGCCGTTCGCTGTGCCTCTCACCACGACGCTCACTCCGTTTCTCGCCGAGCCGCTCGCAGAGCTGAGCCACGCGGGCTATCTGCTCCTGTTGCTCGCGTAATGCCCTTTCACACGCAGCTCGGAACGCCAGCAGAGACGCCGTGGATCCTGGCGCTCGAGCTGAATCCCTACACCTATGTGCAGTTACCTCATTATTCGTTCGTCTGAAACATTTCAAGAGTAGACAGCTGAAATTTAACAGTTTTATAACAATACAAAAATAATAAGACCGCCCATAGTGCTCCCACTAAAATGTAAGTTATATTTATGTTTATTCTTTCTGACATATTATAGTGAGTAAATAAGTGTATTCTCTTCCTCTCTAAATTCTGACATGATTGTTCAAAGTTTCGTTCTAGCTTACGCTGTAAAAGATTTGTGAGCTCAGACATATTTCTTATTTATTCTTCGCCCGCACCAGCCTTTTTAGTTGCCAGCAGGTGGTGGCAGGAGGTGGGCGGCTCTTAGGTCATTTATTAACCCAAAACTATTAAATAAACATTCACGTAGTCAACATAAGCAGTAGTCACGTTTGCCGCCATCATTGCGATTAAAAATAAATAATAAAATATGAAGTTATTTAAAAATAAGAAAAAACACACCTATGTGATCGCTGTCTGCGTCGATGATTACTGCCATCCGAGAGTCCCGAGTCGTGTGAGAAGTGCTTCGCGTGCTGCAAACCACCGCAGCCACTGCCGCTAGCGGTAGCGGTGGCACTGCTACCACCGCAGCTAGCTCTTCCACGGCCTGGCTTGTGGCGAACTCCGCCCGCGTCGACCACCAGATGCTCGCTGTCGAGTACCGTGTCTACAGTCTTTGTGTAACTTATGTAATTTTATACACTACACTCTTTTTTTATAACCACCGCGGTGAGTGGTGTTTTAATGGTGTCGCCAGCTTTGATTTGGCGTTCGATTTCCCGTTTGGAACAATGTAGAAAACACTTTTTCTAAATTTTTTCGGGTCTGGGTGTTTCTGGTAGTTTCGTTGTTTAGGATTCTTAACGCAAATGCTTTAGCTTTGCTTACTTTGGGATTAGATCAATGTATGTGATGTTCTGCGTATCTATGTATTAATTTATAAATATTATTATATGAATGTAAGTTGTATTGCTATGTATATATTTATTTATAAATGATATTTATTTATAAACTTAGGCACTACCGCGAACTGCACACGGTCAGATACTTAGTTAGTGATCCAAACATACTTTATACCGTAGTTTATTTACAAAGTAACTTGTTTTATATAAACGCCATTCCCAACACAGGGGTGAGCAAAGGACAAGTCCTTTTGACCCACCTTCCCTGAAGACATTTTGGGGCGCAGGTTTAGGATAGGTCCAATTTTATAGCAAGTATTAACGTAACCACGACGAGTATCCATTAACGATATGGATTGACTATTATCGCGCTTAGCGAGCAGATTGGCGATTGACAGAACCGGAAAATTCGTAGCTTAGACGCTGTTGGCCAACACTGCTTTCAAGAAGGTTCGAGGCCCTTAGTCGCTTCTAACATGGGGGTGGCACATTCTAACGCCGAACTACACGGCATTTACTTTACGAATACATTTTGAATCTGTATTAAACCCTCCCGAAAATGCTATATGCGTATGTTTATTGAATATATACTTAAATATTCAATAAACATACGCTCTTCTAAAACATGATTAAAATTTCACGCCACAGTGCACTACTACTATTATAGTGTTTACTAACGTAACTTCACACAATTTCCCAATACAGGGAGAGACAGAGGTCTAGACAATAAAGTAATTTCTCGAATTCCGATCACCCAACCACTCGGCTCTCGTGACTTTTTAGATAATTTTAATATTTATATAAATATTTGCTTAGGCTTAATCATTGTACGCATTTCAAATAAGACAGTAGTACCGCCGTCGGTCGTGCCTCGGCGACTGCCCGGGACGAACAGCTGACCGCATGTAGCGGTCTAGGTCGATGATGTCGGTAGCGCCTTGCGGGCCACCTGACCCCGACGACAGAGACGAACGCGCGGACATGTCCACACTGTATATCCTAAATGTGTCGAATAAAAAAAAATCTCTGAAATTAAAATAGGTCTCAAGGTCTTGAAATAAATCTGCAGATTGTAAAAAGTAAAATAATCTCTCATCTCAGATTTCTCTCTAAGTAACGTATTATAACAGTAATATAATTTCATAGTTTTTATAATTTTTTCTCAAATTCACAAGAAATAAAAAGTCACATTTCTATCGATATACGTGAACCAGTGGTGCTTTTGTTCTCTGAAGTTGTCTTGGAGTTGAACCTTGGACACTATGAGTAGGTATATCTCTTTCTTTTAAAATGTTATCAAATTTTATATCTTTTTAATATTGTAGGATCAGTTTGAATTACCGAACAGTGTTGGTAGAAAACTAGCGAGAGTTAATCTGCAAAGCGAAAAGGGATATATATGGAAATACTGGATTGTTATATAGGTAAAATATCTCAACATCTGTTATGACGCTTGTTATTGAAAGATATATTTAATGGTAACCTTTACAAAATGTATTTGTGTATTATCCGACTTATGTATTAAAAACGTGTAGTCACGCGAAAGTAGATATTTCCTCAATACGGGGCTCTGGAACGACGCGGCGTATAGGGCCATAGCCGCTGTTGCTGCAAAATCCTCATGCCGTCAACTGTCACTCATTTGTCGACGAGTGATGGCTGAGGTTTAAGCGACAGTTTGCTTTTTTTAATTGAAGTTAATGGTTTGTGTACCTACGAAGTATAAGACATAGAATAATAAAGAAGTATTTACTTTACAAACAATATATATAATTAACTAAATTCTTTCCCGTTGTAGTGATTATTGTGTTATTCTGCAAGTCACGGACTGCGAGGAGACAGGAGTAGTAGCAGTGGTAGTGAACATTCTTCTGTGATGACCTCCGTAACTAGGTTCAATTCCCGGACGGGTCAATGTTTTGACATTGTACCGTGTCTATTGTTTACACAACCACCGCGGCCGAGCGGTGTTTTCATGGTGTCGCCAGCTCTGAGTCTGGGTTCGATTCCCGTTTGGAACAAAGTAGAAAACACTTTTTCTACATTTACTCGGGTCTGTGTGTTTGCGGCACTTTCGCTGATTCAGATTCAATAACATAATGGCTTTAGCTGCTTACATTGGGATCGAAGCAATGTATGTGATGTTCCTATCTATATACGTATATATACATACATTCGATGGTGCAGTAACTACTAAGCCATTATCTATTTATCTTACATTACCAAAGCTTAAGTAGGAGGCCACTGCCGAAGGAGGAACTGCGGCCCCGCAATAAAGCCGCCCTTAGTACTACAATAAATAAATATCTTCACGCAATTCCCAATACTGGGGTAGACAGAGGTCTAGTCTAGACTATTTAGTCCTTTCGACCCACCTTCCACCGAAGATATTTTTGGGACAACGTGACGGGTCGTGAGCCCGTCGGCGTCTTTATGTCCAAGCCAACGCCTTGGGGGTGGTTGAAATTTCGAGTCAAGAGACCCGAGTTCGATCCCCAGGTGGTAGTCTCGTATCAATGCGTTTTTTCAAAACTTATGTACGATATATATCGCTGGTCAAAAAGACGGCGACACTCACCACCTGTCAAGTGTCCCAAAACTCTTCGGTGAAAGGTGGGTTGAAAGGACTTGATTGTCTATATATCTGTCTACCACAGTATTGGGAATGACTTGATGTTTTTTTTTATTAAATGCGAAAAATCTTCTTAACTTCACTCTGAATTCTTTGGCTGGGTTACAATAGTTCATATTATCTCACTCTCTTATAGGGAACTGCAGAAATAAAATAACAGAATGTAAACCAAAATTCTATTCGAGTATTTCACATCGACAATATTTCTTACCTGTTTCACATTGACATTTATTTAGCATATCACTACGTATTTGTAACGAAATAATCAGTGAACGTTGAACGTAAAACGATTTTCAACAAATAAAAGAATTTTTTATAACTTGCTTGCGATACAGGAACATTCTTATACTTTAAAAGTATGGGCAAATATACAATACACAGTTATATTATACAAAGCCTCTGAGTGTGGACAAATAGTAATATAGTTTACAATTTCCTTAATGGCAAAACTAAATCAGAATTTCATATAATATATAATAGTACCTATGTACAGGGTAAAATTAAATGTAAACTTAATAAAGAAAAAATATTTCAAGATATAACAGTTTAGTTCCTAAGAACTTTGTATTAGAGATGTCACAAAGTGATCTCGCAGAATAACAAATTCCGAATTCACAGGCGTCCAAAGCTGCGAAAAAAAAAACCGAATAGATAAATTTTCCATAGTTTGATTTACCAAATATTTCAAAAATAATAATAATATATTGCGGGTATTCGACCCGCCGAATATTCGTAGCATCTCTAACTTCGACAAAAGCAACAAGGCAGGATTATTTTTTAATATTTCACGGAAAGATGGTATCAAATAACTCCATCTATCCAACAAGACCTCATTAATTATACGTATTTATATATGTATAACTGTTTTTTTTTTACAAAATAAAAGTACATAACAACGCGTGGATAATTTATAAAAGATCATTAAAATTTATTTGACATCAATTAGATCGGCTGCGAACTTTAAAAAAAATTATATAAAAATATTTCAGGCACCAAATCCGTTTGCCATCAGCACTAAGTTGATTTTATTGTATAAAAATATGTTCACATAAACTGATAAAAAATCATTACTGAAAATAAAATTGCATATTAATAGTAACGTAAGCATTTGAGTATCTATTATTATATCACATTAATTTAACAATTATAATTATCATCTATTAATGCGGGTTACTATTTCATAATTATAACAAATCAAATGTATCAACAAAAATATAATTCTGCTGATTATATCCTAAATATTAAATTTATAATAGTTACACATTTATTTTATAATTTTAGTCACAAATTTATTACATCAAATTTAAAAGATATGTATAATGAAGAACATACAGCTTTAACTATATAGTAAGTAAGGATCTGTTTGTAAACAAATATCTCGGCTGTTTGTACAACAGTCAACATAAACAATATGTTGAATGAGACCTGAAGGTTAAGTTAAAAAATAATAATTGAGCGCTATTATATTCAGTAAACATTACCCGATTAGCATAGAATATAATTGATTTAATCTGTAAGTTTTGCACCAATATAAATAAAATCATCAATAAAAAAGTAAATAAAATATTTAAAAATTACATTTATTTTCAATTTATGTTTGTACGCCTTAAAATTTAAACGGTTCTGCGTAATTTCTTTATAGTGATTACATCATATTAGTGTAATTATTAAATTAATAGTATATAATACAAGTTAAGCCTTTGTTCGTTACTGCAGATATTTCAATCACCACCAGGGCTTCTTAATCCGCGGTTCGTAAGAGCCTAGCGGAGGGCTATTAAAAGGATATCGAAAAATGAAAAACAATGCTCTATCAACACATCTCAAAATGTAAATAGTTAAATTCAATACATTGGCGCGGTTGTGAAATTCTTTTAAGACAATTGCTACCATTAGAACCTTTTTAAAGTTATTACTTATTACTCTTTAACAAAAAAAGGGTTTAGCAGCCCTGATGAAATCCTCTGTCATGAGCCAAATGTTTCATTAACCACTACTCAGCACAAAAATAATCAACACTACATTCAAATGTTCACCGAGTAGTCCGACATACGCCTGTGCCATCACTATATCTGCACGCCCACATCGGCCTTATGACGTTAGCAGTAAGGTCGAAAATTGCATGTCCCACGTGGCTAGCATTTAGGCGTCTGCGCTGGGTCACTGGCTGTTCGCTAGTTCATCCATACGACATCTAAAACATAAAAAAATTAAAACAGGTTCTTTATGAGATGATTTTCATATTGTAAATAGTCGAATATCCATGTTGTTTTAGTTTACATTGAATTATTGCAAAGTAAATAAATATCTTCACGCATATTTCCAATACTCGGATAGAAAGAGGTCTAATAATAATAATTTTGTTCTGACCCACCTTTCACCGAAGACTATTTGGGACACATTGACAGGAGGTGAGCCTGTCGCCGTTAAATATTGTAATTTCTTAATATATTAAAAAATTATATATTATAATATAAGTAGAGAAAAGAGACATTGAGAGCAAAATCACAACATTTTTTAGCCGCTCTTTAATTTTTTTTTATATTACCCCCTTAATCCCAGTGAACTATTGAGACTAACTATTGAGACTTAATATCTAAACTTTTGAGGCAACTTTATCAAAAATTCACTCATTCATACCCTACATAACGTCGTTTGGGTCAGGACCAAACTTTTATATATTTAAAAAATATCTTCACGCAATTCCCAATACAGGGGTAGACAGAGGTCTAGACTAGACATTTAAGTCCCTTCGACCCACCTTCCACCGAAGATATTTTCGGGACAACGTGACAGGTGGTGAGCCTGTCGCCGTCTTTATGTCCAAGCCAACGATGAAATTCGTACATAAGTTTTTGAAAAACTAATTGGTACTGCCACCAGGGGATCGAACTCAGGCCTCTCGACTCGAAATTCCGACCACCCAACAACTCGGCTATCGTGACTTATATATTTCTATATTTATATATTTCTACGACCAAATACCAGTATTACAAGTGTTGCATTCCGGTGTGTAGGGTAGCCATAGTAACACGAAGTGTCAGGTGGACCTTTAGCTAGTTTTTTGCCCTACTTCTATAAAACATCCCAAAAAGTAAAATTGATATATTTCTATATACCAACCTAACCGCCATCTCGGCTACCTCCAGGCTCGGATAGTCCAGCTCTTTGACAAGACATAGCACCGCAGATAATAGGTTAGAATTCTGAAATGAAAGCGGATTATTGTTACTTCTGATACTACATTCACAAACACCATACAAGATGGCGAGAAGTACCAAAAAAAAATATCTTACTCTGGTGACGGGTCGGCGTGTAAAACCACGGTGCTCCGCCATCACGGCTGAAGGGTATTCCCTCTCCCGTCTCTCTCTTTCCGTGTCCCTCTCTCGGTCCCACTCTCGCGGTTGATACACTTCAGACCTAATTAAAAAATTTAATCATGAGCAGCGTATCAAAAGAAATTTGCAAAAAAATATCTTTACGCCATCCCCAATACCCCAGTATGGGGTCTAGACTGAGGTCTAGACAAATAAGTCCTTTCGACCCAGCTTCCACCGAAGCCATTTTTTTTAGGAAAATGTGACAGGCGGTGAGCCCGTCGCTGTCTTTATATCCAAGTTAAAGATATAAATCGCACTTAAGTTTTTGAAAAAAACCCATTGCTTCGAGCTTATCACCTGGGGATCAAACTCGGATCTTTTGACTCGAATCCCGGTCACTCGACTTATTATAACTTTAATTCCAGAAGTTAAAAATATGTCTCCCAGTAATAATTGTAAATACGTTTAAAATGTACATTATAATATACAATTTAAACGTATGCTAAAACTGTACTGCAAAGTGGAATTACCTGAAGGGGAGGGACAAGCTATGCATTTATGTAAGAACTTCTTAAAATAATAAAACCTCGAAATTTTATGTCGTACTGCTATTGACGCTGGCCACATGCTTGTTAACTGCTGACAATAGAATACTATCGGCAACTTACACTATTTGTATTTTGAATGAAAATAAAATTTTAGTCTTTAAAGAAGGCTTTCATGCTAGGGAGGAGCTTGGACTCTAAGTTTGAAAGAAGCTAGTATTACAACTACATAAATATTTGGTAATCATAATTTTACCTGTCCGTTCGTTCGCTGTAGGGCTCGTGACATTGTGGCGATGATACAGCTCCTCCGCAATGCCGCCAATCGCCATTTGAAGCGTATGAGTATTCCTGTGCCATAAATATAATGAATGTACCATCACAGAAAAACCATAGACAACAAAAATTTTATTTGGTCTTGGATCTAGGTGTATTTTAAATCCGTTCGTCAATTATTGATGAGAAACATCTATAGCCCCACGTAAAACCGATTTCTGGCGTGGTGACGCTTGCCGTACTATACAAAGGTATACTAATTTACACCCTATTACCTGAGAATTAAGGTTTATAATTAAACACTGAAATCCCTTTTTTATATTTAATTAATTATATTCATATTATTCATATTAGTGACTATGTGAATAATATTAAGATTTCATTTTTACATGAAAGGTCATTTCCTTATAGTCAAAGAGGTTAAATAATTTTTAAAACGAATAAACATAAACTACCATTAAAATAAGCTGGAGATTTTAATGTAAATTTGCAAGAGCTGAATCAATGCCATTAATGACATTTCTTCAAAAATAATTTCAATTGAAAATCAACAACAATCCAAAAGAATCTACTACCAAATATGGAACAACTATAGATGCTGTAATTGTGAGATATCTTGATAATGTTTCATCCAATACTTTTGTAACGTAATACATAAATATATAAATATCTTCACGCAATTCCCAATACAGGGGTAGACAGAGGTCAAGTCTAGACAATTAAGTCCCTATGGCCCACCTTCCACCGAAGATATTTTCGGGACAACGGGACTTTACTACTACGGGACTTTTGTAACGTAGTTTAGTTATCATCGACCAATCTTCACAGTAATACCGGCAGAGGAAACATCGAATATAACTATAACTGAAGTCACAGAGAGAGAGAGAGAGAGAGAGAAAATATTTAAATTGTGGCCACTTGATATTAATATCGAATTTTTATACCAAATGTAAATAAATGTTTATTAAATAAAGTTACCATTTTTTGTAAGAAATTCGTAATACTTCATTTTTTCATTAGTATTTTCTTAGTACTTCATTTTTTAATTCCTGTAATAATATTATCTTTTATGCATATTACTTGTACACACACGATGTTTCACATCTGCCAGGCGTCCCATGACGGCGCACATTTTTTTTTTGATAATGGACTTCTAATCAAATAATTAAAAACAATAAAGGAATGTATATGTATATCTATACATATAAATAAAGTTTCAGTGTCTCTGTATGCATATTAGAAAGAATATACGTTACTTACAAAGGGACTTAATTGTTTAGACTAGACCTCTGTCTACCCTTGTATTGGGAATTGCGTTAAGATATTTATTTATTTTATTAACTTAAAACAATTGCTATTGGAACAGTTCACGCGCGGAGTACGAGCCGGCGTGCCCGCAGTACAATCACGATGCAGCGAAGATCGCATCGCAAAGCACGCGCTTGACGAACACATAACGTTTTGTAGCATATTAATTGTCCCGAAAATATCTTCGGTGGAAGGTGGGTTGAAGGGACTTAATTGTCTAGACTAGACCTCTGTCTACCCCTGTATTGGGAATTGCGTGAAGATATTTATTTATTATTTATTTGTAGCATATTAAAAATATACTATTTAAGTAGTCCTGATAGCTTAGTGGTTTGGGCGATCGGAATTCGAGTTAGGAGGCCCGAGTTCGATGGTAGGCTCGTAACAATGAGTTTTTATATCGTTGGCATAAGACGGTGACCGGCCCACCACCAGTCACTGCAGGACATTGTCCTTTCCCTTGCGAGGGAGTTTACCATAATCGCTATCCTTGGCAGGCGGATTGGCGATTGCAGCACTAGATCCCTCGCAGCTTAAACGCTGCTACCCTTCACCGTTCATCTGAAATTTTGTCTCGTATTTTATGAGATGGTTATCCCGTCTGCCAACGGTAGTCAATTGCATCTTAAAGACTTCTCCCTTAGTCACCTCTTAAAACACCCACGAGAAGAAAGGGGGTGATATATTCTTACGTCGGAATTTCACGGATATTCTTTCCTATTTTATTCTTTACCATTAGACATAAAAACGGTTACACTTAATACAACATTTGTATGATATTTAAACACGTTTTATTCGAAATTTTTCGTTCTGTAAAAACTGCTTACGTTTCAATTTTATTATACTTTTAGTGGACATTTCCATAAATCTGAGTCATTCGCCTATATTATTTACAAAAAAAATTGCGTAACAAAAAATGATTTGTCGCATGCTTAAGAATGTTCATTTAAAGTGTTGTAAACGTATTGATACGTGCAAATGTGCGGTATGTGTGTGTGTGTGTGTGTGTGAGAACGGTTTTTACCTTAACGTTGTGTGCGGAAACAGAGTGCCTCAAGGAAGCGGCGTCGGGCGATCGGGGGGTGGTGCGCGCCTGTAATACAAAGCCTTCAATGAATTAAGCCTTATGAAGTACGTTACTATGGATTTAGAAGCAGTGATTAATTCATTCATTCACTCATTCAACAATGACTGTCTGTGTTCAACATGCAATGGAACTGATGTCTACGCGAGCTCGCGATTAATGGAATTGAAAACAAAACGACAAGATCTACTTGTACACTACATAGTCAATATCCACGTAATTTTAATAAAACAGTTCTGGTATGTATTGTATATTAGAATTTTTTATGAAGGGTGGTAAAAGAGTGTGCTAGAGTATATAGGTAAAAGTTTGTTTCAATTAAATTTGATATATTTTTTCAGCTTCTTTATATTAGCTTGAGTATCGATTCAGACGTGTGCGAGGAAATGAAATGGAAAGACATTTCCGCTAATTTGTTTTTTTTTTTTTGCTAATGTGTATAGACCTAATATCTTATAGGTATGTTCAAAATGCATTTTATCGGAATAAGCCAACACATTTTTTATTATATTTATTATAAAAGATATTTATTATTCTATAAACATATACGTATTATGTATATTACAGGAATAGTGAGCGTTTATCTTCTGCTAATCTACTTCCCTTATTCGGTAGACAAATTGAAAATGTTTCCACTTCATCTGCAGTCGAATTCAACCTCTAATAGACGATTAGTTTCCGGGATATTATATTTCTCATTAATTGTTGAAAATTGTGATGTTTTTAATGAAATTATCAATTGACTTTTTATAATATTATGGTAGATTATTGCCCAAAAGTTGCAATTGAGTGAGGTAGGAAGTAGCAATTGTATAGATAACATTAAGTTGGACAGGACCCGGCATTTTTTAGATACCTATAAATATATTTATTCTTTGGCGGTGGTATGTCATCGTACGTTACGAGTCGTACGTAACTAATAGCGAGGTGATGATGATGATGATTGTAGTCAATGTTATCACAAATGTCAATTGCTTGTCTGTAAATAACCAATTAACTTCTTAACTTCTTAAAAATTCCTATAAACATGCACTTTTTTCTACGACAATTTTTAACTTTTAATTAAAGAAAACGGTAACGCGCCCTTAAAGGAGGTTTTTGTTTTAAAACAATACTTACCTCATAGTGCGAACTGGTCATGGCTGGATGTTCGTATCTCTCATCGGGTTCCGGGGAGGCGGCGCGTCTCGTGGGCGACAGGGGGCATGGCTGGGAAATTAGTCTTTTTTATAAACCGATAAATATATTACTATAATAATCATGAATCGTAAAGAAACAAGACCATATACAAATGCATTGGTCGCGTATTACTAAATTACTATAGTCAATACATAGGATTGTTACCAATTCATTAATAGCATATACGACGTATAGAGAACCAGAATAATTTCAATTAAAGTGAATTTAGTAGAGAATTTAAAAAAAGTAGGTGATATTAGTGTATAATTTATTGTGATAGATACAAATATACAACTCGCTGCAGAGCAATAGTCTTTGACTGTAAATTATTGGAGTAGTGAACATCCACGATACAATGGAACTGCTAAGTAAATAATATACTAATTATTTATTTCATAGATGAAACTATATATAACCACTGCCATAACTTTTATTTCCCTTTTCTTCCATCTTAGTTTAAACGTTTTAGAGCGAAGTGGCGCGACTCGGCGACTTTTGCTGTCGCATCAATTAACCGTGGCTGCATCACGGCATCGCTAAATACTGTATAAGAGAATATTAAGGACATCTGCTGGTGTGCATCTATCACTTTAACCGGAAGCCCGTAACGCGTTCTGCTGTTATTTATAATGCTGTTACAGATGTACAGACAGTGGCGTGTATTCTATATAGGCGTAGAGGCAATGCATACTACAGATAATTGTCTGTGTGATGACTAACTTAACAAACGTAACTCCTTTCCGTACCATACCACTGTGCACAGGAAATTAATGTACTTATCTTTCTTTTGTTTCAAATGAGATGCTTGCTTCTCTGTCAATTCCTTAGTAATAAGAAATAAAAAAAATTCCTCTTCAAATATCTTACAGGGGTAGATAGACAATTAAGTCCTTTCAACCCACCTTCTACCGAAGACATTTTTTGGCACAACGTGACAGGTGGTGAGCCCGTCGCCGCCTTTATGTCCAAGCGAACGATATAAGTCGTACAAATTCTTAATTTTTTTTTATCGCTGAACATGTATTCGAAATTGAAAAAACGGAAATAAAATAAATGGAAATCTGACCCATCATCATGCAAGCATTAATAATGTAATTATTTAGATTATATCAAAAAGCAATAAATAATTATAAACAAGCCAAAAAATGAAATTCCACAACCAATTTAGGCCGGTTTTCAGAAATGTGTCTGGCAACGGTTTATTTAGAAAAAAAAATGTTGGCTTTTGTGATATATCACACAGATTTTTCTAATGCGCGTCGTAAAAGACTTCCCCAATTATAAAGTATAAACTCAGTAATTTCTCTAAATTCTCTCCTTTTTACTTTTTAGAAAACAACATGAACAGAAGCCAGACACATTTGTTAAAATTAGCCGTGTTATTTTTTCATTTAATACAACCATTTAGTGCATGCATAATTAAAGAACACCAATACATGGATAATGATACCATAACCGACATAAAAGATAAAACAAAAAGGAATTATACATTGTTCGCTAACAAGATCAATTTATAGTAAACTAGCTGCCTCACGCGGCTTCGCACGCGGTATAACACTTAACGCGGAATCCTAATTATTATTCTAAAATGGTAAATTTTAGTAAAGTAACTTAAGTTACTCATAACACCAGCAGATATTTTTGAAAAAATTTTTATTTTTTTTTCGTAAAAAATATTTTTTTTAATAAAAAGTAACCTATGTTACTTCTAATACCTCCAAGAATTTTTGTACAAAGTTTCATGATGATCGGTTGAGTAGTTTTCGCGTGAAAGCGTAACGAACAAACTTACATTCACATTTATAATATTAGTAGAGACTAATTAAATAAAAATGTTGCACCTTTAGAGGTGCACAAATGTATATCGTAAATAAGGTTACGAGATGCATCTTCTACAAAATAACGCAGGAGTTGCCTCTAAAAGGTTGTATACGTATCCCATTTTGTGAAACACTGAAGTAGTGTGTATCAATACTGATTGACTTGAATTTATTACTACTACTCTAATATACCCTATATATTATGGGTCCATTATTTTTTGTAACAACTCAGAGGAACATTGTTTTTTTTTTATTATGCAATTCCCAATACAGTGGTAGACTGTGGTCTTGTCTAGGGAAAATTCCTTCGACCCACCTTCCACCGAAGATATTTTAACTCGGACCTCTTGACTCGAAATTCGGACCACCCAACAACTCTCCCATCGTTTTTTTTATTTCATTTTTTATTACGTCTTCAAGAAAAATCATTTGACAAATATATATGAACACTAACGAATTTCATAAACCTATATAACTTTGTATATTTGTTTAGAAACCCTGACAGATATCATTATGTGAATACATTGCCTTTTCAATAATATTAAATAACACAAATGTCGAATTGATAACCCTCAGTATTTTCAAGAAGATTAAAAAAAACCTAACTATGGAAAAAAAAAACATAAATTTTGTCTGCTTAAAAATGCGGGTAGTTCAAACACCAACCTGGTTAGTGTCGGGGCGCGGCGGCTCCAGTGCCGGCTCGGGCGCCCCCTCCGCCGGGCTGTCACTGCCCTGCGCCCCCACGTTAGTCGTTAATCCACTTTTATGAACTAGCGTTAAGATATTTTCAGCTAACACGAGTTATAAATAAATATATATGAAGAAAAAGCGATGATAACTTCAATGGTTTTTAAACAAACAAGGTTCCTGTCTGACACGCTTCAGGTTAGTATTTTGAATGTGTTTTTGTATATAATAATGATGTTTATGCAATTATGAAAACCCTTCTTTTAGTACCATTGTATTTTTAACGCGACATGGCAATGTTTGCAAGACCTGACCACATTTTTGAATAAAAAATATTCGATGTTTTAAACAGTTTATTCCAAATATGAAAACAACGATGAATTGCATTGTGTTTATGTATTTACACATATAATTAATTATTGCGATACGATGGCATGCTTATGAACACAATAAAAATGTTACATACATTCACAATATTGTTAATTACAATATATACATATGTCCAGCGTTTACATAAGACAGCGAACACCCATAAAACACTCTCGCAGTACGACACACATGCAAAACTGAACAGAAAATGACTAAAATTAAAAATAAACCTTATGTCTAACGTGACTGATTAATCCGGTTCCATTTTTCTCTATTGGTTGCACCGATATCTTTAACATGAAAATATATAAAAACTTTGTTATGGTCGGATAAAAATTTCCAACAAATCTGCATATCGTCCGTAAACTTAGCACAAAGATCATTCATTCGTTCTATTCACGACTCCATTCACAATGAAACATGAACAAACAATCACTAGCTATTGAAAGTTACCAAGATTTATATTATAGTTACCTGTTCGTGCCTCGGCGCGGCTCTAGCATAGTAGGGTTCGGACTCTCTCTCTGGACTGGACTCGCATGACCTCTGGCGACGGTACTGGCCGTATGTCTCCTGCTGGTGTAAGAAATTCACAGTTATATTCACCAGGAGGCCCTTTTTTGATGTTAATTTTCACGTGGTGCCTCTTGTAAGTCGATAAACCTGGCAGAAACATAATTTTCATCGCGGTAGAAACACAGCTTCGCAGAAAGCCACCGCTAAATCAAAGGTAGACAACGCTATCACAGCTCTTCTGGTGTCCGGAGATGATCATAGGTAATAACTTACACCAGGTGAACCGTACAATAGTGAAGTGGCAAAAGGATTGCCTTTAACCTTTACCTTAAGTTAATAGTATTATATTTAAATAGTCAGGTGGTTAGTTGGTCTGAATTCGAGTCAAGAGACCCGAGTTGAATCTTCAGGTGGCAGGAACGTACCAACGAGTTTTTTCAAACTTAAGTACGTTGTCCCAAAAAACGTCTGGCGGAAGGTGGGTAGAAAGTACTTATTAATTCCAATTCACGCAATTGCCAATACATGGGTAGATCTTTGTCTACCCATGTATTGGCAATTGCGTGAAGATGTTTTTTTAATATCCTATTTACATATTTATTCCCACTATTGGGAATTGCGTGAAGATACCAAGATCCTGATATACCCCCTAAAAATAGCAGTTCTTAAAAGATGTTGTAATAGTCATTGTTTATTTTAGTCTTTCGTTCAAATCGAATGAGTAACGTTACAAATGGAATTCATCCTTTTCGAAGAGACAAATTTTGCAAGACGCTGCTAATAACTTGGACTAAGACGCGGAAATACTTCAAGCTCTGTTTCATAGACAGAAATAGGTAAATATTTTCCGTTTTCTTTAAGCACATTAATATTTTTCAATTATAGGATTTGGTCTCGTGGTCTCGATTATAAAAAAGGCACTTTATATTTTTGAGATGGTTATCCTTGCTATGTGACTATTACGATTTTAAAGGTTGTTCCCTTGTCGCTTCTAACGACACCTATTGGGGGTGACGGAGACAAATTTTCGCTATATTCACACAACTGTTGAGTGTTCGGCGATAAATTCACACTAATTCGCCAGATACATAATTACACAGACCGGTGGTGGGCAGTATCATGAGTAATCATGAGCATGGCACTGCTGTAAATATTTCGCATCACCACCAGCGATTACCAGAATGTTTGAATAGTACATTATAAGACATAAAGCGTGTTTGTGGTGCTTTAGTTGTTTCCGATTCCCATACCACAAGTTCTTTAGCATCTTGCTTTGAGATCGGAGCAATATATGTGATATTGTCCCTATCTAGCTCTATGTGTAATATTTATTATTATTTATAAAGTCTAAATTTTCACAATTGATGAGACTTGAGAATTTTCTTAATATTTTAGTACATTTACTTACTTGTTGTGGATAACCTTCATCATCAGAGTCAGGTATGTGAGTACCGCGTCGCATTGCCTCTTGAACCTAAAGAAAAATACAAATAAAATAAAATATTATTTGTAATTTTAAAAGGTAATCTACAATCTAAAATGTAGTGTAATGTTAAAACATTACACCACATTTTAGATTGTAGATTAAATGTTATTTACATTTATTGTTTCAACTTATTTTACAAAACAGATAACAAGCTTATCTGTAATAGCCACGGTAGCAGAGTGGTTTGAGCCCTCATTTACTCGTAGTACGCAAGCCACACGAGATCCCCGGAGCGGCACCATTAAATTAGTTAGTATAATTTTAAGTGCTGAATTTACGGCATGACCTTGAATTAAAATTCCTGAGGAAATCTAAATGACCTGAGAAACGATTGAATGAATGAATTTTTTCGTGAGAAGTCCGCCAACACGCGCGGGGAATGTTTTCCCGCTCTAATTCTTCTCCGTGGTCATTCAAATTATTTTTCGACATAACTTACATACATTACATACATCGATCGTCATGTAGCAGTAGCAGTGGGTATTAACAGGCTGCTACCTTTCTTTTTTATAATATTAAATAATAGTTAACATAACATATGGAATATATCATGAGTGCTAATTATTATAATAGAATAGATTTCCTGTGATAGTTATGCTTATGGCTAACAAGTAGGACATGAGTGCTTGTACAAACCTTAAAACTTTATAATATTAAAAGAGGTTTTATTTTGTTTTAATGTTTTTTTTTTTACATAAGTCAGTGTGTTTATTTGGAAATAAAAACATTAACTGTGTAACACGAAGTTAAAATGGACTTGAAAATTTAATTTGGTATGAGTCGAGAACTTTCTTAATTTTTCAACAAAATTTTCTCCCGGTATTGGAAACCTTTTTCTAATGTTTCTTTCAGATGAATACACTACCTAACACAAAACATTTATAGATAGTTCCAGAGGTTACCCATTACAAAAAAAGTAAACTATAATACTATTTGCTTATATCGCTTCCAATTGATAAAGAATTTTCAGAAATACGGTTTTTCCTTACTTTTCTTTTGATATATTTTAATAGCTCTACACTAATTTAAAAAACGTTTAAAAAAAGTTATTAACATTTTAATGGGTCAACGCCCTTCGGCTCTCCGAGTAGTGAAGGAACCTATGGTCATACAGAAGGACAATTACTTCACCATATGATAGTTAATTGACTCAGGCGTTACTTTGCGGAAATTCTTTGTAAAGTTGTTATTGAAAAAGTTACTTCAAAACACTCCGCATGCAAATATAAAAATATATGTTACCTGGTCTGAAGAGAAGAAGATCACCACCGTCCCTCCCACAGATACGTGCACTTATTCCACTGTATGCACCACCACCACTACACTCAAACCAGGTAACATATACCACCAACGAAAACGCGACACGTGTTTCGCCTCAAAACAAGGCATTATCAAGCGAGTAGGCTCTACGCTGAGCCACCGCAGAGTAATGTAGTATGATTGTATGTTATATACTGTTTATATACTAAGAGTATGTATTATATTTATTACTAAATAATAAAATTCGACAAAGAAATCTGTATTAAAAGTCATACCTCTTCGGGTTGAACTATAACATTGTCCAATTTCTCTAGGTTGGGTAGATTTCTCAGCACAGTCATTCTGTATCTAAAAGTCAAATTGAGATTATTTTAACAATAGTTCCCATACATTTCTTATTTTAACGAAAAAAAAATTTAAATTGTTGAAGAAAGAATTGTATAATATGGGCACCGTTAATCGGATAATAAATGCATGTCACCATCATCGTTATTATCATCATATCAGCCTATCCGAATTCCACCGCTGAAAATAGGCCTCCCTCAAAGAAGCATTTAACAGTGGTAGAGCCACGCATCAGCTTTTGTTGTTGGCCCACACACCCCTCCCCCCATTCTGGGGGTGGGGGTGGGGGTGGCAACGCACCTGCTGTGCTATCTGCTATTGCGGGTGTTCATGGGTGGCGGTAATCACTTACCAACACGTGAGCCACCTGCTCGTTTGCCTCCCTTTTCTATAAAAAAAAAATTGCCACAGAGAGTGGTACTATGCCATCTGCATCCGTCGACTCCCCGCAACACTATGCAGGTTGTCGCTCCATATTGTAGGGGATTGTCCTACACTGCGTTTGCCTGTACGAGGATGTAGAGGTGAAAAATTAATGTAGGCAAAGAGACCAACTAAACCTAAATGACTTTATCCCGGGTCCCTTGGTTCCATGTATATGAACATGAAACACTGCGAAAAACAAAATACACAAAGTCACAATCAAGTAGATTTTATTCGTATCAGGAACCCAGGTGTAACACACTTATGGATTGGTCATGCTAAGTACGAGTTAAAAAAATGGTAACCGATAGACAGCGGTATAACTCTAAAGAAATACAAAAAATTTAAAAAGATCGATGACGGACTGCGATGTCTTAGTTGACAGGTACGTGGTACCAACGCAATGTGAGAGTGCAATTTTCTAAAGTGGAGTATTTACTAGGCTGTTATATATGAAAAATTTAAAAAGTCGTAATTGTATGTGTACAATATGAGTTTGTCTGTATGCGTGTATGTACATATACTTGTATGTGTGTGTGCAGTTGATCTTATAGGTTTATCTCTATGTGTCATAAATAGTTTTTTTTGTTAAATAAATAGTTAATCAATTTTATCACGCTAGTTAACCATGCTGTATACATATACTTTGGTTTATAATCTAGTTCCTACAATAGTAAATAAGTAAGTTATGTTTCAATCACGATTGTAAACTGTTTTATGTACCATAATAAAAAACACTTGACAAGGGATTGAAGAAGAAAATTTTATAATAGAAACTTGTGAAAAGTGGGCTGAGTCAAATTATGGTATTAGTTTTAGTAATGGTGTTTTATTGCATTTTGAACTCGCATGACATATGCAACAATACTATAGAAGTAAATGAATACTTGCATAGATAGGGACAATATCACATACATTGCTCTCCGATCTCATCCGAAAGTAAGCAGCTAAAGCACTTGTGTTATGGAATCGTAAACAGACGATACCACAAACACCCAGACCAGAGACAATGCAGAAAAAGTGATTTTTTTACATTGACCCGTCCGGAAATCTGAGCTGGCGACAACATGAAAACCGGTGTGTACGCCTCATCCACGAAGATCGTATATACATGTTATGATTATGTTATAAAAGTATTACTTACTCTGGGTGCTGGGTGCAGGGATTCTCATCGAGCCAGAGACTGGTCAGGTCCGGCAGGTGCCTCAAATGCCGTATTTCTGCAAGGTCGCGGATCTCATTCTTGCGTACATATAATTCTCGTAGCCGCCTGCAGCCGGCAAAATCGCCTAATGTGCGTATCTTGTTTATGCTGGAATTAAAGGAGACTTAATTAAAAACCAGCAATAATAGACTACTTTATTATCGTATAGGTTAACAGATTAGTAATTCAGCGTTCCTTAATTGCTGCTTCACAAATTATTGATCAGGTTTCTCACTTATTATACAGAATTGTCGATATGATAAATACCAGTTTTTAAAAAGCCTCGTCATGTAGTTGATCATAAACTGTTTAAGAATATTTAATAAATAACTGTTAAAGAATAATTAATAAATATTCTGTATGTGAAATTTTGTTAAAAATATTTATATAGCTATTTGTTAATCACACTTAACATAATGCGTATCAGTGCCGTATAAAAGTACATTAATCTAATATCCAAAAGAAATCTTCTAAAAGTTTTAGTTTGTTACAGCTACTTTTTATGAATGTTGTTATTTAGTGGGAGAAGTTTACATCTTTAATTCGAAAACAGCATAAAAACTTAAATATGAATCTGAACTCTTATTACAGGGAAGCCAAATGAAGTTTGGCACAAAACTTTAAGCTATGATACTACGGAAGAACTATTCATTATCCCGATATGTCTCATTAACACATACGAACACACGCACGCCCACACGCCGCATACACGCATAGTTAATCTTCCTAGGACCATGTTAGAAATAATTGTTTACTAGGCTTTAGCTTCGTGCCCTCAAAACATTTCAAAGATTTGGGTTTCCTTAAATCTTACATCAGGTTTAATGTTGATAGCTCGACTTAATAATAAAATGACAAGAGAGGTTTTCTTTTCTTTCTGTATGACTTGCTATTAAATGTCTGTAAGACCGAAGTAAAATAAAATGTCAAAAGTTTTAGTGGAAAACGTATACGTCTAGGCGATAACAGAATATGCTGGAAAGGGCTGAAGCTCGAGACTAGAATCGATAAAATACATTCAGCACAGCGTACGTTACAAAGTGAAAAACGCTTCTTGTCTAGACTTTCTCACATTAGAAACTAGAAGGGCCCTCAAAGGTTAATAAAAATTTTATTTACGACTATCAGAGGACGCCACGGATCGGCGAAGGTCGCGGGTTCGAATTCCGCCCGTGTCAGTTGAAATTATAACTTTTTTCTCTTTAATTTAATAACATAAAAGTTCAGCATAAATATGCTTTAAAAATCAATAAAAAAAAGTTGCATAGTAAAATTTTTATTAAATCAAAACGCTTTACTAACGTCGATGTCGACTGATATTGTTTATATATTGTATTATGTTTATGATATTGTTTATATAACTGATATTGTTTATATAATTTCACTAATCGTTTATTAATAATAGTCGATGACCATAAAAAAACCCTTAGTTAATTTCCGTCTTCAATAACAGTTAAAGTTTTAAAAATACTTAGTAATTTCCAAAACCTCGAGGTTAAAATTTCATTCAAAAATAATGTTTTTTAACAACGAGAACTAAACCGAACTAGTATGTTATCTCCGCAAGAAATACTTTCAACAAATAACTTGTCGGTAGGTAAAACAGTGAAATACAGCCAACGTGACACACTTGTGAAAGTTTTTCTTATCAGCTAATTTTTTTTATCACTTAAATCCTGACTTTTTCACGCAATTCCCAAAACAGGAGTAGGCAGAGGTCTAGCCTAGACAATTAAGTCCCTTCGACCCACCTTCCACCGAAGATATTTTCTGGACAACGTGACAGGTAATGAGTTTGTCGCCGTCTTTATGTCCAACGAAATTGGCTTCGTACATAAGTTTTTTCAAAAACCCATTGGTACGAGCCTGCCACCAGGGGATCGAACTCGGGTCTCATTTTTTTTACTTAAATCCTGACGTGACTCAACATCGGTGACTCTCGGCACGACTAGGATAAGCCTCACAGCAGTCTGGCATGATGTATCTTGTTAATCTGCGTTTCTTATGGCAAGTGAGTTTCACGGAGTTGGCGGAATTTGAAATAAGACCCGATACCCGAATAGACTCGAGTTCGATCCCCAAGTCTCCCACTGGTAGGCAGTTCTTTTTTTTTTTTTTTTCAAAATTTATATACGATTTCTATTGTTGGCTTGGACATAAAGACGGCGACAGGTTCGCCACAGTTTGTTCAAAAAGTCTTATGTGAAAGGTGGGTCGGAAGGACTTAAATGTTTAACCTTCTGTCTACTTCAGTATTGGAAATGGCGGGACGTTATATTATGGTGGTTTGGATGGTTAACCAGAGACGAAGGTTTCGTTTTCCCATTTCCAATTCCTTTCATAAAGGCAGACATCGCACAAGCAATATAGTATAGCGAGTGTACATGGGCGTCGGTAATTGCTTGCTTTCAAGTAAACCGATTGCTTGCACGTTTTTTGTTTCTTTGGTTATATGTATCTGTGACACAAGTATGTAATTCTAACAAATAACTTTTTAACCTTTTTCGCTTTTGGTTTAAGCTTTAGTTATAGATGATTATGGACAATTTAATTCAAGCGTACATTATATTCTTCTTCCCGGTATTTGGTTAACATTTGTCTGTTTAGGAATAATCTATGCAATAATAGCAATTGGATTATTAGGATTTATCGGTTACGGAGTAAATATATGATGATTTACTGTAGGATATTTATACTCGAGCTTACTTTACCTCTGCCAAACAAAACGAAAAAGACAACAATATATTAGACACATCTAAACTTAAGTGTAAGCTGAATATATAAAACTATATAACATGTATATACCATGTAATGTGATATTTTAATGTTTATGGAAATATAGTATAGAAAGTGTAATTTTTTTCAGTAAATAATTTGAAATTTTGAAAAAGTCCTCCTTCATGGGTCGATGGACTTTACACATCCTGGAATTTTTCCGACTTGTAAACTTCTTTAGGCATGGTGGATGAATCCGAAAAGTGAGGCCAAGAGACATAAATACATATAAATCTGCAGGATTTAGCCTGCCAGTCTGAAAATATGTTTTTTATTATAAGCTATTTTCAGACATTTACGCCAAATCCAAGAGCCACGAAACTAAGTGCATATTATATTAACTTAAAATGTAAAACTAAAATTCTAACTTATTGTTAGCCTTATTTCGACAGGAAATTGAAACTCCTACATTCACAGCGGTTGTTCGCAGCGATTGGGAAACCGGCGCGCGCTGTCGGTGCGTGGTTGGGTAAAGAAGACCGACCACGCTCTGGTTGGACACGAAGGCAAGGCCTTTTGCCGCAATCGAGGAAATTGATTTCAATTACTGAAGACATTAATAACATATATTAAACTATAACTTTAGTTATTACGACATAGATAATGATAATAAGGCTCGATTTATTATCTTTATTATCTATAGCAAAGTAGTTCATAATCTGTGGAAGTTTCCGTCGGATTTAAAAATTCTTTAAATTGTTAAGGTTTATAATATAGTTTAAAACACCACAATGACTCTTATAAGCCGAGTTATAAATATGTAAGAGAGAAGTACAGTTGGAAGAGGAGACACCGCCTGCAAAACCAACACGCAATTTAATTTTAATTATGAAATAGGTAATCAGTTTAACTAAGAAAGCGAATCTTTGCTATTTGGGTTCTCCTTGAAGGCGATGTATTTTTTTAATGTTTATTTTATCACAAGTGTAGAATAACGTTAGTATGAGTGTGTAGGTAGTGATATATTTTTTTAATTTCTATTCACAGCATTAGGTACAGTCGTTGGTTTTGATGATGATAATGACAATGAATGAGTATGATATCCGAAAACCTTACCAGCCAGTAGTTGTAATGTAATGTAGTTGTAATCGACATATCGTACCCTATTACTTTTATAACACACGACCGTGAAGGATTCTATCACTAGCTCACCAGCCGTGATGGCCCTGGACTCTAAGAGAGACTGGAAGAGCTAAAAGTACAACCAAAATGCCTATCAAATTTGGGGAATTTACTGAAACTATGAATTTCTTCTTATGTACAAATGAGAATTTTCGAAATCGTTTTAGATATGACGGAGTAATTCGGTAACAAACATGAAAGAAAATACAGCCGAATGGAAAACATCCTACTGTTTTGAAGTCGTTTAAAATATTGACTAATAAAATGTGAAAGTAATTTTAATGAATTGATCGCGTTATGAAAAAAAGAAATAAGTTTAATTTCAGTTTGATGTATTTGCATTATTATATTTAGACTTTTTTTCTCAATAAAATGATCGTTCAATCATTGCCTAAGGTCATACACAGGTCAGTACAGCTGCGATAACTGCATAGTGCAAGTGTAGATCGCTCTACGCTAATGTGTATCCCCTGAATACAATATTGTTATATAATATTGTTAATAATTTAATAATATGGGGATTAAGCTATCGCATTGGGGTTTTCCTGTAAAGATAGCTACATTGGCAATAAATAAATAAATAAATAAATAAAAATTATAACACGAGAATTTTATATTTTAGGTATTTTATATATTAACATTATTTTGTTTGTAATATACACTTACTCATGTATGTGCCGTGAACTTACAGCGTTGGAATATACGACCCTCTTTTTCCCGCGGGTGTCGTAAGAGGCGTCTATGGAAAAAACCTTAAAAGTGCAACACCTAGGCTATCCACTTAATAAATTTCAGACAAGAGTTTAGCAGACCGGTGGCAAGAGCGTCTGAGGTGCAAGATGTCTGGTATTGCGATCGTCAATCGACGTGCCATGCGTGGCGATTTTGGCAAACGCTCCTAGACGAAAGAAGCCTATGTCCTGCAGAGGACTTTACACGCCTTTTAATTTACGCTTATGGATATAGGATACTGTTCTGAAATAAAAAGGCGGAAAACAGCTGGAAGTTATATTAAATTTGCTTAACAAGCTTAAAGGTTTTAAATCTAATCCTCACGACACAGCAGTTTATATTGTAGAATGATTACAATAAATGGAATGTACAGTATCGAACAAACTGATTTATTTTTCACGAGACGATGTTCTTACCTTATTTCTACCATGACTGCAACTTCTGATAACTTTCCATACAGGGGATTTAATAATAGTCCTATCAGCGGAGACGAGATGAGAGCACAATGACACTAATTTCTCGGAGACCATTCCTATTCTATGGCATATAATGTGAGAAATCGTTAGATCCAGTGTCTTGGATACGAGATGAAATCAATACAACCAGGCCCGAAACCCAGTTGTATAATAAATGTGTTTTTATCACACAAAGTTATGTCCGAACTGAAAACCAGCAAACAAGTACGCTAACATTATTTCAACAAGGTATGATAGCGTATTTCTGCGAAATCTGGAATAGAAATGCTAAAACATTATCTTCTGTTATTATACTCGTATGTATCTTGAATATAAAATTGTGTACAGACTTTTTTTTAACTCTATCGTGTGATGCAGAGAAGTAGACGCCCCAGAAATATCTTACATAAGTTAATTGAAAAAACTTCACAAGACACCGTGGAGTAGTCACGGTTCTAAACAGTAATAATCGCCGAGTGTTAACGAGTAATTCATAAAAACACAATTTTAACAATTGGAACATCCCATCATCAGCGACAATGACGAAGATTAAAATATTAAGGCGGAGCGAGAACTTACGACTGAAATATCAATCATCATGTTTTACTCATTGCTAATAGACTCGTGCAAATCATACTATATGCTATATATAAATCACTATTGTAGTATGTGAACAGTCGCCGAATCGTTTTAATATTGTCATTAATATTAAAAAACAGGTCAAAAATAATTTGAAAAAAAGTCGATAAAAGCATTATTTTACAATAATTAAGGCGAAAGTTATAGACGCGATAGGCGAATGGTTGGGTGATCGTCATTCATCAAGACGAATTCAACTCGGGACGAGTTCGATTGGGTCGGAAGGACTTTATTGTCCAGACCTCTGTATTGAGACCCCAGTATTGAGAATGGCGTGAAGAGATTTTAGTATTATTTTTTTACTATTTTATTTATGTATTTATATTATTATTTTATTTATATATTTCTTTTACTATTAATAGATTCTAAAACTGAATATTAAGAATTATCATCTAATATTTAAGAAAAAGAAATTACTTTACAGGTTATGATATAAGATCAAAAGCTTATCTAGTGCAAATAGTCACCCTATTTGCATTATGTTACACGTTTTACATACAGCACAAGGCACAGCATTGTAAAAAAAAGGTAAGACAAGTCTCCTTATTAGTCACGGACGACTAATGGTGAAAAAAATATACGGGTAAGTGTATAGGCTGCCTTAATTAATACATCGCTTCTTCAAAGCAAACAAGCTAAGCTCTTTCGGATTTGACTTGACGTTTCCCTTTCACCGCTCTCTCCACAGCATTTGTAAATTTGGAAAGAAAACACCACATTATTGCAATAGCTTCTGACCTTTAGACGTTATTTAAATACTCAGTTAATACGGGCTGTAAAGTGAGTATTCGTATAAAACGTCGGTAAATAGTTAAGGAAACCGTATATGAAAATAAGAATCGGCAGTTTTTATTTAAAAAATCACATTATAATAAACTTTAAACATATCCAGAGAAAGTGAATTTTCAAATACGTAAACATATGAAAGCTGGTAACGTAAACACCAAATGTAAACATAATACCATCACAACATATTGAATACTCTCGATTGTGGTCTCTTGGTGGTCATCATCGTGAAATAAATATAAATTCCATTTTTCTTTAAACACTTGACCGGTTACAATCGTACCGTTATTTAATTTAAAATTTAATTGAAAAAAATTTGGTCTTTGCATTTTAAATCAATTAATTTCAAACTTTCAAATAATTTAAATGCGAGAGTTTGTCATTTCTTTATGGGAAAAGCGACCTTACAGTCTGTCTACCTGATGGTTACAAATGCAGTCACCGCTGAGAATTAATGCATCTCATGACCAGTCATTATACAGGAACTCCTTTTCAGTTCAAGCCGGAACACACCATTTGTAACACTTCTGTTTGGCAGTAGAAATGTTTCAGAATGTGGTAATGACCCAGTCAACTCCTATGAAAAACAGCTTTAAGTGCAATCAGCTAGTTATGTGTATCTTCAACTAGCCACTGTACCCTCTTTGACAGACTAAAGTACGTATGTGGCTATTTCATAGATTAAAAAAATGTTTAATTTATCGTTATTATTGCTAGCCAGATACTCTGGATATTAGGCGCACGTGAAGTTGATACAAATACAATACTTTCACAAGGATATGAAAGAAATTTAATATATTTTACTGGCAATGAGTGCCGCAGTGCGGTACTACCGGCTCAGTTCCAGACGGCAGACAGGTCACGACCTGGCTCTTGAGCCGTGTACAGATTCCTACGTCTGGCTCGTGTAGGCACCGATGTGTACTGCGCGATTGATTTTAAACAATTACTATTTTGAATCAATGTTAAACAAAAGTTAATATATACAACATACATATATCGGTCGTCGCATTTACCAGTATGTCTATGCTATGAGTTTATTTTTACTACACGTCATCGAGAAACTATAGTAAGAAACCAATAAACGAGTGATCAATGCAATAAATTTAATTGGAGCCTTAGAATTTAGCTTTTTTCGTATCACATATGAAACGATCTTCCCATTTAAAGTTAGATAAGACAATCATTTTAAGGTGTATTAGTGCGTTGACGTATAAACATCATTTGGAACCTTATTTGTAATTTTACAATGGGCCGGCTCGACTGGATTACGACGGCGGTCTCGCAGAATACCGACATTCGGCTTGATACTCGTAGAGAGGCATGTTGTGTTTAATGTTTCGCCCCATGAGAGAGAATATAATATAAATATAAATATCTTCACGCAATTCCCAATACAGGGGTAGACAGAGGTCAAGTCTAGACAATTAAGTCCCTTTGACCCGCCTTCCACCGAAGATATTTTCGGGACAACGTGACAGGTGGTGAGCCCGTCGCCGTCTTTATGTCCAAGCCAACGATGAAATTCGTACATAAGTTTTTGAAAAACTCATTGGTACTGCCACCTGGGGATCGAACTCGGGTCTCTCGACTCGAAATTCCGACCACCCAACAACTCGGCTATCGTGACTTGAGAGAGGTGACCGTATTTCATATCACTTGCCATCATGTGAACCGTACAACACAGATCGAATCCGGCCAGTTGTGGCCAATAGGAGCTGCTTAGCTCTACCTTTACCAATAGGCTAGAATATATCTTATCGCCACGTAAAAAAATAGTATTTCTTAATTAATTTAGTAAAAGTCATTGTTTATGTAAATCTTTTGTTCAAATCGAATGACTACGTTAAAAATGGAAATAATTTCTTTCGAAGCGACTCTTTATAATTGGACATAAACGCGGAAATACTTCTATACTGTTTATCGATAGATATATTTAAATATTTACCGTCGTTTTTAAATATATTATTTTTTAATGATAAATAAATAAGTCACGATAGCCGAGTTGCTGGGTGGTCGGAATTTCGAGTCGAGAGACCCGAGTTCGATCCCCAGGTGGCAGTACCAATGAGTTTTTCAAAAACTTATGTACGAATTTCATCGTTGGCTTGGACATAAAGGCGGCGACGGGCTCACCACCTGTCACGTTGTCCCGAAAATATCTTCGGTGGAAGGTTGGCCAAAGGGACTTAATTGTCTAGACTTGACCTCTGTCTACCCCTGTATTGGGAATTGCGTGAAGATATTTTTTTAATGATAGAGGGAGCAAGCGAATGAATGAATGAAAACCCTTGTATAATAGTTTTCGGTGAACAAAGACGTTGGCAAGGAATTTCAGTCCTTACCCAATTTCATTCTTTTTGTGGTCTAGAGGTAACTTAGGGTAAATACTTTAATACCGTAATTCCAATAACTACGAGTAGCCCACAGACAACATAAACAAGTTGAGAAATACCAAAATGACAGGCAGCAAGATTGATGACATACAGCAAGATCGATGACAGGTAGCAAGAGTCTAAATTGCGGAATAGCTGCCTGAGTTATCGTTATTACACTAAGCCCACGATTCGCTAGTAAATTCTGTACTTACAGAAGAGACCTACATCCGGTAGTAGACAATTGACGGGCTATTTCAATGAATCGCTTATTTCTGATGAATACTTACCTAAGAGCTAATACCTCCACGTTAGGCATCCGTCGCAGCAGAGTCACATCACCCAGCTCAGCGCCCCTGGTGACAAATAATATTCACAATGAGTAATCCGTTTAATTTACTATACATATCAAAGAGAGCAACGACAAAGAAACGTCAAGGTCGGACCAAGCGTCTGCGTGCTTATTGTACTGTTTGCTCAGCATTCGATGCGCGTGCGCAGGCAGCAGGCGTGCGGGCGTTACGTGCACGCCTGCCATTATGTCAGCACGTGTAATTGTTGCGCGTGGTTAGTGTCTACCGAAACATAATTGTCAAAACATAGCGTCAGTACGACGAAGCTTAAAATTTTTAATAAACAAATAACTAATGTACGTAAATTTCATCTTAAAAAAGTATAATAATAATTTAAATATATGCACTTGTATTAAGATGTTTAATTAAATACATTGAGAAACCTCACTGAAATGAACTATATCGGGCGGCAGTGACATATTTCTGGATTCAATTCACACCATTCCTGGGGAAGACAGATTGCTAGACTATTAAGTCCTTTCGACCCACCTTCCACCGAAGATATTTCTTTGGGACAACGTAACAGGTGGTGAGCAAGTTTCTGTATTTATTTCTATGCCAACGATATAAATCTTACATAAGTTTTTGGAAAAATCCGTTGGTACGAGCTTGCCCCACCTGGGGATCGAAGTCGGGTCTCTTGACTCGAATTACGACCACCTAACCACTCGGCCTATTGTGACCTTTTTTTTTTGGGTTTTTTCTTTGATGTACGTTATAAACAAGTTCGGACTTCTATAAGAACAATTCGCTATGGCTGCATAAAAACAAATTTATAATTTCGTCGGATGCGGGTAGGACACGATGGCTCAGTATGAGAGATGAAGAGCGTCGGCACCGTACGGCGGAGGTAGCTAATTCATACCCCGCCCAAATCGAATGATATATCATTAACATAGATATTATTAAATAAATGAGAAAGAAAGAAAGAAAAACCAACAATAGAAACGGGCTTGAAGTTTTTGACAACAGCGATATTTTTTAATTTCCTTTTTTCTTAATAACACAAGCCCAGCCCAGCGTACAATCAATAAAAATATAAAAAATAATCATAAACAAATATATGTATACTCTCATATAGTAGTAAGTAAAAAATTATAAAACAATATTATATAGTATTAAATTATAAAAATGATTGTTTTACAGTCAAAACTACAACCACATTAAGTCCATATAATTTGTCATTCGTTACGTTAAGTATCAACTTTTGATTACAGTATAATTATTACAACCACGTTATGTCGGTGTGTTACGCCGCCAGAATACATTACAGAATGTTTATATTTCGATAGCGTCGCGAATTGAATGTTGCGGACATGCATGCTCGACATTCTACAAATAGATATGCGTTAGTTCATCATACGTACGTACATCCGTATCTTTTCACAGTTCATTCAGTTTCACACGCAATTCCCAATACAGGGGTAGACAGAGGTCGAGTCTAGACAATCAAGTCCCTTCGACCCACCTTCCACCGAAGATATTTTCGGGACAACGTGACAGGTGGTGGGCCCGTCGCCGTCTTTATGTCCAAGCCAACGATATTCGTACATAAGTTTTTGAAAAACCCATTGGTACGAGCCTACCAACTGGGGATCGAACTCGGGTCTATTGACTCGAAATTCCGACCACCCAACCACTCGGCTATCGTGACTTATTAAGAAAGATTAAGAGTTGTATATTATTTAGCTGCAACCACACGTTAAAGGTACAAGTGTATTTAATAGTCCGACGTGTGGAGTGTGGTACATTGTAGCTGTTTGTAAAGAAAGAGGCTAACTAACGACAAAACCTTGAAGAGAGTGATAACAACTAAATTATTAAAACTTTCGTGAGACATTATTAATCAAATAGTTAATAACGGCTAAACTCACGTTATAATAATCGGTATCAGTACCGACTAGTTTCGGACCTATCGGAGGTCCTTCATCAGGGTGAGTGGAATAAGTTCGCGCTCACGTCCCGCCTCGCACTGACGCGTCAGTGATAATAAGGATCTTAAAAACGATCACAGAAGAAGAGACAGAAATTGAGTAAACCGGTTCTCACGCCTGAGAAGTAAATCCTATTTTCGCTTCTCAGATGTGGCGATTAGTATAGTATCCCGAACGATTTCGGCCACAGCTACTTGGACTATTGCGAGCGTCGTTCGTGTGTTCACAGGTGACTCGTAGCCGTGTTTTACGCCGAACGTGCGAGCCTCTCCGACATAATTGTAGGTGATGGCTGCAGGTGAGCGCGTCTCTTTTGGCATCGAGCTGGCGATTAGGACAATGGTAATGGTGGTCTACACCGAGACCTAAGGCCTTTCGGACTTCGTTCAGTAAGCAATTTGTGCAGTATGTACACTTTTTCCCCCGACGGAGTGGTAAGAGGCGGGAAGGAAATGCATAACCACTGTTGAAAGCTATCACTATGATTGTAAATACCTACACAAGTGTACACAAATATTATACTTGATTAGTTATTATTAGTATAATATTAGTCACGATATTAGTCACGATATTAGTCACGATAGCCGAGTTGTTGGGTGGTCGGAATTTCGAGTCGAGAGACCCGAGTTCGATCCCCAGGTGGCAGTACCAATGTGTTTTTCAAAAAAAACTTATGTACGAAATTCATCGTTGGCTTGGACATAAAGGCGGCGACGGGCTCACCACCTGTCACGTTGTCCCGAAAATATCTTCGGTGGAAGGTGGGTCAAAGGGACTTAATTGTCTAGACTTGACCTCTGTCTACCCCTGTATTGGGAATTGCGTGAAGATATTTATTTTATTTATTTAGTTATTATTAGTAGTACTCGAATTACATAAGCACGGTCATCGGACGACATAATCTGGAACTAGATGAAAATAAAATAAACATTAGTCATGCAGTTGCGAAAATATATTTATAGCTCAATCTAAGTTTGGCATAATGTCAAATGAGTCCAGTGACCCGCGTTATCTATAGTTGCTTGTTACTCTATGGCCGTTTTATTGTTTGTTTCTAAATCATGTTACTTCCTCGTCGTAAATTCATTGTGTTGACAGTTATTGCAGTGCGCTATTGTTTACTTGCGCTACGTTAACTTGAACGGCGGACTGTTACGGTAGTTAAACTCTTAGTAAACTTGTAACATAAGTTCGATTCCTGTGTTCTGACATCACATTACTTATTTGCAAATAATCCCTGTAAAAATATATAGGCGATTGCCGATTGGTATGAGCGATCGGCAATTGGATTAGGAGACCCGATTTCATAATTTTTTTTCCAATAAATGTAAGATTTGTTATGTTGGCTTGGACAATAAGACAGCGACTGGCTCACCACCAGTCAAATTAACCCATAACTTCCGGATGAAATGTGGGTGGAGAGGGCTAAATTGTCTAGACTTCTGACTTCCTTAGTATTGAGCATTGCATGATGATAAAAAATATTACCAACTCATTTACGGTAAAGTTAAATATGTGCACAAAGTAAATTAAAAAAAATTCTGAGAAGTTTAAAGAAATCAGAACGTTTGGAGATAATTGTAGAACTTCACATCGTGTAAACTAGGTTATACCCAGATATTTAAAAACAAAGTAATTTTTTGTCTCCGCAATCGAGGGGAAATTCTCGTACGTTTAAACAACGCAGTATTTTGATATAATTATATAAGTTTGTTTCATCATCTCCATGTACATGATCAGGAAGTTTCTCTGGAGAATCAAAATTAAGATAATATCTTATTAAAATCCGTGAACAAGTACCACAATGGGTGAAACACTGAAACTAAGCAAATATTTGAATTTAGCTAAACCCGGGTAGTTTTTTGCTGTGGCCACCTATAGTCAAAATTAGTAATAATTATATTTTTGGCAGAAACTTTTTATTAATAAAATAAAATTAAAAGGGGACACTTTATTTTTCTTACTATGTTTAGATGTTTCGACCTACCTTCTACCGAAGATATTTTTGGGACGCGTGACGAGGTGGTGAGCCCGTCGCCGTCTGAATGTCCAAGCCAACGATATAATTCGTACTTAAGTTTTTGCCTGCCACCAGGGGATCGAACTCGGGTCTCTTGACTCGAATTCCGACCACTTAACCCCACGGCTATATATCTTCGATGGAAGATGGGTAGAAATAACTTAATTATCTAGGCCTCTGTCTACCCCTGTTATGGAATGGCGTGAAGATATTTATATTTTAATATTTAGGTGTATAGTAGTCAACTCCATCAAAGTAAAGTGACATAATTCGACGGAAGGAAATCAATACGAGCTGCCAATGGTAGCATTTCAGTCAGCACCGTACCGTTTCAATTGTACTAAATCAATACAGTATAGTACAGTAGTACAATTGCAAGGGTACGGCAGAGGTCGCGGGTTGGAATCCCTCCCATGTCAGTAAACTTTTTAAATTGATTTAATAACTACAATATACATTTAAGTTCGCCAATTGTAAATAACCGATATCGGTTGCAAAACTTTTAAAATATATTGTGACAATAAATCTTGATAACCGTGTAGGTAATCGCAGAGTGCATCATATCGAATTGTAAATTACTTTTACCCACGCTACTGCAGTATTAGTGACGTCATATAATAGTCACTGCAGAACGTAGTGTCCTTTTGAGAAGTTTTTTACATTTTGTTTGAGGAAGAAGGTTAATCGAGCAGGCGACTCATCTGATGGTATTCTATATATCATATTCGTAACTCTAGGGAAGTTGTAGATACGTTGCTAGCTTTTGACGAAGAAATTAGTGAGAAATAAGAGAGCATGGGGATGGTGTGTGCGGTTACTTTACACACGGAAGCTTTAATAAGCATGGACTTTACGCTCGTACTTTAAATCGAGATCTTAATCTTAACCCTGGCATGCCGTGACGTGCATTTGGTTCTTACGTGCTTCAAGACCTATCGGAAGTCGTTATTTCGTTACCAATATTTATTCTTATATTCGTACTAAATATTTAACAAAAATCTAACCCGGTTGTAGATAATTCTGGCCGTAAGTAAGCGCTACTCTGCTACTACGGCACGACCTTAATTATGTCAAGTTTAAATCTACGAAACAATAATTGTACGTTCGATCCGGCATTTAGGTCAATGTCGTGTACTCTAGCAAGAAAGTTCTGGAATAAAATGTAAAAGCTCTCTCGACTTCTCTTTACATAAATATTTTAAAAACTGAAACGGAAAACTACTTTGCGACTAGATAGAAGTATATGGTATTATAGCGAATTGTAGAGCATTAAAGCACATCATATAAATACATGGTTTGAATCCAAGTCCATAACCATAATATGCAGAGTACGATTCCTATCTGGTACGATATATACCATTTCCTATATATATTACTCACATAACCTATTTCTACTCACGACAGATAGAACCACGCCACTCCGACACAGTGCCTTGTCGCCGGAAGTCACGGTACTAAATGGAAGAACATCGGTGGCATATTAAAGCTTACGATGTTTAGCTTATCTTACGTACAGACGACTTTCAAGCATTAACTGTAATAAAACTCATCAGCTCCTTAGCTGTGCTTGTACTGAGTGGCAATCATTCGGTGTGAAACTCGTTGTAAGTAGTTAACGTGACTCGCTCTAAGAGCTAATCAATTTGAGACTTCTTTAATAGTTCCTCTTTTGTCGAGAGGCTTTAAAGTATCTCCCGAATAGGATGGTTGGTATTTTTGTTGGTTGTCACTCAGTACACGCTATATGCTAGCAACCTCACCCTTCGAATGTGTTAGACACAAAAACAGAGTATAAGGTGTGATGTGTAATCAATGTTTAAGATCCTTCATTTCTAGTTGATAAGGACAAGCTGCATCTTTTGCAGCCATCTTCCCTATTCAATTGCATCCTTAAATTACTTTTGTGGATTGTACATGTACAAAGCGAAGTGTAGCCTTTGACATAAGATTTCTCATTTAGTTGGTTGCACCTATATTGCTAAAAAATTACCAACAAGCATAGATAAAATAAAGTCAACCAAATAAGGCGATAAATAAAAATAAAATAAATATCTTCACGCAATTTCCAATACAGGGGTAGATAGAGGTCTAGTCTAGACAATTAAGTCCCTTTGACCCACCTTTCACCGAAGATATTTTCTGGACAACGAGATAGGTGAGCCCGTCGCCGGCGAAGACGATGGCAATTCAAATAATCATGAGCCTCGCAATATAATCTTATGGTTCACTTATAATATTCTATTGTGTAACAAGGTTAAAAGTGCTTACTAGTCTAGAACACTGTCCACCCCAATATTGGTTAGGTAGCAGTGAAATTTAAATTTTAATACATGCTTTCTCTGTCTCTCACTCATAGCTACGATCGATGCGAACAACGCCGATTACAGAAGATCAGAAAAGGTCAACTACTCCTCTGTCACTAGACGGAAAGTTTAAAGAGAGTAAAAGTCGAATATTTTTAAATAAAATTGCATGCCTTTTAATTATTCATGACTAAACGTCAGCGGCGTGACGAAACTAATAAAAAATGAAAGTTATCGCCAAACCTGTTATAAGAACAGAGCCAGTATCGGTTATCGTTAGTTCTTTATTAGATAGATGTCTGATAAGTTGGTATTGTTCTGACAGCTGCTGAGCTGTCCAAGCGTTAGCTAAGCCGCCCGAGATATTGATGATGTAACTGGGTCTATGCCCCGAGGACCGGCATACACAAAGTTTAGTGAGATTTATTTATCAATTTACAATTTTTTTCATCTTCAAATATTTACCATTCATGGGGTAAACATAGGTCGATACAATTTAGTCCTTTCGATCAACATTTTATTAATATCAATATTGTTATATTAATATCAAATAAAAAGGTTAATTTTTAGTTCAAACTAATTTACAGGGGCTTGTTGAAATATGCCTCCCCCCTTTCGCCGTCTGTCTAGCGTCTAATATCCTGCAAGGTTGATTAAAACTTAAGCGTAGCAGTTACAGTAATTGCCTCTTTCCGATAAAATTTCATTCCGATATTAAATACGATAAATTATTTGTAGATCGAAATCGAAATGAGAATTTAAATACATTTGTTAATCGATACTCAGTCTAATCAACAACCGTTTCGTAATGGTTTCGTTAAAAGTTCCTTTAAAGGAGGAGAAAAACGAAAGAAACTGCGTTGATATCCTCTTTTTGATAATTCATTTTATAATTAAAAAGTACAGTAAGAAGAATATATTTTTGATAGAATCGGCATGGAAGCGTCTTAGGATTTGTTTTTTTTTTTTAAACAGTCGTTTTTATATATAGTCATGCAACCCCATAGCCGAATATTATATGAAATAACGCTAAGGATGTTATTAACCAATTCTCGTTATTTATACATCAGTCAAGCATCTCATTTTCTTTAAATATGCTTCAGAGCTTAGACTAGTAAGTTTGGATATATGGAGGGCTCACAGAAGCTATGTATTAAGAGTTATTTTAAGAAAAAAAAATGATATTATGAGATATTCCCTAAACTAAGTTACATAAAAATCATTTATTTATTCATCAATTCAAACGTAGTCGCTTTGAAATCAGCTCAAGACACGTCAGTTGCGGACAAGGACGATTGATGGTAACCCTGGGACCAGTTTAGTCATTGCTTCATACATTCTAAAGCTGAGGCTAACAAAGACGCGGACGCACCAAGTAGGCGATAAATAATTTACATTATACCATGCAAAGCATCGTATTATGCAAAGAAGTACGAATTACGACACGGTAATATCGATAATGCTCCGTCATTCTTATTTTATGTTAACAAAGAGTGAGTCAGTTTCTTTGTATGTATATAATTTGAAGTTCGAAACGCTTAATAAGGTACCTTTCAAGCTAATCATTATTTTAGAAGATAATTGAGTTAATATGTATAAGGAGAAAGTATAGGACTCACAAAATGTTTAAATATTGATATTCTCAGCAATTATATTTTATTACTTCAAACGCGCTGTCTTGTATTTAGTCGTAACTAATTGAATTTGTTCTTTTTATAAGAATACTAGCAACGCAAAAAACATTACTAATATTCCTGTTGACCACTCCAACTAGGCTACATTGCTTGTGACAGTAGTTGGTTTGCAACCATCATCTAAAGGCAGTTCCGAATCTGCGATGTTATGTTTCACAGTTTGCACCCTACACCATTTAGACTATTGCCACTTAAAATTTGACCTATATTTTGTATTTACACGGTGTTTTACGTTCAAAATTTATGTTAAAAAAACTTGGTGTGAAGAGTAATCTTTCAGAAGAAACGTTACGATGTTGTATAGATGAAAAATTTAAACATACATTTTTTAAAAATGCGGCCTACCGGTTATTCTTCGGTTATTTTAAATATCGTTCTCGCTTTTGAGCATATGACTTGGTGTCTAAAAATATATACTCAATAGATCAATAATTAATTATGTTTCAAATGAATAAATGTAAAAATTTAATTTCTTTACACACATACCAGAGATATCAGACCCACGGTTACATTATTTCCTACAACAATAAACAGGTCGTGTCACTTCGTAACATCACCTTTGTAACCCTCGACAGACCCAGCGCAGGGGTGTGGTTGCTTTCATTAACAAAGTAATAGTCCTACATAAAGTAGACAATACAATAACAATAAAGTACAGCTGAGTACGAACCTCATGACCATTTATGTTTACCACCATTTGCATTTGCCGCCTACTTTGTTCCCGTGGGTGACACCCACATAAGAGGGGGCTAAGGTAAAAGCCCAGAAAATAGCAATGGCTACCGATGAAGTTATAATCACGAAAAATATTAGATGAGCTAACAACGACCGAATTATGACAAATCCTTCTATGGGAGAGGACTATCTTCTGTAAGTAATCTACGCAAAATACGCGCTAGGTCGTGGAGTTGCGGAAATCAGCCCGTCTAATCTAAGTAAGTAATCTAAACAGTTATCTATGTAGTTAGCCGTTTCATATTTATGAAGAGTAAGTCACCGCCTTTATTCAGGTGGGTGTGAGAGACGAATAACGGATAATCCTTAAAAGTAGCAGTGCCTACCGATAGATGGGTAAAGAACCGTTTCGAAAAGTAACAAACCAAAACTCGGCAGACCGATAAGGGGCGGCGTCTAAGGTGCGAGGTGTCTGGTACATCAATCGCCAATCTGCTGACCAAATGTAATGATTATGGTGAATTCTCCGTGCGGGAGAGATCTTTGTCCAGCAGTGCACTGTTAGAGGCCGACACGTGTGGGCAAAGCTGACGGTGTTCGTGGAAATGATGCTTTATGGTCGTGCTCTCTGTGTGAACAATAGGTTCGGTAAAGAACATATATTTATTTATTCATTTTAACGCACAGTCCCTAACGGAGTAGCTAGAAAGAACAGATCGCCAAGTGCCACTACCCTTACACTCCTCTATTGATTTTTCAGATTCATGCATGCACGTCTGGGTATCCGACGTGCATGTATGAATGTATCATATGCTGCTTAGTAAATAATCTCAAGCTAATCCAACTAAGTTCGTCGATACAATTCCGGCCATATTGTGTTTACAGTTGAATGTACGAGTGCACTTCGCGTGAACAGCGCGGTGGCGTCGCACCTTTAGTAGGATAAATATTACTTTCATTAGTTGGATGGGCCGCTCCTACAGAACGTTCCTTCATCAATTCCATGAAACTAGTACAAATAATTACTAATTGAGTTTTACGGAATAAAACATAAGTACTACTGAATAAAACTTAAAAAAAGAAACAACACTATTTTTAAGTACAAGTATTTGTTGCCATAAAACAAAAATAAAGTTTGCTCCATCATTTCTCCGGACTTAAAAAACTAAGCAGCCCTTAATAACATGTCAATGAACTCTGTTTTCTCATAAACTGTTTACGTGCACTAACCTTTAACTGTATAAGTTCACAGTAAAATTTAAATACTTTTGTAATAAGAATCAGGCTATTCCAATGCCAGCGGCTAATTGTTTTTATTTATGCATCATTCGCTATAGTATAGCTGTAAGATAAATGGCGACATATTTTGGGAGAGAACGTTAAGCTACGCTAAGTAATGCCAAATAGAAATCAAATAGAATATCTGTCCAGCTCGACTAGAGGCAGAATTATGTCATATTAAAGATCAAAAATAACTCGCTATGAAGTGGATTTCTAGAGGCAAAGTAAATGCATCAGTAATAGCCACATAAGAGGCCCAAGCAGTGCACCTGGTGCGATTATTTGCAACGGCCTACAATGACAAAAGTAAGTACTATACGTAATAATTATAAGTCTCCATTTTTAAAAACGAATAGACACCTTTATCTTTAAAGGACATATTTTAAATATTCGAGAAGGTCGATAAAATGAGGCGTTCCACCTCAAATTTTATCTTGTAATATTATCTCCTCAGAATGAATATCAGTGCTATTAAAGTTTTTTTTTGTTATGTTATAACATCGTAAAACCTTTGCTTCTACACAAAGCTTGTGTCCTAAAAGTATTGGATGTCGTCATCACAGGGGCAGCAAAATATAATTGGGAGTACTGTTATTAATGACGTCTCTGTGGACGACTGGCGTACACGCCTTTTTTAGTGGTCACGCTAGTACTGAGACCCTGGGTTCGATTCCCGACCGGATCAATGTAGAAAAAGCACTTTTCCTACATTATCTCGGGCCCCATTGTTGGCGTACCTTCGTTATTTACGATTCCATAAAAATGTATTTACTTTAGCTACTTTCAGCCAGATTACAGAAGGAATTACAAACAGACACTGCAATTTTTTTAAATGTATAGATGTATAGATGTGGATATGATATCAAGTCTGATTATGGCAAACCCAACCTCCCAACGTTCAATAGAACGTTAAAAATTTAAATTACGTTGAGTGCATTAAATATGTTTATTTATTTATACGAGTCTTCAATATAATAGTCGGCAAAGACGCTACGTGCATCCTTGTCGACTATTTTATATTTTTTAACTTATTAAGCCTGTTAAATTCTCGTGCAGGACATAGGCTCGCTCATATTTAGGCATTGCCGTAAAAATCACTACACATCGATTACAGCTACATTACATAACAATTACATTATTACATGCATTAGTAAACTGAATGACATGATCGATTTCATGACGGGTGCGCTAATTAATGTACACACAATTCTCGCCAATTATTTGGTGTGGATTACCCAAGTAAAAGACGTGTTACAGACAATTAAACAGTGGTAGCGAATAAAGCACAGAGTCAAAACCGAATTCATCATGACCGACGGAAATCGACTTTGCGTGAGACACGCGCACTATCGCTCAGAATTTCGTTCGGGACGCAACATTGTATACTGTTCGATTGAAAATAAACACACATCTTAAATAACTGGTGGGGGTCATTGTAGAAGCGTGCTCGTCGCGACCCCTGCCAGCCCTTTTCAGGGCTGCAATTCTACACAGCTGCGCACCCATGCCAACGAGGGTTAGGGCGTCCCCCCAAGGCGACGCACACCAGTTCGTCCCCGATGGTGTGGAATGCAGCGAGCAAAGCGGCGATGGGGACCGCCACCCTTCACGCACAGCCCGACACAGCGGAAGGTGGAGGACGGAGTGCAGAGTTGGCACGTGGAATGTTAGAGGAGGCATGAGAGATAAGACGAATGAGTTGATTGAACTAATGAAAGAAAGAGAATTAGATGTCGTGTGTTTGTCGGAGACCAAGCGGAAGGGCAGCGGTACTGAAGAGCTCCCTGGCGGGGCGTTAGCTCTATAGTCCGGAGTCCCGGAGTGCGAGAGCGCCTGCCAGGGAGTGGGGGTGCTGCTGTCGTCTCGGTTGGTCGATGTTATGACTGAATATAAGGTTGTGAACTCGAGACTTCTCTGGGTTCGCTTTAAATTGGGACTGACGAAGTTATTCCTTTTGGCTGTTTATGCGCCGGTAGCTTCGTCGTCCAGAGCTGAGCTGGAGGAGTTTTGGGAGAATGTAAGAGAAGTTCTAGACTTGGTTAGAGGAAACGAAAGAATTGTTGTATGTGGTGATTTGAATGGATGGGTTGGTACCGCTCGGCCAGGGTACGAGTCGGTGCTTGCAATGTTTGGCGATAAAAGGGTTAACGATGCTGGCAAGCTTATACTGGCTGTATGCAAGGAAAAGGGTCTTCTTGTGACAAACACTATGTTTAGTCACAAGAAAATCCATATGTATACTAGAACAAGAGAGAATGAGAGAAGTATGATCGATTTATTCCTGGTGGATGACCGACTGCAAAAACAGGTGATGGATACGCGAGTGTTCCGGGGTGCTGACCTGGGAACGGATCACTATCTAGTGATTACTAGATTTAAGGGTCTGTTCGCGGGTTGGCGCCACCGGACGGCGATACCAGAACCACAGTCGGTCAGTACCATCCGAAGCTGGAAGCTTCAGGAAGCGGACACTAGGGATAAATATCAAGCAAGGGTAGCCGAAAAGCTGGACAGCATTGATGTCAGGAAAGAATGTGTGGAAGAAATATGGCAGAGCCTTAGAGATGGAATGGTTAGTGCAGCGGAAGACGTGTGTGGAACTGTGAAAAGAGGTAGTAGTAAAAAGGGTGATGCATGGTGGAATGACGAAGTGAAAGAAGCCGTAAATAAGAAGAAGAAAGCATGGTTAGACTACTTGGCCTCTAGTAATGATAAGGATATGAGAGAGAAGAGGAAAGAAAGATATAAGCTCCAGAAAGTTCACACGAAAGCATTGATTGAGGAAGTGCGTGAAAGGAGTAGATTGGAAGCGGACGAAAGGTTGTCGCACAACTTCAAGGAGAACTCCAAACTCTTCTAGAAAGAGGTTGGAAGGACCCGGAGTGGTGCGACAGCCTTAAGAATGAACAAAGTGCTTTCGGGAACCAATGACGTCCTCTCAGAAAAATCGGACGTCATGCAGCGATGGAGCGAATTTTATAGAGAGATGTATGCGTGTGATGATCTTAGTGAAGGATCCGGGGGTGACGCCGTGACTGGTACGCCAGACTCGGACCTCGATGACACTGAGGTCATCAGTATGAAAGAGATTGAATGTGCGATTAGAAGTTTGAAATGTGGTAAGGCTGCGGGACTAGACAGAGTTACTGCTGAAATGGTCAAGTATGGTGGGCCACGCGTCTGGGACAGCTTTCATCTGCTGTGCAATTTGTGCTGGCGAACGGGGGCTGCTAACCAGAAGATTTTCTGTGCTTTTGTGGATCTTGAGAAAGCATTTGATAAGGTTGTAAGGAAGAAAATGTGGGAACTGTTGCCGGGGTATGGTGTGGATGGTTTATTGCTAAGGGCTGTGCAGTCACTTTACTGTGACTGTAAAGCCTGTGTGCGGGTAGGGCATGACCTGTCACCCATGTTTAGCGTCCAAACGGGCGTAAAACAGGGTTGTGTCATGTCTTCCTGGCTGTTCATACTGTATCTCGACAGCTGTTTACAGAAGCTGAAAGATAGCTGTTTGGGTGTGAAATTGGGTGACATAAAAGTAAATTGTCTGCTTTATGCTGATGATGCAGTGCTTATTGCACCATCAGAGGCAGAACTGCAGGTATTAGTCACGTGTATGAAAGAAGAATGTGAAATTAATGGTCTCCGTTTGAATGCTAATAAAACTAAGGTTCTGGTATTTGAAAGGGACGAAGAAAGAATGAAGTGCGAAATTTGGGTAAATCAGGAATGTCTAGAACAGGTGAATGAAATTGTATACTTGGGGAGTGCGTTTAGCCGGGATGGAAGATGTGATTTAGATGTGGACAGGCGTGTCGCTGCCAGGAACAAAGTCAATGGTGCCCTGACTGCGTTAATCAAAAGGCAAGGCGTTGTGAAAAGTGCACGCCTTGCAATACATAACGCAGTGTTGGTACCGACTTTGTTATATGGCAGCGAAACCTGGGTATGCCAGAAGAAGCATAAAAGCAGGTTGAATGCAGTGGAGATGCGATCTCTTCGTAAAATGTGCGGCCTTACCATGGCCGACCGAAAGCGAAACGAAGAGATTCGCAATATGGCAGGTTTGAAAGATGACCTTGCCTCAAAAATGGATAAGGGCGTGCTTCGATGGTTTGGGCACGTTGAGCGAATGAGTGAAGACCGAATGGTGAAGAAAATATATAGCGCGAGAGTTAATATTAAAAGGTGTCGAGGTAGACCGAGACTAACTTTCGAAGACCATGTGAGCAAATTGCTCGAAGAGGGGAGGGTCAAGAGTACTCGGATACCTAGACGTGCATGTATGAAGAAGATGATGAATCTTAAAGGAGCGAAAGATGTATGTAGGTATCGTGACACTTGGCGATCTGTTCTCTCTGGCTACCCCGTCAGGGATTGTGCGTGAAGATAAATAAATATATAAATATATCATAAATAACAACTTGAAAAGGTTTATAGATAGACGTCGCTTATGTATGAAAGTATATGACAGAAAAATAACAATTTGAATCATTAAAAAACACCGATTCACCATTAAATATTTTAATTATATTTATGTCTCGCGACTTTTGACACCTATATGTAGGAAGACTATACAATTGTCTTAACAAAAATGTAAAAAAAATCTTCACGCTGTTGCCAATGCTGTGTGACCCGGCTAGCCGGTCTCGCTCCGAGACCAACTAGATTTGTAGTGTCACTCCAATGAAAATAAACAAAATCGAATCGCCACTTTGGAACGCTCTCCAAGCGGCCAGGCGCTGCACCACGGAGGTTTGCCATGATACAACTGGGGAGACAGAGGTCTAGACAATTAAGTCCCTTCTACCGAAGATATTTTTGGGACACGTGACAGGTGGTAAGCCCGTTCTCGTCTTTACGCACAAGTCAACGATATATATATCGTAAATAGGTTTTTTTAAAAACCGATTGGTACAAGCCTGGGGCTCGATCTCGGGTCTCCAACCACTCGAAGAGTTTTATCTGTGTTATTAACAATAACGTGAATTATCACGTAGAATAACATTTATAAATATTTACTTTGTTATAAATAACTTTTACTTATCACAATGTAAACAAAATTATTCAGGGACAAAGACATGGCCATCGCAATATATCCATCCATGTTCACACCAACCGAAGTAAAAAAATTATAAAATCGAATGTAAAAAAAAACTTACATCCCATCCGTACACTGAGTTATTTAGATATTAATCAAAGTGCCTGCAGTACGCTTAAGTTTGAGATATAAATGCACTATTATAAATTTAACTTTGATTATAGTCTCACATTTCCGTTTTCAATAGTGTATTAGGGTCAAGTACACGAACTCACTGTTCGAAACTTTACAAATAAAAAGGCTTCCTATTATTAGAATGTTTTATTAATAATTGTAAGGGGCCCAGGAGTTTATCCCCAACTTACTAAACTGCCTGTAAAAGTTCACCGAGGAACATAGGCCTCTCCTATAAGGGTTTGCCTTAATCTCCACGCAACAAAGTACATGAATTCAAAATTATATCAATAAAACGCTTCAACGGTCTTCTTTTAAATTATCTTTACGCTCTTACTAATACCGGGGCAGACAGATGTACAGATAATTAAGTCCTTGCGACCACCTTTCATTGAAAGTGTCTTTTGTGGCAACATGACAGGTGGTGAGCCTGTCGCCGGGTCGTCGATATAAAACATACATAAGTTTTGAACTCTTGACTCGAAATCCTACAGCACAACCACATGGCTACCGTGACGTTAAATATTTTTTTATAATGTAGTACAACAGAAGCGTTTAACCACTATCTTGATAACAATAACCGTGGAAAACTGCAATCTTCGCCGTAACTGTTACCAACGCATACTAACCAGGATTCGCGGAATGACTGTTGCGGTATACGTAAGACGTTTCTCTGGTTCCGTTAGAAACACTTTAATGATGCATTCACGGTTCAAGTAAATCCACACAAAAAAATTATTAATAACCACGAAATACTATAATGAAGTTGTTTTTTCACTGTTATACGTTGTAAGATATCTCTTTAATGTCTTTCGCATACTATCCCATTTACATACTTAAAAATAGACTACAAAACGCTTAACATTAGTCAAAGCGCTCGTTAGGGACACGAATAATTCCACCGTTCAATCATAAGGTTTGCCAACTAGAACAATGATCAGAACTGGGACACCTAACCTAATTTACCATGGACCTAAGTTTGAGACCGCTTGGCGCCGGCCCAACGAGCGAGACCAACAGACAGTGGCGACGGGATGGCGTAATGTGCAGTCGAAAGACTTCTCTCAAGTAGAGATGTGTATGTATATATATATATATATATATATATTTGTATATGTGTATGTATATATATATATATATATATATATATTTGTATATGTGTATGTATATATTTTACATATATCTTCGGGCCATTCCTAATACAGGGGTAGACAGAGGTTAGACATAAAAGCCCTTTCGATCCACCTTCCACCGAAGACATTTTTAGGGACAAGGTGGTGCGTCTTTATGTCCAAGCCAACGCGATATAAATCGTAGATAAGTTTTTGAAAAAACCCATTGGTACGAGCCTTGGAGATCGAACTCAGGCATCTTTACTCGAGTTCCGGTTACCTAACAACTTAGCTATCGTGACTATATCAAAACTCAAATCCTCTAGCTATTGAATAGAAGACAAACCTAGCTACATTGTATAACAGAGTAAGGCCTACCACATTTATCTCCGTGGTAATTTTAAAATGCGAATAGCTTTAGAAATGCAATAAAAACGAAATAGCATAGCTTAATAGTGCGTCTAAGTCAATATGGAAGCGAACGGAACTGCTTTGCACCCAAGCCGCACGCCTGTGGCACACGCACTGTGCGAATCTTGCATGAGTTACGCTAAAAAGGCGCACCAAACTAAATGCTAGTATCTCTGCACGCCTGTAGCGCACGGCGCATAGCTATATCTGAATGTACCCTTAGAAATGTCATTGGCTACGGACGAATGGCAGGATAGTCATTCAAAAAATATCAGGCTGCAATTAAGCAGATGAATGTGACCAGCAGCGTGTAAGATGTAGCGAATCCGCGTGCCAAGCATGGTGATTAGGGCAAATCCTCCTTTCGGAGAGGTCTGTCTTGCAGTGGACTTTTATAGGCCGAGAAATCAATAGAAGAACAAACACGAACGTCGTATTGTTTACAAGTTAAATGCGTTTATTATGCATACTTCTTGGGTATTGTGGTATATGTCATGATAGCCTAGTGCTCGTGTCATCGGGATTCAAGAGACCCGAGTTCGATCCCCAGGTGGCCGGCTCGTACCAATGGGTTTTTTTTTTCAAAAACTTATGTACGTTTATATAGTTGGCTTGGACATAAAGACGGTGACGAGCTCACCACCTATCACGGTGTCCCAGAAATGTCTTCGGTCGAAGGTGGGTCGGGTCGAAAGGACTTAATTATTCTAGAACTCTGTCTATCCCCAGTATTGGGATTGGCGTGAAGATATTTTTTTTGAGTATTACGTAAGAATTCTAAATACTAGAGGTGAGCATTGTGTACGATCTTCAAACAAACTAAAGTTTTTAACAAACTTATCTGAAACCAGTTTGATTTTCCGGAAGATGGAAAAATAATAAACTATATCAATACTAGTGATTCACGTATCGCACTTTCTCCGCACTATCAGATAGGTAATTTATAAACTCAAATTTGAAATTTAAATAGACCGTCCTGTGCATAATTAAAAGGCATTATTCCAAATCTTAATGCAATTTACTCAAACGGGACCTTTTTATTTTCCTGTTGTATTTGGTTTGTTACTTGTATAAGCAATGTTTCTCGGATTTACGTACATTGTTGTAAACATCTTAATCTATAAAAAAAAAGGAAACATTAAGAGAAACTTTCTGAAAAATAGTAATGAAGAAAAAGTTTGCCACATTTACGTAACTTGTTCATGATATTGAAGAAGATATTAACTTATTAAACCTTTCTACCATGTCATATTAGAAGGAAAAGCGACTTTGTTGCCCAAGTAACTTCACACACTATAACGTTAATAGAATTTCTCTTAACGTTAGAGAAAGCAAATTACTATATACTTTATTATTATTATTAAGTATCTATTCTAACTACTATAACATAATTATAATGCAATTTTTTTATTTTATTAATTAAAATGTCCTTTATAACAATAAGTCACGTTATCCGAGTGGTTGGATGGTCGGAATTACGAATCAAGAGCCAGAGTTCGAACTCAGGCTCTTGATTCGAGGATCGATCCTCAGGTAGCAGGCCTGTATCAATGACTTTTCAAAAACTTATGTACGAATTACACCACAGGGTTGGACATAAAGACGGCGGCAGGCTCACCACCTGCAACGTTGTCCCGAAACTATCTTCGGTGGAAGGTGGGTCGAAGGGACTTAATTGTCTAGACTGTATTGGGAATTGCGTGAAGATATTAAAAATTAATAATTATTTTTATTCTTTATAACTTTGTGAGTTTTCTATAATTCGTAACGATGCTACGCTACAGTAAGGCTGGGTCAAACATTTCGCGTGCACTTCAATTATAACGGAACGCTTTATATCATTTCATTTTTACCATGAAGTTCCCAATGTAAATTTAATTGAGCCACGATAGCCGAGCGGTTGCGTGATCGGATTTCGAATCAGGAGACGACGAAGGGCTCACCACCTGTCACGAAATATCTACGGTGGAAGGTGTGTTGAAGGGATTTAATTGTCTAGACTAGACCTATTGTTCCCTTGTTTTGGGAATGGCGTGAAGAAATTTTTAGGTGACATCAACCTAACAGTAAAATATGCAACCCTCTTGATAATGACAGCCTGCGACAGGTGTACTTCATTAAATTTTATATAAATTTTGTTCTGATTTTGCCGACAAACAGCTACAGTCTAATGGAATACAATTGATTAGTTTTACACATTATATAGAAATCACGTATATTTTAGGCAATCAATTTATGTTTGCCCAATCACCTAATACTGATACCATAATGGTATAACAGCTTGGCTAGAATGAGTAAGCGTTGAAATGAACGACAAAACACGCATACAACGATAAAAACTACAAATAAAAGTTTTATTTATTTATGCAGATTATTTATTTTTATTTGCAGTAGTGTATTGCACATATCTATATTTCATATTTTATGTAAGGACTCCTTATATCGTTTCTTAACATTATAACATAAGGACGGCGACAGGCTCATCAAAAAAAGTTATCGGTGGAAGGCCGATCGTTATGACTTAATTGTCTAGAACTCTGTCTACCCCAATATTGGAAAAGGCGTGAAGATATTTAATTTTATTTATAACATTATAACAAATTCCCCATCAGGTAGTAATTTATATTTTATTATTACACGTTAAATCTTAAAACAAAAATGTTTATTCGGAACTTTTTTTAGTTTTATTTTAGTTTTTCCTACAAAATCTGATATTCGTCACAAAAGTACCTCCACCAGTGTATATAGTTAGTAACTGCTTGTCAAATTTTATCAAGACACGTCTCGTCGTGCAAATATTTCCAAATATTCGAGACGAAAATCTGCAGTTCTCCATCTTACGAGGTCGTGAACCGGTGGTTACAAATTGGCCGCGATTACTGTCAACTGTAAATGACGTCAATTGTGCCGCCCTGATTCCTAAGACCACATCCGACATCCTACACAATGTCAAGTTTAACTTAACGGTTCGCTACATCCCAGGACGATCTGTCAAATAAATTAGTTGTTAAAAAAAATAGGATATTCACACATATTCTACGTCTCATAGGTGAGAATAAACGACAAAATTATGTATACAAAATATATATACACACACACTAACACACGAACGTTTATGTATACAACTAGCTATCTCCCGTGGCTTTGCCCGCGGTTCAACAATTAACGCGGACGTTTCTAAAATAAAAGTAGTCTATGTTACTCCTTATAACATTAGGCATCTGACAGTGAAAGTCCTATTAAAATCGGTCCAGCCGTTTCAGAGATTAACCGGAACCAACAGACAGACAGATTTTGATGTATACGGTACGTACATATTTATATACATGTCGTAAAAAACGGTTATTTCAATATTACAAACAGATTTTTTTGGAGAAATAATAAATTTATGTCTTTACTATTATCATAAATTTCAATTTTTAGTTTAATACAGTACTAGTTATGGAAGAGCGATGTTTCTTACTACGGCCTACTTGCTCAAAAGGAGAGTACACGTATCATCAATGAAATGTATGATTAATTGTTAAAGAAAATTAAAGTTATCATTATTACACACTAACCGGGCCTAAAATAAGTAAGAGCTTCAGTAAAATATTTATCTTTAGTATACGTAACAAGGCATAGAAACCGGTTATGAATGAATTTGTCGAGTCCGAAACCGAATAATTAAATAATTAATTAATTTAATAATTAATTAAATATAATTAATTATAGAGTTACGATAGCCGTGTGGTTGGGTGGTCGGAATTTCGAGTCAAAAAGACCCGAGTTCGATCCCCAGGTGGCAGGCTCGTACCAATGGGTTTTTCTAAAAACCTATGTACGAATTACATCGTTGGCTTGGACATAAAGACGGCAAAAGGCTCACCACCTGTCACGTTGTCCCGAAAATATCTTCGGTGGAAGGTGGGTCGAAGGGTAAGTTCCTTTTTTGAATTGACTAGACTAGACCTCTGTCTACCCCTGTATTGGGAATTGCGTGAAGATATTTATTTTAATTAATTTAACGAATACTTCCTCTAGTGACCGGATGCGCTGTCGACGGGGTTCGTAAGAAGTGAAACTTTTAAAAACTATTCGATTTTAACGCTTCTCATTAGCTTGGTTTTCGTGGTCACGAAACACTATGGTGCCGGTTTATTGAAGCGCTACGAAAATAGAGGCATGAGTTTTCTTTATAAACATTGAAAATTACTATCAGCGCAGACTAGAAGGTTCAGCCCAACAGTGCGTTTGTTTGTTCCTAATTTTTGTTTTGTTGCGCGCGGTTTTTTTTGACACCAAACGCATGATAATTACAGATTTTATCAGCCTGTTAAAACTTCACCGTTGAATAATTCGAAATTCAACATAATCTTCAAGTTACATATTAGTATAGTTAATGTACATAAAATTTATGTCACGGTAGCCGAGTGGTTGTGTGATTGCAATTCGAGTCAAGAGACCCGAGTTCGATCTCCAGGCTTTTCAAAAACTTATGTATTATTTATATCGTAGGCTAGGACATAAAAGACGGCGATAGGCTCGTCACGTGTCGGTCATGGATCGGGGGAAGGTGGGTCGAAAGTCCAAATTGTCTAGACCTCTGTCTACTCCAATATTGAGAAAGGCGTGAAGTTATTTTTATGTACATAACAATATATGTATATAGATATAACTATCGTATCACCGCCCATTTGACATGACGAAGAAAGTTAACAAGAAATCCTATTTGTGCCTTGTTGATTCTTCAAATTATATTATTACTATTTATGTATGTATGTATCTTAGTAATTAAACTATGTATGTATGTATCTTTGTGTTTGCCATTTAATACGTAAACAAGGCATGTTAAGTTTATTGAAATATGAATAAGGAAGTAATGAGGCGCTGAGGTAATTTATACCTAGAACATGCTATACCATTTCAACCCGACCTACACATAGGCAATATATGAATCAAACTCGATTCTCGACAGAGATCCAACTGCCCACATAGTTGCACCAAGGATCGCCACAAAATAACCCAAGACAAGACCTTTTGTGAATGAAGAAAGACGTAGGACCTACACAATACAGCGATGTAGATGATGTACATAATATAAACAAATGTAGTACGGTTATTTCATGATTAAATAGTTAATTGTCCAGAGACTTAAGTAGTGGACATCATAGGTAGATGACCTCTGTGCCTTTTGCTAACTTAATAAACCAAAATGTATTTTTATTAACTTAATTATTACGGTTACGTCACGAATAGTTTAGTTTTAAAATAGTTTATTGTCCAGAGACTTAAGTAGTGGACATCATAGGTAGATGAACTCTGTGCCTTTTGCTAACTTAATAAACCAAAATGTATTTTTATTAACTTAATTATTACGGTTACGTCACGAATAGTTTAGTTTTAAAATAGTTTATTGTCCAGAGACTTAAGTAGTGGACATCATAGGTAGATGACCTATGCCTTTTGCTAACTTAATGAACCAATAATTATGTTTTGAATTAATCTCTTCATACATTCTCATTATTTAACCTAGCCAATGGCATGAATAAGAAAAATTTTATATACTGTCAATTTAGTTCCGCCTAGAGGACGTCAAATATTTGATACATTTGACCAATACAAATGAACAATCTTTTTTTATAGAGAAGGGAGCCAAACAAGCAGATGGCTCACGTGATGGTAAGTGATTAGCGCCGCCCATGAACATCCGCAATACCAGAGGCATAAAGTGCAAGTGCGTGGCAGAAAATTCCGCGAAAAACGCACTGTGGTGGAATGTCCAAAGTGTTACACATTTTGTTAGTTTTTCCATTTATACCAATACATTAAGACAACAGTCACGATAGCCGTGTGGTTGGGTGATGGAAATTCGAGTCAAGAGACCCGAGTTCGATCCCCAGGTGGCAAGCGCGTACCAAAAATCTTAGGCACGATTTATATCGTTGGTTTGAACAAAAAGACGGCGACGGTCTCACCACCATTCACGTTGTCCCAAAAATATCTTCGTTAGAAGGTGGGTCGAAAGGACTTACTTATCTAGACCTCTGTCTTCCTCTGTATTGGGAACGGCGTAAAGACTTCATTTAAACCATAAATACGGGTCGTTGCGTATTCTTTAGGTGAAGAAGAAATATAAGTTTACAAATTTCTAATTGATACTAATAAGATAAAGAGGTAATAAGCACTGACGACTGTCGATTATAAATTGTGTGATATTTTGATAATGTGGGAAACATTTATAAGACAAAAGGTAACAAACCCAATATACTTTGTAAATTTTTAAATCTTCTTCTACACAATGCACAAATATTGCCCTTTCAGCCTTCTTCTCCTTTGTTGAAAACGTTTTTAATGTAATAAGTTTTGTGTTCCGTGTCAAGTAGTAATATCGCGTGGGTTCCGCTTTACCACAAACAAACGTCAGGGGGCGACGTCAAGATACTCGTATGAATTGGATCAACATACTAGTTCACCATAACTTCCACTGTATAGCACGCGAGTGGTTTTACTTAAAAGGATTGGATGCATTATTTATACTCTCCAATGATGATTATATTATATGTTATTGAAAAAAAAATGAGACACCGAAGATTGCCGGCAGGAGAGAATATTTAAATCTATAAAATTACAGTGTTTCTTAAGATATTTAAGTTAATGGTATAATAAAAAATCAAACTTTTAAAACTTGTAAATTACAATCTCGTTTTTAAATCTTTCAGCCCATAATATACATTATATATATTTAAAAATCTTTTAAAGTCACAATAGCCGAGTAGTTGGATGGTCGGAATTTCGAGTCAAGAGGCCCGAGTTCGATCCTCTGGTGTCAGGCTCGTACCAGTGGGTTTTTCAAAAACTTATGTACGAATTATATCGTTGGGTTGGACATGAAGACGGCGACAGGCTCACCACCTGTCACGTTGACCCGAAAATATTTTCGGTGGAAGGTGGGTCAAAGGGACTTAATTGTCTAGACTAGACTTTTTTAATTATATTAGAAGATATTTATTTATTATTTATTTGTATTTACATGTTTTTTTTAAATTACAGAAACATATAATGAGCTGCGCAAGGCATTTACTAAATGTTAATGCTATACGTAATTCACAGCGACAGGTAATGTTTATTGCTACAGATACGGTACGATACGATACAACGTTATCAAAACAGCATGTCGATGTCGTGAACCGGTAAGATATCATTCAGCCAAAGCACCTATGAACGTAACGTACCTATTAAGTTTACACGTTATAAGGTTTCCATTCACCAAAATTTTACATTTTATTAAGTATCTATATATATTACTTCGTCTCATCTTAAACCTATCTGAAAACCTGGGTGAATGAGCTACGAAGATAGGAAATAGTTAGTGCCCTAAATAATAATAAATAAATAAATATCTTCACGCAATTCCCAATACAGGGGTAGACAGAGGTCAAGTCTAGACAGTTAAGTCCCTTTGACCCACCTTCCACCGAAGATATTTTCGGGACAACGTGACAGGTGGTGAGCACGTCGCCGCCTTTATGTCCAAGCCAACGATGAAATTCGTACATAAGTTTTGAAAAACTTATTGGTACTGCCACCTGGGGATCGAACTCGGGTCTCTCGACTCGACATTCCGACCACCCAACAACTCGGCTATCGTGACTTATTAGTTAGTGCCCTAATAATTTATAATGATTTTATAGTAAATAATTATTTTAAAGGCGACAGGCTCAACACCTATAATGCTGTCCCAAATGAGCTTCGGTGAAACGTGGGTTGAAAGGACATAATTGTCTAGACCTAGTATATTTTTAATATAGAAAGGGAGGCAAACGAGCAGGTGGCTCACGTGATGGTCAGTGATTACCGCCGCCCATGAACATCCGCAATACCAGAGGCATAGCAGATGCGTTGCCGGCCTTAGAGTGCCCCCCCCCCCCAGAATTGCGGGAGGGGTGTCTGGGCCTCCGGTTACCTGCACTCACCAGACGAAACGCAAAAGTTTGTTAGACTTCAACTTTCACGCCGATATTCTGTGAGGTTGTGGTACTTCCCCGGTCGAGTTGGCCCATTCATGCAACAACAAAAGCTGATGCGTGGCTCTACCACTGTTAAGCCTACAGTGGTAGAGCCACGCATCAGCTAACCTTAACCTAGTAACAGCCAACCAGCTAACCAGCTAACCTAGTATTGGGGAAGACAGTTTTTACAATCATTTAATTGTTTAACATGTAAACGACTTTCTCAGAGTCATCTCCGATCTATCTGACCTAACTTGGAAAATAAAACAGACAAACACAAATGTATAAATTTATAAACGTACAAGATAAGCTCGTTTAAAGCAATAAGATATCATATCAGAGTGTTGTATAAAACGGTAACAGTTGCACAGTTTTATCTCGAATCCACTTAATCGATTTTAATCGGCATCTTTTATTATGTTACTAATTAGCATCATAATGCTGGATATACGTTTATTTTTTTAATCTGTTTTTGATAAGCACAACAGCTAATTATCATGTAAAGCGTAACGCGTAATTTTCTGTATTAACGCGTAATTTTATGTAAAGCGTAACTTTCTGTATTACTAAGGTTCAGCGCGCATAATTATGCACATTTCTTGTTAGTATTTTAGATGTATACAATTAACGTATTAATCCGAAAAATTAACTGCTCTAACTAGGCTGAATGTGAAAGCCGATGTACTAGTCGAAAACACGACGTTATAATTTTTTTATGGCTTTATCAGCCTTTTTGAGTTTGAGTGATCACTTTTGTGAGACTTTTTACAGCTTGCTGTGTGTGCAGTAGTCACGACAGCCGATTGATTGGGTGGCAGATTGGACGGCTAATATAATAAATAATCAAATGTAGAACCTTCTTGGTTAGGACGATCGCTATATTTTAGTTGTCTTCCAGTTGAGGGTAACCTGCGTTTGATTCCAGTTGTCAGAAGCGACATGTGCTGATCAGATATATAGAGACTTCATTATAATCATCACAATACCAGACAGTATTTCTTGGTGTCATTTTCTGCAGACTTCGCTGAACTAATGTTGTTTTTGAATGGCTCTTAGGGGGCGTCCATAAATTACGAGAGGTGTTTAAGGGGGGGGGGGGGGGGAGGTTGAGTCAAATCTCATCTAATTTTACGTTGGAGAGAGGGGGGGTCTCGGCAAATATCACGCAATTTTTTTTCTGATTGAAACAAAAATATTATACTATTTTACTGAAATGCAGATAACTTTACTGAAAATCATATGGACAGAAAATTCTAAAAAACACCTCACGTAACTTATGGATGTCCCCTTATTGATATTTATATTTCGTACTGGGAGGTTATACTTTATTGTGAGGGCGTATAGGTTTATAAAATATATTAATAAATATCTTCACGCCATTCCCAATTCAGGGGTAGATAGTGACCTGTTTAGACAATTCTTCTACCCACCTTCCACCGAAGACATTTTTCGGGACAACGTGACAAGTGCTGAGCTCGTCGCCGTCTTTATGTCCCAACCAACGATATAATCGTACATAAGCTTTGAAAAAACCCATTGGTACGAGCCGGCCACCCGGGGATCGAACTCGGGTCTCCAGACTCGAAATCCGATCACCCAACCAATCGGCTATCGTGACTTGGTGTAGATTTATATTTTTAATAAACATACTTCAAGCAACGCCGGGAGCAACGGCTCAAATCAGCATCACTTTCTCAAATAGCTTAGATGCTGTTGCAACCTGCTAGCTTTCATACATTGTTCTGCCGACCGAATGATGTCGAAAAATGTCCAAATACGTTTAATCCAAATTTCAAAAGTAAATCAAGCTATTAAGCTCACCCACAATTCCCATTTCGGCTAAAGTCTTCGTGTTATTGCGGTTGCCTACTGAGGTCGACCATTATTCACAACGTGACCTTAACACATTGCACTAGCTTGCTCTATGTAATCAGGTCAAATCGATATCATTTTACGGTTTACTTTTAAATGCGGTGGAAATTATTTTAAATTACGGATTCCATTTGATAGGCGTCATTATTTATGGTTGTTCAGCTAATAATAACCGTCAAATATAAAACTAATTACATACCTACAGATTTGTAAGCGATTTCCTCTAATCATCCAAATATTCAGTATGTATTGACGATGCAGTTCGCATTTTTTTATTCTCCGTCTTGCCCTCAAAAGTTACTTCCATATTCTAATTTCGTCTATTCACACCACACCTGAGTTTGGTTAAGAATTCATATGTGTATTTCAAATTAATCGGCTTGGTAGATTCAGAGAAAATTTACTCTGACGAACGGAAAGATCAGACAGACACACGAGTGATCCTACAAGAGGTTTCGTTTCTTTACCGTTCAGTAGTGACAAGATCGGTTTTTTATTTTTTTGCTTTATTAAAAGGAAAAAAAAACATTAAAAACCTGGCATTTTCGAGCCAGTGTAACTGGAACGAATTTTTTTGTACACATTTTATTTTGTAAATACACAAGTTAACTCATTTTTCTTTTTTATTAAACCACTGGACATGCGACTACGAAGGTCGACAGGATCGAAGATGGCGACTTGCGTTTTTTTTTCCTCTTATTAAATGCATCTTAAAATAAGTAAGCAAGTTTAATTCATTGATACAATATACTGGCCAGAAAACAATAAAAAAAAATGATACATGTTTCACAATGAAGCGAATGTGGGAATCCGCAGAGCGGAGCAACTATTCAAGTTACACCAGCACGTTCCACATGGCCATACCGGTAGCCCACCTACAACCGCGCCGTATACGGACGGATCCGCGACGTAGACGCAAGATAATACCGATACCGACAATCAACGCCCTTGAATCTATAAAAGGAAATCACAAGCATAATTATTAAAGAATACTAAAATAGAGTTTTTTATTCAGTATGCGTAACAAAGTGCCTAAATGACGAAAATTGTTTTTCCAGTTAATGTAATGATATAGGTTAAAGCTGTATGAAGGTTTTGTAGTTTTCCAATTTTAATAATATTGTTCATATGTACTGGATGACGTCAGAAAAATATCCAGCAATAGGATGTTTGTTATGCTTGCCTTGATATTCAGTTTGATGAGCAAGTCACAAAGTGACGAAAGTGTACGAAGACACTGCCTTCCTTTTTAAATTAAAATGAGAGTGAAATAAGACTTCTTTATCATTTATTTAAAAGTAATTATTTTATCAATATTGATAGAGGGTTTGCGTTCAATTCACGTGTGGAAGGCCGGTATTAATAAGTTTTTGTAAACGTGTTTACGTTATTTATCGTTGGTTTAGACACTACTATAACCATTGCAGTGTCAAAACCAAAATCAACCTGACACATTGTGTCAAGTAAGCTCCTGTGAAAATTGGGTTGAGACGCCTTAAAATTGTCTAGACCTCTGACTATTAGAGTATTGGGAATATGTTAGCGTAATTGTACATAAATATGTAAACATAATTAAAAAAATCTTAAACTTAGGGAATTTAAACGTAGAATTCAACCGTCTTTTAATAATGAACACATTCACAGCATTAATGTTATTATAACTGGTCGTCTCAACAATCCAAACAACAAACAAACCTCACCGGTTTTGCGCGGTAACTTTTTAAATGAGCTAAGTACTTAAAAGCTAACGTATAATAATATAACGAACGGTTGACATTCAAGCAACTAATTCGGTAAATGTTTAACACAATACACCTCATAGTGGTTATGAAACTCTAATAATATAAACCTACCAAATTTAAACTTTTTTATCTTCGTCATCGCACAGTTTTGTAGAAAATAATCCATGGCAGACCGATATACTTGCGAGTTATCATAAAGGTAAATTTCTTAGAGCATGTAAGCCATGCTGGGGTTTTGGTTATTAAATAAATGATGGCGATGCTCGGAGGTAAGAGCATCGTCACTGTAATGCGGTGGTGGAGGGTTCGAATCTCGTCCGTGTCAGTTGATTTTTAAATTACTCATAAAACATAATAAAGGGTTCCGCTTTTCGTTTTTTTTTTACGGAACTCTACTGACATTTTTTTTATGAATAGCCAACGAGTGCACTCTTTCCCGACTCCCGTGACATCAGAATGTTTTGGAGTTTGAGTACGTAGGGATTTTCTCCAGAGTAGAGGCTACCTGGGTGGGCCAGCTCATAAGTTCAGATGTTTTGATTCTCGTCACGGAAGATACCAAGATACAGGTGATATAGGTTACCAGCACTAGCGAGAATGCGTTAGTAGAGTTTTTCTAAACAGGTGTTTTATTTTATTTATTTTTCATTTTTATGCGCAGTAATAATGAAAATACTTGAAAATAAACTTCTATTATTCTATCGCATTTAGTTTCGTTTTTTTTCGTTTTATTTACTTTCCAATCGCAACGGTACAAAAGATGAATTTACATCAAAAAAGGGTTAGGCTAAATCAGCTGTCTTGTGCACACGCAACACCGGATGGTGTAAGGCCAGAAAAACATATTCCAAGCAATATTTATCATATAGTAAAGACATAGACGATTGCGGAACCCAATACCTTGAACTTACGAAAATAATCGAAACTAATTTTGTGTATTTTATGACATCCCGTCTATGTAGTCTATCGTGCAGAAAATTACAGTAATATTATGTGACAACATTAACAATATTGTAAACATAAAAAACTGTTTTCATGTACATAAGATAACGTTAGGTATTCAAGTAAGGAAATTATTTTACAAATTTTTAAACAACAAAGATATTTCGTTTAATATTACTTGAAAATAGTAAGGTATGTAATACATTGTATAATAAAATCTCCTCTTTCTAACAATTAGTCTCCGTTCAAGGTGCCCAGTTGTAGTTATCATACCAGATCTTATCACTATATCATCTCCACTAGTTGGGATGTTGGTTTTATTCACAATGGATCAGAAATATATGTAGTATATGACTTCAGAGGCAGGTTTGACATTGTTTCAACAGGATGAAAAATGTTTCTTAACCCTGTTTCTTAACAGTAGATGAAAGATGATTCATCACTTTACGTGAAGAAAGCAAGCAGCAATCAAAACAGTGGTTATTTCCCGAGGAACTTGAACCAAAGAAGGCCTAAGTAGTTTATTTAGCCAATAAACATGGCGGAATTTTTTTAAATGTACAATCAGGAACAAAACCAATTCATATTTTGAAGCATTTTCAAAATCTCATTGTTCTGGAGTATGAGTGATTAAAAAGTTGGAGACACACATTGGTTATACTCATGAGTATATAATAAATTTTACAGAATTGAAATTTCTTACTAAACATAAGAATTTGGTGAAAAAATTAAAAGGGTAGACTGGCAGATAAAGCAAAAAGGCTTTTCTGGGCTAATCTATCTTTTTGATGAAACAGTAAAGTGCAAATAATTAAATATTTACCAGACATTGTGCTGCTATGGATATAGATGTTAACTCGTTAAATGTCATCATGATAAATGAAAATCATAAATATATGTATTGTTCCTTGATTATTATTATTTTATATTTGATTTAGGAAGTGGAATAATGGGGAATGGCATTATATATGGAAAACTAATAAATAGAGGTAAGAATTATAATTTTATTATAAAAAACTGTAACGTTTTTAATGAGCAAATCATGTAATTTTATTTCTTGCCCTAACCACAGAATACATTATCTCAATTATTCTCAATAACATGTGACAAAGATTTGGATGTCACAAGAAAATTAAAGTGAATGATTGATTCATACTCCATTGTCTTTGTTTAGAAAAATTTAGTCCAGATCAGGTTATATAATTTTATTTAACAATTTCAATGTTTTGGAACATTGAAAACTATTTTTGTACAGTGTTCATCTAAAATAAGTTGTTGGCTGAAGAAAGAGGGAGGCTTTTCTTCCCATGGGTGTAGTAAGGGAAATGCCATGAAAACTGTATTTGGCTACTAAGTATAATATAATAGTCACGATAGCCGAGTTGTTGGGTGGTCGGAATTTCGAGTCGAGAGACCAGAGTTCGAGCCCCAGGTGGCAGCACCAGAGTTTCTCAAAAACTTATGTACGAATTTCATCATTGGCTTGGCCATAAAGACGGCGACGGGCTCACCACCTGCCACGTTGTCCCGAAAATATCTTCGGTGGAAGGTGGATCAAAGAGACTTAATTGTCTAGACTTGACCTCTGTCTACCCCTGTATTGGGAATTGCATGAAGATATTTTATTTTATATTTTTTTTAAATCACTGTTAAGTGAATCAGAATGAGAATAAACAAAATCATAAACCATAACCAAATATTTCATTTCTCTTACAGCTAAAATCAAACAAAATATTTGAGTATAAATATTATAAGTTACATACAAGTATAAAAACAAATTTAAACCATAAATATATAGAAGTAGCACTATTCTCCCACAATTTCTACAAATAGATATAGCTACAGCCCATAAACAATGGCTCAGTTATTACACATACACGGTATGTTTACTAAGTCTATGCAATGGAAAATTAGTGGCTCCTTCGCACAACTCCTTAATAGGTCTAAATTGAATTAGATGTGGTTTACAAGCAAGCATTGCCTACTTTGTGATGGTGAAGTTTTTGATATAATGATTTTTAACAACAAAATCAGACACTATTGATTGAAATTTATTATAGAAATAATAAAACACATTTCACCACTCACTTCTAACATTCAAATGATTTGACACTGTGCCATAGAGATTATTAGATGCAATAGCTATAAAATTACCAAATCTTTACTTACTGCTTGTTTTAAGCAAAAGTTTTATTTTATAAAAATTCGGTTAAACAATTTTAATTGGACTGTAACTTCTTACTGTGATAAATTACTTGAAGGCAGACATTTCTATCTCATGCCACCAACCAGGTTTGAAGATCAAGTAAAATAACAATTTGAGAAAGAAATCTCTGTTTTATTGGAGAAAGCTATGTATACACATTATGTGACCACTGTTAAATTACTATGCTACAAATTTCTTTACCTTCTAGCAATTGTCTTATTTAACCTATTCAACCAAATAGTAAAATTTACTAAATCACAGACACATGCATCATCCTTTTATCATTTTAAAACATAGTCCAGAAAAATAATCTGAAAATGGGAATAAGTAATGGTATGGAAAAGATTTGAATTGAGAAGTTTCTTATTATGGTCGATAATGTTGTTTGATATTGTTAAAAGTATGTTCCTTGTAATTTCATAATAGTTAATATCCAGAATAACTATTCACATAAAGTCTATCACAATCTATAATAATCTATCAAACACATAGTTATATCTAAAATAATTCTATGTAAAAAAATTAAACTTGAATAACATATTCGTACGACAACCACATATTATACACGGACGCATTTTAGTTGGAACTTTGGAAACAGCTGACATCCATTAGGAATAATAATTTCTAGGATTTGTAAAAAACAATATTGTGATTATGCTCGTGGGATGAGCAGGGTTAATGTACGCGAGGTTAGTTCTAGCGGAACGTTATTATCCACGGTAGCCCTCCTGCTCTGCCCTCAAACACCCTGAGTCACATTTCACTTCATAACTTACCAGCAGTTCAATTTCTTTATTGCAGAAAGGTCTGATTGCTTCGATCTTGCGATTACCATCTCTTCCGTCAGTCGAGCCATTTTATTGCACAATTCACTTAAACACACGGTTTATATGAAAAATTTAAAGGAACCAAACAGTACGAGTACTCTTTTATACAGAAGAGAGGCCGCGACAGATCATCTTAGTCTTGAATCAAACAACACAACGCCACTAGGGTATAGAAAAAACTGAAAAACAAAATGAATGAATTCGAATTCGAATGTGAAAGAACGAACTAATATTGAAGAATGAATGATTTATGTAACGTCAACGTCAATCAATTTGTCAATCATGAAGTATGCGTTTGGATACTCGTAGGCACTAGTTGTTTTTCTATACTACATGCTCGTATGTAACCAAATTGTAAAGCTGTCAGCATTACCTAACTTATGTGTAGGTATTAGCAACGGTGCAGGAACGAAGCACTAATTCCGCTCGCAAGCAAAGAATATTTTTATGTTATTAAATTAAAGAGAACAAAGTTAAAATTTCAACTGACACGGGCGGGATTCGAACCCGCGACCGTCGCCTATCCGTGGCGTTAAAATTGGCGTCAAATCAATACGATAACGCCAATTTTAACTGTTATTATGCAATTTTATTGATTTTTAAAGCATATTTATGCTGAACTTTTATGTTATTAAATTAAAGAGAAAAAAATTAAAATTTCAACTAACACGCGCGGGATTCAAACCCGCGACCTTCGCCGATCCGTGGCGACGCTCTTACCTCCGAGCCACCGTGTCTTAAACGCATCAGTTGAAATTTTAAATCTGTACTCTCTTATATCACTTATGCCATGTTTATTGGCATAGGCGCCATCTATTATCTCTTTTTACAAGTGACAATTTGATAATCCTGACTTTTCAGTTAGGAATTATCAATACGATAACGCCAATTTTAATTATATTTTTTTCTCTTTAATTTAATAACATAAAAGTTCAGCATAAATATGCTTTAAAAATCAATAAAACAGCATGATAAAAGCAAAGAATATGTTTAAAACTACGTTTTCTTCTGGTATATATGTATACAGAGAAAACTAACAACCAATCGAAAAGCCAGACGATCCTTGCCTATCTCTTTCGCTGCTTTCAAATTTATAATTTTTCGTCGTTCTTTTTAACGTCTAGTTATCCGAGTACTCTTGAACCTCCCTTCTTCAAGCACTTTGCTCACAAGATCTTCGAAAGTTAGAATTACTTATATCATCCATATCCAACCAAAAACTAAATCAATTTTGAAATAAGTTTTTTAGGCACAATTGGGAAAAAATAAATATCAGTTTTTACTTTATATTTTTCAAATAAAGTTTCATAAACCGACACCTCTCACCGTTGCAACATAACACTTTATTTTATATTGAGTATTTTTAGAATAAAATTACTTTTATTATGTCAAATAATAATAATAAATTAATATCTTCTCGCAATTCCCAACACAGGAGTAGACAGAGGTCTAGTCTAGACAATTAAGTCCCTTCGACCCACTTTCCACCGAAGACGTTTACGGGACAACGTGATAGGTGATGAGCCCGTCGCCGTATATGTGTCACAACCAAAGATATAATATAAAGATAAAGTTTTTGAAAAACCCATTGGTACGAACCTGCCACCTGGGAATTGAACTCGGCTATCTTGACTTTTATGTTAAAAAAGTAATATAAATATTAGACAGATCGTTATGGACTCTGTGGGCACACCATTTAAATGGAGGAATATAAATATACAATATTTTTATGGTACGTTCGATAATAAGAAATAAATATATACAGCAATAAGGACCACATCACATACATTGTTTCGGTACCAAAGTGAGCAGCTTAAGGACTTGTGGCATGGAAACGGAAACAACAAAAGCACCACAAACACGCAGACCCGAGAAAATGTAAAATAAGTGGTTTTTCTATATTGACCCATCGGGGAATCGAACCCGGGGCCTCAGAGATGACGATACCTTGAAAATTAGTGTTTACGCCGCTCGTCCTCGGTGGTCGTAAATATGGTCGATAAGAAAATATGGTATTAAATATCTGTAGTATTTTATTATGTTTTATTAGGTAACTAAATTTATATTTGTTAGAATTATCTATTTTGTGTTGTTTCTTATTTTGTTTTTCGGGAAGGAAGACTTGTAATATAAACCTTTTAATATAAACTTCATCCAATACAAAAATATCAGTACAAACTTTATACTATATTCGACAATATAATCTTCAGTTATATACGTATAATCTAAAATCTAAAAAATAAATCTATACTTCGAAAAAAAAATTTTCACGGAATTTCACGGTCTAGTCTAGACATGGTCTTCGAAAGTTAGTCTCGGCCTACCTCGACCCCTTTTAATATTAACTCTCGTAAATATTTTCTTCACCATTCTGTCTTCGCTCATTTGCTCAACGTGCCCAAACCATCGAATACGCCCTTATCAATTTTAGTGATAAGGTCATCTTTCAAACCTACGGCCAAGGTAACGCCGCACATTTTACGAAGACATCGCATCTTCACTGCATTCAACCTACTTTATTGCTTCTTCTGACATACCCAGGTTTCGCTGCCATATAAAAAGTCGGTACAAGCACTGCGTTTATTATCGCAAGGCGTGCATTTTTCACTACGCCTTGCCTTTGGACTAACACAGTCAAAGCACCGTTGACCTAGTTTTCAATAGCATGTTTTTATCGAAATTTTAATATGGCTATAATTTATATAATGGAAGGTTTCTCATAATCTTCTGTTCTTTATCTTTTGATTTATAGCCTCTCTTGATCCTCATATCTTATATTTAATAATTGATGTTTTGTAAACTATTCTAGTCACAAAAATATTAAATATATCCAGTTCCCTCCGTTTACACCTGGTAAGTGTAAACGGAGATAACTGGAAACTGGTCTTTTTGTTGTTTCTTTTGAGTCGGTTATTTAGATAAGAGACCCAAAGAGTTGGGTCTGTTAGTTTGGCCTCTCTATTTCTTATTATTGTTTTTTTACTATTCTATATGATTGTATCGTCCTGCCTGACACTGACACTGACAGCCCGACTGACAAAAATTGATAGTGATAAGTTGGGCAGCAAAGATATAATCACTACGTTATTTGTTTCAGTTATATATGTATTATTTATGGTTATTTGGGTAGTTGAGTAGTAATGTTTTGTTATGATTTATGAACGAGGAATTTTGCGAGTGGTCCATACATTTTCGACATTACTGTAATTTTTTTGGTTGGAGTTAAGATTTTATTATGGATTCTAACGAAATTCTAGATGACAAGGATAGTGGACCTGAGGTCCAAATGAACCTGCCAAGCTCAGTGATGAGTCGGATTGAAGAGTTAATGGGAGGAACGGAACAGTTTGATAGTGATGAAGTAAGTTGGCCTATATAATTATAACTTTATTAAGAATTTTATTTCAAACAGCCTGCTAGCCGTCACGTAAATTAAAGTTGTATTGAAAATTCATAATGAAATTAGTTTCAAAGTTTTTTTTTTATCTCCTACTACCTCATTTTTACTGGTGACTTTAAAATGTAATATTTTAATATTTTTATTCTCACTCTGCCTTGTAGGTGTCATTCTGGGTGGTCAATAATATTCTTCTACTTTACTAGACAACTTCCAATTGATAGAATACTGTAGTTAAGTTAATGAAAAAAAAAATGAACAACAACATACAAATACTTCATATATTTTCTTCCTTGATATGATCTATTTTCTTCTACATGTAATATATTCATTTGTATTATTATGTAAACATAAATTATTAACTTTGTGTTACAATTCCTTTTTTAAAAACATTACTTGCACCATGTGTCAACTACCAGTATTAAATATCTATTGTCTTTCCTATAAACAGTTTGATGCAGTTGCATACATCAACCGAGTTTTCCCCACTGAGCAGTCACTCTCGGGAGTTGAGACAGCTGCGGCACGGTGTGAGTTTCGCCTTGCATCCGTCCAGCATGACATTCAACGTCTAGTACGGGAACAGGCTGCCCAGCGAGATGTTGGACAAGAGGCATTATTAGAAGCACAGCGCTGCATATCAGAGTTAGCATTGCAGGTGTGAAACAAACGCTCTTACAATCTTTTAAAAGGATCAATAATACAGACAAGAATTGTAAATACATATGTACCTTCTAATTAGCTTAATATGTACAAAGAAAAAAAATACATACAATACAAAAAAAGTTTTATGAGAGGCATAAACATAGGTTAAAAAACATACAGATGAACTGAGTTAGAATAAATTGCAATTATAAGTAAATAAGTTATAATAATTAGTAGTGACCCTACCTTTGAAAGCTAAGGGTTGCAGTTTTAAATCTCATTAAGGGCAATCATTTGATAAAATGCTTGTACTTGAGTCATGGCTTTTTAATTTATTTCTTTATCTTAGTAAGTAATGAGATAATGACACCCACGTTTTATGCAAGCTTTTTGGGATAATGTGATAGATGTAGAACCATCTTAGTATCCAAGCTAAGTATTTGGCAGTAACAGTCACAATAGCTGAGTGGTTGGGAGATTAGTATTCAAGTCCAAAAGACCTGATTTTGATCTCCAGGTGGCAGGGTACCAATGCATTTTTTAAATAAAAACTTAAGTACGAAATTTAGTCTTGCCTAGGACATAAGGTCTGCGACGGGCTCACCACCTGTCACATTGTCCCAAAAATATCTTCGGTGAAGGTGGGACGGAAAGGACTTAATTGACTAGACAATCTGTTTACCCATGTATTGGGGATGGAGTGAAGATATTTTTTTTGCTTCTCGGGGAATTTGAACTTACTACCAATATCTTCATTGGCTATTGGGGCCACGGTTGTTTACATATAGTTATTTATTTAAGTTTATGCAGTAGTATGCAAAAGGTTTTAGATGAATAAGATTGGAAAATTAGATTGTCAATTCAAAGTCAATTACCAACATACAGAAACGATTATTTTGTTAGGCTTTGTGTCACTAGTGAGTCTATAAAATGTCAAAAATGCAACTCATAATTATTAAGTAAAACAATAGAAATATGGGGTGGAATTATGTGAGTAACAAAAATATCGATATTAATATGACAAGATCTACACATTTTGTAGGTTGCTGACATAAATAAAAAAGCTGAGCGCAGTGAGAGCATGGTACGTGAAATAACAGCAGAGATCAAGCAGTTGGACTGTGCTAAATGGAACCTCACCGCTGCCATCACAGCACTTAACCACTTGCATATGTTGGCGGGCGGCGCAGCGACCTTACGCGGGTTGGCGCAACGCCGGCAGTACAAAGAGTTGGTGTTGCCACTGCAGGCGATTATGGAGGTAAGGGTTCAAATTCAAGGTGGCTGATATAAAATAAAATTATATTGTTGTCTATATACAATAGATATGTTGTATCTTCACATTGTCCAGGAATATATTCTTTAAAAAAATATGCCTCAGCCGTTTATTGGACTTTGGAACAGTTAGAACACACTTCTGATATCAATAGTTAATTCGCCGGCAAAGCGCGGGCTCGGAATCGCCCTAGAGTGTAACCAACATTTAAATGTACAGTGCTGCCACCTACAACTTTTTTATACATGGTTCTATTTTTTATTTGTCTTATTAATGACATTAAGCTGCACAGGCAGCTTAGACGACTCGTTAGTAGTCGACGATTTCATAGACGGCTCGTAAGTAGATCATTATACTCATTCTTTCAGACGAATTTTATTTCGTATTCCGGCTATAATTTTAATTGCCTAAAACAATATAAGTTCACGAAGGTAAATTGTTTGTAATAGGTCCTGCAGCACTTCGAGTCCTACCGCGACATTCGCGAGCTGAACGCTCTGCGTGACGAAGTGCACACGATACGCGCGCAGTTGGCTACACAAATTCTAGCAGATTTTAAAGAAGCATTCTCTGGTAATTTTTTTCTTTTATTTTAGTGGCTATCTCGGTGTTGCTAATTCTGCCAACGTCAAGGTAGTTATGCGAGTATCACTGGAGTTAAGTAAAATAGATTAAAGCAACCAAATACTTGTTGACTTATCTGGACATTTATGAAACTATGACATGTATGAAATTGTACAATTGTACTGTCATATTGTACGGATCAGAATGCTGAGCAAAGTGACGGATTAAAGAAGAGTGCATGATGCAGTGTGACTAGAAAGGATCGGATAAAGAATGAGTATATAAGGGGAAGCTTGAAAATAGCAGAAATAGTGGTAGTTTAGCATGGTTCGGACATGTAATGAGGATGGACGAAGAGCTATGGGGAGACCAAAAAACGTTGGATGGATTGTATGAAAGAAGACATCAGTAGGAAAGGAGTGAGTACTTAGATGACGGGTAATAGAGGAGAATGGAAGAAGAAGACATGTTGTCTCAACCCTCATAGCATGGGATAAAGGCAGGATGAAGAAGATGACATGTATGAAATATTTTTGTCATTGGTATATTTTGAATAGTTTTTATGTTCTTACGTCAATTTATTTTGCAACAAATTTTTATGTTTTGCATGCAATTCTAGCAGTAAAATGTAATGGTAGGATTTTTAAAAATTCTGTTACTATTATTATTAAACAAAGTACATTAAGTTATTATTGTGCTAATGACCCATAACCAAAAGGCATTTTATTGGAATAAATAAATTTCATTAATTTTTGGATGTCTATGCTCACCAGTGGACTTTTGATAGGTTGTTATGATAATGGTGGTTGCGCCAACATTAATACACATACATATCTTTGATCCCAAAGCTAAAGCACCCGGAACCTCGGAGTCGGCGACCCCAGGAAAACTGGCGTGCGCCACTCGTCCACGGAGGTCATAGAATAATAAATTTAATATAGTTTTTACTTGTCTTCACGCAATTCCCAATACAGGGGTAGACAGAAGTCTAGTCTAGATATTTAAGTCCCTTCGACCCACGTTCCACCGAAGATATTTTCGGGACAACGTGACAGGTGGTGGGTCCGTCGTCGTCTTTATGTCCAAGCCAATGAAATAATTTGTACAGAGGTTTTTAGAAAAACCCATTGGTACCCACTTGAGGATCGAACTCGAGATCTTGACTCGAAATTCCGACCAACCAACCACTCGGCTATCGTTTTATATATTTTTATTTTTTTTAATTGTCCACAAGGCAGCAAAAGCAGCGTTTCGCAGCGGACACTAGCAGAGGCTTGCGGCGTCGTGGACGCATTGGATCCGAAAGTGAAGAAAGAACTACTCAATTGGTTTATTTCTATGCAGTTGCAGGTAAGTACAACTTCTATGTTTTCCCTAAAATTTTGCATGATTTCATCTCATGAAAAATTTTTCTTTTTTTTTCTTTTCTTTTCTTTCAGCCCACTTCACTCATCGTGGTGTAAAAAAAAAGTATTGACACAACTATGGCCAGATTTTAAAAAGTCTCTACAACTATCCAAGATTCTAAAATAGTATAATACTTTAGGAAAACTAGCCACAAACAAATGCAAATTTTTCTAAACAAAAAAATGGAATTTTTTAACTATATAAATCGTACATAAGTTTTTGAAAAAAAAAAAACGGTTCCAGCCAGTTACCTGGGGTCGAGCTCGGGTATCTTGATCCGATGAACTAACCACTCGGCTATCGTGAACTTAGTATCTATATGTGTACATAGATAAATATTCTAATATACCTTTTAACATCTAACACTCGAGTACAAATATGTTCATCGCACAAATATTTACCTCTAGCGGGGTCCAAACCCGCGACCCAGAACTTCGAAAGCCGGGGTTTGTAACAACTAGACTATCGGGTCTGTTCTTGATGAATTTCTCCTCAACCCAGGAGTACCAGCACCTGTTCTCGGCGGAGCAGGAGTGCGCGTGGCTGCCGCACGTGGAGCGGCGCTACTCGTGGCTGAAGAAGCACCTGCTGACCTTCGAGGAGAGCCAGGGCGCCGTGTTCCCGCACGCCTGGCTGCTCAGCGAGCGCATCGCGCGCCAGTTCTGCAAGGTGCGCCTTCGGTATTGGGTGTCCGTTATACTAATCTGAGCTATTCCCGAGGATGTCGTAAGAGGCGATTAAGGGAAACAGCTTTAAATGTCGTAATGGCAACCGATAGATCGCAGTATAACCATTTCTAAAAATTTCAGACCAAAATAATCAAAGAATCATATCAAAGATGGGCAGCAGCGTCTGAGGTGCGAGTAGTATGTCACTGCGATCGCCAATCCGCTTGCCAAGCGTGGCGATTATGGCAAATCATTCCTACGGGAGAGGCATTTGTCCTGCAGTGTAACAGGCCGTTATGTAACTATATAATACTATTCTTCACTCATTTCCCAATACAGGGATAACCAGAAGTCTAGACAATTTAGTCCATTCGACCCAAATTTCACCGAAGTTTATCTTGACAACGTGATAGGTGGTGAGCCTGTCACCGTCTTTATGTTCAAACCAACAATAAAAATCGTAGACTTATTTACGATTTTGAAAAAACTCGTTGGTATGAGCCTCGCTCCTGGGGATCGAAATCGGGTCTTTTGTCTCGAATTGCGATCACCCGAAGACTCGTCAATCGTGACTTAATACTAAATAATAATATATAGCAGTGGTGGTATGGGCTTAAGAGTATACCACCCCCTTGCTTCTCGTGGGTTTCGTTAAAGGCTATTAAGAAATAATCTTGACAATTTCAATGCCTTACAAATGATTGCAGAATTTTGTAGACCGGTGAATGGCAGTAGCTTCTTTATTGCAAGATGTTTGATACTGCGATCGTCAATCCGCTTGCCGAGCGTAGCAATCATAGCAAAACTTCCCATATTTGTATAGGGCTGTAGTAGAATGGGTGTTAAAAACTATGTCATTTTCCTTAAGACGTGCATTTCTGTGGGACATGAGGCTTAGCTGCATAAGTTTGTAATGTTGCCTGTTGTTAAAAATCCAACAGTTTATTCGATTATTTATTTTTGTTTTATTTTTTTCAGATAACAAGAACAGAACTTTCGAATATAATGTCATCCCGGCGCAACGAAGTCGACGTAAAACTGCTTCTGTATGCAATACAGAAAACCTACAATTTTGAAGTTTTACTGCACAAGCGGTTTGTTGGTGAGTAAATTAGAGTTATGTTGTTTTTAGCGTTGATTATTAATTATATTACGTTAATTAGGTGTATAAAAAGCATATAAAATAGTTTAAGAATTTTTTACTGTATTTTATTAATGTTAATACATTTTTTGATCCTACAACTTTTTATGTTACATTATTAATATTGTGCCTTGGTAGCGAAGTGGGTACGGAATAGATGGATACGGAAGGTAGGGAATTCCTGCACTTGTGTGACCCAGGTTCGATTCCTGAACAAACACAAACATTGGAAACAACAATTCGAAGTGCTGTGATGGAGGTTTTAAAGAAAAAAAAATATTGTATCGTGTAAAGTACGCTAACCAACAACGGAGCATTGCGGAAGTTCTCCTTCTCTAGTCTCATTCAAATATTTAACACGTTGAGCGCCACGCGTATTTCTGAGACAATACCGTTCAGGCCACGCGCCTGAACCTGACCAAATGAACGCCTACAACAATCCATTACGCAAGTCTCTAAAATGGTATAGAAAACTAGCTTTCGAATTGTTACTAAATACTACAGTTGTAAATAGTTACATTCTATATAAAAATATTACGAAGCAGAACATTAGCATTACCGAATTTCGGAAAAAATTAGCAGTCCATCTTATAAGTTGTGACAAAGAAAACATTCCACCGAGCAGAATTGCAAGAAGATCCGGAAACAAACACAAACTCGAAAGAAAATCGGGAAAAGTCTCTGAAGTTCGAAAGTACTGTAAATTATGTTATCACAAAAATGTAAGAAAAGATGGTAGAGTGATGGCAAGAAGAAAGACCAAGCGTGTTGTAACATTCTGTAATACTTGTGAAGGAAAACCATTTTTATATTTACCATGTTACAATGAATCCCATTAATCCTTTAATGATACCAAATTAAGTAAATTTTAAATAAATTTTCTGTAATTCCGTAAAATAGTGTAAAATTTTATAGTTCTCATGTTACACGCTGTCAGCCACCGATGGGTGACGCGGCCTAAACGGAAAGTCTAGTGTCAGCCACCGATGGCTGACATGGCGCTCAACGTGTTAAGAGAAGCCGTGCAGTGAACATTTACATCTAAGTTACTTTACTTTCTTTTACTAAGATAGTTAGACCTATATTTTATAACTTTTATTTAAAGTCACGATAGCCTAGTGGTTGGGTGGTAGGAATTTCGAGTCAAGAGACTCAAGTTCGATCCCCAGGTGGCTGGCTCTTCAATGGGTTTTTCAAAAATTTATGTACGAATTATATCGTTGGCTTGGACATAAAAACGGCGACGGACTCAACACCTGTCACGTTGTCCCAAAAATATCTTCGGTGGAATGTGGGTCGAAGGGACTTACTCGTAATTGTCTAGACTAGACCTCTGTCTTCCCCTGTATTGGGCAATGCGTGAAGATATTTATTTATTTTATATTTATTTAATTGCTTAGACGAGATATCCTTTTTTATATTAGGATCTTTTACTAACTCTCGAGACTACCACGGGAAGGCAATAAGTTATCGTTGATTACTATGTTTTTATATTACAGGTACTGATTTTACAGGAGCAGAAAATATAGATTTAAGCGCTGACAAACAGAGTTCCTTCGACTATGATGCTAAGGAGGTAATTAGTTATTTATTAAGTTTTTTTTAGCATTCGATCTATTTTATCACACAAGGTATGTCTCTCAATCGCACCGTTCGTCCGAATCACTCGCGAATGATAGAGCAATGATGGACAATGAAGTGCAGCTGACTGTATCATATAAAATAATAATAAAATAATAAATAAATACAAAATACTACATACAGATGGGGAAAACATCACATTTGATGCTCTGATTCCAAAGTAAGCAGCTTAAGCATTTGTATTATGGAATCAGAAACAACGAGGGTACCACAAACACCCAGACCGGAGAAAAAGTTTTTTTCTTCATTGACCCGACCGGGAATCGAACCCGAGACCTCAGAGCTGGCGACACTATGAAAACCAGTGTGTGTGTCATTAGTCCACAGCGGTCGACGGTTGTAGGTTTCAAGAATGTATAATTTTTATGACAATTAAGAACTGCTGGTTCTTAAGTAAAACTACATAGTACTATATGTAACTGTATCCTATCAACGAAACTTACCAAACGCTCCGCAGTAAAGAAAAACGTCTTGATTGATTTGCGAAAGGCTACTGTTTATTCCATGCTATAAAGTTTTTGTTTAATTATTTTCTTTAATTTGTTAATAGGGTATACACCACTCTCTGAATCAGCTATTTACTCTATGGAGTCTAGAGTTACAAGCTTGTGTTTGTTCCTAGTATTTACATTATGCACATCATAATTATTGCTAAAATAGTTAATGTTTTTATGCACACACATTAAATTTTCATACATATATTGAGAGGCCCGTGTAAAAATAATAATTTCTTTAAATTTTTCCATATTCTGTCGAATTTAGACAATATACAGCTCGTATTTAATAGTGTATTGCAAAATAAATATTGTTTCTATGTTATATCGTTAATACCTTTTGATGCCTACCTTAATTTTATGCTGAGGCGACACTCTCATGCTCGTGGTGACTATGTTTCTCTTTACAAATTGCAGAGTCCGACAGATGTATCCAGCAGTGGGTCTCCGTGGGTGGGGTTGATTGGCGGCTGCTTTGAACCTTACCTCTCTCTCTACATCACCAGTCTGGACACAAGTCTGCGTTCTCTCATGGACACTTTTATACAGGTAATACACTGGTTGCTTAATAAAATATTCACTTAAATTTTCATTAATGATTATAATTAGGTCACGATAGCCGAGTGGGTGAGTGATTGCAATTCCGGGGAAGAGGTTTATTGTACTAATGTTTTTTTTTTTCAAACCTTATGTACTATTTATTGCGTTTTTCAAAAAAATGTCTTCGGGGAAAGGTAGGTCGAAAGCATTTAATTGTCTAGACGTCTATCTATATCGTGGGAATCACATCTAGATTTTTTTAACAAATAAATTATTATAATCATTGCCAGGACGCAAAGGCGACGGACACTGGCAACACTGGCGGCGGGGGCGGCAGCGGCGCGGTCATCGCGAGTTGCGCGGACCTGTTCCTTTTCTACAAGAAGTGCCTCGTGCAGTGCGCGCGGCTCACCACCGGGGAGCCTATGCTGGGTAATGAACCTTATTTGACGGCCTTTGTGGTCGAATGGCCTTCATGGTTTTTTTTTTATTGCTTGCTTTGAGGTCCCGCGTTCGATTCATGATCGGGTCAATGTAGGAAACACTTTGTTTGTGGTAGGTGAGTTGTTTCCGATTACGTAAAAAAAGTGCTGTAGCTACTTACTTTGAGATCAGAGCATAGTACGCGATGTTGTCCCTGTCTATTATTTACATAAAAATACCTATAATTAAAGTGTACTCTGGTGATAAGAACTTTGTTACCATGTCCATTTGCGTGTACGTGTGCGCATGCGTGTCGCGCTAGGTGCGCAAACCCATTCGAATATGTCGAACCCAGATACTCAAAGACTTGTGATGCATTGACCGGATTTAGACACTGCTCGAGCCTATTCGCCTGATCAGCTTGATTGTAGTAGTCTACAAATGTATTGTTATCGCTTTCATGCTAAGACGTAATTTTTTTAAGATAGAGAGAAGAATTATATTATATTTATAATAATATTCATAATTCACATTTTCTATATTTTTACTTTTAAAATAGAATATTAGTAGTGGTAAGTAACATTCCTAGTATTCCAGAAAAGCCGTTTTGCTTGCGCCTGCAATGATTTACGTCAATTGTCGAATCTGCCCTAAAATGTAAGGTTTTTACTAAATTAAATAGAAAATATATTTACTGCTTTAAACTGTGTACAATTTGGAGAAATAATGGTAGTATCAACACTTAGCCCATACTACGCATGCAGTTATTAAAATTTATCATTGTAATAAGTAATTCATAATAAATCCTATCTAACAAGTTCTAATTACTCATCCGGTTATAAAATATATTTTAACTTTAATTAATACCAAGTTTAAAATTTATTTGTAATCTATAACTATTACTAAGGTCGTTTGATAAAATATTTTGATAACATGAAACAAATAAACTTTTAATATATATTATTACTTATTTAATCAATATTTTAAGTATTTACAAATACGATACATACATATACATCGTGTTTGTAACTAATTCATGAATAACTATTTATTTTGAATGATTGAAAAATGAGTCCTAAACGGTACGTTCGTGGGTGCAGAGCTGGCGGGCGTGTTCCAGAAGTACCTGCGCGAGTACGCGGGCGGCGTGCTGCAGGCGGCGCTGCCGCGCGCCGCGCCCGCGCTCTCGCTGTCCGGCGCCGTGCCCAGCCTCGTCACCAACCTGCACACGCTGCTGCGGGACGACGCCGCGCCCGCCAGGTCTCACCTCGCTCACACCTCGGCCACACCTACGTCACACCTCGGCCACACCTACGTCACACCTCGGCCACACCTCCGTCACGCCTCGGCCACACCTACGTCACACCTCGGCCACACCTCCGTCACGCCTCGGCCACACCTACGTCACACCTCGGCCACACCTACGTCACACCTCGGCCACACCTCCGTCACGCCTCGGCCACGCCTACGTCACACCTCGGCCACACCTACGTCACACCTCGGCCACACCTACGTCACACCTCGGTCACACCTCGGCCACACCTCCGTCACACCTCGGCCACACCTCCGTCACCTCAGCCACCTCCGTCACGCCTCGGCCACACCTCCGTCATACCTCGGCCACACCTCCGTCATACCTCGGCCACACCTCCGTCACACCTCGGCCACACCTACGTCACACCTCGGCCATTCCTACGTAACACCTCCGTCACGCCTCGGCCACCTCCGTCACACCTCCGTCACACCTCCGTCACCTCAGCCACCTCCGTCACACCTCGGCCACACCTACGTCACACCTCGGTCACACCTCGGCCACACCTACGTCACACCTCGGCCACACCTCCGTCACACCTCGGCCACACCTCCGTCACACCTCGGCCACACCTACGTCACACCTCGGCCATTCCTACGTAACACCTCCGTCACGCCTCGGCCACTCCTACGTCACACCTCAACCACTCCTCCGTCACGCCTCGGCCACACCTCCGTCACACCTCGGCCACTCCTACGTCACACCTCCGTCACACTTTAAACGGCTAGATTTCGTTCAAACTTTGTAGATTTATCGAAGACCGATGACAATACACAAATTTGGGTAAAAAAACTAAAAAGTTAAAAATAAATAAGTTTAAAAAAAAACTAAAAAACATGATTTTTATGGAAAACCGAACTAAAAAATAGAAAATAAATTTAAATTAAGAATAGTGTTAAAAATTTCAATAAATGTAAATTAATAATAGTGTGAATAAAAATGGTGTCAATAGTTATAAATAGATTATTGACAGATATGAGTAGAGTGATTATCATTTTGATAATACCTTAAAAAGCACCCCACGCTTTTTTTAAATAAAATATTTTTTTTATTCACACTATTATTAATTTATATTTATTGAAATTTTTAACGCTATTCTTAATTTAAATTTATTAAAATTTATTTTCTATTTTTTAGTTCGGTTTTGTATAATAAGCGTGTTTTTTAGTTTTTTTAAACTATTATTTATTAAGTCCCTTTATTATTCCACTTCTTTTCACATACCATCCTATAGCTGACTACACTGAAGTTTACCGCAAACGCTAGACGCTGTTTTCGAAATTGCTATCTCGCTATATAGATACTACTGATAGCCGTAGCCAGTATGTTTAACAAAGATTTCCCTTTGACGTTTTTTACAACCCCCAGAGAAGTGGTGGTAAATGCTAATGGTGATGCCACATTGAACATTATAATCAATAACGTTATTATCTAGTTACTTAAAAATTATCTATAAATTTATATCAAGTTTTATCCGTAGGTACACGAAACAGGAAATCGCAAAAATAACCAGTGTCATCACCACATCGGAATACTGTCTAGAGACGACCATACATCTCGAGCAGAAGCTAAAAGAGAAGGTGGCACCGGTTCTGGCGGACAAGATAGATCTGGTACCTGAGCAGGACTTATTCCATAAAATGATAAGCAACTGCATACAACTGCTCGTGCAAGATCTGGAGTTGGCTTGCGAGCCGGCATTGCAGGCCATGACGAAGATATCGTGGCTGCACTTCGACAATGTCGGCGATCAAAGTTCCTACGTCACACAAATTATAATGCACTTGAAGAACACCATACCAAACTTAAGAGACAACCTAGCATCTTCAAGGAAATACTTCACGCAGTTCTGCATACGATTTGCGAACTCATTCATACCAAAGTTCATACAAAACATCTACAAGTGCAAGCCAATATCGACCGTAGGTTCTGAGCAGTTGTTACTGGATACGCATATGCTCAAAACTGCATTGCTAGAGCTCCCGTCTATTGGATCGGAGGTGAAACGCCAAGCGCCAGCGACTTACACAAAAGTCGTCATAAAATTAATGACTAAAGCAGAAATGATTTTGAAATTAGTCATGGCGCCTTTGGACGGGAATCTTGAGGGTTTTGTTGCTCAGTTCGTTCAACTCCTGCCCGAAAGTACTCTGGCGGAGTTTCACAAAGTGTTAGACATGAAGGGTGCTAAGCTATCGAAAGTACAGATGAGCTCGTTAGACGCACTTTTTAAAGACATCACAAAGTCCGCTAATAATGAAGTTAGTAAGTGATTACTTATTATTTAATTAACTTAACCCGTCCACGCTTAGCTGTGGCTCAGTCTGTAATTGAAATAAGTCATTATTAAGCGATGAACAGATAGCATTTTTTCCCGAGTGGCAACCTCGTATAGACTAACATTGTGTAGGACAACCCCCAGAAGCTCGAGCAGATGCAGATGGCACACGACCATTCTATGTGGCAATCGTAGGGGGGAGGTTTATTCAGCAGTGGACTTCAAATGGTCTGTTATGATGATTCTTAAATTATGATTTATCTATTGAGAAAAATTAAAACTAAAAGTTTTAATTTTCATTGTAGTTTTAAAATGAATGTATTTATTTCTAATTAAAATTATTTATCATTTAATCATTCATTTTTAAGATGTATATTTGTAATAATAATTTGAGTAACTTTGACTTATGCATTGTTATTATTTATTCTATAAATTTAATAAGCTAGTCTTGTGTATATACAAATGTATAATTGGGTTTTCAAAAACCATTTAAACAATTACGATGAAATTTTTTATTTAGATGATGTTTATCATTCCAAGTTTCTGGATAAGATATTAAACTATTCTGTCTTATGTCGTATTCATTAAACTTAATGATTCTTCAAGCTATTGTTTATTATTTTCAAACTCCTAGAACGGCTAGCTTCCGATATATAGCGGGATCGCCATCATGAAAAATATCCCTTTATATATACCTGACCAAACTTAAGCAGACTGGTGACATGGAGAAATAGTACGAGATGTCTGGTATTGTTTGTCGCCAACCCGCTTGCCGAGTGTGGTTATTGTAGCAAATCTCCCTAACTGGAGAGGCAACTTGAGATGACCTGCGCTGGACATTAGCCGAATGTTTAGTAAGGAAGTAAAATACGACGTACCATCTCACATACAAAAAATAATATAAAAACGAAAAAAATTTCTTCACGCAATTCCCAATACAGGGGTAGACAGAGGTCTAGTCTAGACATTTAAGTCCCTTCGACCCACCTTCCACCAAAGATATTTTCGGGACAACGTGACAGGTGGTGAGCCCGTCGCCGTCTTTATGTCCAAGCCAACGATATAATTTGTACATAGGGTTTTAGAAAAACCCATTGATATGGCCACTTGAGGATCGAACTCGGGGTCTCTTGACTCAAAATTCCGACCACCCAACCACTCAGCTATCGTGACTTTTAACATACAAAACAATAAGTAAAGTAAATAAAACAACATGTTTTTGTTAAAACTGTTATAATATGGAGGGAGTCTCGAATATGATAAAAATATTGAGAATGAAATAATAGTAGGAAATGTTTTTGATTAGAATTCTCTATTTAAGGCACGATTAACCTATGTTTCAAGCCACGATAGTGTTGGTTATTATATTTTAAACCTCTTCAAGCCACAATAGTGAGTTTAAACCTCTGATGAATTAAGTTTGATCCCTCTTAAAACAGTATAGATAATTGCCAAGGCATTGAGAATATGTTCGCAGTGGACATTAACTTATACATTTGTCATCAATAATTGGAAATGAATGATTTCTCTATCACCCTTATCAACTTATATCCCAAACACTTCCTTTTAATATATTTTTCATGTTTAAAAATACGATAAAACTCCCACCGGACGTTCAATACCACCAATTTTCTTCTTCTTTTGAAATGAAAGAACCTTATATTTAAAACACATATTTATTAATGCAAAATTATGGACATGCCAGAAAGATTTATCATTAGAAATAATGAAAATAATAATAACAACCCAACTTCTTAAATTATACTCAAACACAATTTTTTTCAGTACATTTCTCAAGTTTTTAAGCTGTCTTGTAATAATTTTCGGTAGCAGTGAGGTTTTGTAAAAAAAAACACTCCGTGAAATGAGTTGTTTAATTTCAGCCCAATTTAATCAGCAGAGGAAAAAAGAGGTAAACATATATACATAGACAGGCACATACATTGTTCAGATCCCAAAGTACTTGTATCATGGAATCGGAAATAATGAACATCGAGTACCACGAACGCCGAAACCGAAATAATGTAGAAAAGTACAGTTCTGCATTGACCCGACCGGGAATCAAACCTGGGACCTCAGGGTGTGTCAAAATGCCACACTCCACAAATGCGACACGTCCACGGAGGTAAAATTTTGTGTGTCTCATCGGTTTTCATGGTGTCGCCTGCTCTGTAGAGAACATTCGTCTACGGAGGTCGTTGTCATACATTTAAATAAACTTTCAAAAAGTAGCAAATCCATTTTTTTTTCTTTCTTCAACTATCTTCTTGTCTTTTACAATTCATTTCTTTGATGCAACTGGTCATAATATAAAGGGAGACATAATCTAGAAACCTTCCTTCTCGAAGCTCCAAGTTCGCGCTCGCGCTAGAAAACTTCCCTGGTTCCGTTTCTCGCAGCGCCGCCACTGTACGGCCCAATTTCAATTTGTAATCCACTCAAGGAACTACTGTAAGTAACTTCTCAATTTTAGTTGGATTTGGATACACATGTAATACAAATCCTATCACTGGCTGGTACAGTTTTTGGAGCCGGAAGTTTCCCCTGCTCTCTCCCATTAGTTGTAACCATCATCATCACATATTATACTGTTTGGTTTTTGCATTTTTTGCCCCCGAGCACATTCATTTGGATATAATTGACACCATACCGTCACAGGGAACTTAGTAAAATAATCGATAAGTGTATTTTTTAAGCGGAGAAACAACTTAAATCTGCAATGATTGTATTAATCTTATTTTCATAAATAAGACCATTTAAAATTCAAAGATTTTATCATGTTTATAAACACTAAAGTATTAACAAATCCCTGGGAGATAAGGCTGAATGAGGTGTTTACGTTTGACTTTCCTGTTTAAAAAGCGAAACTGTAAACAACGAAACGTCAAAAGTTGATCGTTCACCGCTCCGGTTGTGTAGTTTGTAGTTTCTACAATTTTTAACATAAATAATGCATTTCCCTCTTCGTAAATGTTATCATGTGATTAAAGCTGGAATTCTATTAGTGTTAATTGTTACAATTCTTACCTTGTTCGAACAATGGCGCGGTGGAAAACGAGCTGCGCACGCTCAGGATTTGGAGCTGGTTAAAGATGAATTTGAAAAACAAATTCTAGAAGATGAGGCTCGAATCATTCCAGGCCTCGGTGAAGGTGGAATTGCAGCTCATTTGGTCGGGGAAGCAAAACGTCTTGGAGAAGAATCTGAGAAAGCACTTGCTATCAACGTTTATTTGAGCGATCGTATAGCGTATAACAGAACTTTAAAAGGTAAGTGTTTATAGCTGTAAAACTAAAGAATAGTGGCCGTTGAATTTGACCAACGGCTATTATTGGGGAACCTCAAGTATGAGTTTATGGAAAGTCTGAAACCAACGTTATGACGCTTGCTTTGGTATGGAAGTAGAATATATGTTCCCCAGGCTAAGATCATGCATTGTTAATGAGAATTTTAAGTACTCAATTTACTGAGCTTTGGAAGTAAAGGAAAACGTTGTGAGGAAATTTATTTGTCTGAAAAATACTAAATAAAATATATATTTATTTATGATGTGTGATATCTGACAATCTTCATTAGTGCAGCATGTGATACATTTTCACAGATAAATTTCTGACCAGGAATGTAAATTATGAGTAAACTGGTGCCCTGCAGTGAGCATTTATATGCTTAATATCCATATAGTTTTTTCCATATATAGTAAAAGTAGAGAAAAAAAGTCCCCTTGCTTGTCAAAAAATTGCCAAATATTCCTTGAATGACATTGCAATCTAGGAAGATCTACCATTTGGCTTATATGTGGTTTTGGCAAAGATCAGTCACAAAACTGTTCCACTTAACTATTATATAGCAAGGCACAGCTAGTAATTTGTTTTTAAATATAATGCATATACATACATACAAAATTCCTGGTAAATGTTTCCTGCCAGACAAAAGCCTCTCCCGTGAAGAGGATTTGCCATAATACTAAATTTTTTAAATTAACTTATATAAATATGAATATCTTCATGCAATTCCCAATACAGGGGTAGACAGAGATCTAGCCTGGACAATTAAGTCTCTTTGACCCACCTTCCTCCGAAGATACTTTCGGGACAACATGACAGGTGGTGAGCCCTTTGTCGTCTTATATCCAAGCCAACAATATAATTTGTACATAAGTTTTTGAAAAACCCATTGGTACAAGCCTGACATCTGCAGATCGAACTCAGGATGTCTTGGGTGGGTGAGTCAAATTTACACAATTAATGGTTCAAAATAAAACATAAAAAATCTTCTTAATTAAATAAATGTATGAAATATATATAAGGTATATTATATTAGTTATATAAAGTATAATGTACAAAAGTAATGTAAATTGTAAGGTGTAAATATTGCCAACACAATCAAACAAGCCAGTTGCATTGTTAGAAAATGTACTGTAATGCAAAACCATGAAATTAATTCTCTTTGGCAATATTGGGTCTTGTGCTTATCAGTAATAATTATTAGCTAACTACTTTCTTGCATTAAAATAGTAATAATTTTATTATAAATCAGGTTTAGCTAGTATGCTATAAAACAATTAACAATTGTACTATATTGTGATTGATGTCATCTGTTAGGTCGGTATTCTTTGTGTCACAAGTTTAAAGTTATTCCTGTGGTGGGATTTGTGTTGGAATGTGCCTCCCACTATCTTTCCATGTATGGTGTAAGAGGGGACGAAAAGAAAAGCCTTGGGAAAAATTATAATACAGACATAGATAGGGACAACATCAAATACATTGCTGCCTACTTTGGGATCAGCCCACACACATACAAAGGTACTAAAGATGAATGACTTGATAAACATCTCACAAAATATCAAACCTAAATAAGCAGACTAGTGATAGGCAGCAGTTTCAAAAGTCTGATTGCAATTAATACAACAGAAATTAACTTCTATGTTATGTATATTGTGATTTCAAATTGTTTGTGTTATTTGAAAGACAACTATATCCTGCAGTATATTTTTATCAACTGTAAAAATATTGAGATCATTATCAGTGGGAGGTCCAGTCACTTAACACATACGAATGGCTGCATGGATGCATGCACAATAATAAAAGTATTTTCGTATTACAACATAAAACAATGTTTTCAGTTAATGAAGATAACTTCTTTAAATAAACTATACTGATAGGTTTTATTTTGCATTCAATGGAGACTAATTTCCTCAGATCACCGGAATCCAGCATGCACTCGTGTACTCTATGATGCGGAACTGCCATCTGCGTCAGTTATCATAATTTTTCACAATGAACCTTATTCAGTTGTGGTCCGGACGATATGGAGCGTGGTGAACAGTGCACGAAGGGACCAGCCTTGGTACCGACACGCAAACTATATTGATAGGTCAAGTGGACGAACTATGAATTTGGGTAAGTTGTTAAATCCTAGAAATTGGCTTTATAAGTTAATTTGTCCCTGTTGTATCAGTGTACGAATATACAACGACCTTTCTTTCTTTCTAGAGTTGAAAAAGTGAGAACTGAATGCTTTAACACACAATATAAATTTTTTTTCCTCTCATTACCATAAAGCCCATAGCACCGTTAAGGAAGTGAACAGAGGTTTGGAAAGCTGCAGACCTGAACCAAATGGCCAACAATATATATCAAAAGCATTTGCACAAAAACATAAATTAATAGATATTACTTTACAACCACATTATGAGTATTATCCTTTAAGTTTTAGAAAACTAACTAAATCTGGTAGTTCTAGAAAATACCATGAATAAATTATATTTCGACAGAGAAAATTAGAACTGAAAAAAATTATCTTCAAGCCATTCCCAATATTGGGGTTGACAAAGGTTTAGTCTAGAAAATTAAATTCATTTTTCGGGACAATGGAAACTTAGAACAAAGCATTTATAATTCTAATACTATGTTCATTTTCTTTTACCACAATAATTCCAACATATTTACTTAATTCATACTTAGAATTATGTTTTATATTTTATAAAATTAAATAAAGCAATTATTTCAAAAATTACAATTTTCATCACAACCTAATAAATCTAATTTCAACTAGGATGTATGATCATTACTTGGATTATTATATTTATATAACATTTGAAATACAAGTTTATAGTAAATGACTTTGTAGACCTCCTCTTACTGTCTTCACAATTCTCTATTCAAGGCCACCCTTTTTTTTTTACGTCATCCACATTTTTAATGGCTTTTTGTATTCAATATACAAAAAATGGAAAAATGGACTGCTAGTGCATATATTTATAGATTTGCTCAATTTTTCTTAATCCGTAATGAGTGCCCTTTCCGTGTTCATGGGCGGCGGTAATCACTTACCATCACGTTAGCCGCGTGCTCGTTTGCCGGCCTTTTCTATAAAAAAAAAGTTCTTAAGGTAGTTAATTATGTACCTTAAGGTAGTTAAACATTAGGGCATAGTACAATTGAACCTTTTTTGATTCTATTTCTACTCGACGCAGGATATCCAGGTCAAGATCCAACCTCGCCATTTGTCTATTTAAAAGAAATAATATTAGTTGATGACAATTCAACTTTACCAGAACTGAAGGGCAAGCTCAGCCACTATATAAGGACTCGAATGCCACCTGATCTCATTCGCATTTTAAGATTGCCTGATCGGTATGTACATTATCCAATATTATTTATATTATACTTATTTTTTTCGTTTTTAGTTGTTTACCGATTAATACTAACCTGAGTAACACCCTGTCATTTAAATATATGTGCCCCAATATTGTGGATAGTTCTGAAGAAGTCTGTACATGGTAAAAATATTTAACAGGGTAGTTTCTCTGCCTTGCATTGGTATGGGTAGGTACCCTCACTTTATAAATTCTGTAGCAAACCAAAGGAAAGTTTCATGACATATAGTATAAATAGATATATAAATGTTATTATGAAGTACTTATAACACCTCTGACAAAATAACTAAATTAATTCTAAATATGTAATGATTGATCCGGTGTTGGCATAAAACTCAGGGTGGGTTTGACACAAGCCAGGGTAGCAGGAAGTCGCAACGCAACTGCCGATGTTTTGGTCTTCTTAGATTCACATTGCGAAGTTAACCAAGACTGGCTTAGACCGATCCTTCAGCGTATCAAGGACAGTAAAACTGCAGTGGTCACTCCTATCATTGATATGCTGGAAACGGATACCTTGGAATATCAACCTGGGAATAAGGATTTTGAGGTGACTAGTCTTGGAAGTTGTATAGAGATGTAGAAAACGCTACAATGAAATCCTACTTCTTTTAGTAATTTTGATTTTTTAACTGTGGGTGTTCAATGAAATCAGCGAAATTTACGACTTGAAGGTGATTTCATTCGTTTGTTTTTGAGGGATCGAGTGTAGTTTTTATTTTTTAGCTAATGAAATAGATTTCATAGTTATTTTCAAATGTTTTAACCTTATTAGTGAAAATATTCTATGTATATTATATAATCGAATACTGTTTATATATTGGGCAGATACCAACATTTGAATACACACTACATAATAGTAATTATTATACTTAAGTGATATATATGTGTATTGCTATTTTTGGGATAAAATTATGATATATCTTATGTATATTTATTATTAAGTGTCAAATTAGTTTTAGTTAAATTAGATCGTAAAATTTCCACCGTATTACTTTTTTCTACTTAGTGTTGGTCTTACAAGAGCAAGGCTGGCTGGCGCTCGATACGCTGAGGGTGATGTCCTTGTCTTTCTGGACGCTCACTGCGAAAGCCAACCCGACTGGCTCCGTCCAATGTTGCAGCGTATTAAGGATTCCCCTCATAGCGTGGTTGTGCCCATCATCGACGTCATCGAGTCCAGCAATTTCTACTATAGCGTACAGGACCCGGAGGTGTTTCAGGTGCGGTTTTCGGTTCGGGTGGTTGTATCAACTATTTCTTAGATTATATGAAAATTATCGAAGACTATATTGAACTATATACCAGTCAGTATATACTATCAGAATTAACTACATGGTTTCCCATCACTCACATTACATTATTCCCAGACCTTTGAATTCTACACACTGAGAGTACACTAAAGGGGTTCAAAGCTTTAATACAAGCTACATTAACCCATAGCTTGGGGTATTCCTTAAAAAAGCTGATACTTTAAAAAAACAAGCAGTCGTAAAATAATAAAATTATATTAATTTGTCATTTAAATGCACTCGTTAAATATGTAAGAAATAGTTGGTACAATTCTCTCCAAATACTAAATGTTGTTTGTTTGTTCCTATCTACGTTTTCCCCTTCGTTTCTGTGCTTGTCACGTGTCATACCGCACTGCTTGCGAGTATTTTCGTTTTTTTAAAATCTTGAATTGTTTTCGGTTTGGCTTCCGTCGGTGTTTTCAGAGGTTTTTTTTTGTGTAAGAATTGTATGTTTATGCTTATGTTTTTTTTTCTTTTTATACATTACACATTTTTATACTATGCACAACTTTTTCGAATATATCTTACAAAATTATTTTTTTATGATGATGAATTTTTTTATTTGTTTTATTGTTTTTTAAATGCAAATATTAAAAAATTATAGTGAAAAACTATAATTTTTTATGATTTGCAATAAATATCTTGAATTATACGTAGGCAAGACAAATTTATTATAATTAGCAATAGAAATGCTTTAATTGGTTAGTATATACTACCTGTTGATCACGGCGTTGCTTGGGTAATATTAAAAAAATAGGCCAAGTCCTTCCCAGTAACTTATATAAATAAAAAATGGATAAAAATCGGTAAACTCATTTCATTTAAATATTAGCCTTTGAAACTAAATCACTAAAGTCTCATACGAGTGTTAATATTACGCTAAACAATACTTTACATTTTAACTTATTTCAAAGTTACATTATTTCATATGTAAGTAACATGAAAGCCGTTGATAATACATTTTGAGGTGATAAATATTGTCTATGAACAAAACATCTGAAGATAGCAAGGTGCTCCCACAGGGAAGGTCTTATGCGTGCTCGGATGACAGGGGCCAGAGCAGCCAGAGGCGATGTCCTCATATTCCTGGATGCCCATTGCGAAGCAGGCGCTGATTGGTTGCGTCCCCTCCTGCAGAGGATCCGGCACAAGAGGGACGCGGTACTGACTCCACTAATCGATGTAGTGGACCAGACGACTTTCCAATTGGACGCCGCTGAGCACTTTCAGGTTTTAAGAGGATTCATTCTGACGAGAATTGCTTGATCAATATCGTGCGTACAGTGCTTTTGCAGAAGTTTTTAATTTCTAATATTACATCTCCATATTAACTACAATTCTGATAAAAAATTGAGAAACACTGTCTCGGTGTTTCGTATAGACATAAATATAAATAACTTAATGGAATTGGCATGCATTGAGTTTCAAACGGTGATGGAATTGTTAACATTTTCTACCATCTTCATTAATTAGAATAGACGAAATGTTGGGAATTGCGAAACGCGGAAAAAAATTGCATGCGTTTTTGATTGGCTTGGATCGCGAATGATACGGCTTTTAGCCATTAAAAGGCATACAATGTATTCTAAAGGATTAATCCATTTGTTTTTTTTTTTTAATATTGCACGTCTCATAAGGGAAGCGTTGAGGTGGGTATTACTATCAGTTTACGGACATCGAGTTATTCTCTAACTTAAAATGTCACATTTTATTCTTTATTGCTTTTATAAGTGAATATAAATAGACAAATGTTGAGGAAAAAACAATATTTTTAACACTCATGATATTTTTAAATCTCTTTTTATTATTTAGTAAGTAAAGTTTATTAGTTTAGCAAGTAAAGTGTACTCGAAGGTTTTGACACGTAGGATGCAAGAGAAATCGGAAAGATTTCTATGGGAGGCACAATGCGGATTTAGACCTGGAAGAGGATGCACGGATCAAATGTTTTCTCTCCGCATGATCACGGAGAAGCTTCTGGCTGCTAACCAGAAGATATTCTGTGCTTTTGTGGATCTTGAGAAAGCATTTGATAAGGTTGTAAGGAAGATAATGTGGGAACTGTTGCCGGGGTATGGTGTGGATAGTCGATTGCTAAGAGCTGTGCAGTCACTTAACTGTGACTGTAAAGCCTGTGTGCAGGTAGGGCATGACCTGTCATCCATGTTTAGCGTCCAAACGGGCGTAAAACAGGGTTGTGTCATGTCTTCCTGGCTGTTCATACTGTATCTCAGCTGTTTACAGAAGCTGAAAAATAGCTGTTTGGGTGTGAAATTGGGTGACATAAAAGTAAATTATCTGCTGTATGCTAATGATGCAGTGCTTATTGCACCATCAGAGGCAGAACTGCAGGCATTAGTCACGTGTATGAAAGAAGAATGTGAAATTAATGGTCTCCGTTTGAATGCTAATAAAACTAAGGTTCTGGTATTTGAAAGGGACGAAGAAAGAACGAAGTGCGAAATTTGGGTAAATCAGGAATGTCTAGAACAGGTGAATGAAATTGTATACTTGGGGAGTGCGTTTAGCCGGGATGGAAGATGTGATTTAGATGTGGACAGGCGTGTCGCTGCCGGGAACAAAGTCAATGGTGCCCTGACTGCGTTAGTCAAAAGGCAAGGCGTAGTGAAAAGTGCACGCCTTGCAATACATAACGCAGTGTTGGTACCGACTTTGTTATATCGCAGCGAAACCTGGGTATGCCAGAAGCAGCATAAAAGCAGGTTGAATGCAGTGGAGATGCGATCTCTTCGTAAAATGTGCGGCCTTATCATGGGCGACCGAAAGCGAAACGAAGAGATTCGCAATATGACAGGTTTGGAAGATGACCTTGTCACAAAAATGGATAAGGGCGTGCTTCGATGGTTTGGGCACGTTGAGAGAACGAGTGAAGACCGAATGGTGAAAAAAATATATAGCGCCAAATTTAATATTAAAAGGTGTCGAGGTAGACCGAGACTAACTTTCGAAGACCATGTGAGCAAATTGCTCCAAGAAGGGAGGGTCAAGAGTACTCGGATACCTAGACGTGCATGTATGAAGAAGATGATGAATCTGAAAGAAGCGAAAGAAGTATGTAGGGATCGTGACACTTGGCGATCTGTGCTCTCCGGCTACCCCGTCGGGGATTGTGCGTGAAGATAAGTAAGTAAGTCTTTTTATTATTTAAACTAATTAAAAAATTGTTTAAAAAAGTTCTGTCTTGTACGTCCGTGTGAAACGAGCGAAATACTTCACTTATCGAGTTTTTTTTTATAGGCTTATACTGAAGCCTACTTTTCACGGTATAATTCAATGTAGTTTAATTGGATTTCTCAATAATGTTTAAAACAAGATTCTAACTCTAATTCTAATAATTGGACTAATTTTGTATACGTAAATTAATATGAGAAACTGACTGTATTAAAATATCCTGTATCTATTTCAAATATCGTTTCGTTCCATAAAACTAAACTTGTTTATTTCATAAAACATGGTATAAAACACATTACATGCTACGATAACGTGATCGCAAAAGATCTAAGATAATTATATGACGTCACAATTTGTTAAAGATTAATGCTACTATTTCTGCTAAATCAAGGAGAAATTATTTAGTCACCTCGCAGTCAAATCGACAATTGATTTTAGAGTTGTGTATACATAGATGTATTGGTTGTCTCACATCGATAAAATTATACAATTATAATAATATCGTTATGAAATTACCAATAGGGCATTGTCATGCTATTTGCATTGATCCACATTATTTATTGTTATTTGCGATTCTATTTTTAGAACCACAATTTTCATTAATCTAGTCTTTAATTATTTTATTTTACGAATTATAACAGCTAATGCGATTAAATATTTAATATTTATTCGCTATAACAGTCCTCGCATGATTTGATCAACTATTCTGGTATATTATAATGATTTGCTAGAGTTACCGGATTACCGGCGAGTATTTTAAATTCACATTGTCGTTTCAAATGTCAACCTATGGAGGAAGATTTCTGGGATTATATATCATACAGACGTATACATATATTATACACTCGCTATGACATGTTTGTTAGCACACAAACGCAAATATGTGTTTGTTTTAACGTATCTTCGAAAGTTACTAATTGCGAGCCTACTCTCGCAAGTCTCATGCTGTGAATGTCGTAGACCGATAGTGGAGACCGTGGTGGTTTTTAGTCGGTTTGGTTTTTCTTCTAGTTCAATAGAGTGAGTGAGACCGACATAATCCGGAGAAATGTGTAAACCATTTTCCTACTCGTAAAATAACATTAAATCGATAGTTACTTCAACATTGGTCAATATTTTTCACAAAAATCCATTTAATAACGTCATTTTGTCTAAATATTTTCCGTAACACGCTACGTCCATTACATATGACGGCGTTTATTGCAACATGCACTTGTAAAACACCTTTAAGATTATATCTTACATTCTTTGCCTGTGGTATAATTATAAGGTAGCTTAGAGGAAGTAGTTACAAACTAATGTAGTGTAGAATGTAGAACTAACACAATATTTACATTTATTAGCTGCACTCATGCGTGAGGCCTTGCACATCTGTAATGGAAATATTTTATATTTGTTTGTATTACCTACTTTTTGTTTATTATATTTTATAATATTTTTTAAATCCTTCTCTTGAATTTGTTTTTCTTCTGTTTAATGTTGTTGTCAGCTAATGTTATGTAAAACAGACTTGATCCTCATAAATATATAAATGTAATATTAATTTTATGATACTAATATATATATTTAATTTAATTATGAAACGGATTCATTATATTGTGCCTTTCTTATGTCTGTCCGTAAGTACCTTAAAACTTCTTGTAATATGGTAAAAAAGTGGTGAAATATGTGAAAGTTAACTACTATAAGATGAAGATTGCAAAGTTTTCGTATATCTGACCGATATTCTGACCGATTTTTGGTGGTGGAACCGACCTGGTGATCGGTTGAAGAGACATAAAATTTATACAATTTCTAATCGGAACTAAAGAAATCCGAACGTACTCTTTTGTTTCGTTAAGTGTTGATAATACTTATGAAGTTTTTATGATGAGGCAATTTATACTTTACGGTGTTTTTTTATATCTTTTCATATATATACATCTAGTCTATATAGTCTCTATATATATGTATACCTAGTTAGTTTTTGATTTTCTTTCCTATTTTTCATGTATTAAATATCTTATTGACAACCTTTCTAATTAAATTCCAAATTTATCTTTTTTCAATTTTGATGTCTCCTTGTTTGATATAAATTATTGATTCATGATCATTGTTTTTTTATAATTGTATACGATGGTACAGGTGGGAGGCTTCACGTTTATGGGACACTTTACATGGATCGAAGTGCCGGAAAGAGAGAAAAAGCGAAGGGGTTCCGATATAGCACCTACATGGTAAGTATTGTTATACTGGATATTTATTTCTGTTATTCTATTTATCGGTTTTAAATACAGAGATTTTTGTATTTCCCATGTTACTGCGTAAGAATATACTACCCACTTCTTCCCTTGGGTGTCGTAAGAGGCGACTAAGGAAAAAGCTTTGAAAACGTAATTGGCTACCGACAAATGGCGGGAAAACCATCTCGAAAAATACTAAGACAAAATTCAACAGACCGGCAACGGGCAGCAGCGTCTACGGTGCGAGGTGTTTGTTACTGTGATCGTCAATCCGCTTGCCAAACTCCCTTGTATGGGAGAGGCCTAAGTCCTGCAGTGGACTTTTACGGGCCGTTGTATGATGATGAAATGTACAGAAAGTGGTTTAGTTTTTTTTATGACGTATATTTAGGTCGCCTACGATGGCCGGTGGACTGTTTGCGATGAACCGTGCATACTATTGGGAGCTCGGCGCCTACGACGAGCAGATGGCGGGCTGGGGCGGGGAGAATCTGGAAATGTCCTTTCGGATATGGCAATGTATTTCATTATTTAATTATTATCAAAGTGTTAGCATAATCTGGTTTACTTAATTTTTTCCATTCATTTTATATCGGACTGGTTGAACTGAACAATGTCTGGTGGCTTTTTTAATATTTCAATCGTTGTTATATTTAAGTGTTAAAATTATTGGTTTATTATAAAGGAAAATTATGAAAGAAAAGATGTAACGATCTGCATAACAGCTGGGAGTCGATGGATGCAGGTGGCTCGGGATCGTGGAAATTGTTAGGAGATGCCTGTGTTCAGCAGAGGACTCTTGATAGGCTGTAAAGAAGAAAAAGAAGGGAAAAACGGAAAATAATTTTACAGTTATTAAATTAAAGAGAATTTTTTTAGAATTCCACGTATTCATAACCGCGGCCTTTGACGTACCGTGCCGTTAGTCACGGTACGGTCCCGCCCGTGTCAGTTAAAATAAAAAAAATGTTTTTTCTTTAATTTAATTACAACAAAAATTGCATAATAATTTTGACTGATCGTTGTAACTATAAGCGACAAAAACTCATCAAGCGTTGAGAGCATCTTTCATATATGAGACTGTAAATTTTTATATTATTGAGATATTTCTCACTCCTCTCACCATGAAACAATATTCGCAAGAGACAAACTGGTTCCTACTTTTTTTTATTGATTTTAAGCATATACGTCGTGCTGAAATTGAATTAAAGAAGGAGAGATTCTCCGAGTTTGATATTATAAGAAACATTTTTTTGGAAGTAAGTCACGTTAGCCGAGTGGTTGTGTGGTCGGAATTTCGAGTCAAGAGACCCGACTTCGATCCCCAGGTGGCAGGCTCGTACCAATAAGTTTTTCAAAAACTTATGTACGAATTATATCGTTGGCTTGGACATAAGGACGGCGACGGGCTCACCACCTGTCACGTTGTCCCGAAAAATATCTTCGTTGGAAGGTGGGTCGAAGGGACTTAATTGTCTAGACTAGACCTCTGGTCTACCCCTGTATTGGGAATCGCGTGTAGATAATTTTTTTTTTTTTTGTCTTTAATTTAAACATCTTTGTGTATTAGGCGGCGGGACACTGGAGACGATACCGTGCTCGCGAGTGGGACACGTGTTTCGCAGCTTTCACCCCTACGGGCTACCCGCGCACACAGACACGCACGGTGAGTGCGGAGTTACTGTCAAGTTGTTTGTAGTACTATCCAGTTGTTACTATCCAGGTTTAGAGCAAATTAAGTGGAGATAACTTTAGAGTTAAGTCTTATTTTGCTATTTGCAGATGGTTCAAAGCTCTCTCTCATGCAAAGTTACAGGGTATTATTGTGCGATGTATGTGTTAAAAATACACACACAATAGTGTATGGACCAAGAAATCTTGCATGTCATGAGATAGCTAATTGAATTACAACACTTGGAGCTATCTCATGCCATGCATCCTTGGCATACACAAATGACGCACAATTTTACTGCCTTTTTATTTCTTCATGAATTTTCCCAATACAGGAATATAGAAAATATATTATCATCTCTAAAAATATGAGACCAAAATAATCAGATCAAGATGTGCAGTAGCGTATGAGGTGCGAGTGAGCTACTACTATGATCGCCAATCCGCCTGCCAAGCGTGGCGATTATGACAAACCCTCCCTATAGGAGAGGCCTATGTCCAGCAGTGGACTTTAACAGGCCTTTATGTATGTATGTATATATAACAGCTTATCATCGTTTTAGTGCCCAAGCCAACGGCCAAAAATACAGCATAATTATATAGACACAGATTTAGGTAGATAAATATTCATACATTCATGAAAACATCCATGATTCTTGTACAAATGTGTATATTCATCACACAAATACTCGTCTACACAACCCCAGGACAACGCCAGGTCGTCGCCCTTCTATAATACAAAAAAAGAAAACGTAATAATAATAAGTAAATGAATATCTTCACGCAATTTTCAATACAGGGGTAGACAGAGGTCTAGTTTAGACAATTAAGTCCCTTTGACCTTCCATCAAAGAGATTTTCGGGACATTGTAATGCATACTTCATAATACTTATTTTCGGTTATTTTAGAGAGATATGCATTGAATTGAGTAATAAATGTATGTTTCAACTATAATTATAATAATCATTGATTTGAAAAATTTCGGAATCTTCACTGCCGGCTTATCTAATAGTAAATACGATCCGGCTAACTATGATCTAACTGTCAACTAATGATTCGTTATTTTTTAATGAACTTGTTATGGGTGTGTTTATAAACCATACATTCTAAACTACAGTTTTTGTGCGTCAGGAATCAACACAGCACGTATGGCAGAAGTGTGGATGGATGACTATGCGGAGCTTTTCTATTTGCATCGACCGGACCTACGTGTATGTATGCCTTCATAAATATATCTACTACAATATAATAGTGTGTGTGTAATGACGAAGTCATGGGTAACAGCTAGTTTAAGTGGTTATAAAAAATATGTTCACGCGATTCCCAATACAGGGGTAAACATAGGTCTAGTCTAGACAATTAAGTCCCTTCGATCTACCTTCTACCGAAGTCCGTCGCCGTCTTTATGTCCAAGCCAACGTATTAATCGTACATAAATTTAAAAATAATCCAATTGATACGAGCCGGCCACCTGGGGATCGAACTCAAAATCCCATCATCCAACCACTCGGCTATTGAGACTTTACGTTGGTAAATACCTCAAAGTCTAAAATTGTCAAAAATCAGGGGCAATACTAAAACCTATTTATTTATCTTCACGGACAGTCCCTGACGGGGTAGCCAGAGAGAACAGATCGCCAAGTGTCACGATCCTTACACACACACCTCTTTCGCTTTTTTCGAAAAAAACCTAGATATGAGACTTTTATTTGACTTCAATTTATTGTCTGTTGGTGTACAATAAAGTGTATTCAGTCAATCATTCATTCATTCACGTGTATAGACAAACTAATTAAGTCTATGAATATAACGTGTTGTATTAGAACATGAGATAACTTTTGTGAATATTTTCAATTAAAAATATCCAAGCCTAACTTTAATATTTAAGCTTGACGACCTCCGTGGAGTAGTGAATTTCGATTTTCATGGTGTTGCCATCTCAGAGGTCCGGAGTCCGGTTCCCGGCCGAGTGAACGTAGAAAACACTTTTTCTATTTTCATTCTATTTTTCATTTTCTCGGGTCTGGGTGTTTGTGGTATCTTCACTGTGTCTGATTCCACATTACAAGTGCTTAAGCGCTTGCTTTGATGTTATTATTATCTATGTATGTATTTATTTATTTAAAAAAATTATTTGACAGAAAAACCCCAAGATCGGCGACGTGACGCACCGTCGCATACTCCGCGAAAAGCTACAGTGCAAGAGTTTCCAGTGGTACTTGGACCACGTGTACAAAGAGAAGTTCGTGCCCGTACGAGATGTGTATGGGTTCGGTCGGTGAGTCGCCTTATCCAGCCCGTATAGTGTAGTACTTGCGGATAAAAGACATCGTTTACTGTTATTATAAATAAATAATAAATAAATAAAATATAAATATCTTCACGCAATTCTCAATACAGGGGTAGACAGAGGTCTAGACAATTAAGTCCCTTCGACCCACCTTCCAGCTACGATTACAGCTACGAATAATTACAGTAACGATTTAAATAAATAATAAATAAATACGTATATAGATGGGGACAACATCACATAAATTGCTCCGATCCCAATTTAAGAAGCTAAATTACTTGTGGTATGGGAAACGGAAACAATGATGGCACCACAAACACCCAGACCCGAGAAAGTGTAGAAAAAGTGGTTTTTCTACATTTACCCGAGCGGGAATCGAACCCGGGATCGAGATGACGACACTTTGAAATCCAGTGTTTATGCTACTCGCCCACGGAGGTCGTCGGAGGATTTACCATTGTATATTTATTTATTTAAACTTTTACGCCAAAGTATACGATGCCGGATTTAATGTGTGAAGGTAATCTCTCCCACTCAACCGTTAGCTTAAACTGATGTGCAATTTTTAATTACTATCGCTTTCCGTGGGTGGCTTAAGAGTTATTTAAGAATTACATTGGAATTGCCTTGTTTGTTAAAAGATGATTGATAATGATTTCGATGTCTGCTCCACTTATCAGAGAAACATTTAGAAGTCCTGGTGAGACGGGCTGTCTAAAAGGCCACATGTTTGGTGCTGTGATCGCCAATCGCCTAGATAATCATGATGATGATGGCAATTCTTCGTTCATCGAGGGCGATCCCTCTATATTCTGCAGAAGGCTTTTTTGAAGGTCTAAAATGTAATAAGAAATTCAAGCTGAGCGAATTAACTTTCTTCACACATTGGGCATAATACTCTATGTATAGCGTGGCAAATCTCCTCACAAATTAGCTTACAGTCCATCTTTTCATCGTGTCTATCGACACTAACGTGACGTATCGAATTGGCATATTCTCATAGTGCTTTATTCGGGAATTTTACATTTCCATTTGGGGCATCGAACCTGAACATTCATTGCTGTGAAGGAGACCGAAGTTCACAGGTTGATTATTTGCAGGTTCGCGAATCCGGCGAGCGGGCTGTGCCTGGACACGCTGCAGCGCGAGGGCGAGGCCTCGCCGCTGGGCGTGTACCCCTGCCACGGCTCGCTGCAGGCCACGCAGTACCTGTCGCTGTCGCTCGCCGGCCAGCTGCGCGACGAGGAGCGGTGCGCCGAGCTGCAGTACAGCAGGTGACGTAGCTGACGCTGCAGCCCACGCAGTACCTGTCGCTGTCGCTCGCCGGCCAGCTGCGCGACGAGCGGTGCGCCGAGCTGCAGCACAGCAGGTGACGTAGCCGACGCTGCAGCCCGCAGTACCTGTCGCCGTCGCTCGCCGGCCAGCTGCGCGCGACGAGGAGCGGTGCGCCGAGCTGCAGCACAGCAGGTGACGTAGCCGACGCTGCAGCCCGCAGTACCTGTCGCCGTCGCTCGCCGGCCAGCTGCGCGACGAGCGGTGCGCCGAGCCGCAGTACAGCAGGTGACGTAGCTGACGCTGCAGCCCACGCAGTACCTGTCGCTGTCGCTCGCCGGCCAGCTGCGCGACGAGGAGCGGTGCGCCGAGCTGCAGTACAGCAGGTGACGTAGCTGACGCTGCAGCCCACGCAGTACCTGTCGCTGTCGCTCGCCGGCCAGCTGCGCGACGAGGAGCGGTGCGCCGAGCTGCAGTACAGCAGGTGACGTAGCTGACGCTGCAGCCCACGCAGTACCTGTCGCTGTCGCTCGCCGGCCAGCTGCGCGACGAGGAGCGGTGCGCCGAGCTGCAGTACAGCAGGTGACGTAGCTGACGCTGCAGCCCACGCAGTACCTGTCGCTGTCGCTCGCCGGCCAGCTGCGCGACGAGGAGCGGTGCGCCGAGCTGCAGTACAGCAGGTGACGTAGCTGACGCTGCAGCCCACGCGGTACCTGTCGCTGTCGCTCGCCGGCCAGCTGCGCGCGACGAGGAGCGGTGCGCCGAGCTGCAGTACAGCAGGTGACGTAGCTGACGCCGCAGCCCACGCAGTACCTGTCGCCGTCGCTCGCCGGCCAGCTGCGCGACGAGCGGTGCGCCGAGCTGCAGCACAGCAGGTGACGTAGCCGACGCTGCAGCCCACGCAGTACCTGTCGCCGTCGCTCGCCGGCCAGCTGCGCGACGAGCGGTGCGCCGAGCCGCAGTACAGCAGGTGACGTAGCTGACGCCGCAGCCCACGCAGTACCTGTCGCTGTCGCTCGCCGGCCAGCTGCGCGACGAGGAGCGGTGCGCCGAGCTGCAGCACAGCAGGTGACGTGGCTGACGCTGCAGCCCACGCAGTACCTGTCGCTGTCGCTCGCCGGCCAGCTGCGCGACGAGTGAGCGGTGCGCCGAGCCGCAGTACAGCAGGTGACGTAGCTGACGCTGCAGCCCACGCAGTACCCGTCGCTGTCGCTCGCCGGCCAGCTGCGCGACGAGGAGCGGTGCGCCGAGCTGCAGCACAGCAGGTGACGTAGCTGACGCTGCAGCCCACGCAGTACCCGTCGCTGTCGCTCGCCGCCAGCTGCGCGACGAGGAGCGGTGCGCCGAGCTGCAGTACAGCAGGTGACGTAGCTGACGCTGCAGCCCACGCAGTACCTGTCGCTGTCGCTCGCCGGCCAGCTGCGCGACGAGGAGCGGTGCGCCGAGCTGCAGTACAGCAGGTGACGTAGCTGACGCAGCAGCCCACGCAGTACCTGTCGCCGTCGCTCGCCGCCAGCTGCGCGACGAGGAGCGGTGCGCCGAGCTGCAGTACAGCAGGTGACGTAGCTGACGCTGCAGCCCACGCAGTACCTGTCGCTGTCGCTCGCCGGCCAGCTGCGCGACGAGGAGCGGTGCGCCGAGCTGCAGTACAGCAGGTGACGTAGCTGACGCTGCAGCCCACGCAGTACCTGTCGCTGTCGCTCGCCGGCCAGCTGCGCGACGAGGAGCGGTGCGCCGAGCTGCAGTACAGCAGGTGACGTAGCTGACGCCGCAGCCCGCGCCCGTACCCGTCTCTGTCGCGTCCCGTTTCGAGAGATACGTGAAGATAATAATAAAAATATCTTCACGCGATCCCCCAATACAGGGGTGGACAGAGGTCTAGGTCCGAAGATATTTTCGGGACAATTTGACAGTAGGTGAGCCCGTCGCCGTATTTATGTCCAAGCCAACGTTGAAATTCGTACATAAGTTTTTGTAAAAACTCATTGGTACTGCCACCCGGGGATCGGACTCGGGTCTCTCGGCTATCAGACTCAGAAATACGTGAAGATAAAAAAATCCGTCAATCTTCGCTGTATGACTTGTCTGCTTGAAACTGTTATGTACGACATTGGCTTATAATGCCATCCTACTGCAGGAAACTTTAACTCGTAAAATCACATTAAAAAACCGGTAATATGCTTCGTCTTTATGTTTTAATATCGCTTGTGACGTTTAGTTACAGGTGTACTTAATCGCGTTTCAGCAAGTAGCTTAAGTATCGCGGAAGTCGATACCTGAAGTCTTGTACTTTGCATAATCTCTGTTATTATAGATATTAAGGAAATGTAAATTTCTAGTTATAATTTGTCAAATTCCGGCTTAGGCGCAATCCTGAAGAAGAGGGCGATAGTGAAGGTCGACACGTGCTGATGGTGGCATGCCACGATAAGAACCGGTCACAGGTAACTTCAAATTCAATGAAATCATCAGATTTCTCTAAAATTAATAATTCTTTAATTTCACACAGTCTTTTTTATCTTGTTTTCATAATGGAATATTACTTTATTGACTCTTATAAGAGTAGTAATCATCAACTGAAATGGACCTTATCATAATAGGGGACTGATGGTTGAATCTCAAACCAACGTCGTAACTTTTTATAGTCAAAATTTGTACTAAATGGTGATTATGTGATTCAGTGATCGTGAAAAAAGCGTCGCTTCTCTTTCTCTTTCGCACAGGATCACTGTCCTCAATCAAAGTAACGAACGAAAGTCTTTGATCCTTTAGCTATCGAGCGGTGTAATTAGTAGATCTAGGTGGTAGATACACATTGCGATAAAGCTTACTTACTTATCTTCACGCACAATCCCTGACGGGGCACCCCGAGAGATGTTCTCTCTGGCTGCCCCGGCGCCAAGTGTCACGATCCTTACATACCTCTTTCGCTTAAATCTTCTTTCTTTTCTTTTTGCGATAAAGCGATAAGTGAATATTACAATGGCTACCGGCAGGTGGAGGTATAGCCCTCTCGAAAGTACTAGACCAATATCAATGCATATTAATAACAGATAACAGTGTCAGTGACTGCCAAGTGTGGCAATTACCGTAGACCCCCCTAACGAGAGAGCCATATTTCCAGATGTGCACTTTTACAAGCCATAAAGTAAAAGGAAAATGATAAACTTCATCCCCTGATCTTTTATTATTCTTGTTATTGCCACCTACTAAGAGAGCCTTGTAATATTGGCATAGTAAAATATCACTCTCTTTCTTTCCGTGGTTGTGGTATGGGGCGACTTAGGGAAAAAAGCTTCAAAATATCAATCGCTGCCGACATGTGGCGCAATAACCATTTATAAATCCCAGACTGAAATTCACCACATAGCACTCGGAGTAATTTGATAGAGAGAGACGATGAGACAAACGCATCGATTGTCTAAAATGACCCGTCATTACCAGTGATTTTAAGTGTGTAATTCATTGTGAGCAATATATGGGAGCGTGTAAAAGATAGGAGTGTAAAAATATATATGTATGAGAGTCGCGGTGTGGTTGTCGCGCAGAAGTGGCGCTACCTGAGCAGCCAGCAGCTGCAGCACGTGGGGTCGCGGCTGTGCCTGGCGGCGGGCGCGCACGCTGCGGCCGACGCGGCTGCGCGCCCCTGCCGCAAGGACGCGCCCGACCAGCGCTGGCTCATCGACTACAGCGAGGACAACGACTTCCGCGCGTCCAGTCAGTACTCATACACTTAATAATATACATATTTTAACAGTGGCAGAGCCACGCATCAGCTTTTGTTGTTGCATGAATGGGCCGGCGCGACTGGGGAAGTACCACGACCTCACAGAATACCGGCGTAAAGTAGAAGTCTAACAAACTTCAGCCTTTTGTCTGGTGAGTGCAGGTAACCAGAGGCCCACACCCCCCTCCCCCTCCCCCAATTTTTTGGGGGCGGGAGGTACTCTAAGGCCGGCAACGCATCGGCTATGCCTCTGGTATTGCGGGTGTTCATGGGCGGTGGTAATCACTTACCATCACGTGAGCAGCCAGCTCGTTTGCCGAACTTTTCTATAAAAAAAATATACGTAATGTAGGTAGTCACGATAGCCTAGTGGTTGGGTAGTCGGGATTTCGAGTCGAGTTCGAGACGAACCAATTGGTTTTTCAAAAACTTATGTACGAATTATATCGTTGGCTTGGACATAAAGACGGCGAAGGGCTCACCACCTGTCACGTTGTACCGAAAATATCTTCGGTGGAAGGTGGGTAAAAGGGACTTAATTGTCTAGACTAGACCTCTTTCTACCCCTGTATTGGGAATTGCGTGAAGATATTTATTTGTTTATTATTTATGTATAATTAATTATTTAAAAATTGTTAAATTCGGCTACCATTGTCTGTTGCTCTGTCTCATATTAAAATTAATAAAAAAAAAACAGTCTTTGAAGATGGCAATGGTAATAGTATCAAAGAGTATATAAACATACACATTATTATCTATAGAAAATACATTGGTAACCATGGGGTTACCATTGCAATTTATAACACAAATCGCATATCTTTAATGCTTTATTACAAGAACTTTGGGATACATAGAAACACTACGCTAAAATGCACAAATCTATCAAAATTTCAAGCATTTTTTTTAGTCATGTCATCCACAAACGCGCTGTATTCTTATATAGATATAAACAGGATGACAGACCGAAATGAAACCAGTAAATAATTTTTAAAATGGTATCTATACTTATATAGGATTTGATTTTTGAAATGGCTAACCTCCTTAACTAATAAACCTATTTTAAATATATTTTTTCCGTCTATACAAAACTACATAATCGGCAACTATGGGCTGTGTTTTATTGTCAAACGTTTTCGAAAATTACAATAATTTTACAACGGTATCAAAAATTTACCTACAAAAGCCATATTTGGACGCGCAACACCAACATGCCTCTAAAAAAACCTCAAGGCTGTGTTTAAGTCACCAGTATAGTTTTATGTTTCAAAACCCTTGCCAAAAGTTTTGGGTCCGTGTTTTGAGGTCCGAGGAGGAAAATTAAATTATTGCTACACTTTATTATACCTAAACGCTTTTTTACAGATGACATAGAACCCAGTGAACAGGAGATTAGATTACAACGCCTAAGAGGGCAACGGTTAGTATTTGTTTTTAATATAAAATACCAAATTTTTTTCTTAAATGCTCTAAACATTTTCGTGTGTTTACAGATTGAGATGGTTATCCCAAAGTCTGTCGGTAGCTGATTGCAATAACAAAATCGCCTCTTCACCACCCACGGGAAGAAATGGCATCGTATTAGGAATATATTCATCGGCATCGTATATTCCTAATACGATGCAGAGGCGATTTATGGACCTGCTTTGTTATTGCAATCAGCTACCGACAGACTGTGGGATAACCATCTAAAAAAAAACCAGACCAAAATTCAGCAGACAAGCAGTGTCTAAGGTGCGACGTGTCTTATTACTGTGATCGCCAATCCGCTTGCCATGCGTGGCGATTATGGACAACTCTCTCGTTCGGTACAAGCCTATGACCGGCAGTGGACTTTTTGTTATTGTGATCGCCAATCCGCTTGCCAAGCGTGGCGATTACGGACTATTCTCTCGTACGGGACAGGCTTATGTCTTGCGGTGGATTTTTTGATGATGATGACGACTCTTAACAATAATGTATTAAGGAGTCCTTTATCGACTACTATCCTAAATCGTGTACTATCCTAAAAAATAAATTATATTTAAATTTTTGACGTGTTTGAAATTTTCTCTTTCTATTAAAATATTTCTAACTGTGTTACAATAGCCGGATATCTCGCTCGCTCCTCACGACGAACGAGCAGGACGGCGAAGTGAAAGAGACAAGAAGATCGCACGGGAAATCGAAGCGACGCAGCAAGAAGTCTAAGAGGAGGAGCAAGAAGAAGCAAACCAAGAACAAGTTCATCCTGACCCTCGTGCGCGCGCTGAGCAACGACACGGAGGAGCATTTGGAGGCAGACATACACTGCAAGCATCAGAAGCTTTACCCGAACAACACGTTCGTGAGGGATCTGGTGACGATACTCAACGAGAATAATATAAAGGTGAGATTTATAATGGGCTGACTGTTTATTTTATTAAAAAAATAAACTATACATATTTTTAACAGTGGCAGAGCCACGCATCAGCCTTTGTTGTTGCATGAATGGGCCGGCTCGAACCGGCGTAAAGTAGAAGTCTAACAAACCTCTGCGTTTCGTCTGGTGAGTGCAGGTAACCGGAGGCCCACACACTCCCCTCTCCCAATATTGGGGGCACACAGTAACATTTTTCAGTTATTATAGCCGAGTGATCGGGTGATCGGAATTGAAGTTAAGACACTCGAGTTCGGTCCCCAAGGCTCGTACCAATGGTTTTTTTTTTCAATAAAACATGTATCGGATCGTTGGCTGGGACATAAAGACGGCGAAGGTATCCGACATCCTAAGAATGTCTTTTGTGGAAAGTGGATCGAAACTGCATAATTGTTTACCCCTGTTTTGGGAGTTGCGTGAAGATATTTATTTATTTACTTTCCATTTTTATACAACTTTGAGGTCGTGTAATAACAGCGTGTGGATTATCATCCACTTTCTTGGGTTTTATAAGAGATTGTTAATGAACCATCTGGAATCATCGTAATACCAGATCAAGATTAGCACACCAGTGACAGGTAGCAGTGTATAAAAAGCAGTGTCTGATAGTATGATCGCCAATCCGCTCACCAAGTGTGGCGATAATGACAAGTCCTCCCTTTTGGGAGAAGTATATCTCCTGCAGTGAATTCTTTAGGTAAGTATGTATTAAATTCACGATTGCTTGATATAGACACAACTTAACACCACTATACTAATGATGGTAATACAAACATTTGAATGCTATCTATTTTATAGGTAATAAATAATGGCAGAATCTTCGAGCGCAACAAAGTAACGGACCTAAGCAAGGGTCAGAAAGCAGAAAAGGTGCTCAAGAAACTGGACCTCCGGCAGGCCTCAGTGGATGGGTTCACATCCCGGCCCGTAATAACCCCGGCGGCTCTGCAGGTGCAACAAAAGAACCAAATGCGGCAAGCTCCACTCATGCAGGTATTACGTGATAATTACTGATTACGTATGTAATTTGATGACCTCCGTGGTGAAGTGACGTCCTCACCGATTTTCACGGTGTCAGCTCAGAGCTTCCGTGTTCGATTCCCGGTCTGGTTAATGTAGGAAACACTTTCCACATTTTCTCCGGTCTTGGTGTTTGAAGTCATATGTAAAGTAATAGCCGAGTGGATGGGTGATTGGAATTCGAGTCGTGAAGCCTATGTTCGATCCCCAGGTAGGCCAATGAACCAATGGGCTATTTCAAAAAACTTATGTACGATTTATGTCGTTGGGAAGGACATAATAAAGACGGTGACGGGCACACCACCTGTCACGTTGTCCCAAACAATGTCTTGGGTGGAAGGTGGGTTGAAATGACGTGCCTAAACCTCTGTCTACTCCAGTATTGGGCTTCGCGTGAAGATATTTAATGTATTTATTTATGGGTGGTTTGTTTTATCTGATTTCATAACACGATTGCTTTAGCTGTTTATCAGAGTAGTGTTTATGATGTTGTCCCTGTCTATGAATGTATTTATTTATTTATAGTATGTTATTAGCTATTTTAAATATTAACTTTATTTTTAACAGGTCGCCAAACAACCGTGGCGTGGTGTCAAAAAAGTGAAACCGGGTAGACTTGGCGTTGAAAGCCAGACTCCGGTCAACCTGGGCGACAGCAATGGCGTGCAGCCTCCCGGGATACAGCCGGTGGCAGAGAACAAAATCATCGTCGAGGACTTTGTGGAAGTCAAGTCTTTGCCTGCCACCACTGAATCTGCACAGGTGGGGCTGTTTTTGGAATATGCTAAAATAAGGCTACATGAAAAAGTTGAAATTTACTTCGACTTTCATATTACTGAATCTTCATAGTAGTGATGAATGAATGAAATGAGAAAGATGATTGACTTTAGAGTGACCGGTTCGCCCCGCTTGTCTACCAAAAATATTTTGTTGCCTAAGAAAAAATAATTTGTTGACGTCTCACCCAATATTGTTATCGGAATTTGAATCAGGACACACGGGTTCAATTCCCTGGAGTTAGGGAAATATTTTATGTAACGATATTGCATCTTATCGACACGGCCATTTATACTAAATTCGTTCCTGTCCACTCCTGAACAATAATATAAATAACGCAGTGGTCATAAAATTACTGTTACTTTTAATGGTAATTTTTATTAAATACTACCTTCTATTTCTTGAGGAGAAAATAAAACTTCTAGATGCAGATATTATCGCCTTGTACTTAGCAAATTGACAGAGTGAATATTAAATAGGCGGTGGATACTACTTAAAAAACTAAGTAATGCGTATGTAACCCAACTTAGCTTAATGAAGACATCTGGCGATTGCGTTAACAATTCCCTTTATGTGATACTATGTGAATTAAGCTACTGGTGAAAGTGTTAAGTGGATCAAACTGAGAATACTATTTTTGATTTTAGCTCAACGCAAAGAAACGCAAGCGAAGACGAAGACGTTCCACCACGCCCACTCCGCAGTTGGAGGCGGACGATATAGAAGACACGCCCCTCGTTGATTTTAAACAAAGGTAGCTAAACTATATACTTTATTATCTGCAATTGATGTACATGTTGGAGTAATATATATAACAGGGTTTATTTATTGGTACCTTTGGCTCTATATACTTTAATGAATATTTAAGTAAAAAACAGTCACGATAGCAGAATGGTTGGGTGATCGGAATTCGAGTCTACATTGTTCCAAAAATGTCATCGGTGGAAGGTAGGTCTTAATTGTCTAGACCTCTGTTGTGCTGCTGTGGAAAAAAAAAGGTATAAACCTTCAACTTTTTTAAATACGAAACCTTTCATTCTAGTCTTTGTCTGAATTATAGAAAGCGGAATGTATTTGGAACGAGCTCAATATGTAAAAATGATATGTATGTTTTAATTTTTGTATATTGCAGGGCATCTCCACAGCATTGGGAAGATGATTCGGATAAAGACAATATATTGGTATCCTCAGAGGACAGGGACGGCATTATGTTGATGAGTGTGGAAAGTGATCATCGCCCTCAATCCTACGGTAGGTGAAGAGTTATCTCAGTTACAAAAGCTTTTGTACTAACTTCCACTTGTCATGACCTCACATGTTACCAAATGAGCAGCCTCTCTGTGACATTAACGCGACATTTTGACGCGCCTCCCAAGATATACACGGAGAAAAAATAACTGAATCTTGAGATTTAATGAATGTAATGAATTGTACACAGAAGAAACAATTAAATTATTTATATTAAACAATTTATATTGATGGCCCGACAGCCCAATACATATTATTATGTATATGTATATAGTACTACTAAAGTAGGAGTCTGTAAATGCCCACTTTAAGCAATATCTCTCAAATATTCTTTGAGACTAATTACTATATATATTTCTCTTTAGGAGCCCCATAACGTCTGGGACGGTAAAAAGTAAATTGCTAAAAATATAATAAGTAATTACGTCAAGTTTTCATTATATTATATATGTTGTCTGACAAATAAACATTATTTGCAGAAGGACTTCGTTCTCACGGCGGCCCGAAGTTGTTGGTGCAGCGACTGCAGCGAGCTCGTTCGGACGCGAGCTCGCACGAACAAACTGACGCGCACGCCGACGATGCGTCACATGTGAGTAAAACTAAATGAGACTACACTGATTGGAATTTTTATTAAAATGCACATTTTTAGTCCGGATGGATAACTTAAAACGCACTTAATTTTAGTATCGTATATTGCTAGGTGGGTCTCCTGTCGTCTCTCTGATAGTCTAATGTTAGATTATGTTCTAACATATAAGATAACAGCGCCGAATGAAATCGGTTTTTTTTTTCAAAACTTATGTACGATTTATATCGTTACCTTAACATAAATACGGCGACAAGTCCACCACTTGTCACGTTGTGGGTGTCTTCGGTGAAGGGTGGGTCGAAGGGAGTGAATTGTCTAGTTCTCTGTCTACCCCAGTGTTGGGAATGGCGTGAAGATATTTTTTTTATATTTAAATATGTTATTATAGTACCAAACACCTTGCACCTTTGACACTGCTGTCTGCCACCAGTCCGTTGAATTTTGGTCTGGTATTTTTGTGGTTATCCCACCATCTGTTGGTGGCCTATTGTATTTTCGTGACTTTTCTTTTGGACGCCTCTAACGACACTCACGGATAGAAAAATTGTGGCATTGTCTTATGCCGTAGCCACAGACAGTAAAAGTAATTATAAAACAATTAAAATGTACCTGAGAACTAAGTTACATAATTTTTATTTCGATGTTTTCATAGCAATCGGTGACGACAAAGCCACGGCCCCACCCGCGAAACGGCGATAAGCCGCCGGTGAAACTGGTGATGAAGAGCAACCTCACCTTCAACCTTGGCGATGAGTTCTTTAACTGGAGGAGAAGCGGCGCTGATGTTGCGTGAGTTGTTTTTGTTAATTTAATATTGTTTTGTTAAATTAATTACATTTTGTTTTTGGAATTACCAAGGGTACTAAGTAAGTACCAAATTTAGTATATCTCGTTAATTTAATTAATTGTATTATTTCCCTTGCTTTTCTTAAACTTTGAAATGTAACAATGTGATTACACCGCTATGACGTTTCAAATCAAATCATTTATTTATCTAGTTATATATATTTATATAGTTATTTTTAATCTACCACCGTTTCGTAATGAGGTCCTCTAACGGATAAAAAAAAAGGCGAAAGAAACTTCATAGGCATCCTCTTTTTTGTTGAGTATTTTTTTTACAATATAATGTATTATACAAATGTGATGTGATATTTTCTATAATTAGCTTGGGATCAACGCATCTACGCAATCAACGCATTCCCAGGGGTTACTGTCATTAATATATTCATTTATATTATAATAACCCTTCTTATAAAGTTTTTCTTTAATAAATTTCTTAAACCTGTTAATAGATTATCTTTTTCACCATATGTTATCTGGAACACCATCCTTCGTATTGTCTGACCTGTACCAATAAATTAAAAAAATAGATAGTTCCGTATAAACTTTTGAACTTGACACTTCTGTTTCAAAGAAACTATATAACACGAAGTGTTAATTCCAGTCAAACCAGATTACGCTTCGTTAATGTGTTGTTTGATTTTGAGATTATTGATTTGGTGATTATTTGGAAAGTAAATAAAAATACATACAGTCTTTTGTAAAACTCTGGAAAAAAGCGTGACGATATTAAGCAGTTGACTACAGGCGACAGCAGTAGATGCATGGTGTCTTTTACCAATCCGCTTGCCAATTCACCACCAATTACTGAAAATCGTCCCAAAAGATAGAAATCTGTGTTATAACACTAATTAAATTTATAAATGTATATTTAAACTGTTTCAGAAACTTACTTAGCGAACTGGGGATTCCAGTGAACGCTTCCCATACTGTGACCTCGGTCGAAAACTTGGCGATAGCTGGCAATGTAATACCTTTGCCATCGGGAGCGAATGGAACGGGCGAGGAGGAGTCCTCAGGCTCCTCCGAGAGTATTAGCAAGGAGAAGTAATTATCCTATTGATTATGAAAGACGCTAGCTAAACATGAAACATTCTGGACATAATTTAAAATAAAACTTATTAACTTTATTAAAACTTCTAAGATACTCAAATAGCAGCAACATATTTTTATTTTTTGCTTTGATTCGTTTATTTAGTGTATGAATTATTGAGACTGAAAATTAAAGTGTGATCCGTCCAATTAATTGTAGTATGTTCAAGAAAGTGCAGTGATTTTTGTATCTTTATCCAATTTAATATTTAGCTAAATATTTGATAAGAACTTGATTGACTGGTAAATAATTATTTGTTATCGAAATCAAAGATTTTCAAAAACATTGTGTTTTTTTTTTTAAATAGTAAAGTTGATGGCACATTTGTCAATTACATTTTTAATGGAGAATATTACTTAATTATTTTGCTAGACTACTGAGTGTTCATATTTAATTAGATGTATATAAAAGTATTATTAATTTAGAGAAATTGAAAGGAAAACTATAAAATGCAAAGAAAGGAGATCGAAATATTAGAATTTCTATCTTTACAATTCTTACGAATTACTTTAGAACTAGATATTTACTTTTTTGAACTAGATAGAACTACTTTATCATTGACTAAGTGGGGAATTTTGCACCTCAGTGTTACCTAGAGATTAATGATTTTAGTCTTCATTGACATTTGTTTGTTTTATTTGTTTATATGTATTATAGTTATACGATTTCTCTTCGTTCAGAAATCGTCGGTGCTCAATATAATAATATACTAAGTGTACTTACATAGATTTAATGGTTTATGCTTGAGATTTAATTTTTTTTTTTAGAATATTTTTGTATAATCGTTATATAATATATTATAATGCTCTGAAAAACATTATCACTTGAAAACGTATAGAATGATATGTAATAAATTATGTCGTCATTGTACTGTACTGCAACGATTACTGTTATCAGTGTTAGGAGTAGTTTTTTGGTGCATTACGAAATTGTAAAAAAATAGAGTGAGTTTTAATTGGTTTAGGAAACAAAATGCACTTTTTTTGTATTGATAATTTACTTTTAGTATCAGACTAATTTATAATTAACTGTATTATATCTATTTAATGTTTTTTTTATTTTCATCTTGTATTATATGAAAAATAAACGAAGCTATTTACGTATATACGTTGAAAAAAAAAGTTAATAAAATACTTTGGTACACAAGCATATTTTATAGTACGTCTAAAAATGATTAACTAAATGAAATATTTATTGTGTGGTCAGCTGCGACGCTCGACTAGAGTTTACTCCTTATGAAATATCATAAAATATATATAGAAATTAAAAAACATATTTTTATATAACTGAAAGCAAGCAATAATTAATTTTAATAAATTTATTGTACATTTATTTAAATTAATTGGATGAAATATTTTTAACAAAAGATATTACATTGTTTCTAAATATAGATAAGAGTTGCAGCCTTGTGTGCTGAGGGCTGCGCAAGATAAGTTTCGCACATAATGTAACGAAGAGAGTTTGATATATTCATAATTTTATATATAAAAGTGCTTATACATAAAAGTGGGTTCCTTCGGAGTAAACTCCAATAATTCGTATAAAATTTAGGCATTACTATGCAACTGCAAAGACTTGAGCATTAAATCTTTACTTTGTTCCTATTGATTATAAGTTGGGCAATTTCTGCTCCATTAAAATGTGGTGTAGTATATAATATATCATTTTTAGTTGCACAAATCTAAAAAAAATATTCCAGTGGCTTACTTAATCAGGCCTAACTTAATCACTTTAAACTACATAAAATTCAGAGTATGCACAACCGTGGGATATTTAACAAGCTGGTACCTAATAAGTACAGGAAAAATATCCTAGTTGTTATAAATGGCTATTAAACTCTTCTAAAATTAAATTTCACATAACTACTTTTACTATTTCATCTTTGTCCAAGATACTAATCAAGGTGTTAGTTATTAAATATTATATTAAAGCTGTCTTAGTACATTATTTATTATCTATATCAAGACTTAGTTGGTATATAAGTTCATATTTGAAATGTATTATATCGAATTTGTTATATTATAATTATTAATGTGACTTACATAGACTTTGAATAGGTACATAAATTTTGATTATTAAATACCTTTTTTTTATTTTGCATTTTTATTTTCAACTAGTTGACTATAGTGTGAAGCATATATTGCATGGCGTGGACCTATTTTCATCAACTTAGTGGTCGAGCTGAGAAAAGACCTCTACAAAACACCCTAATCAATCTAGGAAAGTACCAAAAGCAACTGACACGCAGGATTCGAACCTGCGACCTGTGCAATACCGTGGCAACACTCAACTCCGTGCCACCGTGTCTCACCCGCTTTACTTCATTGCCACGGTACGGCGAAGCTCGCGGGTTTGAATCATGCTCGTGGCAATTGATTACTCAAATTTCTCATATATTATAAAATCCCCATCACTGCGCATATCCTTGGGAAATTTACAAATATAAACCACTAGAAGACTAGTATTTAGGGACGCCGCATCGTATTATTAGACCGTGACCATTTTGTGATCGATAAATATGTAACTAAACTGCTGCTGATTTGCAGCAATAAATATTCATTACATTCCAATCCAGTGTGAAGAGGTAAATGTGAAGTGCCATCAAGTGATCGCTTCTATTTAGTTTCTAGTTGTTTTATGTTCAATATTGACCACCACATTGGACGAGAGGCGTACACACAGATTTTCATAATTTCGTCAGCTTTGAGATCCCGGGTTCGATTCCTGGTCAAGTCAATGTATAAAACCTTTTCCACACTTTCAGATACGGACGTTTGTGGTACCTTCGTTGTTTAAGATTCCTTAACAGAAGTGCTTTAAGCTACATGAGCATTGAGATGATGTTGTCCCTATCTATGTATTTATTTGTATTTTACTTATTATATTTAATAGTAAAAATTTAAGAGGAGGCCTAGGTTTAGCAGTAGATTCTTGACAGGATGTTAAAGAGAACGTATGCATAGGTACTGCTGGTTAGAAAACGTGTCAGAAAAATCTGTAATATCCATCCTTCTCAAAGAATCGTGCGTGCTCATTTAAAAGGTCAAATAAAAACAAATGTTGTAATACAATCACTATATTTTCTTCGAGATCGTTTTCTTTGGACGATTTATAAAACAGGTAAGTATTTGTATAAAAATACGTTAAATATATAATAACTAATTGGAGATCAATAATTAACAATCATTTCTTTATGAAACTAAACAGTAGTGCCTCAATGAAATGTAACTTAATGTATTTTGTTTGCGTTTACACTTTAGATTTATTATTTGAAATAGACAACTTAGAAATACGGGAAGTATAACTTACATTTAAGTACAGTTCCTTTGCAAACGCGAAGAAATGTGGATAACCAGTAAATAAAAATTATAGGAACTCATTCATAGACAAACTTAAGTTACACAGTGTTAAAACCATTCTTATAAAAATGTAATCACCTCGGTGACTTTGACAACCAAAGACTGCCTGCGTTGTGATGTGAGCGATCGAAAAATATAACAACAGCTATAACTATCAACAACTATCCATAACAATATAGCTGCAAATTGATAGGAAGAGAAACTGTTTTATGATATTACGTAAGTGAAAAGTAATGAAAAATCTTGCAAAAATATCGTTAATGATTAATTAAATGAAATATTTATTGTGTGCTCCGCTCCGACGCTCGATTAGAAATTGCTCCTTACGAAATGTTATAAAATATATAGAAGTTAAAAAACGTATTTTTATATAACTGAAACATATAACTGTAAATTTATAGGAAGAGAAAATGTTTTATGATATTACGTAAGTGAAAAGTAATGAAAAATCTTGCAAAAATATCGTTCTTCAAACACCAATAAAATATGAGCAGGTTTTCTATGAGCCAAATTGTATCGAAAACAAAAAAGCTCGAAAGCAGTGTGACTTAAAATTGTAATTTAACACAGTTTCATTATGCCTTTTTGAATAATTTTGATATGGAATTCAAAAGATAAAAACTTACCCAATATAAAGTACAGCTACAAATATGTCTTTAAATTCGTACTTTGTGAACGTCTTTTCGCGAATCAAAGTACTTCAGGTCTTATAACAAAAGTGGTAGGGGTCAATGTCGCAGCTACTGTAGTCTAGTAGTAGTTATCTCGTGCCGGTCTGTTGTCCAGTTGGCCAGTGAGAGACATGAACGTATTCGCTGAAAAACACCAAACTATAAGTAATTTTTGAAAAAAAGGGTAGCCAGAGATCTAGACAATGCAGTTCTTTCGACCCACATTTCACAGGAGCTTTGTATGGGACGACGTGACAGGACTGATTTGATTGAACATCCTATAGACTGGCTTGAGCACATCATACAAGCCTACTTGTCGAATCGCACTTTCCGCTACAAAGTCTAGGGCACTCTGTCCTCCAGCAGAGACTTAAAAGCCGGCGTTCCGCAAGCCTCGGTCCTCTCGCCCACACTCTACACGCTTTACACGAGCGATATCCCTAAAGACCCCAATAAAAAGGTAGAATTGGCCTTATTCGCTGACGATACCACTCTATACTCTGCGGATCTTAACGCATCGAGAATCTATATTCGCCTCCAAGCCGCGGCCACCGCCTTAAGCGAGTGGTTTAGGAAATCGAGGATCGTAATCAATCCTTAAAAGAGCAACGCGGTCTTGTTCAACAGGAATCACAAAAACTCGAATCGCCCTAACAGATTCAGTAAAATAACCCTCTTCGACAAACCCATTCCCTGGGTGTCAGAAGTAAATTATCTTGGAGTCACCTTAGACCGTAGACTGAACTTCAAGAAACATATTAAAATTGTCAGGGATAGAGCGGCCTTCATATCTGGCCCCCTCTTTAACCTTACAAATAGCCGCAGCAAAATGCTGCTGAAACACAAGATACGCCTATACATAACTTGCGTACGACTCGTCATGTCATACGCCAGTACAGTATTCGCGCACGTCCCCAAAGTACTTTTGAACTCATTCCAAGTGATTCAAAATCGATACATGCGCCGCGCAACCGGCGCTCCCGTATATATGCGGAATGTAGATCTGCACCGCGATCTCAAACTGCCTACAATGGCAGAGCTATTTAAAAAGTTCTACTTCGATAAGACAATTTACATACGAACACGCTAGTGGCAGCGTTAGGGAATTACACACCCGCGCGCGATACTTCACCTCGATTGAGGCGCCGTACATTCGCACAATTACAGACACAAGCCGTGTCCTGCGGCTTACAGAACCTCGCCATCGTCGAAATTTCATGACTAGCACGAGACTTTCTCGTGGTCGTAGTAGTCACCAAATGGTTATCACAAGGCAATCCGAGAGGAGATTTTCCTCCAAACTAACTGGGGGCCCTCAGATCGCATGGCCCCTCCCCCATGTCGGAAGTCTTCTCTTTCGTTCTAGGGGACACAGTGCTTCGCAGCAGCAGCCATTATTGTCTTCAAACTTCTAACTTGCGAGCCTCTTCCCGCAAGTCTCTTTAGATGAAGGTGTAAAGGCCTCCGGGCCAACAGCATCCCGTGGATGGTTTTAGTAGGTATGCTTCTCCTTCTGAGATTCGAGCCCGACACTGTTCGTTTCGAGGCCTAGGAACGTTCGTGCATAAAACATTTCCTCCAGGGTTATCAAAAAAAAAAAAAAAAACCGTTGATTAGACATTTAAAGGGCGATAGGCTCACCACCTGTTACATTCTCACTAATAACCTTCGGTGAAAGGTGACCCAAGACTTTAATTGTCTAGTCTATTATAATATAGGAAATTATGTGAAGATATTTATTTCTTTATCCAAATACATCAATGTATATTTCTTATCGCCAGCTAGAAGGAAATAAGGAGTCTTAGATTTAAACTCGAATACGAAAATGTCCCTATAAAAATTATTAATTAAAAGTACAGTAATATCAGATATATGAAGTCACGATAGCCGAGTGGTTGGGTGGTCGGAATTTCGAGTCGAGAGACCCGAAATCGATCCCCAGTTGGCAGGCTCGTACCAATGGGTTTTTCAAAAACTTATGTACGGATTACATCGTTGGCTTGGACATAAAGACGGCGACAGGCTCACCTCCTGTCACGTTGTCCCGAAAATATCTTCGGTGGAAGGTGGGTCGAAGGGACTTAATTGTCTAGAATAGACCTCTGTCTACCCCTGTATTGGGAATTGCGTGAAGATATTTTATTTTTTATTTTTAGTAATATTAAAACCTAGTTTTATTTTTATAGAAAAGGTAGGCAAACGAGCAGGTGGCTCACGTGATGGTAAGTGATTACCGCCGCCCATGAACACCCGCAATACCAGAGGCATAGCAGATGCGTTGCCGGCCTTAGAGTGCCCCCCTCCCCCATAATTGGGGGCGTAGGGTGTGTGGGCCACCGGTTACCTGCACTCACCAGACGAAACGCAGAAGTTTGTTAGCCTTCTACTTTACGCCGGTATTCTGTGAGGTCGTGGTAATTCCCCGGTCGAGCCGGCCCATTCATGCAACAACAAAAGCTGATGCGTAGCTCTACCACTGTGAAGTGGTATATGAACACTCAGTAGTCTAGCAAAATAATTAAGTAATATTCTCCATTAAAAATTTAATTAACAAATTAGTCATCAACTTTACTATTTACAAATAAACACAACGTTTTTGAAAAACTTTGATTTAGATAAAACAATAATAATTTATCAGTCAATTAAGTTTTTATCAAAAATTAGCTAAATATTAAATTGGATAAAAATACAAAAATCACGGTTTCTTGAATTTTATAGTACAAAATATCTTCACACCATTCCCAATACAGGTGTAGACAAAGGTCTAGACAATTAAGTCGTTTCGATCCACCTTTCACCAAAGACATTTTTTGTAACAACGTGACAGGTGGTGAGCCCATCGCATTCTTTGTGTCCAACGATACGGGGCACTCTAAGGGAGGCAACGCATCTGCTAAGCCTCTGGTGACGTTGACGTTTGGGTCATCCATATCAGGGGGGTGTAAAAGGCCCCCCCCTTGTGGGTTGCGAGTTTCGAGGCATTGCCTCATGAGTCGGGCGTCTTCTGAGGGGGCTGCTGCTCCCCCGGTGCTGGGTACCGCCTTTCAGCGGCGCTGTGTAGGCGTGTTACGCACTTTACGTCTAATGTCGGGACTTTATTGCACTTCCCCGGTCCCCCCCGGGCCGGGTGGCAATGAGAGAATATCTCTCGGGAGTGGTCGCCACTCCGGTGGTGGGCGCCGCGTAAGTTAGTCTTGATCTGATGTAGGTCTTGTATATACCTATCTTGGTTTTTATAGGTAACTTTTTTGTCAAAAGTACCGGATAGAGAACCGCCCGCTCTCGCGCTGCTTATCGCGTAGTCCACCTGCGCGGTGAGGCGTAGCGATTTGTCTATCCGGCAACCAAGATAGGTAACGGTGCTCTGCCACTTGATCTTCTGTCCTCTCTGTTCGAATTGTGGTGGTACGCGCCCATGGCGATTGGTGATTATGGCGGATGTCTTCCCGACATTAATAGTCATCCGCCATTTATCCAACCATTCAGGTAGTAGGTCCAACAGTAGCTGCATCTTCTTGGCAGCGATGTTTGCCCGACGGGATGACGTAAAGTACGCGCTGTCGTCCGCGTAGAGTGCGAGCATGACATCGTCTTCCCACTCTCGGACGGGACCCTCGAGCGTGGGGATGTCGTTGGTGTAGATTGCGTACAGGCAAGGAGAAAGACAACTGCCCTGTGGGACGCCTGCTTCTATAGTGCGTACCGCCGAATCGGCTTGCTCGACGGTGACGTAGAAGCTACGCCCTACTAAGAACGATTCTACTAATCGTACGTAGCCAGGTGGTATTTTTTCCTCTTGCAGCATTTTGTAGATTAGTCCCGTATGCCACACTCTGTCGAAGGCCTTTTCCATGTCTAGTAGGACCCCCAGACAGCAGCGGTCGCGATGTTGTTCGACCGCTAAGTAGTGTAACACACGGGCCAGTTGCGTCGATGTAGAATCACCGCTACGGAAGCCGTGTTGTTCTACGCATGGCTCTACGAGCGGGCGGAGCCTCCGTAGCAGTAATTTCTCGAATAACTTTGCTACGTACGATAGCAATGTTATAGGGCGGTAGCTTGCCGGAGACTTCCTGTCTTTCCCGGGTTTCGGCAGTACGACTATTCTGCCCTTTTTCCACTCCGTAGGGTAGTGTAATGTGCGCAATATCCCGTTGTAAAGACGGGATAGCGCAACAAATCCTTTTCTCGGCAGTTGTCTTAACGCGACGGTCGTTATAGCGTCGTGCCCCGGCGCTTTGCGCAGTGGCAAGCGCAATGCCACTTTTCTCACTTCAGCGGGGGAAACAAAATCATCCCCGCTTAGTGGCGGCACCGGAGCTTCCATAAACTCCTGTACGCGTTGCTCGACTAGCTTGTGGAATTCTGCGGCGACAGCTGCAGCAGTGTTAGGCTTGAATTGCCCCTCGAGATGTTGTGCCAAGATATCTGCCCGGTCCTTGGCTCCGTAATACCGGTTGCCCACGTTGTCCACTAGTGGGCAAATCGGAGGTGGTTTCCGTAGAAGCTGTCGGTTAAGTTGGTGTAAAGATGGGAGATAGTCAGCGCTCTCTACTATACGACTATCCCATGTGTGTTTCCGGTGAGCTTGTATCCCTTCCGACAGCTCCTCCGTTAGCCGATTTAGTTTGGTTTTAACTAGTGGGCAACGTGTGCGCGCCCAGAGTTTCCTGGTTGCTCTTTTTTTTCTCAACAATGTTCTCAACCGAAGTGGTAGTTCATCCTTACGGCGCGCTACAGGTACCGTCTTAGTGGCCCACAGATACACTTGATGTATCTTATCTCTAATATATTTGTCGGCCACTTCTTCGTCGTCCGCTGTCGTTATCGGCACGCCGTATCCGATATTCGCTAGCCCACTTCGGTAGGTGTCCCAGTCTGTACTCTTCTTTTTTCCTCTGGGCGCTACGGAGTCCACTCTCTGAGATATGGTGAAGTAAACGGGTAGGTGCTGCGTATTCAGGTCGTACAGCACCTCCGTTTGGACCGGGTGAGTGATACCGTGACACAGTACGACATCTATAACATCCGGTCAGTGTTTTCTGTTTGTGGGGATATGTGTTGGTGATTCTGTGCCTAACACTTCATATCCCCATTTCTCTGCATCCTCGTACAATGCCTTGCCATTGGGGGATATGGTGTTCGACCCCCATGCCGGGGATCTTAACGCCAAGCACCGTGTGCTTGGCGTTAAGATCCCCGGCAATTATGGCAGGCGATGTCCCGTCGAAGATGCAGTGCATGTCCGAGGGGCTTAGGGGAGAACCGGGAGGGCGATAAGCTGCATATATCCTATGCTCCTCTCCGGCTATCCGTAGGCGTACACCTATCGTCCTTGTAGAGACATACGGCTGCAGCTCTAATTCTTCGTGTATTAGATCTCTCCTTACTAACACAGCTACGCCTCTATAAGCTATGCTTTCGGGAGATATCTCATCGCGTCGATACACGAAGAAATTAGGGAGTTTAAATGGCTGAGTTGGTGTAAGCTTTGTTTCTCCCAGAAGTACCACCTGGATATCGTACTGCTGGACAAGCGTTCTTAGGCCGGCGGTGTGGCTCTTAATACCGCCGGCGTTCCAGTATAACACCTTCAGCTCAGCCATTTTTAGCCGTAGTCAGACGGGCCAGTGCGGTAACTACCGCTGTTAAGGGGTCAGCTCCCGTGGTCATCGCCGTGAAAACGTCTCCCAGGATCTTGATGACGACGGTGACCAATTTCGCAAGTGCTTCTTCGATCGTCGTCGGTGGCGTGTGTTGTGGGGGGGAGGCCTCGGTTCTCCCCCTTACGGTGGGTGCGGTCTGTGCTTGTTGCACTTGCGCATGCTGAGGTTTCCTGGCCCGTTTTATGGTCCTAGGCCCTTCAGCGGTGGCAACGATGGGGAGGGTGGGGTGTGGAGGATATTACAGCCTCGGACGTGGCTGCCCCCTTATTTTTCTTCTTACCCCTCCTCTTCTTCTTCTTATTCTGAGAGGGTTGAACATCTCTCTCAGTGGCATTGTTTGCCGGAGGTGCCAAAGTTGTCACCGCAGCGAACGTGGGGCGGCTATTTGTGTGGGTGCTCTCTCCACTCGCCGCTCTTGCGGCTGAGGCACCCGTGGCGCTGCCTGGCGTGTTTGTGGTTTTTGCCTTTCTTGGCTTTTGGCCTTAGGCGGTTGCGCTGTTGAGCCTCGGGTGGGTACCGGAGGGGATATTCTAACACCCCTCTTCCTGGCGATGCACTGCAGTACCGGGCAACGCCTATCGTTTGCTGTGTGCGCCTTTGCACAATTGGCGCACTTAGGCGGACTGTCTTTTGATTTAGTGCAGTCCGCCGCCGGGTGATCCCCCGCGCAACGAACGCACTTAAAGGGCCTATAACAGTTGTACGAGGAGTGTCCGAACCCCTGACATCTGTGACATTGGGCTGGTCCCTCCCTGCCCTGCCAGGCTTCTATAATTAAGCCTGGCATGTAGAGGAGCTCGTGTATCCCGTACAGCCTCCTGAGCTCCTCATCGGAAATATGGTCCCTTTTGAATATGGAAGAGGCATCCGGGTCTACCACTTTTTGGCGGGATGGACCTCACGAAGGTCACAGGTAAGCTCCTTCAGGGCCTCCTCGATGTCCTCCGGGTTGGTCTCGGCGGGCAGTCCACGCAAACCCACCTTTGTTGGCTGTTCTGTCGACGGCGCATAGCAATACCACGCCAGCGTAGCATCGACCTTGCTACGCTCAACGAGGTACTTCTGCACCGTCCTGTACTCCTCTTCGGTTTGGGGACGGAATCGAACCCCCTTCCCAAACGGGCGTGCACTCGGCGCATGCCCTAACTGGCTATGCAACACTTTAAAGTGTGTTTAGCCCAGTCGGGCATGCACTCCACCACGATTGGGGAATAGGCTTTTGTTTCCGTTTTTCTGGCGTTTTGTTGTGATGTAGGTGGGCTGCGCCATGCGTGCCGCCAGGCGTGGCTGCCATATTCGCGTAGGTAGTCGTCGCCATTGGCGCATTTGACGGCCCCGGAATTGGACAACGCCCTGCCTGCGCGTCATAGGTCTGTGCGACCGGTAGCATGGGAGGCGGGGCGGTAGGCGTGGCCCTATCTCCCTCTTGGACTCCCCGCATCTTTTTCCGGATGCGTAGAGATGGGGTTGGGGGGGACATTTCTTCATTTATATAGTCGCCGGGTGTGCGGTCAGGTTGGGTTGCACAACTCGCGGCGGCTAGAGCGCGCTTTTCCTGCGTCGCTTTATTCTTAATATCCCCCCGTTCCAATGTCGGGGGCAGGTCGAGGTACGACGATGATGTGCCGACGCTGGTTCTCTCCCTAGGCAGCGGTACTTCTTGCGCGGGAGAGTACTCTGACGACGACGACGATGTCGAGGACGGAGATTGTGGTGGCTCTAGATGAACTCTAACAGGGGCTGCGCATACGCGCTTGTCCTCCTGCAAGTATATCTCATTTCTGGCGGCGTACGTTGCCGAGCCGCTCGCCGAGCTGAGTTAGGACCCGGTTCCCCCGAAGTGGGAGTCTCAGTTCCCATTTCTTTGGAGAGCGCGGGTGCGGTGCCCGGCGAAATTGCGCTTCGTGGCAACGGTTGCGGAACTCTATAAAATACAAAGGAAAGAAATCGAAATATTAGAATTTCTATCTTTACAATTCTTACGAATTACTTTATAAACTAGATAGAACTACTTTATCATAGACCAATTTTGCACCTCAGTGTCGCCACCTAGAGATTAATGATTTTACTCTTCATTGACATATGTTTGTTTAATATATTTTAATGTATTATATTTATACGATTTCTCTTCGTTCAGAAGTCGTCGGTGCTCAACATAACAATATACTTAGTGTACTTACATAGATTTCATGGTTTAATAATAATAATAATAATCTTTATTTGCTAGTATGGTACGTATTAGAGAGATTATTCTTGAGATTTATTTTTTTTCTTTAGAATATTTTTGTATAAACGTTATATAATATATTACTATGCGCTGAAAAACATTATCACTTGAAAACGAATAGAATGATTGAAACGAATATAATAAATAATGTCGTTATTGTACTGTACTGCAACAATTAATGTTATGTGTGTTAGGAGTACTTTTTAGGTGCATTGCGAAATTGTAAAAAAATAGGGTGAGTTTTAATTGGTTTAGGAAACAAAATGAACTTTTTTGTATTGATAATCTATTATTAGTATCAGATTAATTTATAATTAACTGTATTATATTTATTTACATTTTTTTAAAATTTTCATCTTATATTTAATGAAAAATAATCGAAGCTATTTATTAAAAAAAAAAAATAATAAAATACTTTAGAGGTCAAGCACACAAGCTCATTTTACGGTACGTCTAAAAACGATTAACTAAATGAAATATTTATTTTGTGGTCAGCTCCGACACTCGAATAGAAATTGCTCCTTACGAAATATTATAAACTACCAGCTGACCCAGCAAACGTTGTTTTGCAATATAAAAATAGGGGTTTATCGTAGGGTGGTGATCCGTGGCGACGCTCTTACCTCCGAGCCACCGTGTCTTAATTCCGGATTGCGCTCTAGTCCCGTGCATACGTGTGCTCGGCTGCTCCGCCTGAGCAGTCAAAACACTTTGCCGGGCCGACAGTTATATCTATTACGACCGGGCGTAAGCCTACGATTGTTATTGTTATTGCTATAGTTATTACTCGCCTTGTTCGTGCCGTCGCCTGGGTCGGGCGACCGTTAGGTGTGTCGGGCCCCGCTCCCGCGGGTCCCCCGTTCGCCGGCCGCGTCCGGCCGTTATTTAGCCGTTATTAAGTCGCGCGCGTATTGCGCAATATTTTCTTGTGTTGTGCAACGGTGTTGAGGCCCACAGGGGTGCGTCGGAGTGCATCGCTGCGTCGATATATGTAAGTAGTCTTTACGATTTTATTACGTCGTCCTTAAAAAGCTACACTTTACATTGAGAGAGTGTCTTTGCGTTTTTAGATACTCACCTCCCTTTCGGCGTCCGACTTTTCAGAATAGTCGCCAAACATAAGGCGCTATTCGAAACATATAATAAGTTTAAGGCCTCACGCAAATAGAACAATTGAACATTGTATTCAATGTTCAGTTGTTTTATTCGTAAAACAATTCCTGGAGGCAAACCTCCTAAGTCCCCTTTTTCTTTATGGCTGTACTAATCCAAATGGATAACACACCATGTAAAGTTAAACCTAGGTTTCTGGCTGTCGGCTACTTCAATGCAAACGGCCTTAAAAAACAATTGGACGAAGTGAGAGAATTTCTCACCGTCCACCAATTAGACATCCTCCTTATACAGGAGACGCGACTCACTAGTAGAATGCGCGATCCAAGAATAGCAAATTACCGATTAGTGCGTAACGACCGACCCACCCGCGGAGGCGGTACGCTTATCTACTATAAGGCATCATTGCACTGTGTGTTATGTACCTACCTTAGTAAATATCGAAGCTTCGGCTTGTAGAATCGCTCTGACAGGCCATCAGCCTATCACAGTGATATCTGCTTATCTACGACCGCAGTTAAGATTATTAGAGAGCGACATCGAGGCACTGCTTAAAATAAGCGACTCGGTGATAATTGCGGGCGACTTAAACTCCAAGCACTCTGCTTGGAATAGCTCTGTTATTAACATGAATGGACGCGCGCTACTTAAGGTAAACCTAAGTAGCAATACAATGTTCCATATTATCGCCCCCCTAGAACCTACTAGGATAGACCCGATTCGAAACAATACCTCGGACATATTAGATATTGCAATTCTAAAGAACCTTACCTTTAACGTACCTTAACGTAACCTTACCGTTGCGATCTATAGAAGTGCAACACGAGTTAAACTCTGATCATCGTCCGGTAACCATGGTGCTGGGTCAGCCCCGGGCGGAGGTCCCTCTGACCAAAACCCTGACGGACTGGCGTAAGCTCGAGATTTATCTAGAGAATACGAACACCCCAGAGTTAGACAGCATCCCAGATGCCATCTCCTCAAAGGAAATGGCCTTTGCTGCTGTAGACCACCTCACCTCTCATTTAAAGGCCGCCGTTGAAGCATCCTCTAGGCAGGTCAAGGTGGCGAACGATCGCCGCTATGAGCTGCCGGAGGATATTAGACGGCTGCTGAGAGAAAAAAATGCTGCTACGAGAGCATACGATCGACACAGGTCTGACGACAATCGAGTCAGGATGCGCCGCCTCCAGAGGGAGGTCAAGGAGCGCATGGCTGAACTCAGGAGTGATAGATGGGACAAACTGATGAAGGATATCTCGCCAACACACAGTGCCTATTGGCAACTGGCGAGGGCTCTGAAGTCAGAAACTGTCTCGTCGATGCCGCCCCTGATCAGCTCCGACGGTCTCACCATAGCTTTTGAGGATAGGGAAAAGGCCGATTGCTTAGCCGACAGCCTAGAGCTTCAATGCTCTCCCAGCTCCCAGCTAACAGATCCGGTTCACCTTCAGAAAGTGGACGCTGAAGTAGCCCGTAGAGCCGCCCTGCCGCCGACGGGTGATCCGCTGCCACCTACCACGTTGGAGGAGGTTCGAGGTATAGTCCGGAACCTCAAGACCAAAAAAGCTCCAGGAGCTGATGGTATCTCCAACAAGCTCCTCAAGGCCCTCCCAAACGCCCTTCTCTTGCTCTTAGTAGCAATCTTCAACGCCCTCCTTTCCAGTAGCTCCTTCCCGGACGCCTGGAAGGAGGCTCACGTTATTGGCATCCACAAACCTGGAAAGCCTAAAAACCAGGCCTCGAGTTACCGGCCCATAAGCCTCCTCAGTTCCCTGGGGAAAGTCTATGAACGCGTCATCATCGCTAGACTGAATGACTGCGTCAAATCTCTCAAAATAATTCCCGACGAGTAGGTTGGCTTTCGAGCCAAACACTCTTGTACTCAGCAAGTGCACCGCCTCACGGAGCACATACTTGAGAACCTCAACCGACCCAAAGCCGTCTCAATGGTGGGGGCCCTATTCTTCGATGTCGCGAAGGCATTTGACAAAGTCTGGCACAACGGCTTAATTTATAATCTGTATGCCAGACAGACTTGTACACATCATACAAGACTACTTGTCAAATCGCACCTTCCACTTCAAAGTGGAGGGGGTCCTGTCCGACAGCAGACCCATAAGGGCTGGTGTTCCGCAGGGTTCGGTTCTCTCCCCGACCCTATACTAGCTATACACCAGCGATATCCCAAAGACGGCTGGAGTGGAGTTGGCATTATTCGCCGACGACACCACGCTATTCACCACCGATTCGAGTGAATGCAGGATCTACATCCGTCTCCGGAACGCGATCAATGTGCTAAGCCACTGGTTTAGGACCTCTAGGAAGAGTTCTCCCCGGAAACCTTCGCGCGCAAAGCGCATAGTCCAATCGAAATTCCAAAACCAAATATCAATGTTCAATAAACCCATCCCATGGGTTAAGAAGGTGAAATACCTAGGGGTCGTTCTAGACCGTAGGTTATCCTTCGAACAGCACATTAAATATGTCAGAGACAAAGCGGCCTTCGTTTCCGGTCGACTTTACAATCTCACAAGCCATCGTAGCAAAATGTCGCTAAGACATAAATTGTTACTATATAGGACCTGTGTTCGGCCGATAATGTCCTATGCGTGTGTCGCGTTTGCGCACGCACCTAGGTCATATCTGAGAACACTCCAAGCCATCCAAAACAAGTTCATGAGGCGTGCTACAAACGCACCCCAATACATGAGGAGCGCAGATCTCCATAGAGATCTCGAGATCCCCACGGTGACGGCCTTTTTTAAAGAAATATCGTCAAGATATTTCGAAAAAATTAAGGATCACCCAAATCCGTTAGTGGCGGGTCTAGGAAACTACACCCCTTCCCCAATTATCACCCGTTTTGAAAGACGGCCAAAGCACGTCTTGATTGATGACGACGACGTCATCACAAAATCAAACAAAAGATTCGGGGCCGCGTCCCCGTAATCCCAACAACACACGAACGCAGTAGGTACACTACACACAGTTCGTAGTCAGAATCGCGGTCCCATGTTTCACGGTTCACACGAGATTGTCTCGGGTAACCGTCCGAAATACGACCCTCTCCCAACACGAGTGGCCCCCGGGGCCTCTCACCCTCCCCCTCTCCCGTATGTCGAAGGTCTTCGCTTCGTTACAGGGTTCGAGTGCGTCACGGCGTTGTCTCTTTTCTTCTTTTTACCTGCGGGCCTTCGTTCTCGCAGGTCTCCTCAGATGACGCTGTAAAGGCCTCCGGGCCAACAGCATCCGGTGGATGGTTTTTAGTCGGTATGTTTCTCCTTCTGAGATCCGAGTCCGACACTGTTCGTTTCGGTGGCCTCCCTCGGTCCTCGGTCAGGAAACGTTCGTGCTTAAAGCATTTTCCTCCACGGTTCTCAAAAAAAAAAAAAAAAGGGTGGTGAGAATTCAGGGTTTTATGTATTTTTAATGATATCATAAAAATTATATTTAAAAATAAAAAAAATTAGGGTTGGACTACCCTTAACATTTAGGGGGATGAAAATTAGATGTTGTCCGATTCTCAGACCTACCCAATATGCACACAAAATTTCATGAGAATCGGTTGAGCCGTTTCGGAGGAGTAAGGTAACTAACATTGTGACACGGGAATTTTATATATAAGATATAGCGGTTAAAAAACGTATTTTTATATAACTGAAAGCAAGCAATAATTAATTTAAATAAATGTATTGTACATTTACTTAAATTAATTGTATGAAATAGATTTAACAAAAGATATTACATTGTTTGAAAACATGGACAAGTGCTACCATGCAGCCGAGTGTGCTGGGTTCTGCGCAACATAAGTTTCGCACATAACGTAACGGAGAAAGTTTGATATATTCATAAATTAAATACTGAAAATTTATGTACCCAGGGCTTGTATATGAAAGTGGGTTCCTTAGGAGTAAACTCCAATAATTCGTATAAAATTTAAGCATTACTATGTAGTTGCAAAGACTTGAGCAACAAATCTTAATTTTGTTCCTATTGATTATGGGCAATTTCTATTTTTTTCCTATAAAATGTACACAAACACAAACCTAAAAAAAATATTCCAGTGGCTTACTTAATCAGGCCTAACTAAATCACTTTAAACTACATAAAATTCAGAGTATGCACAACCGTGGGATATTTAACACGCTTGTACCTAATAAGTACAGGAAAAATATCCTAGTTGTTATAAATGGCTATTAAACTCTTCTAAAATTAAATTTCACAAAACTACTTTTACTATTTCATCTTTGTCCAAGATACTAATCAAGGTTTTAGTTATTAAATATTATATTAAAGCTGTCTTAGTACATTATTTATTATCTGGATTAAGACTTAGTTGGTATATTATCACATATGAAATGTATTATATGGAATTTGTTATATTATAATTATTAATGTGACTTACATAGACTTTGAATAGGTACATAAATTTTGATTATTAAATACCTTCTTTTTTATTTTGCATTTTTATTTTGAACGATTTGACTATAGCGTGAAGCATATATTGCATGGCGTGGACCTACGTTTATCAACTTTAGTCGTCGAGCTGAGAAAAGACCTCAACAAAACGCCCTAATCGATATAGGAAGTACCAGAAGCAACTAACACGCAGGATTCCAACCAGCGACCTGTGCAATAGCGTGGCAACACTCAACTCCATGCCACAGTGACTCACCCGCTTTAGTTCATTGCCACGGTACGGCGAAGCTCGCGGGTTTGAATCATGCTCGTGGCAATTGATTACACAAAGTTTCTCATATATTACAAAAATCCCATCCATATCGTTGGGAAATTTATAAAAATAAACCACTAGAAAACTAGTATTTAGGGACGCCGCATCATATAACCGTGACCATTTTGTGATCGATAAATATGTAACTAAAGTGCTGCTGCAAGATTTATTATTAGATTTATTATTTGAAATAGACAAGTTAGAAATACGGGAAATTTCGAGTAATTTTGTTTATAACTTACATTCAAGTACAGTTCCTTTGCAAAACGCGAAGGAATGTGGATAACCAGTAAATAAAAATTATAGGAACTCATTCATAGACAAACTTAGGTTACACAGTGTTAAAACCATTCTTATAAAAATGTAATCACCTCGGTGACTTTGACAACCAAAGACTGCCTGCGTTGTGATGTGAGCGATCGAAAAATATAACAACAGCTATAACTATTAACAACTATCCATAACAATATAGCTGCAAATTGATAGGAAGAGAAACTGTTTTATGAAGAGAACTGATTACGTAAGTGAAAAGTAATGAAAAATCTTGCAAAAATATCGTTAATGATTAATTAAATGAAATATTTATTGTGTGGTCCGCTCCGACGCTCGATTAGAAATTGCTCCTTACGAAATGTTATAAAATATATAGAAGTTAAAAAACGTATTTTTTATATAACTGAAACATATAACTGCAAATTCATAGGAAGAGAAAATGTTTTATGATATTACGTAAGTGAAAAGTAATGAAAAATCTTGCAAAAATATCGTTCTTCAAACACCAATAAAATATGAGCAGGTTTTCTATGAGCCAAATTGTATCGAAAACAAAAAAGCTCGAAAGCAGTATGACTTAAAATTGTAATTTAACACAGTTTCATTATGCCTTTTTGAATAATTTTGATATGGAATTCAAAAGATAAAAACTTACCCAATATAAAGTACCATCTAATGTATAATTATCATGTTAAACGTAAGACATGAGTACAGAAAATTTCGAACAGGTACTTAAAATAAATAAAACCATTATATTTCAATGAAGACTAAAATTATTAATCTCTAGGTAACACTGAGGAGCAAACTTCCCCACTTAGTCTATGATAAAGTAGTTCTATCTAGTACAAGAAAGTAAATATCTAGTTCTAAAGTAATTCGTAAGAATTGTAAAGATAGAAATTCTAATATTATTAGAATTTCTATCTTTACAATTCTTACGAATATATAATTCCTTTCTTTGCATTTTATAGTTTTCCTTTCAATTTCTCTAAATTAATAATACTTTTATATACATCTAATTAAATATGAACACTCAGTAGTCTAGCGAAATAATTAAGTTATATTCTCCATTAAAAATGTAATTGACAAATGTGCCATCAACTTTACTATTTACAAAAAAAAACAATGTTTATGAAAAACTTTGATTTCGATAAAAAATAATTATTTATCAGTCAATCAAGTTATATAATATATATAAAAAAAATGTATCAGTATAAAAGTATATAATATAGTATAATACACTATAAAAGTATATAGTATATATCAGTATATAATATAAAAGTCAATCAAGTTCTTATCAAAAAGTTAGCTAAATATTAAATTGGATAAAGATACAAAAATCACTGCAGTTTCTTGAACATAGTACAATTAATTGGACGGATCACACTTTAATTTTCAGTCTCAATAATTCATACACTAAATAAACGAATCAAAGCAAAAAATAAAAATGTGTTGCTGCTATTTGAGTAACTTAGAAGTTTTAATAAAGTTAAAAAGTTTTATTATAATTTAAACACCTTCCTGTACGGAAAGACTTATGTTCTGCAGTGGATATTACAAGCCGTTAAAATGACTTCTTAAAGTCCATGAAAGTCTTTTACGGCGATGCATCTTCTATAAAGAGGATTTGCTGTAAGAGCTACGCTTGCTAAGAAACAAAAAAAAGTAACTAAACGATTTCTTTCGGCGCTGTTATCTTAGATGTTAGAATATAATCTTCAGGCTATCGAGAGATGTTAGGAGAACCATCTAGAATAATACGAAACTAAAATTTAGTGCGTTTTCATTTATAAATCCATACTAAAAAATATGCATTTGAAAATAAATTCCAATCAGAATAATGTCACGATTGCCGAGTGGTTTGGTGGTCGGAATTTCGAGTCAAGAGACCCGAGTTCGATCTACAAGAGGTAGGCTCGTACCAGCAAGTTTGTCTACTTTTCTTTTTTTTTTTCAAAATTTTTCTTTCCCAGTAGTGGGAATGGCGTGAAAATATTAATTTTATATATCTATTATTATATAATTTTATACACTGATAAATATTAAACATCCATTACTAGTAGAGTACAAAATTTCGAATGAGTTTTTTTTTTAAATGTACGATAATATCGTTTTCTGTACATAAAACGGCGACTGGCTCACCACCTGTCACGTCGTCCCATACAAAGCTCCTGTGAAATGTGGGTCGAAAGAACTGCATTGTCTAGACCTCTAGCTCCCCTTTTATTCAGAAATGACTTATAGTTTGGTGTTTTTCAGCGAATTCAGCGCGCGCTGCGATGGCCTACAGTAGTTGCGACGAATACCCCACACGCGATATTGATCCCTGCCACCTTTACTATAAGACTTTGATTCGCAAAAAGACGTTCACAAAGTGCGAATTTAAAGACATATTTGTAGCTGGATCGCATAAAAATCTAGATTTAGAGCCATTGAATAGAGGTAGCGGAAGATTACAAAACGCTATCATGAGCGATGCACCGAAAAGAATTATAGGCATAGGTAGGGGACGGCCGTTTGACTGTAGGCGTGTTCATTTCTAAATCAAAGAAATTAACTTATCTTCTGAAATTTTTACAATTACATGAGGAATATACATTTCGTTAAATATTTATAGTTTAAAAGACAACTAAATTAGTTTAATACTTGTCTTACATATTTCTTAACACTTTATTACGTTATGATGTTACTAAAAGTTAAAGCGAAGAATATTTATTTTATAAAAAAAAGTAAATTCATTGTTATTAATGTATTATAGTTATACGATTTCTCTTCGTTTAGAAATCGTCGGTGCTCAATATAATAATATACTAAGTGTACTTACATAGATTTAATGGTTTATTCTTGAGATTTAATTTTTTTCTTTAGAATATTTTTGTATAAACGTTATATAATATATTATAATGCTCTGAAAAAAATTATCACTTGAAAACGTACAGAACGGTACATAATAAATGATGTCGTTATTGTACTGTACTGCAACAATTACTGTTATCAGTGTAAGGAATAGTTTTTTGGTGCATTGCGAAAATGTGAAAAAATAGAGTGAGTTTCAATTAGTTTAGGAAACAAAATGCACTTTTTTGTATTGATAATTTATTATTAGTATCAGACTAATTTTATTCACATTTTTTAAATTTAAATCTTGTATTGTATAAAAAATAATTGAAGCTACGTATATAAGTTGAAAAAAAAGTAAATAAAATACTTTGGTGGTCAAGCACACAAGCTTATTTTACGGTACATCTAAAAACGATTAACTAAATGAAATATTTATTGTGTGGTCAGCTCCGACGCTCGACTAGAGTTTACTCCTTCTGAAATATCATAAAATATATAGAAATTAAAAAACATATTTTTATATAACTGAAAGCAAGCAATAATTAATTTTAATAAATGTATTGTACATTTATTTAAATTATGATGGATAAGAGTTACAGCCTAGTGTGCTTCGGGCTGCGCAAGATAAGTTTCGCACATAACGTAACGAAGAGAGTTTGATATATTCATAAATTTAGTACATAAATTTTCAGACGCAGGGCTTATACATAAAAGTGGGTTCCTTAGGAGTAAACTCCAATAATTCGTAAAAAATTTAGGCATTACTATGCAACTGCAAAAACTTGAGCAACAAATCTTTACTTTTTTCCTATTGATTATAAGTTGGGCAATTTCTGCTCCATTAAAATGTAGTGTAGTATATCATTTTTAGTTGCACAAACCTAAAAAAATATTCCAGTGGCTTACTTAATCAGGCACTTTAAACTACATAAAATTCAGAGTATGCACAACCGTGGGATTTTTAACAAGCTGGTACCTAATAAGTACAGGAAAAATATCCTAGTTGTTATAAATGGCTATTAAACTCTTCTAAAATTAAATTTCACAAAACTACTTTTACTATTTCATCTTTGTCCAAGGTACTAATCAAGGTGTTATAAATAATAAAATAAATAAATATCTTCACGCAATCCCCAACACAGGGGTAGACAATGATAGCCGCATTTAACAATTTTTAAATAATTAATTATACATAAATGTAGGGATTATCCTGATTAAATGAAATAATTGGTTTTTCAACTCACTTCAGTCTTTTATTTTCACTTTTACTATTTTAGAATATTAATTTCGTCTTATCACTTTCTTCTTCCTTTCACGTACGCCATTCGTCTCCTCTCTCCCTCACACATCATTCTATCTCATCTCATTCATCTCAATCAATCATTATGTCATATCTTCCCTCTTAGTCTCACTTATCCTTTCTCTCACTCATTTACACATCCTACACTCGGCCATCCTGCTTTCATATCTGTCCTCAGATATGGTTTACATTTTAATAAAAAACTTTATTTTTAATCTAGTAGGAACATAGATTACATCATCACTAACTTAATTAGTACTTAAATAAACTAGACATTTTTAGAAAACTTAACTTAACTTAAAATAACACCTTATGGTGTAACACGTTGTTACTTTATAACACAAAAACAACAATAAAAATATCCTACTTTAACATTCATTCTTCATCCACTCTTACACATACTGCTGAAAAACTATCAAAAATTAGTGTTCACCTGAAACATACAAAAATATTAAGACACATTAATCATCATCTCCAGGCCACCTCTTCATCAAATCAGCTGAGCTTGATGTCTTGTTCGGCCCTTCTGTAGGTCAATTTCAAATTTTCAAATTTGAAGGTCAAATTCAACCCTGGTCCAAACTGCGTTCTCTTGATAGCAACTAGCTCATCTAGCTCGTACTTGTTGCTGTCCTTCCTTTTCTTATCATAGGTCTTTCTGTTTTCTTCCTGTACTTTCTGGATTTGTTCTTTGGCCTTCTGCCTCAGTTCTTCTCTCTGTTCGTTGTGTTGTTCTGCTAGCTCTTGTTGCAGTAGTTCAACAATTTGTAGGTCATCTTTACATTTCATCTTTGAGCCCACCATCAACTCAAAAGGTGTGGTATCTGTACTCCTCTGGTATGTGTTGTTCAGCGCTCTCTGTACTCTGCTCACATGTTTGTACCATAACGATTTGTCCTCTATACACAGCTTCGTAAACATTGGAGTGAGTATGCGGTGAACCCTCTCCACCTGACCGTTTCCTCGTGGTACTCCCGTCGTGATTTTCGCATGCTCTATGTTTTCATCTAGACAGTATTTCGTGAAGTCGCCACTCGTGAATGCTGTTCCTCTATCAGTTATGATTCTGGTAGGGTTGCCAAATATCTGCTGGTGTGCTTGCATCTTCGTCAGTACTTCTGCGGATGTTGTCGACTTCGTGGGGTAAAAGCCACACAAACTTCGTAAAGGCATCAATCACTGTCAAAATATGATTGTACTGCTTCCTCGTCTCCGTGGTGGTCCTATGTGATCTAAATGAAGGGTATGCAGGGTGTTCCTTCTTTATTGATTGGATTTAAAAAATCCTTCTGCTTTGCCGGCCTTTCTTGTAGCCAATAGGCACGGGATACAACTATGTATGACTTCTTCAATTCTCTTGTCAAGGTTCTTTATGTAATAGTCTTTATTTATGGCTTCTTTCATCTTTCTTGTTGCAAAATGCCCATTCTCATGAATCTTTTTGATTATTTCCTTCTCCATAGATCTTGGTACCACCATCTGCTTCTGATCTCCTTTGTAAATAATTCCATTGTCCATCCAGTAGTCGTTGTATTGTCCGTCCTGTAGTATAATCGTTCTGATAGCATTCAGCTCATCGTCTGATTCTTGATTGTGTCTCATCTCGTCATGTAAGCTTGTTATAGCTAGCACGCATGGGTTTCTGCTCAGTGCATCAGCATGCTTCATCTTCGTTCCTGCTCTGTGCTCTATTTCGAAATCATACTCGTCTAAAACAAAGCCCATCTTGCCACTTTTGGAGCTAAATCTTTCTTTCTCAGTGTCATTTCGAATGCCTTGCAGTCTGTCACTATCTTGAAGTGTACTCCGTACAGGTATTGTCTAAACTTCTTCACTTCTTGAATAACAGCTAATGCTTCTAGCTCATAGCTGCTATACCGGCTCTCTGCATCACTTGTTTTATGACTCATGTAGTGTACTGGGTGTAAGTCACCATCGGCATGTCTTTGCAATAGTATTGCGGCTAAAGCTTGGCTAGATGCGTCTGTGTGCAACTCCGTAGGTAGTCTGGGATTATAGATCTTCAACACTGGATCTGTCCTCAACTTCTGCTTCAATTCATTGAACGCACATCTTTGTTCTCCGCCAAAATTAAATCTGTCATCCTTTCTGAGTAAATCCGTCAATGGTTTTGCAATCTTTGCGTAGTCTTTGATATACTTTCTGAAGTATGAAGTTAATCCAATAAAACTCATCACCTGTTTTGTGTTCTTTGGTTCTGGGAATCTCACCACAGCGTCTATCTTCTCACGGCTGGGTCGTACTTCTCCGTCTTTGATACGATGTCCTAGGAACTCAATCTCTTCATTTAAAAGCCTTGCCTTCTTCCAATTTATCTCTAGACCATAATCAGCTGCCACATTCAGAACTTGCTGTAGTCTTTCCACGGCTTCGACCTCGCTGATTGCTGGAATAATAATATCGTCTATAAATATCATCATCACATTCTTTGCTATTAGATCTCTGAATATAATCGTTATAAATCTCATGAAACACTTAGGCGATGAAGTCAATCCAAATGGTGCCCTCAGAAATTCGAACTGCCCATGATGCGTCACAAATGATGTGTATGGCACTGACTCCTCGCTCACCTTCAAATGAAAAATCCGTTTTTGAGATCTAATACGCTAAATATCTTGCCGTCTTTCAGTTTGTCAATCACGTCATCTATGATTGGCAAAGGGAATTCATCTTTAAGAATCTTCTTGTTTAGTAGCCTGTAGTCGACACAGACTCTAGTAGTGTCATCTTTCTTCTTGACCAACACCAGGGGACTAGCATATTCAGAAAAACTTACCCGCGCAATGCCTATCTCTATCCACTCCTCTACCTGGTCTTCCACTAACTTTTGCTCCGTCAACGCCAGCCGTCGTGGGCGTTGGGCAACTGGGATGTCGTCCTTCAACACAATCTTCAATTGTACTGGTGCTTCTTTAGTTTGGCACGGTTTGTAACTTCTCCGGTTTTTCCGTCTTATCAGTCGTCTTTTCTGATTCCGTCGTCATTGTGATTGTATCGTCTTCTTTGGTTTATTCGTCTTTTCGTCTTTGAGGTTATGAAAAAAAACCACGCCGGTCACGTCGTAAAAATTTTGGGATGATCCTGGACGAGCCCCCAAAATTTGTAGGGATTATCCTGATTAAATGAAATACTTGGTTTTTCAACTCACTTAAGTCTTTTATTTTCACTTTTACTATTTTAGAATATTAATTTCGTCTTATCACTTTCTTCTTCCTTTCACGTACGCCATTCGTCTCCTCTCTCCCTCACACATCATTCTATCTCATCTCATTCATCTCAATCAATCATTATGTCATATCTTCCCTCTTAGTCTCACTTATCCTTTCTCTCACTCATTTACACATCCTACATAAATAAAAAACAAATAAATATCTTCACGCAATTCCCAATACAGGGGTAGACAGAGGTCTAGTCTAGACAATTAAGTCCCTTCGACCCACCTTCCTCCGAAGATATTTTCGGGACAACGTGTCAAGTGGTGAGCCCGTCGCCGTCTTTATGTCCAAGCCAACGATGTAATTCGTACATAAGTTTTGTAAAACCCATTATTACGAGCCTGCCACCTGGGGATCGAACGCGGGTCTCTTGACTCGAAATTCCGACCACCCAACCACTCGGCTATCGCTTGCATTTTTTACACTGTGTTAGTTGTTAAATATTATATTAAAGCTGTAAAAATGAATTATATCGAATTTGTTATATTTAATTATTAATGTGACTTACATAGACTTTGAATAGGTACATAAATTTTGATTATTAAATACCTTTTTTTTATTTTGCATTTTTATTTTCAACTAGTTGACTATAGTGTGAAGCATATATTGCATGGCTTGGACCTATGTTCATCAAATTAGTGGTCGAGCTGAGAAAAGACCTCTACAAAACACCCTAATCAATCTAGGAAAGTACCAAAAGCAAGTGACACGCAGGATTCGAACCTGCGACCTGTGCAATACCGTGGCAACACTCAACTCCGTGCCACCGTGTCTCACCCGCTTTAGTTCATTGCCACGGTACGGCGAAGCTCGCGGGTTTGAATCATGTTCGTGGCTATTGATTACTCCAATTTCTCATATATTATAAAAACCCCATCACTGCGCATATCCTTGGGAAATTTACAAAAATAAACCACTAGAAGACTAGTATTTAGGGACGCCGCATCGTATTATTAGACCGTGACCATTTTGTGATCGATAAATATGTAACTAAACTGCTGCTGCAAATGCAATAAACATTCATTACATTCCAATCCAGTGTGAAGAGGTAAATGTGAAGTGCCATCAAGTGATCGCTTCTATTCTGTTTCTAGTTGTTTAATGTTCAATATTGACCACCACTTTGGTCGAGTGGCGTACACACCGATTTTCATAATTTCGCCAACTCTGAGATCCCGGGTTCGATTCCTGGTCAAGTCAATATATAAAACCCCTTTTCCACACTTTCGGATACGGGTGTTTGTGGTACGTTCGTTGTTTAACATTCCATAACAGAAGTGCTTTAAGCTACAAGGAGCATTGAGATGATGTTGTTCCTATCTATGTATTTATTTGTATTTTACTTATTATATTTAATAGTAAAAATTCTAGGGAAGGCCTATGTTTAGCAGTAGATTCTTGACAGGCTGTAAAAGAGAACGTAAACATAGGTACTGCTGGTTAGAAAACGAGTCAGACAAATTGGTAATAGACCTTCCTTCTCAAAGAATCGTGCGTACTCATATAAAAAGTCAAATAAAAACAAATTTTGTAACATAATCACTATATTTTCTTCGAGATCGTTTTCTTTGGACGATTTATAAAACAGGTAAGTATTTGTATAAAAATACGTTAAATATATAATAACTAATTGGAGATCAATAATTAACAATCATTTCTTTATGAAACTAAACAGTAGTGCCTCAATGAAATGTAACTTAATGTATTTTGTTTGCGTTTACACTTTAGATTTATTATTTGAAATAGACAACTTAGAAATACGGGAAGTTTCGAGTAATTTTGTTTATAACTTACAAACCCATTCTTGTACCAAACCATCGAAGCACGCCCTTATCAATTTTTGTGACCAGGTTATCTTTCAAACTTGCCATATTGCGAATCTCTTCGTTTCGCTTTCGGTCGGCCATGGTAACGCCGTACATTTTAGGAAGAAATCGCATCTCCACTGCATTCAACCTGATTTTATGCGTCTTCTGGCATACCCAGGTTTCGCTGCCATATAACAAAGTCGGTACCAACACTTATAGCGTTATGTATTGCAAGGCGTGCACTTTGCACTACGCCTTGCCTTTTGACTAACGCAGTTAGGGCACCCTTGACTTTGTTCCCGGCAGCAACACGCCTGTCCACATCTTCCATCCCGGCTAAACGCACTCCCCAAGTATACAATTTCATTCACCTGTTCTAGACATTCCTGATTTACCCATATTTCACACTTCGTTCTCTCTTCGTCCCTTGCAAATACCAGAACCTTCGTTTTATTAGCATTCAAACGGAGACCTTTAATTTCACATTCTTCTTTCATACACGTGACTAATGCCTGCAGTTCTGCCTCTGATGGTGCAATAAGCACTGCATCATCAGCATACATCAGACAATTTACTTTACTGGTACCCAATTTCACACCCAAACAGCTATCTTTCAGCTTCTGTAAACAGCTGTCGAGATACAGTATGAACAGCCAGGAAGACATGACACAACCCTGTTTTACGCCCGTAAAAATTTATTTAGAAATTATTATTAAAAACTATATAATACAAATAAATAGACAGACAGGGACAACATCATCTCAATACTCATGTAGCTTAAAGCACTTCCGTCAAGGAATCTTAAACAACGAAGGTTGTTTAAGATTTCTTAACAGAACCAACGCCCGTGTCCGAAAGTGTGGAAAAGGTTTTATACATTGACTTGAACAGTTTGCAGCTATATTGTTATGGATAGTTATAATAAATCAATATCTTCACGCAATTCCCAATACAGGGGTAGACAGAGGTCAAGTCTAGACAATTAAGTCCCTTTGACCCACCTTCCACCGAAGATATTTTCGGAACAACGTGACAGGTGGTGAGCCCGTCGCCGCCTTTATGTCCAAGCCAACGATGAAATTCGTACATAAGTTTTTGAAAAAATTCATTGGTACTGCCACCTGGGGATCGAACTCGGGTCTCACGACTCGAAATTCCGACCACCCAACAACTCGGCTATCGTGACTTATAACGTTATGGATAGTTGTTGATAGTTATAGCTGTTGTTATATTTTTCGATCGCTCATGAAACATCACAACGCAGGCAGTCTTTAGTTGTCAAAGTCACCAAGAGGTGATTACATTTTTATATTATAATAATGGTTTTAACACTGTGTAACTTAAGTTTGTCTATGAATGAGTTCCTATAATTTTTATTTACTGGTTATCCACATTCCTTCGCGTTTGCAAAGGAACTGTACTTGAATGTAAGTTATAAAAAAATTACGGGAAATTTCCCGTATTTCTAAGTTGTCTTTTTTTTATATATAAGTAAGTTGTCTATAAGTAAGTTGTCTACTAAGTTGTCTATTTCAAATTATAAACCTAAAGTGTAAACGCAAACGAAATACGTTTAAGAACGAATTAAGTTACATTTCATTGAGGCACCACTCATGAGTTTCATAAAGAAATGATTGTTAATTATTGATCTCCATATAGTTCTTATATATTTAACGTATTTTTATACAAATACTTACCTGTTTTTTAAATCGTCCAAAGGAAACGATCTCTAAGAAAATATAGTGATTGTATTACATTTGTTTTTATTTGACCTTTTAAATGAGCACGCACGATTCTTTGAGAAGGATGGATATTACAGATTTGTCTGACTCGTTTTCTATCCAGCAGTACCTATGCATACTTTCTCTTTTACAGCCTGTCAAGAATCTACTGCTAAACATAGGCCTCATCTTAAATCTTTACAACAAAACATACTTACTTACTTACTTATCTTCACGCATAATCCCTGACGGGTTAGCTAGAGAGAACAGATCACCAAGTGTCACGACTCCTACATACCTCTTTCGAAACTTAATTTAAAAGGTGTCGAACCTTTTAAAATTAACTTTCGCGCAATATATTTTCTTCATCATTCGATCTCGATCTCGATCGAATGATGAAGAAAATATATTCGATCTCGATCTCGATCGAACCAGTTAAAACCATTCTTGTAATATAAAAATGTAATCACCTCGAAGTGACTTTGACAACCACAGGCTGCCTGCGTTGTGATGTCTTAAGAGCGATCGAAAAATATAACAATAGCTATAACTATCAACAACTATCCATAACAGATTCATGAGATTTCGATTAATATATAATTGAAAATTGATAGGAAGAGAAATTGTTTTATGATATTACGTAAGTGAAAAGTAATGAAAAATCTTGAAAAATATCGGTCTTCAAACACTAAATATTTTACCAGCAGGTTTTCTAAAAACCAATTTCTATTGAAAATGTCAAAAAAAGCTCGAAAGCAATGTGACTTACAATTGTAATTTAACACAGTTTCATTATGCCTTTTTTAACATATTTTAATAAATTATTTTTTAACAAATTAACTTCAGCTTTAACTTTTAGTAACCTCAAAACATAATAAAGTGGTTACACATATAAAAATGCAAATATTAAACTAAACACATGCAAATATTAAACTAATTCAATTGTTTTTTAAACAAAAAATTTGAAACGAAATGTATATTCATCATGTAATTGCAAAAATTTTCAGAAAATAAATTTAATTTCTTTGATTTAGAACTGAACACGCCTACAGTCTAAATGGCCGTCCCCTTCCTATGCCTATAATTCTTTTCGGTGCATCGCTCATGGTAGCGTTTTGTAATCTTCCTCTGCCTCTACTCAATGGCTACAAAATCTAGATTTCTATACGATCCAGCTACAAATTTGTCTTTAAATTCGCGTTTTGTGAAGGTCTTTATGCGAGTCAGTGTATTTCCAGTCTTATATCAAAGGTGGCAGGGATCAATGTCGCGTATGGGGTATTCGTCGCAGCTACTGTAGGCCATCGCAACGCGCGGCGTTATCTCGTGCCGGTCTAGGCCGGCAACGCATCTGCTATGCCTCTGGTGAGCGTGAGCGGATTTCATCTGCTTTCGCAGGTATCGGGCCTCGAGGCAAGCCTCATTGCCCGGGCATCTTCTCAGGGGGCTGCTGCTCCCCCGGTCCTGGGTACCGCTTTCTGCGGTATATATGTAGAAGTGTTGCGTATTTTACGCCATGCGTCGGGTCTTTCACTCTTCCCCGTCCTCCCTCTCAACGAGGTCGGGTGATGGCTGCAACAATTCCCTAGGGAAAGGTCGCCGCTCTGGTGGTCGAGCGTGCTGCGGCAGGAGGTCCGATAAGGACGCCAGGTCGCGCAGGTGTTCATGTGGTCCATTATCAGCGCGGTCATACATTTTCCGCGCCAAATGGACCACAAAGTCATGAATTGATTCGATTTTAAGGTCTCGGGCGATGACGTCATTCCGGACGTAACGACCAGCTCCCACAATCGTTCTTAGGGAAATGTTTTGCTGAACCTGCAATCTTTTACGCTGTGCGGGAGATGTGAACGCGTACCACGCTGGTGCAGCATATGTGATTCGCGAGCGGATGTAGGTCTTGTAGATCCCTACCTTGGTCTTCGTTGGCAGGTTGGATGCCAGAACCGGACGGAGGACCGCCCTCGCAGCTCTTGCGCGCTGTATAACGTATGCGACCTGAGGGGTCATACGTAGAGAGCGGTCAATCTGGCATCCAAGGTAGGTCATAGTCTTCTTCCACTCTACATCCTGGCCTCGGAGCTTGAGTGGTGGTGGTACACGTCCCTGTCTGTTGACAATTATGGCGCATGTCTTGCCAACGTTTACGGCCATGCGCCATTTGTCCAGCCATTCAGGCAGCAGGTTCAGCAGACACTGCATCCTCCTGGCTGCAATGTCTGCCCGACGGGACGACGTAAAATACGCGCTGTCGTCTGCGTAGAGGGCGAGCATGACATCTTGTTCCCATTCTTGGACGCGACCTTCAAGTGTGGGGATGTCGTTGGTGTAAACTGCGTACAGGTGCGGAGAAAGACAGCTGCCTTGTGGCACTCCTGCCTCTATTCTTCGTGCTGCCGAGTCGATCCTCTCGACGCTAACACAGAAGCTCCGTCCCTCCAGAAATGACGCCACTAGTCGTATAAACGCTGGCGGCGTTGTGGTGTTTTCCAGTAATTTGTAGATTAGACCCGTGTGCCACACCCGGTCGAAGGCCTTCTCTATGTCGAGAAAGACCCCCCAGACAAGAGCGGCCGCGATGGGTTTCGGCCGCTAGGTAGTGTAGCACTCGGGTCAGCTGCGCCGTGGTGGAGTGGCCGCTGCGGAATCCGAATTGCTCCTTTCGGAGCTCTGCGTGTGGACGCAGTCTCCGCAGCAGCAGCCTTTCGAACAGCTTTGCTACATACGACAGTAGCGTGATGGGACGGTAGCTTGCCGGGTGTCTTCTATTTTTACCCGGCTTCGGCAGCACTATGATCTTCCCTTCCTTCCACTTGGAAGGGTAATGTTGGGTGTGTAGCACCCCATTGAACAAACGGGTCAGTGCTACGACCCCTTTCCTAGGCAGCTGTCTTATTGCAGTGGTGGTGATGCAATCGTTGCCCGGCGCTTTCCGTAGCGGCAGGCGCTGTGCCACTTTCCTTACTTCAGAAGGGGACATGAAATCGTCCCCTCCTAGTGGTGGCGCCGGGCTCGTCAGGAACTCCTGTACGCAATGCTCAACCTCCCTGTGGAAGTCTGCGACGACAGCTGCAGCAGTGTTGGGTTTAAACTGCCCCTCTAAATGTTCTGCCAGGATCTCGGCCCGGTCTCGTGCTCCGTAGTGCCGTTTTCCTGTGCTGTCCACTAGTGGGCAAATGGGCTGTGGTGTGCGTGAAAGCTGTCGGGTAAGCTGGTATAGTGAGGATGGGTGTTCCGAGGCCTCCTCGATGCGAGCGTTCCACGACTCGCCTCGGAAGGCCTTTATCCCTTCCGACAGCTTTTCGGTAATAGTATTGAGTTTCGTCTTTATTTTTGGACATCTGGTTCTAGCCCAAAGCTTCCTAGTGGATCGTTTCTCCTCTAGGAGAGTTTTGAGCCTCCGTGGGAGTACCTCCCCACGGTGCGTGTCAGGTATTGTCCTGGTGGCCGATATGCCTCTGGTATTGCGGGTGTTCATGGGCGGCGGTAATCACTTACCACCACGTGAGCCGCTTGCTCGTTTGCCGTCCTTTCCTAAAAAAATGTCTAGAAAACGATATTATCGTACATTTAAAAAAAACTCATTCGAAATTTTATACTCAAGTAATGGATGTTTTATCAATATTTAAAATTATATAATAATAAATGAATAAAATGAATATCTTCACACTACTGGGATAGGCAGAGTTCGAGAGATCGAGGACAACATGTCGTGGTGAACCTGTTGCCGTCCGAGCCAACATTGTCAATCGTAAAAATTTCATTAAAAAAACTATGTGTACGAGCCTACTTATTATTAATTAAAAATACAGTAATTTTAAAGCTAGTTTCTGTTGTTGTTGTTGTTGATATTTCTTCCGTTGTTGTTTGAGGTCACGACAACCGAGTGGAGTTCGATCCCCAAGGCTTATACCAATGGGTTCTTCCATAAATTCGGTGGAAGGTGAGCCGGAAGGACTTAATTGTCTAGACCTCTGTCTATCCCTGTACTGGGAATGGCGTGAAGATATATATAGTTTCTGTTGCGTAATACTCACCCGGCGTTGACTCGTGCCCGCGAGTTTCTTCCCTCGAGTGGTTGGGTGATCGGGATTCGAGTCAAGAGACCCGAGTTCGATCCCCAGGTACCAATGGTTTTTTTTTGTTCAAAAACTCAAGTACGAATTATATCGTTGGCTTGGGACATAAAGAATGCGATGGGCTCACCACCTGTCACGTTGTTACATAAAATGTCTTCGGTGAAAGGTGGATCGAAACGACTTAATTGTCTAGACCTTTATCTACACCTGTATTGGGAATGGTGTGAAGATATTTTGTACTATGAAATTCAATTCAAACCGTGATTTTTGTATTTTCATCCAATTTAATATATAGCAAAATTTTTTGATAAAAACTTAATTGACTGATAAATTATTATTGGTTTATGTAAATCAAAGTTTTTCAAAAACGTTGTGTTTATTTATAAATAGTAAAGTTGATGACATATTTGTTAATTAAATTTTTAATGGAGAATATTACTTCATTATTTTGCTAGACTACTGAGTGTTCATATTTAATTATATGTGAATAAATAAAAGTATTATTAATTTAGAAAAATTTTATTAATTTTGAAAGGAAAACTATAAAATGCAAAGGAAAGAAATCGAAATATTAGAATTTCTATCTTTACAATTCTTACGAATTACTTTATAAACTAGATAGAACTACTTTATCATAGACCTAGTGGCGTATTTTGCACCTCAGTGTCGCCACCTAGAGATTAATGATTTTTCTCTTCATTGACATATGTTTGTTTTATTTATTTTAATGTATTATAGTTATCCGATGTTCAGAAGTCATCGGTGCTCAACATAACAATATACTAAGTGTACTTACATAGACTTAATGGTTTATTCTTGTGATTAAATTTTTTCTTTAGAATATTTTGTACTATGAAATTCAATTCAAACCGTGATTTTTGTATTTTCATCCAATTTAATATATAGCAAAATTTTTTGATAAAAACTTAATTGACTGATAAATTATTATTGGTTTATGTAAATCAAAGTTTTTCAAAAACGTTGTGTTTATTTATAAATAGTAAAGTTGATGACATATTTGTTAATTAAATTTTTAATGGAGAATATTACTTCATTATTTTGCTAGACTACTGAGTGTTCATATTTAATTATATGTGAATAAATAAAAGTATTATTAATTTAGAAAAATTTTATTAATTTTGAAAGGAAAACTATAAAATGCAAAGGAAAGAAATCGAAATATTAGAATTTCTATCTTTACAATTCTTACGAATTACTTTATAAACTAGATAGAACTACTTTATCATAGACCTAGTGGCGTATTTTGCACCTCAGTGTCGCCACCTAGAGATTAATGATTTTTCTCTTCATTGACATATGTTTGTTTTATTTATTTTAATGTATTATAGTTATCCGATGTTCAGAAGTCATCGGTGCTCAACATAACAATATACTAAGTGTACTTACATAGACTTAATGGTTTATTCTTGTGATTAAATTTTTTTCTTTAGAATATTTTTGTATAAACGTTATATTATATATTATTATGCTCTGAAAAACATTATCACTTGAAAACGTATAGAATGATATATAATAAATGATGTCGTTATTGTACTGTACTGCAACAATTAATGTTATGTGTGTTAGGAGGAGTACTTTTTAGGTGCATTGCGAAATTGAAAAAAAAAATAGGATGAGTTTTAATTGGTTTAGGTAACAAAATGCACTTTTTTGTATTGATAATCTATTATTAGTATCAGATTAATTTATAATTAACTGTATTATATTTATTTACATTTTTTTTTTAATTTTCATCTAGTATTATGTGAAAAATAAACGAAGCTATTTATTTAAATAAAATTATATTTAGAGGTCAAGCACACAAGCTCATTTTACGGTACGTCTAAAAACGATTAACTAAATAAAAATATTTATTGTGTGGTCAGCTCCGACGCTCGACTAGAAATTGCTCCTTACGAAATATTATAAAATATATAGCGGTTATAAAACGTATTTTTTATATAACTTTAAGCAAGCAATAACTAATTTAAATAAATGTATTTTACATTTATTTAAATTAATTGTATGAAATAGATTTAACAAAAATTATTACATTGTTTGAAAACATGGACAAGTGTTACCATGCAGCCGAGTGTGCTGGGGGCTGCGCAACATAAGTTTCGCACACAACGTATTTACGCACATAACGTGATTATAAGTTGGGCAATTTCTATTTTTTTCCTATAAAATGTAGTGTAGTATATCATTTTTAGTTGCACAAACCGCAAAAGAAATATTCCAGTGGCTTACTTAATCAGGCCTAACTTAATCACTTTAAACTACATGAAATTCAGAGTATGCACATCCGTGGGATATTTAACAAGCTGGTACCTAATAAGTACAGGAAAAATATCCTAGTTGTTATAAATGGCTATTAAACTCTTCTAAAATTAAATTTCACAAAACTACTTTTACTATTTCATCTTTGTTCAAGATACTAACTAATCAAGGTGTTATAAATAATAAAATAAACAAATATCTTCACGCAATTCCCAACACAGGGGTAGATAGAGGCCTAGTCTAGACAATTAAGTCCCTTCGACCCACCTTCCACCGAAGATATTTACGGGACAAAGTGTCAGGTGGTGAGCCCGTCGCCGTCTTTATGTCCAAGCCAACGATGTAATCCGTACATAAGTTTTTGTAAAACCCGTTGGTACGAGCCTGCCACCTGGAGATCGAACGCGGGTCTCTTGACTCGAAATTCCGACCACCCAACCACTCGGCTATCACTTGCATTTTTTACACTGTGTTAGTTATTAAATATTATATTAAAGCTGTCTTAGTACATTATTTATTATCTTTATCAAGACTTAGTAGGTATATTATCATATATGAAATGTATTATACCGAATTTGTTATATTATAATTATTAATGTGACTTACATAGACTTTGAATAGGTACATAAATTTTGATTATTAAATATTTTTTTTTATTTTGCATTTTTATTTTGAACTAGTTGACTATAGTGTGAAGCATATATTGCATGGCGTGGACCTATGTTCATCAACTTAGTGGTCGAGCTGAGAAAAGACCTCTACAGAACACTCTAATCAATCTAGGAAAGTACCAAAAGCAACTGACACGCAGGATTCGAACCTGCGACCTGTGCAATACCGTGGCAACACTCAACTCCGTGCCACCGTGTCTCAGCCGCTTTAGTTCATTGCCACGGTACGGCGAAGCTCGCGGGTTTGAATCATGCTCGTGGCAATTGATTACTCAAATTTCTCATATATTATAAAATCCCCATCACTGCGCATATCCTTGGTAAATTTACAAAAATAAACCCCTAGGAAACTTGTATTTAGGGACGCCGCATCACATTTTTAGACCGTGACCATTTTGTGATCGATAAATATGTAACTAAACTGCTGCTGCAAATGCAATAAACATTCATTACATTCCAATCCAGTGTGAAGAGGTAAATGTGAAGTGCCATCAAGTGATCGCTTCTATTCAGTTTCTAGTTGTTTAATGTTCAATATTGACCACAACTTTGGTCGAGTGGCGTACACACCGATTTTCATAATTTCGCCAACTCTGAGATCCCGGGTTCGATTCCTGGTCAAGTCAATATATAAAACCCCTTTTCCACACTTTCGGATACGGGTGTTTGTGGTACGTTCGTTGTTTAACATTCCATAACAGAAGTGCTTTAAGCTACAAGGAGCATTGAGATGATGTTGTTCCTATCTATGTATTTATTTGTATTTTACTTATTATATTTAATAGTAAAAATTCTAGGGAAGGCCTATGTTTAGCAGTAGATTCTTGACAGGCTGTAAAAGAGAACGTATACATAGGTACTGCTGGTTAGAAAACGAGTCAGACAAATTGGTAATAGACCTTCCTTCTCAAAGAATCGTGCGTACTCATATAAAAGGTCAAATAAAACTTTTTTATATACTTATACTAATAAAACGTTTTTATTTGACCTTTTAAATGAGCACGCACGATTCTTTGAGAAGGATGGATATTACAGATTTTTCTGACTCGTTTTCTAACCAGCAGTACCTATGCATACGTTCTCTTTTACATCTTGTCAAGGATCTACTGCTAAACATAGGCCTCCTCTTATATTTTTACTATAAAACATACTTACTTACTTATCTTCACGCACAATCCCTGACGGGGTAGCCAGAGAGAACAGATCGCCATGTGTCACGATCCCTACATACTTCTTTCGCTTCTTTCAGATTCATCATCTTCTTCATACATGCACGTCTAGGTATCCGAGTAGTCTTGACCCTCCTCTCTTCGAGCAATTTGCTCACATGGTCTTCGAAAGTTAGTCTCGGTCTACCTCGACACCTTTTAATATTAACTTTCGCGCTATATATTTTCTTCACCATTCGGTCTTCACTCATTCGCTCAACGGGCCCAAACCATCGAAGCACGCCCTTATCCATTTTTGAGACAAGGTCGTCTTTCAAACCTGCCATATTGCGAATCTCTTCGTTTCGCTTTCGGTCGGCCATGGTAAGGCCGACCGAAAGCGATTACATTTTACGAAGAGATCGCATCTCCACTGCATTCAACCTGCTTTTATGCTGCTTCTGGCATACCCAGGTTTCGCTGCGATATAACAAAGTCGGTACGGTTTTCACAACGCCTTGCCTTTTGAATAACGCAGTCAGGGCACCATTGACTTTGTTCCCGGCAGCGACACGCCTGTCCACATCTAAATCACATCTTCCATCCCGGCTAAACGCACTCCCCAAGTATACAATTTCATTCACCTCTTCTAGACATTCCTGATTTACCCAAATTTCGCACTTCGTTCTTTCTTCGTCCCTTTCGAATACCAGAACCTTAGTTTTATTAGCCTTCAAACGGAGACCATTAATTTCACATTCTTCTTTCATACACGTGACTAATGCCTGCAGTTCTGCCTCTGATGGTGCAATAAGCACTGCATCATCAGCATAAAGCAGATAATTTACTTTTATGTCACCCAATTTCACACCCAAACAGCTATTTTTCAGCTTCTGTAAACAGCTGTCGAGAAACAGTATGAACAGCCAGGAAGACATGACACAACCCTGTTTTACGCCCGTTTGGACGCTAAACATGGGTGACAGGTCATGCCCTACCCGCACACAGGCTTTACAGTCACAGTAAAGTGACTGCACAGCCCTTAGCAATCGACCATCCACACCATACCCCGGCAACAGTTCCCACATTTTCTTCCTTACAACCTTATCAAATGCTTTCTCAAGATCCACAAAAGCACAGAAAATCTTCTGGTTAGCAGCCAGAAGCTTCTCCGTGATCATGCGGAGAGAAAACATTTGATCTGTGCATCCTCTTCCAGGTCTAAATCCGCATTGTGCCTCCCATAGAAATCTTTCCGATTTATCTTGCATCCTACGTGTCAAAACCTTCAAGTAAACTTTACTTGCTAAACTGGTCAAGCTGATCGCCCGATAGCTCCCGCAGTCATAATGTGAACCTTTACCTTTATATAAAGGCACAATGACCGCGGATCGCCAATCATCCGGAACAGCCACCGTCCGCCAGCACAAATTGCATAGCAGATGAAAGCTGTCCCAGACGCGTGGCCCACCATACTTGACCATTTCAGCAGTAACTCTGTCTAGTCCCGCAGCCTTACCACTTTCAAACTTCTAATCGCACATTCAATCTCTTTCATACTGATGACCTCAGTGTCATCGAGGTCCGAGTCTGGCGTACCAGTCACGGCGTCACCCCCGGATCGATCACTAAGATCATCACACGCATACATCTCTCTATAAAATTCGCTCCATCGCTGCATGACGTACGAATTTTCTGAGAGGACGTCATTGGTTCCCGAAAGAACTTTATTCATTCTTAAGGCTGTCGCACCACTCCGGGTCCTTCCAACCTCTTTTCAGAAGAGTTTGGAGTTCTCCCTTGAAGTTGTGCGACAACCTTTCGTCCGCTTCCATTCTACTCCTTTCACGCACTTCCTCAATCAATGCTTTCGTGTGAACTTTCTGGAGCTTATATCTTTCTTTTCTTCTTCTCTCTCATATCCTTATCATTACTAGAGGCCAAGTAGTCTAACCATGCTTTCTTCTTCTTATTTACAGCTTCTTTCACTTCGTCATTCCACCATGCATCACCCTTTTTACTACTACCTCTTTTCACAGTTCCACACACGTCTTCCGCTGCACTAACCATTCCATCTCTAAGGCTCTGCCATATTTCTCCCACACATTCTTTCCTGACATCAATGCTGTCCAGCTTTTCGGCTACCCTTGCTTGATATTTATCCCTAGTGTCCATTTCCTGAAGCTTCCAGCTTCGGATGCTACCGACCGACTGTGGTTCTGGTATCGCCGTCCGGTGGCGCCAACCCGCGAACAGACCCCTAAATCTAGTAATCACTAGATAGTGATCCGTTCCCAGGTCAGCACCTCGGAACACTCGCGTATCCATCACCTGTTTTCGCAGTCGGTCATCCACCAGGAATAAATCGATCATACTTCTCTCATTCTCTCTTGTTCTAGTATACATATGGATATTCTTGTGACTAAATATAGTGTTTGTCACAAGAAGATCCTTTTCCTTGCATACAGCCAGTATAAGCTTGCCAGCATCGTTAACCCTTTTATCGCCAAACATTCCAAGCACCGACTCGTACCCTAGCCGAGCGGTACCAACCCATCCATTCAAATCACCACATACAACAATTCTTTCGTTTCCTCTAACCAAGTCTAGAACTTCTCTTACATTCTCATAAAACTCCTCCAGCTACTGGCGCATAAACAGCCAAAAGGAATAACTTCGTCAGTCCCAATTTAAAGCGAACCCAGAGAAGTCTCGAGTTCACAACCTTATATTCAGGTTTATTATTTGAAATAGACAACTTAGAAATACGGGAAATTTCCAGTAATTTTGTTTATAACATACATTCAAGTACAGTTCCTTTGCAAACGCGAAGGAATGTAGATAATCAGTAAATTAAAATTATAGGAACTCATTCATAGACAAACTTAAATTACACAGTGTTAAAACCATTCTTGTAATATATAAATGTAATCACCTCGAAGTGACTTTGACAAACACAGGCTCCCTGCGTTGTGATGTCTCAAGAGCGATCGAAAAATATAACAATAGCTATAACTATCAACAACTATCCATAACAGATTCATGAGATTTCGATTAATATATAATTGCAAATTGATAGGAAGAGAAGAAGTGAAAATAATTGAAAAATCTTAAGAAATATCGTTCTTCAAACACTGTATATGTTATCAGCAGGTTTTCTAAGAACCAAATTCTATTGAAAATGTCAAAAAAAGCTCGAAAGCAGTGTGACTTAGAATTTTAATTTAATACAGTTTCATTGTGCCTTTTTAAACAATTTTGATGTGGAATTCAAAGATAAAAACTTACCAATATAAAGTACCATCTAATGTATAATTATCATGTTAAAGGTAAGACATGAGTACAGAAAATTTCGAACAGGTACTTAATAACAATGAATTTACTTTTTTTACAAAATAAATATTCTTCGCTTTAACTTTTAGTAACATCAAAACGTAATAAAGTGGTAAGACATATAAACAACAAGTATTAAAATAATTTAGTTGTATTTTAACAATAAATTTGTAACGAAATGTGTATTCCTCATGTAATTGTAAAAATTTCAGAAAATAAAGTTAATTTCTTTGATTTAGAAATGAACACGCCTACAGTCTAAACGGCCGTTCCCTTCCTATGCCAATAATTCTTTTCGGTGCATCGCTCATGGTAGCGTTTTGTAATCTTCCTCTACCTCTACTCAAAGTCTCTAAATCTAGATTTCTATACGATCCAGCTACAAATACGTCTTTAAATTCGCATTTTGTGAAGGTCTTTTCACGAATCTGTGTATTTCCAGTCTTATAATAAAGGTGGCAGGCATCAATGTCACGTGTGGGGTTTTCGTCGCAGCTACTGTAGGCCATCGCAGCGCGCGGCGTTATCTCGTGCCGGTCTGTTGTCCAGTTGGCCAGTGAGAGACATGAACGTATTCGCTGAAAAACACTACATTGTTAGTCATTTCTGAATAAAAAGAGTAGCCAGAGGTCTAGACAATGCAGTTCTTTCGACCCACATTTCACCGGAGCTTTGTATGGGACAATGTGTCAGGTGGTGAGGAATCGCCGTTTTTATGTACAGAAAACAATATTATCATTTAAAAAACAATTATATAATCATAAATGAATGAATATCTTCACGCCATTCCCACTACTAGGGAAGATAGAGGTCGAGAGAACTTTCGAAAACATTTTTTGGGACGTGACAGGTGGTGATAAAGACGGCGACGGACCCACCACCTGTCACGATGTCCCAATAATATCGTTGGTGGAAGGTGGGTCGAAAGGACTTAATTGTCTAGACCTCTGTCTATCCCTGTATTGGGAATGGCGTGAAGATATGTATAGTTTCTGTTGCGTACTACTCACCCTGCGTTGACTCTCTTCCCGCAGCAGATATCGCAAGGGTGCGCGTGTGTATGCTCACGGCCGCGGTCAGCTGGGCGGTGGACAGGCATGCCAACGAATTCGCGTTAAGGTCTGCATCGCTTAAGCCTATAAAAATGCTTGTGTCATTAATAACTGTACGCTGATATTCAGTTATGGATGAGAGGCACTTAACAGTAATGAAGTATCACTAGCCTCTACGAGGATCAAGTAATTATGAGTAAGCGAAGTTATTGCGAGCAAACCTTCCATAGTCATATTACCTTACTTGATAGATTATTATTAGTAACTATAAAATCACGATAGTCGAGTGGTTGGGTGATCGGGATTCGAGTCAAGAGACCCGAGTTCGATCCCCAGGTACCAATGGTTTTCAAAAAATCAAGTACGAATTATATCGTTGGCTTGGGACATAAAGAATGCGATGGGCTCAGCACCTGTCACGTTGTTACATAAAATGTCTTCGGTGAAAGGTGGACCGAAACGACTTAATTGTCTAGACCTTTATCTACACCTGTATTGGGAATGGTGTGAAGATATTTTGTACTATGAAATTCAATTCAAACCGTGATTTTTGTATTTTTATCCAATTTAATATATAGCTAAATTTTTTGATAAAAACTTAATTGACTGATAAATTATTATTGGTTTATGTACATCAAAGTTGTGTTTATTTGTAAATTAAAATTGATGACATATCTGTTAATTAAATTTTTAATGGAGAATATTACTTAATTATTTTGCTAGACTACTGAGTTCATATTTAATTAGATGTAAATAAAAGTATTATTAATTTAGAAATTATTTTATTAATTTTGAAAGGAAAACTATAAAGTGCAAAGGAAAGAAATCGAAATATTAGAATTTCTATCTTTAAAATTCTTACGAATTACTTTATACACTAGATAGAAATACTTTATCATAGACCAAGTGGCGAATTTTGCACCTCAGTGTCGCCACCTAGAGATTAATGATTTAACTCTTCATTGACATACGTTTGTTTTATTTATTTTAATGTATTATAGTTATACGATTTCTCTTCGTTCAGAAGTCGTCGGTGTGTTACCATGCAGCCGAGTGTGCTGGGGGCTGCGCAACATAAGTTTCGAACATAACGTATTTACGCACATAACGTGATTATAAGTTGGGCAATTTCAATTTTTTTCCTATAAAATGTAGTGTAGTATATCATTTTTAGTTGCACAAACCTAAAAAAAATATTCCAGTGGCTTACTTAATCAGGCCTAACTTAATCACTTTAAACTACATGAAATTCAGAGTATGCACAACCGTGGGATATTTAACAAGCTGGTACCTAATAAGTACAGGAAAAATGTCCTAGTTGTTATAAATGGCTATTAAACTCTTCTAAAATTAAATTTCACAAGACTACTTTTACTATTTCATCTTTGTCCAAGATACTAATCAAGGTGTTATAAATAATAAAATAAACAAATATCTTCACGCAATTCCCAACACAGGGGTAGATAGAGGCCTAGTCTAGACAATTAAGTCCCTTCGACCCACCTTCCACCGAAGATATTTACGGGACAAAGTGTCAGGTGGTGAGCCCGTCGCCGTCTTTATGTCCAAGCCAACGATGTAATCCGTACATAAGTTTTTGTAAAACCCGTTGGTACGAGCCTGCCACCTGGAGATCGAACGCGGGTCTCTTGACTCGAAATTCCGACCACCCAACCACTCGGC